>OX596278.1:16446572-17646572 GCA_951394225.1 Harpalus rufipes | reverse complement strand
ATATTTCTTTGTAATATATGCGGAATTTGGAGACGGCGAAACCTATATATGGTTTGAAATTTTGAAAATACAATACGTATATTTGGTTAATTTATTCCAAGGAATTATAAATATATTTCAAACAAATATACTCATAAAATTAAAGAAAATATTATATTATCTCTGCAAATATGCTATATTTCCTTTTATTATTTAACATATTTCTTTGATATATACATATAATAGAAAACTTTGTTTGAATTTATTATATTTGGTTAATTTATTCAAATTAGTTATAGATATATTTCAAATAAATATACTCATTAAAATTAAAGAAAATATAATATCATCTCTGCCAATATACTATATTTCAAATTATTAAAAAATGTTTTGAGAACTCATAATTCAATTAAAAGATACAACCTTTTAGTTTATGTTTTCATATTAATTAATTAAATCTTAGTTGCAGAGCATGTCCTGGAATAATTCCATCGAATCAAATTCAAAGAAACAAAAATTCTTGTAAGACTTACACACCTCAACAACAGGTTAATTAGAGAAGCCGTTAAGATTTTCGGGCATGGCTTCCTATTTTAAATATGTTGTAACATGTTAGCTTGGTTACTTGTTGCTATTCTTTTTGTAATTATTTATTTATATATGTTTTTCCATGAAGAAGGCAGCAGTTTATGATGCCGAAACGTTTAAATTAATATACAGAACATAAACTAAAAGACTGTATCATTTTAATACTATATATCCTTATATCACGCCATATATTTATATTATAAAAGGTACGTATATTAATAAACAGAACTCCAATACATGTTTAGTTCTCATTTTATTAACATTACGATATTTATCAAACAAAACCATTTAATATAAGTATACAACTAACAAAACAATTCTTTAGTTACAAAAAAATATATGTAATATAATATAAAAGAAAAACAACAATTAATATACACCATATCTCATCCTTCTTCAAGTAACCCTATATACATATGTGGGTGCTCTTAAGATTTTGTATATATTATTATTGTTATTGTTATTGATGTAAATAGTTATTTCGTAGTTATATTTCTTGTAAAATAAAATGCGAGACGCTGTTATCATTTTTTCTTTTCCAACATTCCGACCCATTGTCAAAGTCACGTACATCATCCCTTGCATGCATCTGACCTTGGTAATCCCAGGCTCCAAAATACCGCTTTCCCTAGGATTTCCAAGAACTCGTACAGCCCGACAATGTGTTTACTCCCGCTCTGTACGAGACAGTTCTTCTCTGCGATCCAACGCCTCAACATCTTCCTGACACGTCTCGCCCAAAAACAAAGACTTATATTTTATACATTTCCTTGACCAACGCTAATCACTTCAAATTGGTGACCGCCGACGTGATATAAACACGCAACAGTATTACGTGAGTTACACAGTGAGTGAAGTGTTTTAGTGTTGCACTCGTCAAATATAGTTTTCTTTTGTGATGGCTCTAACGGTCGGAAACCCGAACCAGGAGATCCACGATATGCTGAAGCAGATCACCAAGCGACTGGATCAGCTGGAAGTGGAAGTACGAGATCGTCGACCTCGCTCGAGAGGACGCCGTCGGACGCCATCGCGGAATCGAGGACGTTCTAATTCGCGAAACCAGCAACAAGAAGATGGTATGGAAAATTGTTGGTATCACCATAAATTTGGCGCGCAAGCGAACCGATGCCGATCGCCATGCGCATATCCACGCAAATTGGCGGGAAACGACCAGGGCAGTCGTTGATGGCAGCCAGCGATGCAAGCCCGACATCACGCCGACTTTGCGTGACGGACCGAAGTACGCGAGTCGAGTTTCTGGTGGACACCGGTGCCGACTTGTGCGTGTAACCTCGCTCACGAATACGTCATTTACGAGTGAGGTCATCGTACGAACTTACCGCGGCAAACGGCACGTCAATCGCTACATACGGAACAATTAGTGTAGTGATAAATATAGGACTACGTAGAGAGTTCGCGTGGGAGTTCGTAGTGGCCGACGTTTCAAAGCCAATCATAGGTGTAGACTTTTTATCGTGTTACGAACTATTAGTGGACGTTAAAAATAAAAGACTTATAGACTCAAAGATATCCCTCACGTCGAAAGGACAAAGTGTAAAGTGCGCGGTAGATTCTGTAAAGCAATCTCTGGTGTTTCAGAATTCCACGACTTGCTCCACAGGTTTCCGGAAATTACCCGACCGGAAGGTGGCCCAAGGATTCTGAAGCACAACACGAGGCGCCATATCCACACTACACCAGGCCCACCGGTAGCAGAGAAGCCACGACGGCTAGCGCCAGATCGCCTACATGCAGCAAAACGCGAGTTCAATATCATGCAGAAATTGGACATCGCTCGACCGTCGAAGAGCTGCTGGTCTTCTCCGCTACATATGGTCCCTAAAAGTGGAGACGAGTGGAGACCGTGTGGTGACTACCGTCGCTTAAATGCTCGGACGTGCCCAGATCGTTATCCCGTGCGTCATATCCAGGACTTCGCCCATACACTTCGTGGAAAATCCATCTTTTCCAAGCTCGATTTGGTACGCGCTTTCAACCAAATTCCCGTCGCTGAAGAAGATATTCCGAAGGCAGCCATTACGACGCCGTTTGGTCTCTTCGAGTTCCCGTTTATGACGTTTGGCTTGCGTAACGCCGCACAAACTTTTCAACGTTTAATAGACGAGATGCTCAGAGGATTAGACTTCTGTTATGCCTACTTTGACGACATCCTGGTGGCATCATCGTCGACAGCAGAGCACATTGAACATCTCGGAATACTTTTTCAGCGGTTGAAAGAATACGGAGTGGTGGTTAATCCATCAAAGTGCGTCTTTGGCCAGCCTGAGGTGAAGTTCCTTGGATACATGGTGTCAAGCAAAGGTACAAGTCCATTGCCCGAGAAAGTCGAAACCATCCGTACCTATACAAGACCAACGACGATCAAGCAGCTTCGGCAGTACCTAGGTATGATTAACTTCTACAGACGTTTTATACCTAGGGCTGCAGATCTGCAAGCTCCTTTGAACGAATTGCTTCAGGGCAATCGTAAGGGCAAAACACCCGTAGAGTGGACTCCGGAAGCTGAAGAAGCCTTTGAGAAGACAAAGGAAGGATTATCTCAAGCGGCAATGTTGGCGCATCCAGAGCTTGATGCACCTCTTGCCATCGTCTCCGATGCATCCGACGTCACCATTGGGGCAGTTCTTCAACAACGAATTGGCAACGACTGGGAGCCATTAGCGTTCTTCTCAAAGAAGTTGAGTACGACGGAACAGAAGTACGGAGCCTACGACCGAGAACTACTGGCCATTTACCAAGCGGTAAAGTATTTCAGGCATATGGTTGAAGGAAGGACCTTCACCATATACACTGACCATAAACCGATAACGTACGCCTTCTCCAAGAAGTCTGATCAATGTTCTCCACGTCAATTCCGATATTTGGATTTCATTGGTCAGTTTTCATCGGACATTCGCCACGTAGCCGGAAAGGACAACGTTGTCGCCGACGCATTGTCACGCGTGGAGACTCCTATCGATTTCCAAGCACTTACTGCAGCTCAAGAGACCGACTCCGAGCTACAGGAGTGTTTACGAGATAAATCCAATCTCGAGCTGAAAAAGGTCCAGCTACCAGGTTCGCAGGCATGGCTTTATTGCGATGTGTCCACCCCAGCAGTAAGACCATTCATACCTGTCGCGTTCCGGAGAGCTGCTTTCGATGCTATTCATCGCCTCTCGCACCCAGGTATCCAAGCCACAGCCAAAGCGGTAGCTCAACGCTATGTTTGGCCGTCGATTCGAACCGATTGCAGACAGTGGGCACGCGCCTGCATCGAGTGTCAGCGCTCAAAGGTGACCGCTCCAGTGGGAACCTTCGTGCCTCCTACGGCACGGTTCGAACACGTTCACCTGGACATCATCGTTATGCCATCATCACAAGGCTTTCGATATTGCTTAACTTGTGTTGACAGGTACACGCGCTGGCCAGAAGCGATTCCATTGGCAGACCAAGAGGCAGAGACCGTCGCTCGCGCCTTTTATAGCGGTTGGATTTGCCGTTTTGGGACTCCTCTTCGAGTCACGACCGATCAAGGACGACAGTTCGAGTCACACCTGTTCAAACACCTGAATCGCTTGACAGGTACGACTCATCATCATACAACGGCTTACCATCCAGCAGCCAATGGTATGGTGGAACGACTCCACCGTCAGCTAAAGGCTGCAATTAAGTTCCACCAAAACGCTCGGTGGACTGAAATTCTGCCAACCGTTTTGCTAGGCATCCGTGCAGCGGCAAAGGAAGACCTCGAGGCCTCAGCGGCAGAACTGGTATATGGCGAACCGTTACGACTTCCCGGCGAATTTCTTACAGAGAGATCGACCAAAGAAGATGACGCCGACTCAGCCAATTTCATTAAGGATTTACGACGTCATTTCCAGCAACTTCGTCCCATTAGTCCTAATCGTCACGGCGAAAAGAAAACATTCGTATTCAAAGATCTTACCACGACGAAGCAAGTGTTCGTCCGTTATGATGGGATAAAGCGAAACTTGCAACAACCTTACAATGGACCATTCCCTGTCGATATCTCGTGGAGATAAGACATTCACGGTTTGTATTAATGGCCGTAATGTTAATGTCTCTGTCGACAGGTTAAAACCAGCATACGTAGTTGAAGAGCACGTATTGCCGAACACACAGACTTTCATCGAACTGCCCGGAGCCGTCCACGATGCTCCGGAAGCTACTCCTGTACCAGCTACGCCCCAACCTAGTGCAGATCGTTTTACCACCAGGTGTGGAAGAAGAGTTAGATTCAAAGAGCCTTACCAAGCTGGTTTCTCGTGAAACATTTTCACTGGAAAGGGGGTACTGTGGGTGCTCTTAAGATTTTGTATATATTATTATTGTTATTGATGTAAATAGTTATTTCGTAGTTATATTTCTTGTAAAATAAAATGCGAGACGCTGTTATCATTTTTTCTTTTCCAACATTCCGACCCATTGTCAAAGTCACGTACATCATCCCTTGCATGCATCTGACCTTGGTAATCCCAGGCTCCAAAATACCGCTTTCCCTAGGATTTCCAAGAACTCGTACAGCCCGACAATGTGTTTACTCCCGCTCTGTACGAGACAGTTCTTCTCTGCGATCCAACGCCTCAACATCTTCCTGACACGTCTCGCCCAAAAACAAAGACTTATATTTTATACATTTCCTTGACCAAGACCAACGCTAATCACTTCACATATAAGGTGTTTTTCATGTCAGGATCATCATTGGTATCTCGGAAACTGTAAGAACTGCGACTTCGATGTTATGGGACAAAAGTTGCAATTTTAGTGGGGTTTTTGTTTTTCCGAAAAAAATCGTAGGTCACTAGATAATGCCGAAAAACTGATTGTGGTTAATTTTTTCTTTTTCATGCAACCGAGAAAATTGTTTCAAATAAAAATGTTACAATATTATAGTGTCTATCCAGTGGCGTACAAAAATATTTTTTCTATTAGTAAATTTTTAAGATAAATATTTTCAAGATTATTTCTAACAAAATAAAAAAAATATTACTATTATTTTTATTAAATGTTGTATAGTATAAATTAAATAAAAGGATAAAAAAGACAATACTACAATTTAAAAAAAGTATTAGAAACAAAATTTGAATATTAGTATGTATTGTAATAAAGACTTTATTAACGCAATAGAATTTAGATGAACTTAAATTAGGATTTTATCAGAATACAAAAATAATAATTCGATTATAACCGAGTTGTACAAGGACAGACTGTGTCATTTGATCAGACATATTTAATTACTTTTTAATATTCTTTTATGTACCGCTTTATAGCAGCCTGTTGGCCAATTTTTAGAAGTAAACTTCCAGCAACCTATCTTTTGAAAATTGACACAAGATCATTTAAATTCCATTGCGTTAAGAAAGTCTTTATTACAATGATAGGTAAATAAATAAATCAAAATGGAACACTCTTTTATTCCGAATACTCTTTCTCTGGACACATATCATATACAAATAACTCCCAAATTATTATTCTGAAAGTATATTAATAATGTATTACGTATATCATATACATATTAATTAATTTACTATAATTTGAGGTGTAATATCTTTATATTATCACTAGCTGATTTTATTTCGAATAGATAATAATAAAATGCTTTCAAAATAGGCCAACACGCATAATTCAGCGCATATAAACATAAACTAAATGTCAAGTAAATGTAGGTACACCAACGACGAATTTAAAGCAGAATATGCATCAGTATACGTATTCAAATATAATAATATTAATAATAAATACATCCTGATTTAGAATTTATACTAAAATTAGATATATTTGCCAGAAATATGTTTTATTGTAAATATTTGGTATATTTAATAGTAATTAAATCAGTTTAAAAGGAATATACAAACTATTACTAATAAATATATTTTTTTACCTTGCAAATCAAATGTATATGTATTCAGGAAAATTGATAATATATATATATATATATATATATATATATATATATATATATATATATATATATATATATATATATATATGTAACAAGAATACTAGCAGTATTTTTATATCACCCCATTAGCTACCAAAAGTTGTAACACAATTACAAACTGTATTTGTACATCACATCGGTAACTACTAAAAGTTGTACCAGGTACGGTAGTGACACATATAATAGGTGATCGAGATGAGTAGCGTTTAACACTGCTTAGTCCTGCACAATATGAAAATTTATTTGACCCGAGAGTAAAACACTAATTTTATTAATGTAAAAACTATTAAGGTCAAAGGTAGCGGAATAGCTGCCACCACTATCCGTATTTTAAAAGTCCTCGGATAGAAGGACACGGACAAAACGGGTTAAAGAAAACAATCAATCAAAATTTGGGTAGTGTCACTAAGTAATTCAATTGATACTCACGCGTTATTCTACGGGTCACTAAGACACACGCTGGAAATGGGTATGAGACAGAACAAACACGTATTTCCAACAATAACAAAATTATATAATCTTTAATAATTCTCCGCAAAAGAAATAAAATTATATAAGCCAAATAAAACTACAACGCGATCAATTGAATCTATATAAACTCTAATTCTTAATCTCTAATTTAAAAAATCAATCTCAAGCCTTTTACATCGATCTACAAATATTTCAATAGCGATTCACAAAGAATAATAACAAAATCAAATACAATTACTTACATGAGTAAACACACAGTTATACCAAATCACACCACGATGAGAGAGCCCACAGTACAATTTAATTGGTTATTTCACACAGAAATACCAAGCTCAGTCTAAGACACACAGTCATAGACATGAACAACAAGAACAATCAGACAACAAGCAACAAGTCTACACGAAGTAAGACAACAAGCCAAAAAACAGGAGTCAGAGTCAAAACTCTGACTTTATACTCTGCAAGGGTAGAAACCAGTGACTCTCAAACCCCTTAATTTCGGCTCATCTCATCTATAAAACTCGAGACAGTTTACAGTTTCTTACGAAAACTTATTATTGTTCACTGGGACACCAAGTAACGGAAGAATACTTCTAAGAACTCAACAGCTCCGCACAAAGCTCTACCCTAGAGACTTTTTGTAACATCCGTCCAGAAACATAATTTTACCCTGTCTCATAAATACTTCAACCTAAGAAAACACAAAACTACAAGTTTTAACGGAAAAATTCCTACGAAACAAATACGTAATAGTCGCTACGCCGGACTATTACATATATATATATATATATATATATATATATATATATATATATATATATATATATATATATATATATATATATATATATATACGAAATATTTAAAAGAAAACTTTTGATATATTAACGAGCATATTGTAACGTTTTATTTATATGGGTGAAGTGTAAAACTCAGACAAATATTATTAGTTAAAATAATACGTTTAATAAACGATAAATAATTAGATTCAATATTAACAGGATGATAAAAATAACTAACTCTATGATTAAATAATTATAAACACTAAGAGTATTATTAAATGCTTAAACACTAATATTATTTATTTAACCAATATTTATATCACTACATTTATTTATATAACTACATTTATTTATGTTAACAACTCGTAGACTACTTATTTTTATATCACCGACTTCATTACTGGTTGCTTCTATATCACAGACTATCCCTCCGCTGTCATTCAGACGGTATTTATACAGCCCAGTGTCCTTCTAGAAATCTCTGGCGCCACAGCCATACCGAGTACAAAAGAATTAGGTCATGGCGTAATTAAAATGTTTCAACGTGCATGTGTTATTCCGTCGTCGGGGATTGCATCATCGCTCTGGTACATTCTTTCAGTGGCGGCGCACGTATACTCTTCTCTCAGTAGCGCACGTCACACTGCTCCCTCCTTAAGACTGTTTCGTCCCGGAACAGTTCTTGATGACGAAATCTACATGTATTACCCTTGGTACATTTGGAAGTCTTGAAGAAGTGACAGTCGATGGTCCGCTGGAGTTCTTCTTTCTGTCTGTTAGGGTTAAAGCTGCAGACGAGAATTTCAATACTGGTATAGCGGAAGAGGATCTCTAACATGTTCCTAACAACCCTCCAATCCAAACCATCTAAGCCTAACTTCGGTACTGCTAGCTTCAAAATATCATTCTCTAGCAGATGATCCTTCAAGTAAGACAGCGAGCTCCATAGATTGCGATACGACGGCTTCTAGTACGAGCGTGGTTTTGTGTTCTTCTGTCGTCACGCCATACCGTGCCTTGTAACCAAAGTCTTCAAAAGTCAGTTTCTGAGCTATGATCCGACGAACCATTGCTCCATGCTGGTCTTCATTGTTGTCACCGGCGAACGGGACTAGCGGATTAAAGTGTACTACTCTCGGCTTCCCGGTAGGTGCTTTCCTAATTCTGTATATCACGTCGTTTATTCTCTTAACAACCTCATATGGACCTTCCCAATTTCTTTGTAGCTTTGGTGATAAACCTCGGTGCCTTTGAGGATTGTAAAGCCACACTAAATCCCCAGGTTGGTATTCACCTTTTTCTGTCTTCATGTCATACTGGTCCTTCATCCGATCGCTGGCAATTTGAATGTTTGTGCGGAGTTGTTCATGGATGTCGGCCATTCTTCACCGTAAGTCCGTTACGTAATCTTCCCCGGCCAGATCTTCCCCAGGTTTACTGCCGAACACCAAGTCACATGGCAGGCGCAACTCACGCCCGAATAAGATGTTCGCAGGAGTTTTCCCTGTGGTTTCATACACGGATGAACGATAAGCCAGCAGGAACAGATGAAGATGTCGGTCCCAGTCTCTTTGGTGATTGGAGACAAATATCGGTTGATCGTTCTGTTCATTCGTTCAACCATGCCATCGGACCGCGGATGTAATGCAGTTGTCCTTGTTTTATTAATTCCTAATATCTTACACATATTTTGGAAAACGGCAGACTCGAAATTTCTTCCCTGGTCGGAGTGAAGTTTACGTGGTACACTAAACCGGCATATACACTCTTTGACTAAGGTTTCGGCGACCGTGGTGGCTTCCTGGTTGGGTAATGGATAGGGTCCAACCCATTTGGTGAAGTAGTCCATGACAACCACGATGTATTTATTTCCGTCTTCGCTTTCTGGAAATGGCCCGGCCACGTCAATCGCAATGCACTCAAAAGGACTACCCACGTTGTATTGACGCATTGGAGCTTTTCGACGTTTATGCGGACCGTTGCTTCCAGCGCAAACCACACATTTCTTGCACCAGTCTTTAACGTCTTCCTTGCAATTATCCCAGTAAAATCGCTGGCGCAATCTTTCTAATGTTTTATTGACTCCAAAATGGCCACCTCCAGATTCGTCATGGATCTCTTTCAACACGTCTGGTATTCTATTCTTAGAAATAACCAACTGACATCTCTTCTCAGTTCCATCGGTATTTTCCACCAAACGCTTTAACGGCCATCCTCAATCATCATTGAGTCCCATTGCGCCCAGTACGATTTTACACTCTGTGAGTGTGGTAATATTTTCAACGTCGGGTCATTTTCTTGGTCCTTGCGTAATCCATCGGGCTGCCAACTATCGTCGACTACTGTTATTCTGGCTATGGTGGAATGTTTTTCTTCCAGTTGACTACCATATTTACCTCTATCTTGGCATGGCCTTCTGGCAGAGCTGGGCAGTAATTAATTACTTTTGGTAATTAATTACTAATTAAATTACTTTCTCCCAAATTGTAATTTGTAATTAATTACTTTGTAAAAAATGTAATTGTACTCAATTACATTTGAAAAATTGGGTTTTAAATATTAATTACTATTTTGAACCAACAAGTAAGGGAATCCCCGGGATTCGGGCGAAGCCTAGGTTATCTGCGTTGTGGGTGTAAGAACAGGTTACAAATGCAACTTGTCATGCACGTTGGGACGTACGACGTACTTTGGACTTTTACTTAAGTTATATTTTATTATTTTTCTGAGTAATATGTAATATACTTTTCAAGGAATTTGCAATGTCTTCATATAGGGTTTCATATAAATCAGTATAAAGTATTTTTAATAACCATATACACATATATCAGGGTGAGTCTGGGAAGATGCTCACACTTTCAACATATTTATTACAAGTAATTTCGATTTTTTTCATACAGATATTCGTGCATCGACCTTCTAAAAAGGAATAATTATTCAACCTTCGAGTTGCATATAATTTCAATCCAAAAAGGTAGCTACAACTACGTCAAAATTGTTTTATTACTCTTATTATTTTTATTTATGTTGCATTTCATATTAAACCGTGTAGTATTATTTTTTGTTTTATTTAATGTAGGGTAAAAGATTTTTTTAGTAAAGTAATTTAAAAAGTAATTAAAATGTCAATTACAATGCAAAAGTAATTGGTAATCTAATTACATTTTGGTTAAAGTAATTGTAATTGTATTCAATTACTTTTTGAAAGTAATTTGCCCAGCTCTGCCTTCTGGACAATGTGTCGACGTTACTCCCCTTTCCTTCTAGTTCCTGTCTCTGTCCCTCCGTGTGTCTTCCAGGCGCCTGAAGTCTTCTTGAAGACATCGGCACTGCTTCCCTTTCCTTCACTTTCCTTTGTCTTTCGTCCTGCATGGCATCCTTTTTCTTTTGCGGTTTTCTGTAAAGTCTCTGTGGATGATCCAGTTCATCATTTTTCCAACCGCGGAGTTTCTCTCTTTCAGCAAACACTTTACTTGCAATTCGTCGTAATCTCTCCTCCAGATCTTCAGTATTTTCATTTCTCTCAGCCTCATTATCTCGCACTCGCGATTGATTTCGTAAAGCTTGCCCTTCATGTTCTAATGCATATGAGAGTGCGTCAATTAAAGTTTTTAGACGGGCCAATCGCAATGCTTGCTGAGTTTCGTTGACTCGAACTCCATAGATGAATGATTGTGTAGCCAGGCATTCCAAAATGCTATCAGGAGCTGTAGGAGGTGCGAGACGAACCAAACGAGCTACGTCGACTTCAAATTCTTGCAGGCTTTCTTTTGGATTCTGATACCGATTTCTTAATTGCGTCTGGCATACCTGTTCCAGATGCGCATTGTCATATCGCATATCCAACCGCTTGACTAGTTGGTCATAGTCTTCTTGTTCTTCTTCCTTCAGTGTTTGTAAGATATCGATGGCTTCTCCGCGTAACGAGACAGTCAACGCCGTAGCCTTCTCCTCGGACGTCCAATTATTTGCTTTTGCGGCCGCTTCAAATTGTTTCAAATAATTCGGCCACGGAGACTTCCCATCAAATTCTGGTGTTTTTATGTGCATTTTTGAAGTAGTATCAGGTTTTACTACTTTGCTTTCTACTAGTACTCCTACCTTTACTACATCGGAATTTGACATTGACGACGATGTAATTTTAGTTATTTTTTCTCGTAATTCTTCGATCTTCTTGTCATACTGATCCTTTAAATTCTTCAGACCTTCTTCAGTATTTTCCATTAATTTTTGTTCTAAATTTCTAGAATGTTCCGTTAATTCTTCTTTTAATATTTTGGAATTTTCCTCTGATTTTCTAGAACTCTCCTCCAATTTTTCTTCTAAACTTCTAGAATTATCCTCTAATTTTTGTTCTAATGCTCTAGAATTTTCTTCGGCTTTTCTAGAACTTTCTATTAATTTTTCTTCTAATGTTCTAGAATTTTCTTCTGTCTTGGTAGAACTTTCTATTAATTTTTGTTCTAATGTTCTAGAACTTTCTGTTAATTCTTTTAACTGTTTACCAAGGTCGGATACGTCATCCAGAATTTCGAATAGGTAATCTTCAGGATTTTCGCCAGCATGCTTGCCGCAGTCTTTCTTGAAGTGTTGACTTCCTTCCTGTTGTTTCCACATCCCGTTCTTCTAGTTCTCTCTTTAGATCACCTACTTTTAATTCACTTAATTTTAATTGTTTAGGAGGCATTTTATTTATTTTTATTTACACTTCACAGTTTATTAACAACCCCACACCTGACACCAATTGTAACGTTTATTTATAATGGGTGAAGTGTAAAATAAGAGATATATTATTAGTTAAAATAATACGTTTAAGAAACGATAAATAATTAGATTAAATATTAACAAGATGATAAAAGTATCTAACACTATGATTAAATAATTATAAACACTAAGAATATTATTAAATGCTTAAACAGTAATATTATTTATTTAACCAATATTTATATCACTACATTTATTTATATAACTAAATTTATTTATGTTAACAACTCGTAGACTACTTATTTAAATCACCGACTTCATTACTGGTTGCTTCTATATCACAGACTATCCCTCCGCTGTCATTCAGACGGTATTTATACAGCCCAGTGTCCTTCTAGAAATCTCCGGCGCCACAGCGATACCGAGTACAAAAGAATTAGGTCACGGCGTAATTAACATGTTCCAACGTGCATGTGTTATTCCCAGTGCCGAATTAACCATAAGGCGGACAAAGCGGCCGCTTGAGACCCCAGATTGTACAGAGGCCCCAATTTTTTCTTTTTATTTTCTTAAGAACATTGTGATCAAATAGAAACAATATCAAGAACATATAACGGGAAGGGCTCCATCTTTTTACATCCGCCTATAGATTTTTTCGTTCAGAAAGAGACATCTATTGAAAAAATTGCAAACTTCAAACCTACGAAGCTATATATCTGATATAGATGCTAATATATTAGAAACTCAGAAGCTTCAATTTTTGTTATTTTGTAAAGAAGTCAATAAAAATACAATTGAAGAAAAATATAAATTAATTTTAAATGATTTAAAATCAACATTTCCTTATGTTTTAACTTTATTACAAATTTATTTAACAATACCGGTTTCAAATGCATCTGCAGAGCGTTCTTTTTATGTTTAAAACGCGTGAAATATTATCTAAGATCCAGTATTACAAAAGAAAAAATGGATGCATTAGCTACTCTAAATATTGAAGCAGAATGTAGCAACGAGATTAATTACGATATTATAATACAAGAATTTGCTAAAAAGATATCAAGGAAAAAAATCATACCGTAACTTTGACGCTTCATATGCTTGTTATTATTATATATTATTAAAATATTATTTTTTTATTGCATAACTTTATTATTGTTATTATTATATTTCATTCTATAATTTACATTTACTGTAAGTAATTTATTTCGTTTCGTAATAAATGTAAAATATTAATATCATATTAATATAATATCATACTTCAGTTTTATTATCTACCTAATTAACTTGGTATAGTAGAAGCCTCATATATAATTCCGCTTCAGGCCCCAAAATTAATTAATCCGGCCCTGGTTATTCCGTCGTCGGGAATTGCATCATCGCTCTGGTACGTTCTTTCAGTGGCGGCGCACGTATACTCTTCTCTCAGTGGCGCACGTCACAATATGATAAAATTTGAGATGATTATTGTATATTACATATAAATACTACAGCCCCAAATTTATAATAATTCTAACGACTATAGTGTTTTTTCAGTGTATGTATATATCTTCAGCATTAATAAATACGAAAATTCAAATTTTATTCCTAAGATTTTCTTTTTAATTATAGAATTAGCATTATCTTTTTTATCCTTTTCTTTAATTTAATTTTTATACATATGTACGTAGGTATACTTTTTATACTATTGTAACGTGTGACGCCACTGACTCTAGGGGTACGCGACCCGCGCCGCTGGTCAACCGTGCTAGAACAGCCACCGTGGTGGGTGATGACGTAATCGGGCGTGCTATCGGCGTAGTAAACACATCGCGACCCGTATAATTACTTAGAGTTAGCTGATCCTTTGTATTCGGTGTTATTATCACGTCGAATGCTCTAGAAAAAGTACGCTGCGCTATATAAACACGTCAGGGAAGGCAGCCGAGACATTCTGTTATAGACAAGTATCGTGTGATAAACAGTTGGTGATATAAATAAATAGTCTATGAGTTGTGAACATAAATAAATACAGTTATATAAATAAATATAGTTAAATAAATAATGTTTAAATAAATAATCTTAGTATTTAATAATATTCGTAGGTTTAAATTAGTGTATAATTATATAATCACAGTGTTAATTATTTTTATTATCTTTATTTTAATTATTTATCGTTTGATAAACATTTATTTCTAATTAATAATATTTATTTGATTTTACACATAAATAAACGTTACACTATACAGGCCATAACATACAATCAAAAATAGTAGTCATATTTTTTATTATTTTGTTACAAGTAATCTTGAAAATATTTACTGCTATTTTGACTGAAAATAGATCTAGAAATAATCCATAGACTAAGAAGGTAAATTACTTTTACTGTACTATAAACCCTATGATAATGAAAATAAATATAAGAAAACAATAATAAAAGTATACTTTACAATAACTTCACCAACAATCATGTACGTTAGCGAATCATTAGAATATACAAAAGAAACATGAGGGAAAAATAAACGCAACAAAATGGGACAGGAAACAATATAAAACATAAGGATGATGATAAATCAAGAGCTAGATATACTTACGACTACGAGTTTTTTTAATAAAAAAAATAATCTAAATTATAATATAATAAAATAGTGGAAAAACACTAAATACAATTCACTAAATTAATAAATAAAAATGAAATATTTCTCATAATAACCAGAATAAAAGCCAAACAATTATGCTGATAAGGACACATGATGAGGATGGATCAGAATACTCTATTAAGAAAAGTAGTATGTAGAAGATGGAGGTTGTGAACAGAAAAAGGAGAAGAAGAAAACCAGAGAAAACATGGAAGAGAAGAAGAGGTAAAAAACTGAAAGAAATGAAAAAAATGATAAAGGACAGAAAGAAGTAGCGGGAATGGATGAAAAATTATCCATGAGTAACGGAAATCCCACACCCGACAACAGAATATGGAGAAGAAAAAGACAAAACAAAGTAGAAATACTTTGGGTTTAATTAGCTGTACAATTCCAATTTTGACTTTACAAATCAGCCACGTCTGGACTTTTATGTTAATTTTTTTCCAAAACAATGGGCTTTGCCTGGCTCATACACTGTGTTTATATATGCTTTTGTCATTTAAATCCCTTTGAACTATTTTAACTGTATTATTATTAATGTGTTTGAAAATAATAAAATATAAAAAAATAGTGAAAATTACTAATGAAACTTTGATATGAACACTGATATTACTCAAATAAATTATAATCATGGCATTTGTGCATTTAAAACATTTTTATTGTAACAATTAGTATATATAGATTAAAAACTACAGAATATATGAACAATGTCAAAATGTTGTTGACAAATTTCAAATATTTACATACTTGAAAGTAAAATAGAACTCTTCGCTAATAATAATGATTATGTTTAGCGCGTTTTGCAACCATTTCTCTGCATCATCTTCACCTTATGTAGCATCAACGACATCTGGTAGAAAGATAGCCGGCAAGTGTAACATTAACCTATTACGTGCAATTTCTATTACGTATACGATCTGAGATCTGGCCTCGCATTATATGCCGAGTAAATCGGTCAGTTTCCAAACACTTTATCATCATTTCAAGTTTGAGGTTAGAGAAAAGTCAAACATATTGTTTTCTCTTCACTTTAATCGCTGTATGCGTGATCTTTGATCGCGAGATTTGAGATTTGAAAAGTACTTATACCATTACCTGCAACAAAAAATATTTAGATTAATTCAAGTTTCTTGTAATTGTGTACAGAGCTGGACAGTATTTAAGTATTAACGCCATACTTGTATTAAGAACATCAATAAAACTCTCTAACTGATTTTCAAGTGCATCTAAAATACTTGTACTTACTACTTAAAATGGAACTTAAGTACTAATAAAAAGTACTCAAGTTCTTTCAGGGTACCTACTTAAATACTTTTTCAGACTTTTCAAATTCTATGTCCGAATTTTAAATTGTTCTCGTCCAGCAAGCCCGGGAATCTGAATTGACAGAAATAATAATTAATGTTTAACAATTAATCATGGAAAAAATTGCAGTCCATAATGCATAGAAATTATTCAGCGATATTATGAATATTCGCGTTCTGTAATTTGTAATTTCGGCCAAATATTTCATATTTAGCGACGTGGCTCATTTTAGCTGAACGGTTTTGTGAACAAGCAAAATTGCCGTACATGGACTGAAGACAATTCACAAAAAAAAACTATGTAGCAACCATTGAAACCAGAAAAAATCACTGTTTGGTGTCGACTTAAGTGATGAAATAATCGTTATTTAGCGGGTAAAGTTCTTAAGACACCTAATTTTGCAAAAAGGCGATATGAATTGACCGCCGCGACCATGTGATTTAACAGCTCTAGGCTTTTTCTCTGCGGTTATTTGAAGTCATTGTGTACGATAGTAGGACAGTGACAATTCAAGAGCTGAAGAAGACTATACGACGCGAAATAGCCCATGTGATTGAAAATTGAACTTAACGCAGCCATGATGGTAATCTCTAGGATATTATTTTCTATTATAAATGTCAATGATTATACTTTCATTAAAAAATAAAAGTTTGTTGGAATTTGAATTCGTTTAATTTTTATCTAATTTAAAATCCGGACATTGAAAATGAAAAACCCTTTGCTTAAGTATCTACTTTAAATGTAAGCAGTTTTTTCAGTAAACAAATTATACCAAACTAACAAAAATACTACATTATTACAAAAGTACAAGTACATAATTAATATGTCAATGATATAAAAAAATCATAGAGAAGAATGTCAAACTATGGGCTTTAGAAAAAATCGTATTTCAAATCCTGCTTTAACAATCAAACTTTGCACATCTCTTGATGAAGTTAGTGTTTTTTAAAATTCGATTTTTTAGTTATATAATATATTCAGTACTCAAGTATTCAAATATTTCATAAAAAGGCAATAATCTAATTATTTAATGGTTTGATACAAAAAAATAATTCTTAATACATATGAAATACAGACTGTAACAACTAAACGAGCTACCTCATAATTTCTATATTATTAAAGATACAATGAAACACTGTAAGACAATCTTATAGAAGACCAAGGGGAACATTCAATTAAATTGGAATGGTATATATTTTTAGAGTATATTTTCTGAATTCAACCATTTATTTATTTTATATCATAATATAACAAAAAATTGTAGAAATTTCAATTGAAATATATATCAATTTGATTTTTATAGTTATTTTTAGTGGGCTGTGTAAAAAATAAAATTGCTATTTATCAATTTAAATTATTTAGGATGAAAATCAAATGGAACAGTGTTTATAAAGTTATTAACAAATATTTATATAAAAATCAAATTTATTTAATTTTTAATTGAATTTTTCTCATTATATTTGTTATGTAAGGATATAAAATAATTACATAGTTGAATTCAGAAAAAAATACTCTATCGAATGAGCCTAAAAATATATACCATCTCATTTAAGAAAATACAACTTTTGTTGTAACTTAAGAACCAATAATATAATAAAAAATAAGATTGTCCAAAACATTAAATAATTAGATTATTGCCTTTTTATGAAGTACTTGATACTGAAAGATACTTTGATAGTACCGAGTACTCTAACAAATACTTGTACTTTAGACAAATATTTTAATAATTGCAAGTATTTAGTGTTAGTACTAAGTTTAAGTATCTGGGCTCTGGTACTTGTACTTAGTACATATGTACTTAAATATAAATATACACACTACCGCTCGAAAATATAGGTAGGTACGTCGCAGCGTGTAGCCAGATTTAAAAAATCCGTCTCTTTATAACAAACCTAACTGATTTATAAAACGCGGTAAAATTGTCAAAGCTTCTTTGACTTAGTGATGTTTTACAATCTGGCTAGACGTTTTTCCAATCTAGCTAGACGTTTTATAAAAGGAAGAATAGTTTACGGCCACATTATAATATGAATATTTGAACGTTTTCTCTTGTAATTTGTCTAAACACACCTCAACATACCTAATTTAATACACAAAAGTACGTTTGGAAAACTCGGGCCGAATTTTGTGCGTTAGGTTATTATTGTGATATATAGAGAAATATACAAGTTAATTAAGATTTTCGTCGTTTTATAAAAAGACGGATTTTACAATCTGGCTACGACATGTACACCAATTTCGTAAAAATATGAGAGAAACAATTTCACCACATTGATTGTATAAATCAACAGGTGTGCCCTTATTTTAGAATGATACTATATTTATATTACTTTAGTCGTTACGAAAGATTTTTCAAGAATTTAAGACATCTTTAAGATGTTGATATCTTTTTATCTGTAGATATTACTACGGAAGAAATGCCGTACTACCTTGGCAGTAGTAGAGATACCCTTGACCTTTGAAAGTTTCACTTACGGATGTGTAGGAGTTAATCCCGCACTTAACTAGGATACGCCTTTATTTATTAATGAAAATTATGTTAATATTAATCCTATTATTAATTACTCGTTTATTAACTACATTTGGTATTATAAAATAAGTACTTATATTACTAAGTTTAGTTTGACAATGATTGCTTTAAAATTTCTTAAATTTTGAAACGTAACATACATAACCTAATGCAAAAACTTGGCCGCAAAATTCACGTCGTTGTACTCGTTTTTTAGTAAATAATACTTGAAATTATCAAAAAAATTATACTCAAAAATTATAATGAAATACCTTTCTGACTATCTAAAATTTAGGAACTATGAAGTCCTCTACCATAGTAACAAATTAGATTTTTTTTTATTAAAAATATACCTTAAATTAAGACTATACAAATATTCGATTTTTTAACGCCTAATATTGCATACTATCCATGTGTATTTTCAATTATTGACCTAGTTATTTTAAATATATGTTTTTACATATTTTTATGAGTACTGAAAGAGATCAATTTATGGTTCTTCAATTATTATTAGGGAACTTCAGTGTTTGAGAACAAAATGAGATTAATATCTACGTCATAGAATATAAAAAAAATATTCGTGCTACAAATCGCTATCAAATTAAATAAAATTTCATGGAAAAAAAAATATAATAGTAGAGAACCCCATTCTGATGAATTATTTAAGGACTGATAACTGTTAATTTAAATACCGAAATAAAAATAATAATAAGGGCATGAGACAGAAATCAAATAGAGAAGTTGAACTATTCGAAATCTAATGAAGTGAATAATTCAAACTCATCATGATATGTGATATCAACTTCTGTAATCTAATTTTCATTACCGAGCTATTCAACAATAAAAAGAAATCATAATGACCATTGAATATTTGTAATTAGGGTGCAATGTATTAAGTTATCATAATGACAAGCATATACTTCTTCATAACCAGCAGGACTCCAATTGAAAACAAGCGCATGACAGAAAAATAAGTCGGTGTTAAGGTACATAAATAACGTACAACGACTACATAAAGTCATTTTCTAAGGAAGCGCATAATTGACTATTTTGAAATGAGAATAATTTAAATGACCACAAACTTTTTCTGACAGTTTTACTATTGGTTACCAAACTATTTATTGAACACCAAAAATAACGAACCCTTTGAGTCTTAATGTGTCATATAATAAGTTCCGAACAAGTGTTGAAGATGTCTAGTAGAAAATAAATGCATTATAAATACGTGCAGCCTTCGTCTCAGTCAGATTATAGTACTCAAGTCAGAACACTTATTTTCTCCAAAATTTTCGGAATTCCCTACGCACTGATTCCAAATTTTCAAACAGTAGGTCGATATCTCTTATCATCCTAGATATATTTACAATTAACACTTTACCGATTTCTGGATTATGACCCAAAAATGGTTGGAGTTACGATCCTGGCGACTTCGCCTTTTGATTCTAGGGTTATTACATATATTTACCAATTTTAACAAAATTTGTCTCTTTAGTTCAATTTGCGCAGCCAAAAAAATGAAATTCTTGAAAAGGGGTACACCTTCGATTTTTAGCGATTTTTTGCTATTTTCAGTAATTTTTCACTAGAAATTATATTCATTGCTCAAACATTTATCAAGTTTGTATACTCGTACTTCTATGATTTTGTCCATAAAATAGGTTATTGCTCAAAAATAAAATATTTCAGGTTTAAGTTTGAATGTAAATATCTCAGGAACTAAAAAATACATTGATTGTATCTAAGGTATAAAGGTACCTAGATCTTTGAGAATGTTATCCAAATGTTTGCATACAGGCTTTATCAATAAGCTCGCTCACTATTATTGGTGTTTTATTTGAAGAAGTTCGAGTTTGGTTAAATAAGCAAAATTGTGCTATTCTGCATTACAAAATTGATGAAATCAGCAAAAAAAATGTTATCAGCAGTTCCCAAAATATGGAACCTAACTTTTATATTTTAAATAGGAGCATATATTTTTTATTTGCTTATGCACTAGAGCATTTAATTCTGAATTTAACTGATACCTATTTTTTTTGAGAAAAATCCATATTAAATTTTATATTAATTTTATTTATGTGTATATAAGAGTATGTGTATAAAAAGAGTGCCAATATGGAAATAAATGAATTCATGTTACTTTTTTTCCTAGGAAAATTAAATAAATATGCTATCAGGCCTTAGTATTGCCTATTCCAATTATGAATATTTCGAACTTTCAATGACACAAAAATGACCCCAGTGCCCATAAAGAGACGCCTGGTATACGCCCTCACGGTACGAATAAGTACTAATCATTATCACCGATTTCTGTACACAAAGTATATTGGAACACTCAGCAATGGGAGATATGCTGTGATGATATATTTTTTTATATGTATTTATATTTAATAATTGTAGGCAGAAAATTTGGTACCCGAATATTAGTTTGGGTGCCTAATAACAAATACTTGAAGATTAAATAAATGATTTTAGTGTTTGATTAAACACAACTCTTTAGACATATGGATCGAAGTGCAGCTATTTATGAAACTGAGAATTCTACTTTCAATTTTCTTTCTGTGTGAGATTTTCGTCGCATCGAATTTGAGCGATTAGAGACATGTTTCTGGTGCTAATGCACCGTGCGTCAACTAACGGCCGCTGGTGTTAGTCAGCATTTATTGTCTAGCAGTCACGGAACCTAGCACAAATAAAACATGAAACCGGTGAAATCTGGGTCACCGTACGCACACGCCAGAGGTAAGTCGCTGAGATCCGGATTCTCCTCGCCGGACTTCATCTGCAATCTACACACACATGCTCACACAAACACCTTGCGACATGAGGTGGAACATCTAATACATAGACTCTGATTTGAACGCTATTAAGTGGTCATTTAGATATAGGGCATTTCTGTTTAGTTATCGTGGTGATTTAATCAATCAAAAACACATTAGGAACCAGAATTGGGACCAGTACTCGAAAAAAGTATTTAAGTATTAAATACTAAATAACAAGGGAAGTATTTAAATACTAAATAAAGTGATACTTTAAGTACATTTTTTTACCTACTTACAGTACCAGTACTAAGTATTTTTTTTTATGAAATCAGTTAAAATATGACAAAATTTATCGAATTTAGGTAAGACTCGTATATCATTCACATCCAATAAAACAGTTGAAGTAGCCCACTAATTTAAAAAAAAGTATATTCTGGAATAAGTGCATGAAAATGTCTGTCCACATGCGTGTAAAAAAAAGTTTCACGCATATAAAATGTTTTAAAATAAACTTCATTAAAAATGCATTGCATTTTAAGCATCGCTATTAAAAGTTAGATTTCACGTACTGTGATTAATGTGTGTAGCTACTATTTCACAAAAAATCTCTACTTATTTAGTTCTATAATATTGATGAACAAATAGAAATAGCCTTACGGCTTGGTTTATCTTTATTTACGTCTTCAACGATTCGATTAAAACTATAGATAGTGAAAACCCATGTTGACAGTAGTGCATAAAACACACAGCAATATGTTTTTGTGCATGCGTGAAGTATTTAGTATTTAAAGTATTTAAGTTACTTTAAATAATTTTGAATGCTTTAGGTACCAACAAATATTTTAAGTACTTTTTATGAAAAAAGGTATTGTAAGTACAGTACTAAGTACTATTTTTCAAAAGTATTTTAAGTAAAGTATTGTAAATACTAGATGTATTTAAAGTAGTACTTCCAGTACTTTTACTTGAAGTATTTCCCAACTCTGCTAGGAACACATAGAGGTGTTCAGATTAGTGAGCCGTTCGAAACAGGGTATATAGAATTTATATAGGAATAAGACTACGCGAACGAAAGTTAAAATGTTTTTGGATTTTATTCAAAATATTACATTTTTGTATTTTTTTCTATTATTTAACTACCTGTATAGTTAAAAGAAACGTACCCTGCTCGGAGAACTAAAAGATATTAAATTGGTTAACTTAGACAACAAAGTTGGTCATTGTTTTTATCCTATAAATTTAATAATTGTTACATTTTTTCTGTTTGAAACAAATGGACACAGATAAGTTACACATTTGGAAAGCTTAAAAAAATCTCTTCCCAATGGTGTAATTTTTCAAAATAGTGTCCATATAAAAAGTAAAACTATATCATAACACGAAATTTTACAGTGGTAAGAAAATTTAATCATCACCATTCGAAAGACCATAATAAAAGTGCCGTAAACAGATACAAAATCTTATTTATTTATTTTTTTAATAATTATAAGTACACTACTAAAATAAGTAACTTCTGTCTAAGTTAACCGACTTCGTAACTCTTATACTGCTCGTGATCCCCATGCAGGATGCGTTTTGAAATTATTGCAGAATATGTGATTTAAATTTTAACATTCGTTCCTGTATTGTTTAAGTGTATTTTATATAAATACAAAGAAGAGTATAAGAAATTTTGAGAATTACATAGTTGTGAAATAAATTAGCAACTCTGTGGCGATATGCAAGAACAACCAATGTTAAATTATGAATTAAAGAACACTGTTTTATATAGAACAACTAACTGTAAACGAACTTGAGCAAAAAAATACTTATTGCAGTAATAACCAATCTAGAGATGTCATTAACATATAGAAGGGCCTTAGTGATATAAACAGTTTGTCACAGAATTAGCGACATTTTTAATCAAAATTATTAATTTAGAATGTCAAATTTGACAGAAAAATACAAGATTAATAAAACGACAAGTTTCTTTTTAATTTTAATTCTCATTTCCAATTATGAAATGTTGATATTAGTTCTTCTTCCATTAAGCGATATAATTTATAATTTAAAAGAGAAAAGTTTTTATTTCTAATGCATTTATGTTATCTAGTATTTATATTATTCTAACATACTAAATCTGACTTTTTCAAATTTGCAATTTCTTTTTTTGTTGATATCTAGGTTAAATGAAGCCATCTAGTTTTTTTTCTCTAATCAAGTGATTATCCAACCACATTTGTTTGTCAAGTACAAAGAAACTGGATTCCTCGAATGAAACATTATGTCACTACCACAAGTACAGAACCGGATGCGTATCCGGTTGTCTGCAGTCCAGCTGCTGACTTAAGTCAGTCGAGTCAGAGACGCGAGGGAAGAAAGCAACTTTCACCTCTCAAGTTCTAGGTTGGAGTCATGCCAGAAATGCAACAGGAGATTCGGTTCTCAAGTTCTCAGCACCAACTAAGATTCAGTTGTTTTATTCACATGAATTTTGAAGTTTTAATCGGAGGGTGAAAAATTGAAGCACCATTACTATTTACTTGGTATAAATACAGTTTATTATCACCAGTACCATTACTACAATAATTGCACTTACCAAATAATGCAACACAGTAAAAAATTATACCCGTGTTAAATTTTTACTGTATAAGTAATTTTTACACGTGGTACTAATTTAATAATGTAAATGTTTAGACTACTTACATACATCGATGGCAGTGTTATTTTTAACACTGAAATAGTGTGCACACATAGGCCAACACTTTTTTCTGTGTAATAATAAATCTGAGGCTTCACGCCAAAAGCAGATATGTCACAAATATGTCAGGATATTGAATTTGAAGTTTATCAGCTTATAAAAAATCAGATTTCAATATTTCTTTCTGCTAATTTTGTTATTTGGTAAAAGCAGGAACAGACCTACAATTAATAATAATAATAATAATTTCTTTACTTTGTCACTTTTGTAAGGCCTTTAGACTAGCATATACTTATAGCATATGTTTCTATGGCAGCGGTTCCCAAACTTTTTCCGAAACCGCCGCAAAAAATTGCAAAAAACAAAAATCCCTTATTAAATCCGTATGTTCACCCCTAACCGCCACTACCCTATATATAAATATTTATATTGGTCTACGAAATATTCACGCTCACGCATTTGTTTGCAATGCATTTTTTTTAAAAAAAGCTTGTTTTAAGATCCCTTTATATGTAAATGTTTCTTATGAAGTGATACTAAATAAAAAGATTGATTAATTTCTTTGATTTGAAACCTAATTAAAAAGATTCATATTCAGTTTAAACACATATTTTCCTAATGCACCACATGTTTACTTTTGAGATAATTTGTAGCACAAATACATACGTAGAAGAATAATTTCATTTATAAGCAAAATAAACTACCGTATTAATTACTTTCATTTCATCTTTTATTATTATTATGATAAATCTCCCAGGAGCAAGAAAATTAATTTGCATTTAACATCAAAGAATATGAAGAATATAAGAAATCTGTATAGAAAAATAGATGGTTCGATGCGCTACTTATATCATAGCAATTAATTTCCCATAATGGCATAAATACGAATCCGTTGAATGAAATAAATTAACTAGAGAAATTGTATCTTTTCTAAATAGTTTTACAATGATCTATAATCTTGTTACTTGTTGATCTACTTACTTAATGAGTATTTAAGGCTATTTATAAAGTCTTTATTACCATATTGTTCATGATACGGACATTAAAATTAAATTTCTATACCGGAGTAATTAATGCTTATTTACTAGTGTCCTACATTTCATAATAAAATGAATAGATTTTATTTAAAAAAAAGTTGTAAAGAAAATTAAAATAATTTTTGAACACGAACTTTTTATGATAGTTTTAAGTACATATTAGGAAAGTGTCCAAATTTTCGGGTACAAACAATATTAATTATTTAAATTAATTATTTTCTATTTGCCCACTAACATGGTCATTACAAAAATTCACTGCAGCCCCCTAGAACAGTAGTAAGTAATTAAAAAAATAATCTGTGCAATCCTAACTTTGTAAATTAAAGGGATTTTTTTGATAAGTACATTAGAAACAGCCTATTTTATTAATTTTAACTGATTATACAAAATATATTACACAAACAGGATTTTTTTCGAAAAAATAAGAATTTCATTTATAATAATAATAACAATAATAATTTATTACATCTTAAAATAGAGTATAGTATTCTATAGGTGTAACAACAAATCCAACCACCGCCATTATATTCTTAATTATTATAATTAAAAAAATACTATAGTACAAAGTTATAGGGGACCAAGGGAGACATTCCATTAAAGAAGAAAATATTTTTTTAACCAGTGGTTCTCAAGTTACAATACAAAATTTTTTTTTTTTAATACGATGGCATATATTTTTTAGGTCCATTCAATAGGATATTTTTTTCTGAATTCAGCCATGTAATCATTTTATATCCTTACATAAAAATATCGCGAAAAAAATCTATTGAAATTTATTTTTATAGTTATTTTTCAGTAGGCTACTTATGAAAAAATTGAGCTTAAATTAAAACGAAACAAATATTTGTCAATAACTTTATAAATAGTTATATCTGCAACAATAGGAATTAAGCACAAAATAATTCAAATTGTCATACATCAGTTTTTGTTTTTCATAGACAGCCTACTGAAAAATAACTATAAAAATAAAATTTATTAAAATTTTAATTGAATTTTTCTCAATATATTTGTAAAGATATGGCTGAATTCAGAAAAAATACGCTATCAAGTAGGCATAAAAAATATGTATAATCCCATTTAAAAAAATCTGTTGTGGCCAGCACAATACCTCTCGCCACTTCCTTTTTTTTGGTTACAGAAGTATAAGGCACGAACAGTCATGTTACATTGTAGGCCTTAATAAGCAGATGTGGGGACTCATTTCAGAATGATAATTAGTAATTATGTACATAGATGTCAAATGTCAGAATTTTTCATTAAAAATTTCAAGATTTTCTAAATTCACGTAGTTAATTTGTCACCAGGAGTGTGGAATTTACTTGTCGAGGAAAATAAACCATATGGAATTTGAAAATCTGACATGGGCCCCATATCTGCTTGTCAAGTCACATGACTGCTCGCGCGCTAATGTATTTAACATTTTAACACTCTACACCAAAAATTTTACTTACATCTATTCCATATATTTAGATTATTTTAAATTTAAATTCATTCTATGAAGAAATTTTGTCCTACTCTTCCAATATTTCGAGATGTTTCCAATTCATTGTCGGAAGTAACAGTATTTCTGAAGGGTATGTGTAATATACCTATAATGTTAAATATTTAACTATTAATACATTAAGAAATAAAATAATGTATGTACTTCCCAGAAAAAGTCTTCAGTAATGTCTCCGGATTTCTGACACTGACATTTATCTGTCAGTTACAAACAATTTAAATTCTCAACTATTTTCCATGGCATTCTTTCGGCTGTAAAATTTATTACAACAGATTATTTTATATATTATATTTCTTTTATCTCTAAATCTATAGAATATATAATAAAATATTTAAATGTATCTGACAGAGAATTTAATTTTCTTTAGTATTACCAAGAAAAAAATTCAAAAAATAATATTTAGAGGATTTTTTTTCAAGAATCTTCTACTTTCGGTTGTCCAATTGTTACCAAAACCTTTTCAGATCTTCCCATGAATGTCCGATTGGGAGATACGTAGTTAAACAAATATAAAGTATTATGGTTTTTGAGTAATCGTCCTTACAACATCCCACACACACACACACATACACACATACACATCCACACACACACACACACACACACGCACACACACACACACACACACACACACACACACACACACACACAGACATCATCGTAAAAATGTTAAAATCGGATTGTATGGACCTTAAAACGTGCTTATTCAATAAAATCTGGATATGCGATTTTTAGCATGAATCCATTACCTCTCTTAGCGAGAGGTAAAAATATAACTGTGTACTCTTATTTGAGAACTACTTGTTTAAAAAATATATAAATTCTTGTTTAAACAAATGTCCTGCTTGGTCTCCTACAACTTTGTCCTATAGTACATATTTTTTTGTAATTAAAATAATAAAAAAATAATGGCAGTGCGCGGTTTCGTTGTCACGCCCTGTATTGTTTCTTGCGATAATAATGTGTACGATGCAATGATCCTCATATGTTTTTTTCGTGCATTTTAATACCAAAATTATGAATAAATTCTAGCATATGGGAAGTGCTAATAAATTTCTTTCTAATTTATGTAATGACTGACTGCTAATACTAATTTCTCCTCTTTTCTAATACGGTAATCATATGTCTGACGCGGTTTTAAATAAATAACAAACTGGGTTAGCGCGGTTTGAATCCGTAGGCGAGCGTACACCTACTCCATCGGAAGAAGAAATACCAGTGGAATAAGTGAAATTTGTTTCACTTCTCTCATTCTTTCAAGTGACATTCATGAATGGTTAAACAATATCAGAAATTCGGAAACCTAGGGATTTAACATGGGACTTTAGTATTATGTAATTTGCTGCTTTCCCATACATTTTAAGACAAAACATATACAATGCAAAGTTGTTCAGAATTAAAGGTTGCATACAAAACTGTTTTATTGTTTCTAGTTTCTTAACAATTTTAAAAAGAAGCTTCTAACTGTCTGTTAATTCGTAGCAATAGCCATGACACTTGCTTCCTTTTTTCTGGTTTTCATAAATTATTTATAATCGCCAAACGTCAATCTAAACTGGAGGAAATTTAATCTCGTAATCTTTGACAACTATTTTCACCATAATAATTCTTTATAATAAAGATACGTTCCTCATTCGAATAAACATTTATTATTTAATTTACTTTAAAAATTGACACAATATGAATAAAATAGTATTGTTTTCTGTAATGTCAAAAGTCATGGCTATTGCTACGAATTAGCAGAAATTTTTAAATTTCTTTTTAAAATTTTGAAGTAACTAAAAATATAATTAAAAATGCAAAAACAATTTTGTGTGCAACTTTTAATTCTGAACAACTTTACACTCTACAGTTTTTTCTGTAAGACAAACAGGAAGCAGAAAATTGCATAAAACTAAAATCCCGTATTAAATCTTTATGTTCAACCCTAACCGCCACCACCCGGTTTAGAGAATACAATGATTTTTTTTACTTTGCTGTTGCTGCTTACATATTAATTTTAGAAAATAGTTGTTAATACAAAACTTGTTCTACACACAATACTAAATAAAATCAATCGAAGTTTTTTTTATTTTTCCAAAAAAACGCTACAAAAACAAATACTGAAATATGCTTTCAGTATTAGTTTTTTTTTTGTAAAATAAATTAGTTTTTAAATCTGAGCAACGTTTGTATTCAATAAAATGAAATGTCAATAAAATCCTACATTTGTTCTCTTCATTTAATATTAATATTAGGGTGTAGACTTGTGAAAACCGAACTTCTATTTTAGAATGTTACTTGTTATTTCAATTTGACATACTATTTCGTCTGGAATATATATTTATAGAATTACTACGCGAGAAAACAAGATTTTGTGATAATTTCAAACAATTTTTAGATACAAAATAAATGTAATATGGAAATACTAGTTCAGAAACAAATGAGTACATTGATTAAATCACTTTATAAAGTATTACTATTTAGAAAGTGATTTTCAAATGTTTTACAAATGTATTGGTTGTTTTTTATTTACTTTCTCGTAATTATTATATTTGTGTAGGGTACTGTATTCTCAAAAAGAAAGAATTAAATTATTTATAACGATACTTTATGATAGCGATATCAGTACCTGCCTCATGGCAGAAGAAAAGGAAACTAATTGAAATTCATTTTCAGTTTAACAAATAAACATCAAGGAAATGATTATTAATATTCAACGTTAAAATAACAATTTAATTAAATATTTAAATTAAATGGCGATGTCATACTTCTATATAGTAATTAATTTTATTATACTCGGGCAATAATTAATGTTTTACGGGTGCACTTAATAATTAATAGTCTGTGAAGACCGTATAATTATCTATAATACGGACAGAGGACATAGTATACAGTACGGCATGTTCCAAATATTCCACATTTTTCTGTACACGCATACTTCATTCAATTTTATTTATATATATAAAAAAAAAAAATTTAATATGAAACTTTCTCATTCTTTGTAAATATTTCAGAAAAACCCCAGAGTTGCTTCAATTACTATGCAGTTAATAATTTCTTCATAAGTAAGAGTTATGTTAAATGTGAAACTATGCTTCATGTAATATTTCACACTGTAAGCTATTACAATCTATGTACTAATTTGTTACATAGATACAAAAGGAGAATGAACAAAAATGTCCATCTAAATATCATTAACAGAGGCATAAAAACGAACAAGTGCCTCTCTTATATTAGCTCATAATTTTTTACAAGGAAAACATTTAAATGTCAATTTTGACGTTAATTTGAGTAGGTACAAACATAGTTAAAAAAATTACAGTGACACTGAAAAACGGGCCACTCAAAATAACTTTTTTATTTATAATTATTTTTTAATTTTCTTTATATATTTGTGAACTAGGCTTAGGAGCTCACAAATCATACTATTTGGCTTATACAGAGTGTTTCCTTTAAAACAACCAGCGCTTTTTTATTTATTTAATAGTTGTTTATTGCATAGCCTACTTCAATATTGTAGAATTATTTCTGATTTTTAATATCATTTTTCTCGAAATAATTGTTATACAACCCCATATCATATTTATATCGTTGAAATCAGAAAAAAATTCTCTATCTAATGGATAAAAAATTTATATAGGTTGCCATTTAAAAAAATATAATTTTATTCTACCGTTTGAGAACCACTGGTTAAATTTTTTATTTATTATTCCTCATAAATTAAGCCCTTTTTCCTGGTAATTTTTTGTATATAACATTTTTCTCTAAAGTCATTAGTTCGCCCAAAAAAGCGCTGGTTGTTTTAAAGGAAACACCTGTATATATGTGTGCAGGGTGATCACGCGAGAATGAACCAGGATTTATCTCCGTTATTAAGCGAGATAGCGATTATCTTCAAATAAACAAATTTACTATAGACGATATGTACAATAAGATGTCATATCAAGAAGCGTTCTGTTACTTCCGGTTCCGGAGTATTTAATACATACTTTGAAATTTCAAATAGAACGTACTATATTTTTCTATATTTTTGAAAAGTACATAAAATTTTCTTTACAATGGTAGTAAAGTACGTTGTATTATTAAAAAATAAAATGGCGGACGTTTGAAAGATGAATATATTGAATGGAAAAAAATCAAGTGTGTGAGATTTTATTGTATTTTGTTAATAAATGATGATATTTTTTGAGATAAATTTATTTATATGACGTAACCTAGGCAACAAATCCAATAAAACAAAATTCCACACTTCCTTGACTTATTTTATAAGATATTTCAAACGTCCGCCATTTTACTTTTTAATAATACAATGTCCTACTTGTTTACTATCATTGTAAAGAAAATGTTGTGTACTTTTCAAAAATATAGAAAAATATAGTATGTTCCATTTGAAATTTCAAAGTTGATATCACATACTCCGGAACCGGAAGTAACAGAATACTTCTTGGTACGACATCTTATTGCCCATATTATCTATAGTAAATTTTCTTATTTGAAGATAATCGCTATCTTGCTTAATAAGGGAGATAATTGCCGGTTCATTCTCGCGTGATGACCCTGTATATATATATATATATATATATATATATATATATATATATATATATATATATATATATATATATATATTTGGAATCTACTAAAATTGCTTGCTAAAGCCGTATCAGGCAGGTTGTGAAAACAGTTGAGATAATATCGAGTAAACAGGTTACCAAATTTTTTGGCCAACGTTTATGAATAATTTGAGGCTCAATTTTAGTACGTACCCGAATATTAGTTTACATGGCAAATAATAAATATTTAACTTGCGTGTTTGGTTAAATATAAGCTATTCCTAAATTCTTAAATCCGTAGACTTATAAAAGTCATGTTATTATGGTAGTATAAAAATGAAATTCCTGTCCTCCCACTAGTTTAGATGATACGCGGTCGAATCTGTTGGAGAAATGTTAGCTACATCATTGGAAGAAAGGTAACACACAAAAACACGTTGTGTTTCGGTCATGGCCTACTTACTGCTCGTCGACTCACAGTCTTCGGCATCCTTTCTACACCCGGAGAAAGTTTCTTTAAATTATCTGCCCACAGCAAGACCTCGGCAATGGCCAAGGCAATGTAAGATACGCGATCTTCCTATGTTCACTTAGACTATGGTCTTTGCAACGCGTGCATTGCTGTTTTGTACCAACAACAAGAAAATAAGATCAAGACTATATCAATTGCTGGCTGTGCGAATTTGTTCATCACAAGTTCCTGTAATGATAATACATGTATCTGTGACTTAATGAGAAAACAACTAATGCCAGCATTACATAATTTTTAAAATTATTAATGATTTAAAATCAACTAGGAACTTTCAGTTTTAACCTAGAGTACCGTTTTGTGAATTTTGATAATCCACATTATTAATGTTGATTACAAAAAGGTCACTAATTCTGTGATTAAAACTATCTAATAGCATAAATGTCTTTCAAGATTGTACTGACATGTCTACATTTATTATTATAGTATTTTTTTTTTTTGTGTTACGATGGATGCCGATCCTTATAGATTTCTTTAGAGTACGACTTTAGTTATTCTTGTATTGAAAAATATAGGGTATTTTAACTGATTGACATTGGTTGTTCAAGATTGTAGAGTTAATTCACAGATATCTTTTTAAAAAATAATAATAAACAAGTTTTTTTATTTGTTCATATTCATACAATAATCCATTTCGTTGCTTTTTATTCTTAAATAAGCCTTAGCTTTTTGTGTTTGAAGCTTACACTAGAAAATCATTGAAATAATAATTGTAATGTTTTAAAAAAGCTACTACTCGTACAAAATATTGTTTTGAACCAATTCCAGTTAATGTATTTCCCTAGTGCTTCGCCATATACATAACTAGCGGAATTGCCTCATTAATTTATGTTCTATGCTGACGTCATTCTGCGGTGTCATTACACAGACCATTTTAAAACGATGCAAATTTTAAAGAAATAAATAATAATAAATTTGATATACTGAAATAATCACGTGTGAATTCTGTCGTTGGACATGCCCCAGCGGAAATGCTGCCTCCACATCATTCTATCCTCCATCTCTCTCTCTTCAAACCCTTGTAATTGCTTTCCTTCTTAATCTTAATATCTGTAAAAATTCCATATTGTAACGTTTATTAAACGATAAATAAATAAGAATAAGACAATAAAAATAACGAACACTGTATGAATAAACAAATATAAACACTAATTTAAGACTAAGAATAATATTATACACTTTAACACTAGGATTATTTATTTACACAATTAACACATCGCACTGTTAATTTACACCATATTTATTTCACTATATTTATATCACTATATCTATAACACTATCACTAACTTGGAGACTAACATGTAGACTCACTTGTAGACTAACTTGTTGACTACCTTGTAGACTAACTTGTTGACTAACTTGTAGACTAACTTGTAGACTAGACTTGGCTCATATTCATTTATATCACTACTTATTTCCCATCCAATACGGTGTCCGGTTCACTGACGACCGAAAGTTGTTGACTGACTGTTACAGACTAAATAACTGAACTGACTGCACAGAGCCGCTTCGCCTTTTATATTCCACTCTCCATTATTCTAGAACACTTCCAGTAACTTTCGAGTAACTTCGAGAGCGAACAGGTTTAATCTTTTTACAAGGTCACCCGTTACATGTGCTTGTTTACTCAGCTACACGCGTGGTAATTAGCCTGCCGACTGGTCTAGACACGCTTCGCTCAGTGGCGTCGGCAGCGCGCACATTACAATATTTTCCATATCTTCCTGTTCCCCTTCATCCATGTATTTCCCTTCAATTATATTTTTTTTAAATACAACTTTAATATGTTCAATCTAGTTAGCTGTCCTCTTTCTTATTGAAAATTTACCATTTCAAATCGTGTAATAAATCCTACCGTATTTGTATTTTGACAAAGGACACTCAAGCAGGGTACATATTAAGACTGAATCTACACGAATGTGCGCATCTGTGCTTATCTCCGTACATAGATTTTTAGCAGGAAATGGGAATTATGTCCGGTTAATTGTACGTGGATTACATTGAATCAGTTCATTACTTTTATAAGAACACGATAGCAACAGCTAATTACTAGTTTAGTTTATTAATACTTTGATCTTGGATTAAGACCCTTAAATTCCTTTGTAGAACATAGAACACAAACTCAATTTTTTTAGCAGACGTAATAGACAATTTTCCAAAGAACATTTGTTAATAGTTAATAGGTATTTGATCTCGCGACCTTTCTTTGTAAACACGGGCGTTAAGGCTGTTCGACCCTAAACAAAAATTTCGTTTCTTGATTTTTAATATTCGCCGAGATCTATGCAACTAAACCAGGAAGGTCAACTCACTACAGAATTTTATTGTGCTGGAATTATTCACAAAAGGATCATAAATCATAAAATTTAGACCCTAATCTCTGTAGGTACAACCGAAAGTTACACAATTTTCCAAGTGGCCGATCCTCAATATAATAGTGTTAATTTCTTCTATTTACAGGTAATCGATTTCGTTATTAAGCATAAAAATATTTGTTATTTCATGTTTATATTAGTAAGTCTCATTTCAAATTTATATATATATATATATATATATATATATATATATATATATATATATATATATATATGTATATACGTTTTAAGTTTGAATATATTATATGAAAAAAAAATCAAGTGTGCGAGATTTTATTGTTTTTTTGTTCATAGATGATGTATTTTTTGAGATAAATTCATTTATATGACGTAACCTGGGCAACAAATCCAATAAAACAAATTTCCACACTTTCTTGACTTATTTTGTAAGATATTTCAAACGTCCGCCATTTTACTTTTTAAAAATACAACGTCCTACTTGTTTACTATCATAGTGAAGCAAATTTTATGTACTTTTCAAAAATATAAAAAAAAATATATTATGTTCCATTTGAAAATTCAAAGTTGGTATCACATACTCCGGAACCGAAGTAATAGAACTTTTTTTGATATGACATCTTATTGCCCATATTTCCTATAGTAAATTTTCTTATTTGAAGATAATCGCTATTTTGCTTAATAACGGAGATAATTGCTGGTTCATTCTCGCGTGATCATCTTGTATATATGCGAAAATATTTATTCATTTATTTATTGCAATCATCATTTGTTTTGTCTTGCATGTGATACCTATTTCTTTAGCGAGAATTTTCTGTAATATGTTTTGCACTCATAACAAACCATTTGGTATTTATTAGAATTTAAATTGTTTAGTTTTTAAATATTTAATAAATTAGACAATGTAAACTTAGAATTATCATTTTAAAAGACACATATTTCTGATCAGAATCAATAAAATTAAATATATATTACATTTTATAACTTTCGTTTACACAATTTTGCATGTTAAATATGAACGGATAAGATTTCCATTTTATACCTGGGTGTCACTATGTTGGTCGAGTGATTAACCCCCCCCCCCTCCTGCCGCCACCTGTTTTTATTACGGTTAGGATTTATCAAAGTTTATATAGAAAAGTTTGAGTTAAATAAGTTGCCTACAAACCGGCGAAAGTAGTAAAAATGTGCTCGAAAAGTATCTGAAAAATTGGATTTGCTTTTGTTTTTGTGTATCACACTGTTTAGATAACAAAAAAAATGTGGGTGCTATTTACTTTGACCTAAGTAAAGCTTTTGATACTATAGACCATAATTTACTACTTACGAAATTGTTTAATTTCGGAGTAAGAGGAAATGCATGTGATTGGATTCGCTCCTATTTAAATAACAGAGAACAATATGTATCTCTCCATAGCGATGTAGATGGTTGCACTGAAAGAATAAATTCTGCTAAGTCATTTATAACACGCGGTGTTCCTCAGGGATCAATTCTTGGCCCAATTTTATTTATTTTGTATGTCAATGATCTGCAAGATTATATAAATTGTAACAAATTATGTCAATTTGCAGATGACACATCATGTATTATTAGTGCGGATTCTGTGCAAGAATTCTAATTTTTGGCCTCAAGCACTGTTAATGATATGTCAGATTGGTGTACTCGTAACAATTTAGTATTAAATTGCAATAAAACATGTCTCATGATCTTTAGCATACGTAATATAAATTTCAGTCCATTTGTACGAGTAAACAACAAATCTCTACAAACTGCTCCAAGTAATAAATTTCTAGGTCTAACCTTAGCTTCAAATCTAAAATGGGTAAATCATATTGATGATTTACACAAGAAATTGTCTATTGCTTTCTATACAATTTATAAAATTAGAAACATTACCAATACAAACACTCTTAAAATTTATTACTTTGCACATGTTCAAAGTAGAATTAAGTATGGTATAATTTTTTGGGGTAATAGTCCACATGCACTTAAAATTTTTGTACTCCAAAAACGAATAATAAGATGTTTAGCTGGTGTCTCGTTAAAAGCCCATTGTAGATACCTATTTGTTGAACTAGGAATAATGACCGTAGTAAGTCTTTATATTTATGAAGTCATTATTTTTGTCAAAAATAACCTGTCATTGTTCACTTTTAACAAAGATGTGTTCTCCAATATGAAAACCAGACATAATTTTGATTTAAGTATTCCACTCCATAAAACTGCTTTCTTTGCTAATACTGCCTATTACAAAGCTATTCAGTTCTATAACGCTCTACCTTATGATATTAAAATTATGTCTGATTTGAAAGCTTTCAAAATGAAATTGAAAAATTTTCTTTTATGTAAATGTTTCTACAAAATTGAAGAGTTTGTATCTATGTGAAATGTATATTTTTATGGTCTTTTTTCTTTTTTGTGACTATGTCTTTGTACTTTGTACTTGAACAGTCAAATAAATCTGTATTTATTTATTTATTTATTTATTTTAGAGAATAGATAATTTATTAATTTCGCATTTAAGTTCCTCGACAATAATTAAAATAATACTATCAGATATCAAAGAGCAATTTTTAATTAAAACATCGTAACAGAAAATATGAAGTGGTAGCAGCTGTAATTTTTTTTTATTTAAAATTTTATACTTGACATTTTGTTTATAAAGTATTTAACAACATGCATCTTACAAACTGCTCAGTATTGAGAAAAAAGGTGTTAAATATGAACAAAAATTACAGTATTGAGAGACTAAGGTCGAACAGTCTTAGCAAACTGTGCCTTCGGTGTTAATGCAAATAAATATTGTCATAAACTGATTTCTGTTTTGCAAACGTTTAGCATATAATTTTCCACGACTTAATCCATATACTTTGGCAGAAGTCTTGTTCTTGTTCTGAGTCTAATGTAAGACTTATTCACAGGTATACACTGTAGATGATAGTTAGGAAATTAGATTCTAACTTTGCTTTTGAATTATTGAATGTCAGATGTACTAGATAGATTATTTGAAGTTGCTGTTACTTATGTTGATTTGGAACTACAACTTTGTGAACAATAATTAGAAACAAGAAATTTAGTTCCGAGATATTGCTGTATAATCAAAAATAAATAGAATAAATACATCATTGTTTCTTACCAACTTACCAAAACAAACTTTATCGATTGTCTTAACACCAGTTCCTACAAATGATAAAATTTGTAGTTTTCGCCCCGAGTTTTGCAGACGTGAGTTTTGTGCATTAGGTTAGGTTACGTTTTACGTTGAGGTATATTTAGAAAAATAAAAAGCAAAAATATTCTTATATTTAGTTTATAATTCGCCTAGTCATTTTGAAATTGATGACTAGGCGTTTTATAGAAAGACAAATCTACCTATACGACTTAGATAAATATAGGTACTATTAGTTTTTCATACAATGAATTTCTTTGTAATTATTTTAATACCAATTGACTTCCTTGCGAACAATTTTCTTCGCCATCAATTTACTGACGATAAATTTTTCGGCGATCAATATACCGGCGATAAACTTTCGACGCGGTCTATTTTCCGTGGTCATTTTGTTTGCCATCAATTTTCCAGGTACATATCTATTTTGGAACATAGTATACTTCTGGTTATATAAAACTATAGCCTTTATCACTATGGTGGCAATAGTAATCAAATTTGTCGCACGTATTAAGAACTTTTAATTGTATTAGTGCAGTTCTTGAGGACTTTGTTCTGTGCAGGTTGTTCTTCCTTTGATGATTCTCTCAAAATGTATTCTTAAATAAACTGTTAAATTTCATCTACACTTACTAGTATTTAATTTACTTTTATTCAACCTGACACAAATTTAAAACGCAAAAAAGTGCTTTAAGATTTTAATTAATTGGTTAATTAATTCGGAATATGTTCCACCTGACGTTGAGTTTAGAGTAATATTTTATTAAGCATTGTACTTTATGTGAAATTGAGATTAGTGTTACAGCAATTTCAAAAGTGTTCCTTTATTTTGTACTATTTCATTTTCTTATTATTGTTGCTTCCATTTAAATGAAACTAAATTTAGTTCCAATGTTTCGCGACTAACATGGGATTACAGGCAAACCACAATTAGAAGTTCGTACATGGAACCCATGTAAACGAATATTTTATTCGGATCAAAAATAAATTTCACTTTATCGCCGGTCACCTGGTAATAGTAATATCTCCTATTTGTTATTTTTAGCAAAAATGAATTATTAGCAGATTTAGATTCTGCATCTCTTTTAAAATTTAAAAGTCTCCTGTACACTTAATAATATTTCCATCTGTGGTAGTTTCGGTTCTGCAAGCAAAAATACAAAAGTGTGCCAATTTTATGAATATGTAAAGAACTAAATTAATTTTTAATAAAACTATTTATGAGCTTTTTAATTCAATTCTCTTATTTCTCTGACGACTGGTAAGCACCTCTCCGGTACAGATATGTTGCCAGTACCAAAATCTACGAAAAAAAGTTGCCACACCCACAAATGGATAATAAACTGTGTTGATAAGTATGTGGGTGCACTAGCCCACTATAAAATTTATGTTTTTGTTACTACGAAAATATTGATTGTAAAAAAACGAACTCGGAAAATAATAAATAAATAAATTAGTTATATATATATATATATATATATATATATATATATATATATATATATATATATATATATATATATATATATGTACAGTGTCTTAATTAAAAACCTGGCCATAGGCGTTTAACACGGGAAATCAGTTTTCCCTTGCGCAAAAGTTCCCAAATTATTTTAGACAAAAATACTTCAAATAAATGTTGTAGAGAAGTAAATTAACCGAGAATTTTTTTTTTTTCTGACGATAACTAATTTATAGCGATAGCCATAGAACTCAAACAAAATTACGAACAATTGTATGCCATCTTAACTGTCAAAAAAAGTTTGTGTTTTGTGATTTTCGTTCAATAACATATTTCTTTGAAAACAGTTTTCTCATGAAGAAAAGCTTCAGATTATAAAATGGTGTTACTCTGGACAAATTTTGTTTCAGTATCGCTATAAATCAGCAATCTTCAAAAAACTTTAAAATTGATTTTCTCGGTTATTAATAAGAATTTATTTGATTTAATTAGGATAATCAACATCAAGTACTTTAAAATTTTAAAAGGCCGCTCTATAATACAAAGCCAGAAGGTCTGCAAAGCAATTGAAAAATAAATGCATACAAAATGCTCCCAAAAGAGTCTAAAATCAAATTCCGCTCTTTTTGGGACAGTGTGAGTATACAAACTGGTTAATATTTAATGCTGTATGCTGTCGTATAAAACCATGAATTTATTATTTCGGCAAGAGCTTTTCCTTTGAATTTGTGACTTTTTCAGACAACAAACATGTCCGATTATTATTTCATCCATTGTAATTTTCTTACGGGAAGAACATATTTCCTTTATATTATTGACACTGAATTGAAAGCGAATTTAAAACAACCATATCCGAAAAACATAAAGACGAAGACATATATTTACTTTTAAAATATAATAATATACTTGTTTAGTCAAATAATGTTAGTATTTTGCCATGATTCCTTAAAATTCTGATCCCTAGCACAATTTAAGAAATAATTCAATGATTATATTTTTTATATTAACCAATAACGCCTTACCATCTAGGTTATAACTTTGGTAAAGTACAATATTGTAACGCGGCAGCGTAAAACCACCAGCGAACAACTAATTATGGTGATCGTCTAAATTACCCTACGTTGTGTTATTTCAATAGTGCCCAGAATTGTTTGACTTGAAGTCGTGGTAATGTAAGGAATAGGTGAAACTGCAATACACAGGATTTTCTGAAAATATCATCTTAATGATATGCACCTCATTTGCTGATGTTCCGGCGTAGTGGGGAACTTTCTGCATATGAAGATTGTATGTTGGACGGAGACAGCTGATAATTGTTAACCCTGATTTTTTCGAACTCATCTCAAGTAGCCACCTTTGGCCCCTTGTGCCTGGCTGTGGAAGGAATTCTCTCCTGTTGATTTGCTAATTAGTCGCATTCAAAAAGTCACATATGCCCTATATATTAGACAAAGACACAAATATCTGCAAGACAACGATGCCACGAAGTAGTGATAGATTTCACCCCTACTTAAACAAGGATGCCACTAGATCGCGATCTGGTGAGTGCGACAGAGATGGCCTGCGATAGTGTTACTTTTAACTCCCACTTCATAATGTTCATCTAATTCTTGGTTTATCGAAATTGTTGTTATTCACCCCAAAATGACAATGTTTAAATAAGGAATGTTTATCTATATCAGTGATGAGTTTATTAAACATTTCTTTGATTATTTTGTTTATTGTTTGTGTTTTACCTAGTATAGTCAAATTTTTTGACTCTGTCGGGTACAGTAATAAAACTATAAATGAACTATAAATATCGCAATTATGATAAAGCGGCATATCCTTTACTTTCTGTAGTATAATACTGTTTGGCTTCGGCCCATATTTTTGAGCCGTTCTATTCATTTATGTTAAAGAACTGTATTTTCCTATACATACCTGGTAGACGTTTGATTCAATGCATGAATAGACGGCTCAAAAATATGGGCCGATGCCAAACAGTATTATACTGCAGAAAGTAAAGGATATGCCGCTTTATCATAATTGCGATATTTATAGTTCATTTATAGTTTTATTACTGTACCCGACAGAGTCAAAAAATTTGACTATATCTATATGTTTCGATTTCCCAGGTCAGGGTCGGCTTCTACGAAAACCTGTGAAATTTATTTAATAACTCCTACATTGTTTCTCATGCTGGTGGAATGGTAAATCAATTAGTTAATGTTAGTTAGTTATCTTAGTTGTTTATTAATTGTCAAACATTCTAAATATTATTGTAAATTTTTGTATTCATTCGAGTTCGCCACGATAAAACCCTCATTCCTACTCTGTCGTTACCTACTTAGCTTACTTAGGGACAGCCCCAGACATTGTATTATCAGTTGGCGCCCCATAGCTATTTATTACCCTCTTGACTTGACCGGCAAATCTTCTCTGCATCATACTTATCGGTTCTTAGGAGGTCTACACGTGCGTTTTGTTTTTGTATACATGTAAAGACACGATACTAAAGATTTAAAAAATAATAATAATACACGCCAAATTCGGTCGCGTTTCAATATGTGTATGTTTTAACATAAGTATACTAGATTATATGTATTTATTTTATATTTCATGATATAAGCTTATTTTTTTAAGGAGTCTCTCATTTTTCTAGTTTTATTTTGGTCATTCTTTAAGGCCCCTTGTATGTTATTTGGTATGTCGAATTTTCTTCGTTCTTCTTCAAATTTCATTGTGTGATAATATGTTTAACTGTTAGTGTTGTGCCACAAAATTTATATTACATATTTATCATGGTTATAATTTAAAAAATAGTTCAAAATTTAACTACATTTATTTTATTTAGAACTACACGGAAAAAAATACAACCGTATTAATTTTTAATGTATAATTTTTACACGTAGTGAAAATAATATTTTCACCCCACAGTGTCTAACAATAAAATAAATTGTAGTGTTATTTTTAAAATATACTTAGTGTGGACCTGATAATACACTAGTTTTTTTGTGTGTAATAAAAGCAAGTTAAAAGGTTATTTTATATCAATATACTAAAGAAATTGTTTGTGTTAAGTGTTGTAAAGTGGATTAACAAAAAGTGATGAAGGCTATTATGTATAGTTTTGACAACAATAATATTACTTGATTCATAAAAATCTCTTGTAATATGTATAATAATCTGATTTACAAATTTTATAATGACTCAACTGTACTCGTATTTTTATATGTTTGTCTAATAATTAATACTTGTTGCAAATATACATATAGAATTATATCGAAGTTTAACGTAAATTTCAGTTACTTCCGCATTGTATTACTGTCTATAGTTCATTATCTATCTGTAATTGAAATTTGTGGATTTCAATGAGTAATTGTGGGATTACAACCTATAATGATTGATTATATAATTAAGAAATTCGCATTGAGTACTAAATATGCGTTTATATCATAAGTATAATAATAACAAAGTAACGCTTTATAATTTATGTTTCTACATTTCTTACCTTTTATAGGAATTTTACTTGCAAATCTGTTGAAAAACTTAAAATTCTATCAATGTTTCTTACTTTTCTCCACGAGTTTCTTTGTCATCTAAATTGTTTCCTTTTTATTCTTTAGTCACGGTTTATTTTCAAAGTAGCTATTTAAAATGTGCATTTGAAGGTATATACGCCTTTGACAAATATGTGTAAAACAAGGGCTCGTATATTGAAATCCCTTTCATTAGTTTCTGTTAAAAAAATTACATTAATAAAGATTGAGATTTTCAATATATGTATTTTGAAGTGAGCGGTAGTAGCGTGACGTATGTAGATATCCCTAATGATGACATTTTGAACTACAAACAACGCCATCTCTAGCATAACTGTAAAAAAATATTTTTGTATTAAATTGCTGCGGAATAAAAGAGGAAAATGTAATAACTTGAATTCAAGGGTTTTTCACAAAAATCGAATAAGTCTAATTAATAGAGTTCCGTTTTATGGCACCATATCGTTCGATGCCGGTCGCATCACAATGTATGCAACAAGTTTCTTCAAAACTGAGCAAAGCATGATAAATACGTGTACGTTTGTAATTCTACAAGAACAAAATTATTCCCATTTCTTTAACGTATATACATAACTTATTTATTTAAACATCATTTCCTTCTTCATTTTTATAAAAAAATCATCTTGTAAAATCTAAATTTATACATACTGTAACGTCGCCGCCACCGCCGCTCCGTAGCCCTCGCCACCGCCGCTCCGTAGCCCTCGCCGCCGCCGCGCCATAGCTGGCGCCGCTGTGTCGCGCCGAATGTCCGCACGTAGCAGACTTGTTAGGACAGGTCGCGGTGACGTGATCTATTGTGCATGCTGTTTACCTCGCAAAGTGTTCTAAGTAGGTTCGAGTAGGTTCGAGAACTAAAGTCGCCAGGTATATAACCCGTCGCCAAAGCCAGCGAACACGGTCGGTGATATAGAACTAACGAGTAAAGAAGTCTTATATAAATAAGCGTCGTGAATAGTTGGTGATATAAACAAACAGTCGACAAGTAGTGACATAAATAGTAGTGTTAATTGTTTAAATAAATAATCTTAATGTTTAAGTGTCTCATAATATTCTTAGTCTTTAAATTAGTGTTAATATTTGTTTATCATAGTGTTAGTTTAATTTATTATCTTTTAATTATATTTTTAATATTTATTTATGGTTTAATAAACGTATTCTTTTAATTAACAATAATTGTCTGAGTTTTACACTTCACCCATATAAATAAAACGTTACAATATAGTAAAAGTCTAATTTTTTTTTATTTTTTAACAAATGATAGATCCATGACATTAATTTTGTTTGCTAATTATATGTATTTAAGGAGAACAATTACCACAGTCATACAATGAATTATTTTGAAATAAGAATCTTTTTTGTTTACTAAAAATTTTAATTTAAAAAAAAAAAACTAAATTATGTTTTCACTCAATAATTATATTTCGAATATATATAATTAAAATAAAAAGTGGTCGAAAAACATTTATTTGTTTTGAAAACAATTCAAGAAGCAAATTTTCCTTCCAAAAATGCGGAGGTAAACATTAAATTCAGTTCATTTTTGATCGTATCTGCCTTCCGATTTTTTTGGGTGTCAATGTCAAACATCCAGTGGCGTACGGTCATTTTTGCACCGTTTTTTAGAAATTGAAACTCGTAGTAGTTTCTTGTTATTATCTAACTTGTTATCTATAGTTTTTCTATTTCAATATACAGTTATATCACTCTTGCGTGTATGACATATTTGACGTATAATCACGATGTTTACAAATACGTAATTTTCAGTGCTAATAACAGATCAAATGACAGGGAGAATGTTTAATCGAGGAAATTTACAGTATTATTTTGGGAATTGCTTATTTAGATAAATGGATAATTGGGTGTAATTATATGTCTATATTTATACATCAGTTGCAAAAAATATGTAAATATATAAAAACATAATTTCTAAGAAAGTACTTTATGTTTGTATGTTTCTATAATATATTTCTTTGCCAATTTAGTGATGCCGCGAGATCTTGTTGTATGGAGTTCTCGTCTCGAATTTATTTAGTTTTCGAGATGAGAATCTCATAAATCTTGCTTTCGAGATTTTGGTTTTTTTTATTACAATACTATACTAAAATTATTAAATATAATTAAAGCATTTAATTGCAAAGGGATCTAAGTATAAACAAACATTATAGCGGGTGCTGGCGGTTAGATTTAATGAGTGCGTTCCGCGCGGTCGAAATCCACGCGGTCGAAATCCCACGCGGTCGAAATCCCACGCGGTCGAAATCCCACGCGGTCGAAATCCCACGCCGTCGAAATGTTCCCCCACCACTTTGTCCGTTGTGCAGAAATTCAAATATTCCCAGCTCGTCGAATCCCACCCGGTCGAACTGTTACACGATACAAATCCATCGTCGTGGTAAGACCAGAACCGCTCTCTATATCGATCGTATTGCATTCAAACAATCTATGCTGCGTGGTAGTTCCGAGTGAAATGTATAGATGGTAATGCATTTTTCCAGTGGACCATGTCATGTCAAAGATAATATATTAAAAAGAAATTTATAAACATATGTTATTTTTAAGATCATATACAACGGACTATTTAATGAATGAAGCAGGAATAGAATTTACCTATACATTATTAATATTCCTGGCCCGCCATTTTAGATTAGCTGTTATAGTAAGCTGTTCATTCTTTATTTCATTTGTAAAATTATGTATTACTGTTTCTATTTTAAATGTTATGTTGTTTTTATTTCCAAATATACTTTCTTCCAATTGACAGTAACTTTTAATTTACAATTTAAAAATTGACACAGAATCCAAATCTAATAAGTATAAAATTCATACGATATAAAAGGTACATGAAAACAGAAGAGATCCTTCAAAATTTTTAAAAAGTTTCCACATTGGTATATTGTGTTATTAAATTTTTAATACAATAAACCGAAATACTTTCTTTTTGGCATGGAAAATATATGTCAATATTACATATATTTAAATTATGTGCTTTATTTCTCATGTTTATTGTTTTAGAATAAAGTAAACCGTGAATAACGATGTCAGTATGGTAATAATATTACCGTGCGAATACAGTCATTCAGTTTCCGCCATGGTAACTAAGATGTAAACAATTTTAATGCAGTTGTGCGTAAAATATTTTCAAATTATGATTATTTTTATTGAATGAGTTGTTGCACGATTATTTTTTTTTCGTTAGTTTAATCAAAAGAATAAGAAAAAATATTTAACCCGTATTTTTTATTTTCTTTTATATTACTCTCTATTTATGAGAAAATTGTCTCTGCAAATAAATTATTTAAATTGCCTCCTATTCTGTCGCCTGATGACATCAGAAAAATACTAACCAATAAGGGAGTGGCTTACATTTCCCATCGACTGAATTTAAACAAGTGACAGCCGTGACAACTATCAATTATATATTAGCAACTAGATTAGCCATATTATTGATATTTATATTTTGAAAGAGTCAAACATGGATGTAGAAAAGACTCTTGTGCTAATGTGTCCAAATAGAAGTAATAATGATAAAAAAATAGTTTTAGTGCCTCAAAACGAAGAAAAAAGAATTAAATGGTTATCTCAAGAAAAGATAAAATCATGCTGTGAAGATCATTTTGCTGTAAGCATTAATAATTTTATAATTAAATAAGAAATATTAAATACTTTTTAAATTTTTATCTTTTTAGTTCTGTCATTGGTTGGAATTTCTTGGACGTCACAGACACTGTAATTTGGCGCCAATTCAAACAGACCTCAAAATTTAAAAAAAGTTATTAGTTCCTAAAATATTAGAGTTTTTAATGTCATTAGTTTCGCCTGTATCTACGTCAGACACCTACTCTATTCCAAATTCATATTACTTTCAAGCCTTGTGCTATTGCTTTTTTAAAAATGCGACAGAATAGGAGGCAATTTAAATAATTTATTTGCAGAGACAATTTTCTCATAAATAGAGAGTAATATAAAAGAAAATAAAAAATACGGGTTAAATATTTTTTCTTATTCTTTTGATTAAACTAACGAAAAAAAAATAATCGTGCAACAACTCATTCAATAAAAATAATCATAATTTGAAAATATTTTACGCACAACTGCATTAAAATTGTTTACATCTTAGTTACCATGGCGGAAACTGAATGACTGTATTCGTACGGTAATATTATTACCATACTGACATCGTTATTCACGGTTTACTTTATTCTAAAACAATAAACATGAGAAATAAAGCACATAATTTAAATATATGTAATATTGACATATATTTTCCATGCCAAAAAGAAAGTATTTCGGTTTATTGTATTAAAAATTTAATAACACAATATACCAATGTGGAAACTTTTTAAAAATTTTGAAGGATCTCTTCTGTTTTCATGTACCTTTTATATCGTATGAATTTTATACTTATTAGATTTGGATTCTGTGTCAATTTTTAAATTGTAATTTAAAAGTTACTGTCAATTGGAAGAAAGTATATTTGGAAATAAAAGCAACATAACATTTAAAATAGAAACAGTAATACATAATTTTACAACTGAAATAAAGAATGAACAGCTTACTATAACAGCTAATCTAAAATGGCGGGCCAGGAATATCAATAATGTATAGGTAAATTCTTTTCCTGCTTCATTCATTAAATAGTCCGTTGTATATGGTCTTAAAAATAACATATGTTTATAAATTTCTTTTTAATATATTATCTTTGACATGACATGGTCCACTGGAAAAATGCATTACCATCTATACATTTCACTCGGAACTACCACGCAGCATAGATTGTTTGAATGCAATACGATCGATATAGAGAGCGGTTCTGGTCTTACCACGACGATGGATTTGTATCGTGTAACAGTTCGACCGGGTGGGATTCGACGAGCTGGGAATATTTGAATTTCTGCACAACGGACAAAGTGGTGGGGGAACATTTCGACGGCGTGGGATTTCGACCGCGTGGGATTTCGACCGCGTGGATTTCGACCGCGCGGGATGCTTCGGATTTAATGTGTGATTTAATGTGACATTAGTTTTTATGCAATTTCTGCTCTCCTGTTCATTTCATGGCAAAAACTGTGAAGTACAAAGTTGTTCAGAATTAAAACGCATACAAAATTGTTTTTACATTTTTTTATAAAGTTTTTCGATTTCTTCGCAATTTTAAAATGAAATTTTATTTTTTTTAATTTGTAGCAATAGCCATGACATGACAATATTAACAATATTATTTTATTCATATACTTTTTTTGTAAAAAATAAATTAAATAATGAATGTTTATTCGATTAAGAATAGTGTCTTTATTATAAAGAATTACTCTGGTAGAAATAGTTATAAAAGAATGCTAGATTTGTTTTCTATTTTCCAAGTTAGATTGACAATCATAAATAATTTATAAAGTCCAGAAAAAAGAATACAAGTGTCATGGCTATTGCTACTAATTAAACAAATTTAAGTTAATCTAAACTAACCACAACTGACCTAACCCAATCTTACCTAGACACAATATTCATATTTACTGATTGATCTTACACAATACTAGTTATTAATGTAAAAGAATATTGATCAGATAAATATAAACTGTATTTTAATAAATAAGTTTGCCTGTTGCAATTCTACAAAAAGTGAACATAAATCAATAATTATACTCTTTAACCAATAAATCGATAAATTTAAGACTATCGAATCAAATTTGAAACAAGATAAGAATGATAGTAATAGATGAAACTTAAATGCACAAAGTGTGGATAAAAAAAAATGCTGATATATTAAAATAGATTAATTAAATCCATTGTTCGATCTTTACGCTTTCATAGATTTTCTATTTTTATCATTTTCATGCTTAGTGCAGTTTTCTCTACAAGATTTCTTTTCTGAAGAATCGTTTAAAATAGGTTCAATTTCACATAGAATATAAAATACCGGAAAAAAGTGCAATAAATACAACATATACGCTGATCGTCTGTGTCGTGAAACTTCAGTTCGAATACGTAACACACTCAGCACGACCAATCATAATCCGGATTCAAAAATATCATGATATATATATATATTCGTATTTCAATTAGAATTATTGAAAAAATGCTATAAATATCTAAAAGAAAACATAATTCATTTTTTTTGAAAAAATTCAAATTTTTAGAAAACAAAAAAATATCATATTAAAAAATAAAAACATTTAGACTTATTTTATTTATGTATGTATAAATTTAGCTTTTACAAGAAGAAAAAAAATATGAAAATAAAGAAGGAAATGATATTTAAATAAATAAATTATGTATATTTTCCAACTTTTTATTTTTATGTTAAAGAATTGTGAAACCCTTTAAAAAAATATTGTCAAATACAAAGAGGAAATATTTTTGTTTTCGTAGAATTACAAACGTACACCATTATATTTATCATGGTTTGGTCAGTTTTTGAAGAAACTTGTTCCATACAACGTGATGCGACCGGTATCGAACGATATGGCGCCATAAAACGGAACTCCATTAATTAGACTTGATCGATTCTTGTGAAAAACCCCTTAATTCAAGTTATTACATTTTCCTCTTTTATTCAGCAGCAATTTAATACAAAAATGTTTTTTTACAGTTATGCTAAAGATGGCGATGGCGTTGTTTGTAGTTCAAAATGTCATCATTAGGGTTATCTACATACGTCACGCCACTACCATTCACTTCAAAATACATTTATTGCAAATCTCAATCTGTATCAATGTAATTCTTTTAGCCGAAACTAATGAAAGAAATTTCAATATACGAGCCCTTGTTTTTACATATATTTATCAAAGGCGTATACCTTCGAATGCGCGTTTTAAAGAGCTACTTTGAAAATAAACCGTGACCAAAGAATAAAAAGGATTTTCCTATATCAATAAATATTCTACCTGTACTATGAAAAGTTTTGGAAAGAGTGTGCTGCGATCACATAACGAGTTAAGGCTGGTTTATGCTCGTTTCCATAAGGAATAAGAATAAAACATAGTGATAAGCCATAAGGCATGGAGATAAAATCAGTTTATGCACTTTTATAATACATAACTTTCAACCAATGATAGACAAGATATTTGAATTCGGCGGGTAATACACAATCAGGAATATCAAAATTGGAAAATGAAATTTCACTGAACGGCAAGACTTTGACATTTGTCAAATGATTAGGTTGTTTGCTTATTAGTCTGGAGTTTGGGACATTCTTTAACGTTTTTATTTGTTATTTTTGTCTTTATTCGCGAGAATTTATATATCAGCATATATATTTCTGTCATCTTGCAAGTAAGTTATTAAATAGAATTCAAATATTTAGAATTAAATTTCGATGTTCTTGTTTAGAATATCAACTAATTTTTATTATGGGTGAACGAGATATAATCATATATTCAGCGATGTGTTAGATAATCAACCGCAACTGAGTCACCGACTGTCCGAGTCAAAACACAAATGATTTTAGTTACATTTCATGCTTCCAAAACAGAAACAACAGAAATCTGCGCTTGCGCAGTAGGCATATTTTGACATAGCACATAAGGATAAGACATAAGATATAAAATTTGGCCATTTCTTATGTATTATTTTTATGTATATTATGTTTATGTTTTATCTCAAAACTGCATAAACGGTGCGATATATAAATACATATTTATATTTTATGTTTTATTCCTTATTCCTTATGAAAAGTTGCATAAACCAGCCTTTATTTGTCTGAAAATAATATTTTGCCAGGCAATCAGTCTGGCTTTACAGTTGGGTACAATACGAATAATAGTCTTCTCAATCTAGTTGATGCCTTATTGGACGAATTTGATAAATCTAGTACTTCACTCTCAGTACAAATTGACCTTTTCAAGGCATTTGATAGTCACAGCATGCCACTTGCTAAACTTCAATATATTATAACTTCTCTGAAATTGCAATAAATTGGTACAAAATTTATCTGAATTACAAAAGATTTAAAGTTTATATATCGTCAAATTCAGAAAATTTAAGTTCTTCCAGTTTTAGCGTTCAGTGTGGAGTGCCTCAAGGATCGATTTTGGGACCGTTGTTTTTTCTTATGTTGCTATCTGTATCGATATGCACATTTTTGCGCAGATGATACAACCATTCTTGCTTCAATAAACCCTTCAAACGTGGATGAACAGCTTGCAATTTTTAACAGAGAAATGGAAAACTTAGTATTATGAACAATAAACAACGGACTTAAAATTAACACCAACAAATCTTCTTTCCTCATCGTTGGAAATCATAATATTAGTCCTAACATTACTCAAATTAAACGAAGCAGTTCTATCGATGTTTTGGGTCTCCTTATTGATAAAGATTTAAACTACATTTCCACCTCTTAACATAGTCACAGTTTATGTTTTTCGACATAAGCATAAAAGTTTGTCATACGGGAACACGGCTGAGCGTTTCCAGCTTCTGTTTTAGTTTTTTTGGACATAGTCGTTTCGCATAAACACAAGTTTGCATGGTCCTTACTTTCGACATCGTCTTTTGTCGTTGTTCTGTTGGAAAGAGATAAGGCTATCTGTTTTCATGCACAGTAAGTATGCGTAGTGTGATAAAATCTGTTAATGCGTTTGAGATCTGTCAGTTCTTGTTCTATGTATTTGTATGATACGGACAGAAAAACAAAAATAATAAATATATCATCACGACATATTACTCATTGTTGGGTTTGTCAATCTGCTTTGTAAACAGATATCAGTAATGAAATTATGATGACATATTCGTACTGTACGGGCGTTTATCAGACGGTACCTCACAAGCACTCATTACTGGCGCGGAGAGTGCAAAAGTAGAAATATAAATCATATAAATAATTGCTATATTTAAAAAATTGTGGTCGTTCACCTCGATTTTTTACATAATTTTAGATGATTTTGTATTTAGTCTAATTTATTAAATTTTAACTTAATTATTTTAGTAATTATCAGTATACTTCATAAATATATAATTTATATAATGCTATAAACTATTTTATTACATTTTATTGTGATTTAAATGTGAACAAATATTCACTGCGACATTGCTTATGCTAAGAACCGGAAATGGTCAAAATTTTCCGACAAAGACAGAAACATAAGTTCAGTGACAAAGACTAAAAACAGTGTTTATGTTAAAAGGTGGAAACCTAGCTTAACTCTTCAGGGAACATTTAAATAAGAAACTTATGGTAGCAAACTTAGGTTACGTTATTTATATCAGTTTAGACATGATATTAGTACATTGGTCATATTTCGACATATTAATTCCCTTATTTTGCCACTGTTTGACTACTATGGGTGCACTTATATTCCTTATTTTATGCAGACTGATATAAATAGAATTACACTAATTCAGAACTTTTATTTACGCTTTGCTGACGGTGTGCGTAAGCGTAAATATGATCATATTTCTGAATACCGTAAATCAGCTAAAATAATTTCGGTTGATGACCGAGTGAAATCTGCATCTCTGTTTAGTACATAGAATAGTTCAAACTAGTATTCTGTGTTACTAACAAAACAAACTAGTTCATAAAGAGTACAACTATGCTCTTCGCATTAAAAATTTATACATTATTCCTTCTTGTACGAAATCCAAATTAAGGTTTGGTTTTCTTATTTGGCTCCTACACGTTTAAAATATCTATTAAGTCAACTTTTGTTCCATAATAAATAATTCCTAATATTTTCAATTCTATCTTCCTTTGGTACACTTTATATTATTACCTGTGTTGCTGTTATTGGAATTATAATTTATAAACTAAGCGGTGCTACTTGATTGTTCTTATTTGGTATCGTTTTATGATTATATATTGACTGTCAGTCAATAAAGTTATTATTATTATTATTATTATATATATATATATATATATATATATATATATATATATATATACATATATAACACCTTATAGAAAAACCTATATTGCAGATTTATAGACATTTTATTATAAAACAAACTTTGTTTGAATTTTTTTCCATAATATTTAAAATAATTGAATTATTAAAAAAACCGATGAATCATCCTGTATATCAACCACGGGATCCTTCGAAACCTGATCACAATTGAAATATGTAAATAAACAAAGACGACATTCTTGCGACCTTGATATTCTCAACTGTAGCTGTAGCCCAGAGACGCAATCAGATCATTTTAAATTTAATTTTAAATGGCAACAAACAATAAAATAATTTCTCTATTTATTTATAGAATAAAAAGTTTATAGTAAAAGAAATAAATATTTTATTATAAATACAAGAGCGTTGAATATTTTCTTATTTATTACAAGATTTATAATCTACTTAATTTCACCAATTAATTTATTTTACGTTTTCTCTTTAAAATATAGACGAAATAAATGCAATTATAATTAATATTTTATTAAAAGGAACACATTTTAACGGTGATATAAATTTTAAAAAAGAATTTAAATTAATCATAACACATCATAAGTTTACTTTTTCTCTGAATATACTATAAGTTAACATAGTTCGTTAACAACCTCTTTTAATTTATGTCATGGTTAGAGTAGGGTGTTCACATTCATTCCGTAATGGTAATCCTGAGATCTATAATAGCGCTTTTATATTTATCAATAATTCGATCAATTTATCTTAAACAGCGTTCGGTATTTACCCAATTTTATTGCAATTTATTTTTGTTGCAACATCTTCGCCATGTCATTTTAAGATAATGAAGTCATTCCACATTTTCTAGTTACACTAGACGCTCGCTAATCCGAATCCCTTTAATTCGAACATTCCAATAATCCGAACTGTTCGGTCGGGATTTATACCCCTCCAGTACTGAAGACAGAATGTGTGTGTGAGAGAGAAACAGGGAAGTACGAATTTTAAAAACACAATGCTGATAAAAAATCACATTTTTTAAATCATAGATAATACCTTTTTATTCACATGTACATATGTTTAAATAAACATTTATATTTTTAGCTGTATTTTTTAATTAAACTCTAAAATCAGAACTTTTCGTTAATCCGAACACCCCTCTGCATTAATTGGTTCGGATTAGTGAAACTCCACTGTATTGTAACATTTTATTTATATGCGTGAAGGGTAAACATAAGAGAGATATTATTAATTAAAAGAATACGTTTATTCAACGTATACTTAATTACGATAAATATTAAAAAGATAATCAAAGTAACTAACACTATGATTAAATAATTATTAACACTAATTTAAGACGAAGAATATTATTAACTGCTTAAACACTAAGATTATTTATTTAACCAATATTTATATCACTACATTTATTTATATAGCTACATTTATTTATGTTAACAACTTGTAAACTGTTTATTTATATCACCAAGTTCATTGCTCGTTGCTTGTATATATCAGATTATTTCTCCGCTGTCATTCAGACGGTATTTATACAGCCCAGTGTCCTACTAGAACACTCCGACGCCACAGTGATACCGAGTACAAAAGAATTAGGTCAACGGTGCAATTAACACGTCTAGCCAGTCCGTCGCCGGCGATTGCATCATCTGGGTCATGAAAAGAAAACAACTAGGAATAAAGCTAAAAAATTTATATTGGATGCTCAACAAAAATTCTAAACTGTCACTTGAAAACAAAATCTTATTGTATAAAGTAATACTAAAACCGATCTGGACCTACGGAATCGAGTTATGGGGAACAGCTAGTGACTCCAACATCGATACAATACAACGATTCCAATCTAAAACTCTAAGAACCATACTAAACGCTCCATGGTATGTGAAAAACCTTTCTATCCATAGCGACCTAAATTTAAATACAATAAAAGAAGAAATTAATAGGTATAGTGCAAAGTACCTAAAAAGACTAGAAGTGCATCCTAATCACAGTGCAGTGAACCTACTAGACAACAGTATGGCCATCTATAGACTCAAAAGACACAAACCACTAGAGTTACCCTTTAGATTCAATACATAACATATATGTAAAACAAATTGTACAGAGTGTGAATGTCACTGGACATTTACACTACACGATATTTTTCTAATTGTATTGTTATAATATTTACTTATTGTCAAAAAAGACAGATTGTAAATTAATATTGGGGAAATATAAAAAAAAAAATATTTATGTTAAGAACTCGTAGACTGTTTATTTATATCACCAACTTCATTACTCGTTGCTTCTATATATCAGACTATCTCCCCGCTGTCATTCAGACGGTATTTATACGGCTAATATCCTTCTAGAACTCTCCGGCGCCACAGCGATACCGAGTACAAAAGACTTAGGTCACGGCGTAATTAACATATTTCAACGTGTATGAGTTATTCCGTCGTCGGGGATTGCATCATCGCTCTGGTACATTCTTTCAGTGGCATCGCTCGTATACTCTTAACTCAGGGGCGCACGTCACAGTATTATTTTCCATTTTTTAAAGTGCAAAACTGTTTTATACATACGTCACACATATTTCTAGGAATGATTTTTAAAATTAATATAATTTTTTTAACTACGTCATTATTATAACAACGGTATTATGAAGAGCGCTTTTAGATTATATTCTTACGAGGTTAGTCGCAATTTTTAACAAAATCGCTCTATAAGAGTGGTATCGTCTTCGTAATACGGGCCCTTGTCTCTCTCTCTGTAGCATAAAATTGGAACTACAACAGACATTTGTGTATTTACCATTGACAGTAACAAATTGTTATGTCATTGATTAAATAATATATATAGATTGGCAACCTTATGAGCATTTGCGTACCGCGTTGTAAAGCTACGTATTATGCTGCAACCTTTAATAATTTTATTATTTGGCCGTACAAACATTCGATTAGGCTGGCGGTAATAATGTTCGGCTGTATTCGTGTTAAGTCGCTTGGAGTCGGAGACACGAAATTTTTAACAAAAAATAATGAATTATTTAATCACGTAACTGATTATGAACAACAAATAAATTAATTCGTTATTATTTTGAGGGACGCTAAAATGAACTTCAAGAAATTTACGAATATTGAAAAAAATCGAAATGTATATACATATTCCCAATTTTTTTTACCCTTCTCTTAACACCCTGTATAATGAACTTTATAAAAAAATAAATTAAGCTATTTTGTCAAATGCATAGGATATTAGTATATTATTTCTAACGACAAGGGAGATATCGAAGACGGCGATTTCGATGACTCACCTGTATACAGGATACAGGTGACATTGAAAAAGGGCTACTCAAAATAACTTTTTTATTTATAATTATTTTTTAATCCTTTTACATATTTGTAAACTAGGCTAAGGGGCTCACAAATCACGGTATTTGGCATGATGGTAGCGCTTTCGGTTTAACCGGAAGTGACATTAACTTTCATATTTCAAATGGGACATCCTATTTATTTTTATATATTTGGAATCTACGTAGAATTATGAATTCAACGATATGTTTGAAGTGTATTTTTATTGAAAAATTAATTACAAGTACGTAAGAGAAAATGATGGATAATTAACCTGCTAAGCCAAGCTGTGAAAACAGTTGAGATAATATTAAGTAATATTTAAGTTAATTTTGTAAGATTCCATATTTTGATAAAGATGACAAAGAAAGATGAAATATATATATATATATATATATATATTGTATTCATGGTTTCATTCAAACTATTAATGGCATTTTAAAATTATTTGCGGACGTGAAAGAAGAGAATTATTTATTTTTATTAACAAATAGATTTCAGCAAGATTGTATGGAAAACCACTTTTCAATAATAAGAAATAGAGAGGGGTACAATCTAAATCCGACTGCAAAACAATTTAGGCAAACATTGCAAAGAACTATTCATATAAGAATTTTAAGTTGGAAACGGAAACTGTGTAATAGATAAAGATGAAATTCTTGAAATAGAAATATCAGAATCCATTACACCGCCTGAAGAAATTGTATACGAAATGATCGACAATGTTGAAATTGTACGACCAGAAAATGTGGAATGTGCTGTGGTTTTTCGTTGTATTAAACAACACAATTGCGAAAATTATAATAAAATTTTACAGAAAAATGACCTTATTTTTGATGAAAATGAAATTTATTTAGTTCTTAAAGATTATGGCAAAGTGAATGAAATATAATATTTTTGCAGACCAAATGATCAAACAGTAAAAATTATATCACAATTATTACACATTTTTAGTGAATTTACAAAAGAACATACATATATATACATTGAAAAAAAAATAACCAGCAATTTATTAAAAAATAGTATGCGGTGTATAAATTTGCATTACAGTGACTGGTTAAATAAAAATTATGACCATAACAATTTTATTATAAAAATATTTATTAAAATAAAAGTTTTAAAAACTTTGAAATGGAAATCTACAGATATCACAAGAAAAGCCTGCAAAAGAAACATATATTTTGCATAACAAATAATAATTAAAACGTTGAATAGTGTATTATTTTTTTAGGTCAATAGTTCTATATTATCCTTGTTTAGGTAAATAAATGTTTTTTTCTAATTGGTACTTTTTCTTTTGTTATTAATTGGTGGTCAAGAAGATATTAAAAAATTGATTTAATTTATAATTATTAAGTAAAACAACAAGAAAACTTATTCGGAGAAGATTTATTTTATTAAAATACATTGTTTTATATGCGGAATATCTTAAAAAGTTGCTCTTTAACAGTATTTAAAAATTAATAATTTTATGTGCGTCAAATTATCGGGTGTGATTTTAACAGCCCCGATTCAATTCTAATCCAACCTAATTCAATACCGCTTGGTAAGATGGTAAGCACCTTATTTAAAAAGAATAGCTTTTTATGATGTGTTAAAAATGGCATTTTGATTTGTGAGAAGGAAATTTGGAGTAAGACGTGAAGCGGATGGTCCAAACTTTCAAATACATATCCACTGTAAATTCATATAAAAACATTGCTCGATTAAATGATAAATGAATGCATATCCCCTGTGAATTCATATTAAATCGTTTCTATTAAATGTTAAATGAATTTTTATTAGAAATGTTAAACAGATTATGAAAGAATGTAAGCTTATTTTTTAAAAATAAATTTATAATTAAATTAAATATCTCTGAAGAAATGACGAAATAGGTTTAACAAATTCTCATTATAAAATTGTTTGGCTCCGTCCGATGCTCCGCCCGGCGATGTGTACTACCATGCTGCTATCTTGTAGCGAATTAGACACATGCATAGTATGCAACTACAGCACAGATGGCTCTTACTCGTACAGAATTAAAATGTGTTACGCGGATTGACTATACCATTGCCAATCTATATATACTATTTAATCAATGGTTATGTACTTCCTGCCATATATTATTAATTTAGAATATTTCATTATTTGTACATACATACTTTTTAAAACCACCTATTGCAAACTCTCAAAAGTGTAGATTATGTTATAATAATGGTGATAGCTCTGAGCTTGAAAATTCCTAGCCTTTGCGTTGGCAATTTCACATATAGTAAATGTGTGTGTATGTGTGACTATCATTGTATGTGTATGAAACTATGACGTCACAGAATTAGAGCCATTAATGTTTATGAAGGAAATCATGAATGAAAAGTATAATAATTTTAAACATTTTTGATGAATAGAGTTAAATTTTTGATTTATGAAACAAAATATTTTTATTTGGCATGACCATAGTAATTTATTTTGAGCAAAAACTAATTCTAATCCTTTTTTAAGTATTTGTGGTTTTTTACATGTTTAATAAATATTAATGCAATTGTTAATACTTTTAAGATTGTCGATTCTTCTTTTCACCGGGATCGTGCCATTTATTCTCAAGAAAATAGAACAATAGGTGACATTTGTTCATCCCCGCATTTTGTGAAGTTGATCTAAATAAGGCACTCTAAATCTAGATCATTTATTCAATTCTGCAATCTGTTCAATCAAATACATATTAAAAACAAGACGAACATTTTCTTCGATAGTTATGTATTCTATTCGTTAACATGCGCTAATGTCAATAGCAGAATTGGTAATGCTTATAGTATAGTAAATACAATTATGTTTGTGTGTGTTCACACGTTCACACCTATGCACAATAGCAACCTGTCTTGCTGCCTGCTTGACGTATTGCATTTATCTCGGCCAAGGTGAAAATTGTTGGCCGACGACCAACCTGCGATCCAGTGGCGTAGATAATGAATTCTACAGAGGAATTCCAGAAAAAAAAAACAGTAATATTGTAAGATTATACCAACAAATAGTAGAATGTTATTTTTTTTAAATAATACACTAGTTTCGCGCCTTAAATATGTGACGTAATTATTTCTACTGGTATACCGTAAAACGAAAGCTTCATGGCAAATATAGTGACTTCTTGTTATAGAGTAAATACATCAAACTATAACAAGAGAGTTTAACAGGGAATCTTTTTTAAATATTATCTGGCCCTTAAAAATTTATGGCGTGCTTTATACCATTTTAGAGTATAAAATTCTGATGTTTTTGGTGCCAAAATTTTTAAATTTACAGGGTTTGGTAATCGAGTAAACTTAATTTAAAGGCATGGTAAATATAAATCTAAAAATCTAGTATGCGATTGTTCAATAAATGAACATCGCTTATCTGTCAAACCAAATAGATATGATGTTTTGAAATAACATATTCTAGATCTACTTTTAAAATTAAGTTTATTCGGTTACGAAAGACACAAATTGAAAAATTTTGGTACCGAAAAATTCAGAATTTTATACCTACAGCACAATTTTCCGAAACAAATAATATGAAATTATTAGAAAAATGTCAACGTATATCTGTCAAATCAAATAGAAGTGGTGTTGGACAGTTACACGGAGAAAAATAGATTGTTGAAAACTTATTGTTAAGAAAATTATACTTCCAACAACAATATATATACTTACTACTAAAAACTTGCGTTTAATTTTGTAGATAGTGTTGCAATATTAATATTGCTATTGGTGTAACGACATCGTATTATTATTATATCCATTTATAATGATGTATTCTATATACAGATTGCTAGAATTAGTAGCAATTGTGTTTTGCTGAATGTAACAATAAAATATAATAAATCTAAGTAGCTAGTATTTTTGTAAAAATTACAAATATATTGATATATGTTAGAGTAATATAATATAATAAAGACAAATATCTAGTATTGCGGAGACGAATATTTGTACTGTTATGGGATCGTCGACAACGCAGAACGCAAGTCTCTACGACTGTACACCAGATTCTTCGCGTCTTCACGTTTATCGTCAGCTCTTCGTTTCGCGTAGTTTTGTGTAGATATTTGTATTAATTAGAGTATAGTTATTAAAATAATAAGTTTTATAAAACGGCAGAAGATTATGTAAAAAATATACTTTTCGAGTGGGACTTCGAGACCTACATAGATTTATTTCAAGGTAAATTTATTCCATGTGTACTTTTTCCTACATTTTCTTATTTAATAACAATACTTTCGCAGTGTATATTAGTAATGTATATATTTTATGTTTTAGAGGAACAAATAAATGAAGAAATAGGAGGAAGACTTCTGTTTCAACAAAAACATAAAAACTTAATATCTAGCACATTTGTAAGTAGTTAAAGATAAATTAATCCCTGTTTGTTTTTTGACGTGATTATCAAATTCGTAATGAATTATCATGTTGTAGGTTGGTGTCATTAATGAAAACAACACAGATAAAGATAGTACAAGTATTACTACTTATAATTCAGAATCCAGTACGAACAGTGAAATTTACGTAGCTGATGACAATATAAGTTTAGATATTGTAAATATACCGATATCTTATGCTGATTTAACAGAACCATCGCAACCCCAACCTACACAACTTCAACTGCAAGTAGTAGAACAGGCACAGCTGCAAGTACAACCGGCACAACTGCAAGCAACGAAAAGTAATAAGAAATTAGCTACTAATGTTAGATTCAATTAAAACATTTTTTTATTTTAGGTAAATTCAAAGAATCTTTGAAGGAAAACAGTGTTTTTCCAGGGGTAAATATATACTTACTAAAACATGATTTGTTGAAAAATATTCTACTTATTCACATTAATTTTAGGATTTTGAAAATATATTAAAACGCACCATTACTAGCCAAACAACACTTAATAACACATTATGCTTAACAAATGATAACAGGCAAAATATTTGTAATATTACCGTAAATAAACTTTTGTCGCAAACAATAAATGGAAAGTAAGTAATAGAATAGTTCAACCTGAAATTATACTTATTATTATTTATTTTAAATTTAAGCACAGTTTCTATTTTGTTGTTCTTGTATTCTCTATCTGTGATTATATGTAATTAGACATTGACAAATATAATATTTTTGTACTTGAATACTGGTGTTGATTATTTGATTATATTCTACATGGTTTTGATATAAACATTGCTATTCGCAATAAAATATAATTAAATTCATTATAGTCGATTGCTACATTTTAAGCTTCTCATAAGGATTTGGCGTCTATATTGTTCACGATCATTCATAGTTTCCATAGGAAAGAAAGGTAAATTGGATTAAATTTATTTCAGGCCTTAAATAAATTATTACTTTCTGTTTTTATTTATTTTAAGCCTGCAAATAAATTTAACTCTGCTATTTCGCATTCTATGAATGATCGCGAATGATCTAGTCGACAAATCCACGAGAGGCCTAAATGTAACAATCAATGATATTAGTTTTAGCTAACATTTTATTGCTAAAGTGTATATATCAAATACTTGTAATAAGCATTTTGAAATGCTAGTATTAATATCCTTCTTGTTAAAATAAATATGTAAATATTGCTGAAATGGGATGTTACGTATATCAGATTGATACTTTAAATATGTAAAATACATACGAAAGCAAATTTGTATAATTAGTATAGCTATAATTCGTTGCTATTGTAAATAAATTTTATTGATACTATAACTTGACAGTATAACTATTTTGGTAATCAAAATTATTGTTGATCTACACATATTATATTGCTATATTTTAGTAATATTTATATTGTTGGCGTAGATACTCAAAATGCTGTCACCATACGTACGATAAGTTATTGCTATAGTATATACATTTATTGTTATAATAAGTATACATTTTTCTCCGTGTAACTGAATATTCATTTTTTGAAATAACACATACAACTATCGAATTCATAATTGTAGTCCGTTGAGTTTGAAACCCAATAACTAAAAAATTCTAAAATTATGAATCACACTTTCAGTTATGGCCTATACATTTCTACGTAATTATATTAATTCAAATTAAAAAATATTAAAAATGGTATAATTGCGTTGAGGTGTATAATCTATAATTCAAAGTTTGTTTCATAATTTTTGAATATTTTTTAACCAAGTCATAGAGTTTCAAACTCAACTGAGTGTAAATTAAATTTCTTCGGGTACGAAAAAATTTTAGTATCTAAAACTACAAAATATTATGCTCTAATATTTTATATTGCCTTGATGTTTGTTATACCATAATTTTTTATTTACAAAATTCAGTTATTTAACTTTTCCATTATCTGTGATGAGTTTTTAACATGAATGAAGTCCTCCACCATACCAAAAAATAATAAAATGTACACTTTATACTTAAAGTATTATTCAATAAATAACGATTAAGATTAAAAAAAAACATTTTTTTTAATAATCGCATTGTGAGATATTTGAAATATGTGACGTCACACTATTGTTATCTTTCTTTTAGAGTTTGGTGCTAGAGAAAGATAGAAATATAGGTGTCGCCGTGACATCATAGACATTAAAAATCAAATGCAGATAAACTAAAAACAATTAAGACTTTATTACTACGAATTACTTCAAAATTAAACGTACTGTGACGTTTATTTATTAGGGTGAAGTGTAAAAATTAGAAAATTATTCTTAATTAAAATAAAAGTTTGTTAAACGATAAATATTTTTTTATATAATAAATTAAGAAAAATATAATAAAAATATTGATTAAACAAATATAAACGCTAATTTAAGACTAAGAATAGATAAACACTAAGATTATTTATTTAGTTAAACAATTGACACAACACGATTTTTATACCACTAATTATTTATTTGGACTCACTCAATGGACTCTTCGCACAGAGCTACATCGCTTTTATAGCTCTCCATTATTCTAGAATATTCCAGTATATTTCCAGTAACGTTCGAGACAAAAGGTCAAGTTGCGCACGGGTTGTTTACACAGCTGCTAGCTCTAATTACGTTATCGTCTTCGTGGGGTTCCTATAAACGTTTGACCATTTTTAACACTTTTAACAAACAGTATTTTGTACGAAACAATAATGATAAATGTAGAAACATTTTTTTTAACTTAGGTTGTTTTGAATTTAAATAGTTCATATATATAGATTAAATAAAATATAAATAAATATTAATTGTTTATAAATTGATTTAAAAAAAATTATAGTATCCGGAAATTTTGACTAGCAAAGTATTTATTTAGTTACTGATTGATTTTTATGTTACGGCTCTGTCCTTATTTACACTAACGATGTCAGAATCCCATTACACCTTATCTGTCATTTCTGACCACAAATTCAATCTAAGCTATTCGATTAAAATTCTAGTCCGATTGAAATGAAGATATCAAATAGTTTCTTCTCATAACAAACATAATATGAGATGCGGATACAACTTTTCTTTTTAGTTCTCGCGTAACACTGTTTACATTAGTATAATCTAATTTAGTTTCTTTTTGCAACACGTGGTAAGCGTGAATGTGTCTTTTGTTTTTATTCTGAAAAGCGTGACATTTTTCACGGGATAGATTTCATGATTATTTTTTTTTATTGCTTTTGCGTTACTCAATATGATATGGCGTAATACATGGTATTTTTGCATTGACAATTTTTTTCTTATAATATAGATATAGGACAACAAACTCACATTTCTTATTTGACTACTGTATATATTGCACGCAACAATCTTTATTCTTTTGATATGATTTCTTAACTTGACATATGAGTCCTATGGATTCCTGCTACCTTTAGCAAGGGTTAAGTATATAGATTATAATATTTCCTAAAATGTTCAAGTTTTAACATAAATACCTGACAATTAAGTAAATTCATTTTATTTTTAGCTTAATAGTATAATGATAAATACGAGATTACATTTTGAAACGTAATTTCAGATACTGATATTTTGATTTTGACACATATTTTGAAGAAAATTATAAAAAGTCGCAGTTAAATCTATTGGACTTTTGCTATTGCATTTTCAGTCCAAATAGAATTGATATAGGCAAGCCCGGGAGGGTAGGGGGCTCGATTTTTCAATTTGCCTAGGGCTCAGAGCATCTTAAACGCGGGTTTGGATATAGGGTCAATTGAAAAGTGGTATAAGATGATTCATTAGTCTACCCCTTGTGGGGCTATCTGAAATCAATGGTGTACATACACCGACCACAAAACCTTAAAATACTCAAAGACACTATTCGTTGGGAAATTGGCGCAATCGAAGCTATAAATGATCAGTTATCAGAGCATTCAGAAATTGTCTAGCAGAGTGTATAGTAGATGACAGCCACCACCATATTATTAACAAAAACACACACACACACACACACACACACTGGAAACACTTATTTCAACCCTTTCTTGTGTAACAATGAATTTTTTTGTCTTTTTCTGTTTTTATCGGATGAAAGTTTGAAATGTAGTACCTACTTCCGTTGACATAGGGTATGTCATTACCATAGTTACAGTGTAAAATGATTGACAGCAATGTATTAAAGCGTTTATTTTATAAGTAAACATAGGGATAATTAACGTAGACTAAAATAAATATTATATTACGAATTAAAGAAACGAGAAATTATTTATTTATGTTTATACACTTAAGAACTATATTAAACTAGTGAGGAATTTTTATTTTAACTTATCAAATTTCAAAATTGGCATCATTAATTTCCAAACAATATTCTAGACGATTATAAAAAGAATTATTAGCATTCGTTATTTGCTGGGGAGTAATATCTATGAAGCTGCACTAATTCTGTTTTTTAATTGTTCAATGTTCATTCTCTCAACATTGTATACATTTTTTAAGTATCCTCAAATAAAACAATCATTCGGTGCAGCTATTATAGATTTTTCGAATTGCTCCTGGACATACGGTCTGGGTAAATGTAGCAGCAGATACATCCGAAACTTATCTTAGGCTTATATTTGAATTATACCTGTTATAATCTGAACTTTTTCTTCAATTTTATAAAAAACCATTTTGAAATGTGACAGTTTGACGAGTCTGACAACTATTCCTTATGTTTACTCATAAAATAAACGCTTCAATACATTGCTGTCATTTTGTAACTATGGTATTGAAACTACTCTATGTTTACTGATAAACTCTCTGTATATATATACAAACTTTATTAAATAGGTAAATAAATAAATAAACATCAACAATGAAGAAAAAATGTTTTATATAACAGTATTTTTACATGTATTTATTTAAAGAACAAATTTTAGGAAAAAAGAAAGTTACAATTAACGATTTCATTGTGACTATTTTTTGAATTTTATTTTGAAATATTCTAATGAATCGATAAAAGAAATTATGGAAACCGTACTATAACTTCATATTAAAGTCCGATTTCAAAGGCATTTTTATAAATATGTTTTAGTAGCACGGCGCATGGCTTCCCCAATTTCTAATTATTCGAATACGATTCGTAACGCAATTTGTCGCGACAGCGTTGAGAAGCCAAAAGTAATTTGAAATTTATTTGCAACATAATTATGATTTCCTACGATGTAATACACAAACTAAAACATTTTCACAACGAACGTTGAAATTATGAAGCTATGCAGAGCGAAATGCATACGTCAATATCAGTTGCTTTCATTCAATTTCCTAGCCGACTCGTGCCAAAAGAATCGTTATAGTTTGCTAATCAAATTAGCATTGCCAGTTAATATTTAACGCTTATAATTATAATTGGTCCTAATTAGCCAAAACCGTTAATTTATGTTCTGTATTATTGTAGTGCAATACTTTCAAACATATAGGCCACTGACATCACAGAAAATTGTTTTTGAAATAGATTTTAAAACATAAAATAAAATTCATGAAAAAAATTATATATCACCATAGGAAATCCAAGTATTACTGGAAAAATTCAAGTATTATTCTAGACCTAATGAAAGAACAACCTATGTAATGTAATTTTGGGAATGAGTAATTTCAAATCAACAATAAACTTTCAGTATTATTAATACCGTACTGATAGTATCTTTCCGTGAAACATGACATTCTGAATTAGTAATGTTGGATAAGAAAGTAAAAATATACATAAATTAATAAGTATTAGTGCAAAAAAATATTTAAATATTACTTCGTTCGCAAATTAGAAGAGATTGAAAGTTGATGTGACGAGTAATGTCCTACACCGAGAGAAATGTGTTGTTATGATAAATAAATTTATAATAGTTGTTATTATATTTTATATTTAAAAAGGAACAAATACATAAGATATATGAATGAAATATGTATGGATATCAAAAAGTTTAGAATATTATGTAATAAGAGCAAAAAATATATAAAATACTAATTTTAAATATATATTTATTTTCAAATTTAAAATAATATATCATCCTTAATATTCGAGATATTATTAATAATTATAAAGTTATATTAAATTTTATTATATCATGTGGTTCGAAATTACAGCATACTTATAAGGGCAAACTAATATATTACATTTTTGGAGTAGGTATAGGATATGCTACGTTCCGTAATCAGTGTACAGGTACCTATATTTAAAGACAACTTTTATAAATAGAATTTTTTTATTTTTCTAAGTAGATGAATGTAATAACAAAAAATACTATTCAACGAAACAGATTATAGAATAAAATAATATAAATTCTAAATAATAATCCTAACACTTTCACACAAATTTTCAAACCACTACAATTTTAAAATATTTCTTACAAAATTGTCGCACATTTTTATTTGAGGATTGATGTACACAGTCTTATTGTCTTATTTCCACTTTAAATCAACGCAGAAGCATATACACATGTGATCATCGCTTACCTGTTCAACTTGCTGACGCCGTCAGCCGTAATACTGTAATACTCAGTATTTTAAAGTTGAGTATACCGAAAATTTAATTCTAATATGTAATATGCAATTAAATATCTCTATATATTTAAATATATTCGGCAAATTTACATATAATTATTCGTAATATGCTGTCTTTAATTTTAAATATATGTATATCGTTTAAAAATAATGAATCTTAATAGTAAATACATTTTTATAATACTTTTACATATACTTTTCCCATTACTTAATATTTTTATGTTTAAATTTAAAATTTTGATGTACAATATACAATTTTTAATATACAGTTCTCTCAGTGTAAGAAGTTTGATTGGCTGCATTCGCTCATTTTGGGTAGTAGATGAATCATCACATACCAAATTATGAAGTTAAAAAAATCATATCTCTCTTATTACCTACATACAATTTTTAAGTCCAGTTAGCACTAAAATTCTTAATTTATTCTGTTTTTTGCAAAAGAATAAATATAAAAAAAACAACCCTATTAATCTCATTTTGGTAAAAACACATTGGTTTTCCATTTTTAAATTATTTATTTATTTCTGCTGTCGTTATTACAAATACAAAATTTTTATTACACTCAAATATATATTTTTTTAATTCGCTGCAAAACCTTATTTCTTACATTCCACAGACTGGCGCACTTGGCTCCGCCACCTATGTTTACTTACTGCATTAACATTTTAAATTTTTCTTAGGTTGGCTGATTGTATTTCAGTAAACTTTATGTTATGGTATATGACTACGTTATTTTCTATACATATGTATACTGAGCACTAGACACCGTGACATCGGCGTTTATGGGAAAACAGTTTATCTCGAATATCTGTCCCGTAAAAGATTATGTAATGCTGTATACAAAAAGGTTTAAAGAATAAAATTCTGAATTTTTAGATATTAAACTTTTTAAATTTGCGCTATTAGTGTCCAAAGCAACTTAAATTAAAGACTTTGAAATAATGGATTTAATATGCAGTTTTTCAAAAAATAAACGTCATGTAATTTATCAAAGCAAGTAACATGTCAAAAAACAGTTTATGGACGCCCATTTCTTGAAATAACGCATACTAAATCTGTTTTTACCAAGTCTTTAAATTAAGTTCACTCGAGCATCAAAAACTTAAATTTAAAAAAATTAACATCTAAAAATTCAGAATAAATCTTTACAAATAGCTGTGTATAATGTTTTCTAGTGTTCACCTGTATATTTGTACTACTTATAGGATTTTTTGTACACGTTAGGCCCCCTCCGAAATAAAAATCTATATACGCCACTTCGGTTTTTTAATTATTGTTGGATGTGTCAGTATATTTTACATAAAAGTACTGATATATTTCTTACACAACTGTTTGGCCCTAGTACAATAAGTCTTTTTTTACAGTTGTATGCCATATATATAAACTATTATTGTAATCAATAATATATTGGTGAACGTCATACGACAGAACTGCTACGATCTGGATATATTTTCATATTTATATACATATAAATTGTTAATAAATCATATAATTTAGTATAGACAAAAAAATATTATTTTGTTAAGTGACATCTAGTTTTGAAAAAACATATTATTAAATATTAAAAATATAGTATAATCATTATTATATTATTATGAATTATTTATTGTAAATATATAGTTTAATAAGCAATTCATACATTTTTACAATAAATCTAATAATGTTTAAATTTTGACTGCATGCCCTATGAGCATATCTTCTGTCCGCCATATTTCTAACCTAATAAACCGTCTTTTCAATATTTCAATGTGATACCGTAAGTGCTTCATAAATGAAAGATAATTTAATGTTGTTTAAGTATTTAAGATTATAATATTCTGCGGTTCAATGGTATGTAATAACCATATTAAATACAATTATTAATACAGTGATATATTATTCAAATTATATTGTCATAGGTAGTTAATTCGATGTAAGTTATACGATAATTATTTGATAGTTTATTGATTTATAAACAAGAGTTTTTCAAAATTGAACTCATTGTTTATCGATAATATTCAATGTAGTATGAAAATTTTGTTTTTAAAGAAAAGAAAGGTATTTTTCATATATTTCCCGCCTTTAATCCATATGTTAATTTTAAAAGTATCATTAGACCGATTAACTAATACTATAATGATTCGAACACTATAAATTTTGAAAGTACAGAAAGTTAATATTCTGTTTTTTGAGTATATCAGAATAGAATATATTGTGATTTAATGGCAAGTGATAATCGTATATATGTAAAAGTAAGCATATTCATTGGCTGTTAATGCGTACGTACATCATTCTCATTACGTTTATGTATTTAATATACAACCCGATTCTTTTGATGTGTAGTAATTCGATATTGCCAGAACAAAAATATCATAAGTCTATTTTTTTCAATTATTTCGTTTCGATTATATTTGTTACCTAAAACGTACAAGGAGTCTATCCTTCAACCGTATGTACGCATGCTCATAAACTTCCAAGACTTATAAAATTGTTCTCAGACAAAATTATTTATGTTGTTGGAACTCCATATTTAATCCAAACGCAATAATTGAAAAAAAATGACTTACGACCTTTTGTCCCGTCAAAAGCGATATATTATATTTTTCAATAATCTGCATTAAAATAACATTGTCAGTGGAGTAGAAAAATATGGGTACACCTGCAGGTAAAAATAAATATATTCAAACTCTTTCTTGTAAAATTCCTAATGAAATATTGTAGCTTATTTTTTCTATTATTTATCTTTTCTTTCTTTAAACCCTGTCAAACTTCTGCGGGATGAAAGAAAAAGACAAGTCATCAAAACCACATCAACCATCAACCAATGTTAATTAACTGCAGGAGAATTTGCAAAATATTTGGAAATCAGTTTCTAATAATGTTTTATAAAAACTAACACAATCAAAACAATTCGTTAGTTTAAATATTCACAACCTATCAATTAAATTTCGATAACTCGATAGTACTCGTATTTTTCAGTTTTACATAAAATTTAAAATATCTGTAATCAATTTTAAATTTTTTAAGATGTCCCATTTTTTTTTCTTTTAGAAGAAATGGCTTTAGATCATCGTCAGCATAAAGAATTAGTAAAATCCATAGCTATATATTTAGAACATAATGGATATCCAGAAACATGTGTTTTGTTTAAAAGGGAAGCATATTTACCGGACATTGTAAGTATATGTCAATCATAAAAATGCAATGTGTGTTTGAGGGCAAAACATAAATATTTTTTACATGTTTTCGTCATATTATCTTCATCAACAAGTATTAAGAAACCAATGATTACTAGAATAACTGTTTCATCTCCATCTTTCAACGCTTCCAAACCGAATTTGGTCACCTAAACTTTCATCCTAGGAGTGAAGTGTGCTTGCACCCAATTTAAGATGGCAGTACGGTATTGGTCAAATACTACGGTTCCCAGAAAATTCATCACAGTAAATTTATCCCTGGAAATTCATCGCGGAGAAAATTTATCGCCGGTAAATTGATCGCGGGGAGAATTGATCACCAGAATATTGACCGCCGGAAAATCGAACGCGGGGAAAATTAATCGTCGGAAAATTGATCGTGAGGAAAATTGATTGCTGATAAAGTAATTACGTGGAAAATCAATCTCAAGGAAAATTAATCGCCTATAAATTTATCGTCAGGAAAATTGATCGCCAGAAAATTCAGTTACGACGTCTCATTACTAACGACATCTAGTTATAATAACATAACCTAACGACCTAACCTAATGCATTTAACTCAGATATTATCATTTTTTCGATACATTTCGATTCTTTTGATGTGTAATTTGCTTCTGCCACGACAAAAAGGCATAAGAATTTCTTTTTCAATTATTGTATTTCGATTAAATTTGTTACCTAAAACGTACAAGGAGTGTATTCTTCAACAGTAAGTACGCATGCTCATAAACTTCCAAGACTTATAGACTTGTTCTCAGACAAAAATTATGTACGTTGTTGGAACTCCATATTCAATCCAAACGCAATAATTGAAAAGAAAAAACGACTTATGACCTTTTGTCCCGCCAATAGCGATATATTATATTAATTTTAAAACAATCTGCGTTAAAATAACATTGCCAGTGGAGTAGAAAAAATCTACAGTACCGTCCGCAAATATGGCTACACCTGCAGGTAAAAATAAATGTATTCTAATTGTTTCTCTCTTAAAATTCCTAATGAAAGTTACAAACATTATATCTTATTTTTTTATTATTTATCTTTTCTTTCTTTGAACCCTGTCGAACTTCGGCGGGATGAAAGGAAAAGACAAGTCATTAAAACTACATCAACCATCAACCAATGTTAATTAATTGCAGGAGATTTTGCAAAATATTTGGAAATCAGTTTCTAGTAATGTTTTACAAAAACTAACACAATCAAAACAATTCGTTAGTTTAAATATTGACAAGCTATCAATTAAATTTGGATAACTCGATAGTATTTTTTTTCAGTTTTTCATACAATTAAAAATATCTGTAGTAGAAATGGCTTTAGATCATCGTCAACATAAAGAATTAGTAAAATCCATAGCTATATATTTAGAATATAATAGCCTGAGTTTTACATACCTGACTTTTGTGTAAATATAACAATAACCTAGCCTAACGCATAAAACAACCCGAATTTTCCAAGCGTGACTTCTATGCGTTATTGGTAATTTGTAACACAATTGATTTATTATAAACAATATTTTTTGTATGCATAAATATCTTGTCGATCAATTTTTTGGTGATCAATATATCACGCGATCAATACTTGGCGATAAATTTTCATAGTGATCAATTTTCTTAGTGACCAATTTTCTGGCGATTAATTTTCCGGCAATCAATTTTCCCGCTATAAATTTACCGACGATCAATTTTCCATGAGATTAATTTACCGGTGATACGAAGGTTGCCTTTTATATTTCGGGATTGGGCAACCCTATAGTGCTGCCATCTGGCAACTGACGTCTCTATCGTAAAGTTTGACATTTTTGATAGTATACGTACTCAGAACGTTTTGACGTACGAGCGCTATTTGTGTTGTTTACAGTAACTTGAAAAATTCATATCGGCCAAAAAATGGAATTAAATCGTAAACATTTTCGTACGATTATTTTTTTACAACTTTCGACGTGGATTAACTCAACAACAGTGCATCGATGAACTTAATTAGATTTTTGACGATGTAGCACCATCAAGGACCAGTGTTTATTGATGGTTTACCGAATTCAATCATGGCCGTAGTTCACTCAAGGACGAATTTCGTGAAGGTCGTCTAAAATCGGTTGTTGTTCCGAAAAACATTCATGCGGTGCGTGAACTGATTCTGCAAATCATGTGACATATCGTGAGATTGAGGTATCCTTGGACATTAATGGGACCAGCATACATTCAATATTGCATGAATATTTGCCGTAAAAAGATTTGTTCGCGTTGGATCCCACATAATTTGACATTCACTCAGAAACAAACTCGGGTCGCAAGAAATGCTCAAAAAAATTCGATCGCGGTGCTTCAAAACATGTGTATGACGTCGTGACAAGTGACGAATCCTGGATCTGGGCATATGAGCTCGAAAATAAACAGCAGTCGACTGTATGGGTCTTCCAAGGCGAACCAAACCTAACAAAAGTCGTTCGTGCTCGAAGCACTTCGAAGCAAATGGTCGCCTGTTTTTTCAGAAAAACTGGACATATCTCAACCGTAGCATTGGTGCAATGTAGAACGGTCAATTCTGAATGGTACACAACTATTTGTTTGCCACAAGTCTTCGGAGAAATAAGGAAAACCAACCGTCGAAAACGGATCATTCTCCACCACGACAATGCGAGCTCTCACACATCGGCTCGAACAAGTGACTTTTTGAACGCTCAAACCATCGATTTAATGAGTCATCCGCCGTATAGTCCTCATTTGGGACCCAATGACTTGTTTTTATTCCCGAACATCAACGTTTTTTGACACATGAAGAAGCTGCTGATACGTTCAAAATGCATGTTTTGAAGGTACCTCAATCGGAGTGGAAAACGTGCTTCGAAAATTGGTTCACACGCATGCAAAAGTGTATTGATCTCATAGAGAACATTTTGTAAAACAATAAAGCCATTTTCGATGATAAATATTTGTTTTTGTTCTCTAATCACGAAATATAAAAGGCAACCTCGTATTTTCTAGGCAATGAATTTTCCGCGAAATGAATTTTCCCCGAAATGAATATTCTGCGATAAATTTTCTGTGATCAATTTATCGGCGATAAAATTTCCCGACACAAATACTACGAGTCACTGTGTTTCTGCTCTCCACTTTACAATTTTTGTATTTCTACTAGAATGACCTTATAAGTTCAAGGGAAAAATATATAAAATTCTGCTTTTTCTCATTTTTCTGGTACTTTGGTAGATCGAGAGACGCTACCGTGGAATGCTTGAACGCCAATGGAATCTATATAATCGCCTTCAAAGAAAAGTATCTGAACTAGAATTAAGACTATACGCCATTGATAAAAGAATCGCGCAAGGAATTCACGAAAAACTAATCCCAGTGGAATGGATACCAAGGAGTCCAGAAAGGTTTTCAATAGTTGGGCATGGATCATCAGTTACCAGGGTCATTTTTCACCCAAACGAGCCCATTCTGGTTACTGCTAGTGAAGATACTTCTATTAGATGTTGGGATATTACAAACGGAAAATATAAAGGAGGAATGGAGGAACATGAAGCAGGTGTTCAGGTTTGTGAAATTTGCTAAAAAAATATTTTTCTTTTATATTGAAAATAAATAAAGAACTATACCTAAAAGTCTCCTTTGTGCCTAGAAAGCGATAACAAATAAAAATACAATATAGCAAATCACTGATTTATCGCCATATTAGTTTCTATTTATTGACAAATTTGTAGCGTATTGTTACCTTGAACATATTTAATACGATCTGACAGTTCTTTAAAATTCCCACGAATCGAAGAAAATCTGGTAATTTGAAATTCTGTCAATACTCATTACTAGTATTTTAAAATGTAACTAAATTCACTTTGAAATGTATTGTTCTATTTTTATCCAATATTTGGCATTTCACGTATTTTTCATATTTCTGTTATACTTTATAAAAAATAAGATACACGTATTTTTTGTTTGTTTGTTCATACAATGACATATTTCGCTGATTTTTTTAAAAAAAGATGGCCTATGGAATACTGCGTCATAATGATAAAGGAATATGCAATAGTTTTTATTGTTAACATCACTAGAACTTAATGTTAATCGACTAATAAAAAAAAGAAACACACGCTTGTCAAGTTAACATTTATAAACATTTCTATTTCTAGATTTTTGTGCTTGTAGGTTATACTAGAATAGCATTGTAATTATTATAAAGTTCTAAAACGAGTACTATCTTCGCCCTCTAGCAACATTTCATCATAGTAATATCAAACTATGTCATTCTGCGGCTCTGTTAGAAAAACCGTTTCAAAATGATACAAACTTTATTTGTAATTTAAAATTTATCACAAACTAAATTAAAATTCCCCAATTCAATTTTTTTTATTAGTGCATTTAGTTTCAATCCAAAATTGTAAAATTTAATGCGTTTTGCTATTTGAGTAAAATAAATTTGAATAAATTATACCTCGTTGGAAAGCAAAAAAATATTTTCTACTATGAAAGAACATAGAAAAGTGCCCCCAACATTTTGCAAAACAAAATATCCGAATTATGTCATACTTGGAACTTGCAAAAATAAAAATAAAACTGCAAAATTTACATTTTCATCTACAGGCTGTTTCAAGAAAAGTGATCACCTCGATTAGTTTCTTTATTATTGGAAATAAAAGAAAATCATTCAAATAAAAGTTGTAGTAAATCGATTTTAAATTAGTGGTTCTCAAATTATTACATGAAGCTATATTTTCTTAAATGTCACACCAACGTGATTCTGTGCGATGTTCGATGAAACGTGTTTTGTGCCATGAAAAGTGTACATTTCGTATCACAGCGGTACAACAGAATCATATAAAACTAGTTTCTTCTTTAGATTATTCTGTGCTCTGCTTGAAACTTCACATTAAAAAATAAAGCTATGTACTATGAATAAATGAAAAACCAAATAAACACAAACTTACTTAACCTATAAACTATAAAAAAATACTAAAAATAAAGTATCTAAGAAGTAGCTATATCTACACTACACAATACACTATTCTACATAAACTAAAACTAAAGAATAAAAACAATACTTAAAATAATAAAATAAACTACTGCTTTCTAGGCTACTCTTTCATTCAACTTCAACGTGCGTATTACAAACAAATGTCAAAATCCAACCGTCGTTAAACCAGCAACAAGTGTTTGGTATGACTTTGTTCGATGGGAATAGCGGCGCTTCTATTTTCATCGCACAAAACACGTTTTATATGCGAAGAGATGGCACTGCGATTGTAGTTGTGAGAGTTCAATAAACTATGTTGTAAAAATGAGAGCACTTTTTTCCTATAATATACAAATACATTACAATTAATGGCGACGAGGATGTAAAAACTTATAAAAAAATAAATAAAGCAAGAAACAGTGACAGTGAAGACATCAATTAAAGGAAAATGAATACTCAAGAACTGGAAAAGTTTAACGTAAATGGGACCGCAGTAAAAGTAGCTACGCGATGGATCAGATAGAAAAGGACACTTGGAATTTATATACAAAGCACAGCAACAACTACAGCACATGAGTATAAAACAGCAATTGATATTTTATCTAAATATTTTATGCCTGAAGTAAACATTCCATATGAAGTCACATATTCCGTAACATGCAACAAAAGCTAGAAGAAACAGTATCACAATATATTTTGAGGTTAAGACAACAAGCTAAACAATGTAATTTTGGAACTATGGAATATGAACAAATACGGGACCAAGTTATAGAAAAATGTAAGAATTCTACACTGCGAAGAAAACTGTTGGAACAAGGCCGAAGCTTAACATATGAAAAGGTGTTAGAAACTAGCAGAATTCTAGAAAGCACAGAAAGAAAGGTAGATTCCATAGAAGGGAAATCTGATTCGGTAAACAAATTAGAAAGAAAGAAAATTAATTATACTCGATGCGGTAAGTCCGATCATAAACATTTCTCCAAAAATTGCCATGCACGTAATAAAGAATGTAACAAATGTGGAATTTTGGGTCATTATGGCAAATTTTGCCGAACTAAATCGGAAAATACGAGTCATAAAACGAAGACAGGCACTTATAAAAATAAAAACAGGGTTCGCCAAGTAGTAAATTAATCTAGTGCGGAGGATGATGACCGATATGCCTTTTCAATAAATTCTGTGAATCAAATTGAAACAGATGTTACTTTGGAAGTTGGGTCAGTTAAATTAGATGTAATTATCAATTCTGGTTCATCCTGTAATGTTGTAGATGTTGAAACATGCCAATATCTTAAATCAAAGAAAATAAAATGCTCGAGCGAGAAAGCAAGTACAACACTGAAGCCATATGGGAACTCTAAACCATTAGAGGTAATAGGAAAATTTAATGCTTTAGTGAAAGCAGCAAATAAAAAGCATACGAAAGCAGATTTCTATGTTATAAAAGCAAAAGGAGTACCTTTACTCAGCAAAACAACATCCATTGAATTAGGATTGCTAAAAGTTGGAGATAATGGTAACGCATTAACTAGTTCAAAGAAATTAAGTAAAATCAAGGATGTTCAGTTGGAAATACCTGTAAAAGATCAAACGAAACCAATCATATCTCGTTGCCGTAGCTCTACAACAAAAATTAGAGAAGAAGTTACAAGTATTGGAAGATGTAGCGAAAGTTCATGGTGATACGAAATATTGCTCACAAGTTGTTATCGTTCCAAAAGAGGGAGGCGATATTAGAATGTATGTTGACATAAGAAAAGTGAACGAATATGCAATAAGGGAAAGACATCCTATACCAACAGTAAACGATTTAACTGCTGATTTAAGAAACTCATTTTTTTCTCAAAATTAGATATAAAATGGGCATTTCACCAAGTATAACTACACCCTGACTCAGAAAAATATAAATTCCAGACATACATGGGAATATACAGGTATAAAAGATTATTATTCGGAATATCTTATGCACCAGAATTATTCCAAAAATTAATGCAACAAATACTATAGAGCTGTACAGGTACTTTCGTGTATATAAATGATATTCTTATATATGAAGTACTAAAGAAGAACATGATACTCGATTACAAAAAGTTCTAGAAACCTTGAGAAACAGACACATTCTCTTAAATGAAGAAAAATGTATATATTATGTAAAGAAGTTAAAATTTCTAAGACACACTTTATCAGACAGAGGAATTAAACCAGATCAATGCATGGTGGAAGCAATAAAGAATTTCAGAAGACCAGAAACAAAAGAAGAGGTTTGTAGTTTACTGGGGATGATTACGTATGTTGGACGTTATATTCCAGAATTATCAACGCACACCGAACCATTAAGAGACTTAATAACGACAAAAATATTTAAATGGGATAAAATACATGACAAACATTTTGAAGAAATAAAGAGACAACTAGGAAATGAACAGATATTAGCCTACTATGATCCGAAAACGAACACAAAAATCATAGCGGATGTTAGTAAAGTGGGTTTAAGCGCAGTACTTGTGCAAGAACAAGATGGTGAAAATAAAATAGTCTAATTTGAAAGCAAAAGTTTGACACAAACTGAGAAAAAATATTCACAAACCGAGAAAGAAGCTCTGGTGTTAGTCTGGGTTTGCGAGAGATTCCATATGTATCTTTATGGGAAAAAATTTCAACTTGTCACATATCACAAAAGTCTAAAATTTTTCTTTTCACCTAAATCAAGACCAAATTTAAGAATCGAAAGATGGGTTTTAAGACTACAGATGTATGACTATGAAGTTGTATACTGCGAAGGGAAGAAGAACATATCTGATTGCCTTTCTAGATTAGTAACTAAAGGATTAAAAGAAAATAATTTTTATGTAAATGCAGAAAAGTACGTAAATCAGATAGTAACGTTTTAAGTTAAGTTAAAAGTTAAAAGAGAATTCAGGGAATGATCAAATAATTTACAAACTTAAAGAAGCTTTGAAAACGAACATATGGTCTAAAGAACTGAAGAGTTACGAAATAATTAAGGGCGAACATGTACAGTAGATGATATAGTTTTGAAAGGCACAAGAATTATAATTTCAACAAACTTAAGGAAAGAACGCTACAACTCGCGCACGAAGGACACCCCGGCATAATACAAATTAAAAGCCGCTTGAGAATAAAAGTATATTGGCCCGGAATTGATAACGAAGCTGAAAGGTATGTTCGAAGCTGTCATGGATGTCAACTTGTCAATAAACCTAGCAGAACAGAACCAATAATTCGAACTAGACTTCCTGAAAACCCTTGGGAGGATCTAACTGCAGACTTTATAGGCCCTTTACCAAACGGTGACTACCTATTCGTTGTTGTGGATTATTACACAAGATTCTTTGAACCTTTGAAGTGGAAATAATGAAAAGCATTACAACAGAAAAATTAATTGAGAAATGAAGACCTATGTTTTCAAGATTTGGAATTCCATAATTACAGATAATGGGCGAGAATTTATAAGTAATGAATTTGAAGATTATTGCCAAAGAGTTGAACATATGTCTTCGGAAAACAACTCCATTATGACCTCAAGCTAACGGAGAAATGGAGAGACAAAATTGTTTATTATTGAAAAGACTTAAGATAGCACATGAAGTAAACAAAGGCTGGAAAAACGAACTATATGATTATTTGCTAATGTATAGAACTACACCACACAACACAACAAATAGATCAGCTGCAGAATTATTGTTCAATAGGAAAATTAAATGCAAGCTATCAAAGTATTCGGAAGAGAGGGATGAAGTGAGACATAATGAAGAATTAAGAGATCGAGATTGAATCCAAAAAAATAAAGGTAAAATTCATGCAGATAATTCGAGGCAGGCAGAAAACAATCTACTAAAACAGGGAGACCTAGTCTTAGTAAGACAACCAAAAGAGGACAAACTATCTGCTACATATCACCCAGAACCATGAACAATAAAGGAAAAACATGGATCCCAAGTAACAGTACAATCTAAAGATGGAAAAGAACTAATTAGAAATTCGACCTATGTGAAACCTTTCATGCAGGAAGAAGACAAGCCAGAAGAGATCAAAGAAAAAGAAATTTCGAGTCAACCCACAACATCAAAGAAAGAAGAAGAGACCAGGCCAGGACGAGAAAGAAAACTACCGTCCAGATTAAAAGACTTTATAGTATATAAGTAAAATTATAATATACTTAAGTATTTATTTTTGTAAAGATAAAGGGTAAATGTAGTATATAAGATATGCCAAGAGATGGCAATACGATTGTAGTTGTGAGAGTTCAATAAACTATGTTGTAAAAATGAGAGCACATGTTTTCCTATAATATACAAATACATTACAGGATGGTATATATTTTTTAGACCCATTCGATAGACTTTTTTTTCTGAATTCAACCATATAATCAGTTTATAATCTTACATAAAAAAATATTGAGAAAAATTCAATTAAAAATTGCAACAAAAACAAAAATTGCTATTTGTCAATTTGAATTATTTGTGATGTAAATTAAATAGACTACTATTTATAAAGTTATTAACAAGTAATTATTTTTCGTTTTATGTTTTTCGTACATGGCTTACTGAAAAATAATTATAAAAATTATTTCAATTGAATTTTTCTGAATATATTTGTTATGTAAGGATATAAAATGATTACATGGTTGAATTCAGAAAAAAATACTCTTATCGAAAATTATATACCATCTCATTTAAGAATATATAACTTTATGTTATAGTTTGAGAACCAATGGTTAAAAAAAAAATCTTCAAGAAGTGAATGTCCCCCTTGATTTACTAGAACATTTATTTGAATTATTTTTGTTTACTTCCAATAATAAAAAAAGTAACCGAGCTGATCATATTTCTTGAAACACCCTATATATCTATCTACTACTCAAAAGTAAAATAGTCTTCTAATTCTTTTATTTAAGTTAACCTGTATATATCTTCATTTCTCCTTTCTAGGATATCTGCTTTTGCCCTGAGGCTACATATCTAGCGTCTGGCAGTTTTGACTGCACAATAAAAATTTGGAATTTTATGGAAAGGCAATGTATTGCAACCTTGATAGGTCATGATAAGGAAGTAACGGGGGTGCAATATTTACCCGGAGGAGACCGTATAATCTCATCTTCTCGTGATAATACCCTCAAATTATGGTACACCATAACTGGCCATTGTATTAAAACTTTTATTGGACACACAGACTGGGTTCGGATGGTCAAGCCATCTTTGTCAGGAAAACTACTTGCTTCATGCTCCAATGATCAAACTATACGTATTTGGGACACAAATCATAGAAATAAATCAGGAAAGGTAAGAAAGAAACTGGGATTTTCCCTAGGCTCTACAGAAGACTAAAAAAATCTGCTCTTTAGTTTTTTTAATTAAACGTGACTTAATTTTTTCTAAAATGGTAGTTTAACTGTTTTCACACGGAACACCCTACATATTTTTTCAAATTTGAAAAGTACATGTAATTTGCTATTCGATAGTATAAAAAACATTCATATATTATATTATTAAAAAAATACAATGGCGAATGAATAAAATGTTGAATTTTTATTAAATACAGAAGACTTTGCAATAGTATTTTTTGAATTACGCTTATCTGATAATATTAAATAAAAGATATAATGAAATATCGGATTGAAATGTTTACATAACAAAAATATTGAGAAAAAATCAATTGATATTTAAATAAATTTTATTTTTATAGTTTTTTTTCAGTAGGCCATGTGTTGTGATTTCTCAAAGGACCATATTATGTTTATAAATAATAAATTCGTGTATTTGTTGATTATGTTTACTGAATAATAATGTTACACTAGTTTTGTTTGTTTCGATATGAGCGCTTTTACGAGACTAAACAACTGATATATTTTAGGCCTATTCGATAGAATATATTGTTCGGAATTCAACCATGTAATCATTTTATGTTTTTACATGACAAAAATATTGAGAAAAATGGAATTGCAATTTAAATAAATTTGAATTTTCAAAGATAAATATTTGTTAATAACTTTAGGTATTATTCTTATAATCGAATAGACTTAAATGATATAATGAGACTGAAGCTAGCAGCCGATTCGTTACGTAATATACTTAGGACAAGCCTGGTGTCATAAATTCCTAACAAGTACAAAGCTGTATTTACTTATAAAATGTAAGACTGTACACCTAATATCAAATATAATAAAGTCATATTCACAGAGGTTGTTCTAGATATATCCCTCAATATAGAACAATACCAAAACATTCAAATTTCAGGGGATAAGGGCAATTTATAAATCATTAGTATATTTAATATATTCAATCAAGAATAAAATTGACCAGATTTTAAACCTATTTAGAGCAGCTAATATTAACTGAAACAAAACCAAATTTTCAGGGTTTATTTAGCATACATCCCTTAATATAGAGCAACGTCAAAAGCTTCAAATATAATATTTATGGGTTGTAAGGATGCTTAATCTTCTTAATTCTACTCTTGAAACTTTTAACGTTGCTCTATATTAAGGGATGTATACTAGATAAACCCTGAATATTTGATTTTGTTACAGTTAATATTTTAGGGGTTGTAAGGATGGTTAACCATCTCAATTCTACTCTTGCATTTATTCAATATATAATGTGTTTTAAATTACACTCATCCCCTGAAATTAGAAAATATTGATTGAATCTGGTCAATTTTACTCTTGATTGAATATATTAAATATTATAATGTGTTATAAGTTGCTCTTGTGTTGTAAATTACCCTCATCCCCTGAAATTTGAAACTTTTGATGTTTTATATTAAAGGATGTATGATAAATAAACTCTGTGAATATGGTTTTGTTACAGTTAATAGTTTAGGGGTTGTAAGGATGATTATCTTCTCAATTCTACTCTTACATTTATTCAATATTATAATTTGTTTTAAATTACCGTCATCCCCTCAAATTTGAAACTTTTGATGTTATTTTATATTAAGAGATATATGGTCCACCATCCAGTAAATGTGGTTGTGTTACAGTTAATATTTTAGGGGTTGGAAGGATGGTTAACCATCTCAATTCTACTCTTGCATTTATTCAATATATAATGTGTTAAATTACAATCATCCCATGAAATTAGAAAATGTTGATGTTGTTTTATATTAAGGTAAGTATGGAGAATAAACCCTGTGTATATGGTTTTGTTACATTTAATATTACCCGCTCTAAGGGTTATTAATGTAGTCATTTTTACTTTTGATTGATTATATTATATATTATGTGTTACAAGTTACCCTCATCCTCTGAAATTTGAATTTTTTTATGCTGTTTTATATTAAAGGATGTATGCTAAATAAACCCTCTGAATATGGTTCTGTTACAGTTAATATTACCCGCACCAAGGGTGATTAATCTGGTCAATTTTACTCTTGATTGAATATATTAAATATTATAGTGTTATAAATTACCTTTATGCCCTAAAATTTGAAAGTTTTGACGGTGCTCTATATTAAAGGATGTATGCTAAACAAACCCTGTAAATTTGGTTTTGTTTTATAAGTTAACCCTTATCCCCTGAAATTCGAATATTTTGGTATTGTTCTATTATATTAAGAGATATATCCAGAACAACCTCTGTGAATATGACTTTATTACATTTGATATTAGGTGTACATTCTTACATTTTGTAAGTAAATACAGCTTTATACTTGTTAGGAATTTATGACACTAGGGTTGTCCAAAGTATTTTACTTAACGAATCGGCTGCTAGTTTTAGTCTCATATATACAGGATGTAACACCAAAACCGACCACCGCCATTATTCTCTTTATTATTATAGTTACAAAAAAATATTATAAAACAAAGTTGTAGGAGACTAAGGGGGACATCCAATTAGAGAATACAATATTTTTTTAAACCAGTGGTTCTCAAGTTACAACATAAAGTTATATTTTTTCAAATAGAATTATACATATTTTATATGCATATTCAACCATGGGATTATTTCATATTCTTACATAACAAAAATATTGAGAAAAAGTCAATTGAAATTTAAATAAATTTAATTTTTATAGCTATTTTTCAGTAGGCTATGAATGAAAAACAATTGAGCTTAAATTAAAATGAAACAAATATTTGTTAAAAACGGTATAAACAGTGTTCTATTAGATTTCTATCCTAAATAATTCAAATTGACAAATAGCAGGTTTTGTTTTGCATGCATAGCCTACTGAAATATGACTATAAAAATCAAATTTATTTAAATTTCAATCGCATTTTTTTCAATATTTTTAATATTTAAAGATATAAAACTAATACATGGTTGAATTTAGAAAAAAGTACGCTATCGAATAGGTATAAAAAATATGTATAATCCCATTTGAAAAAATATAACTTTATGTTGTAACTTAAGAACCACTGGTTTAAAGAAATATTTTATTCTCTAATGGGATGTCCCCCTTGGTCTCCTACAACTTTGTTCTATAATATTTTTTTGTAACTATAATAATAAAGAGAATAATGGCGGTGGTCGGTTTTAGTGTTACACCCTGTATAGAATGTTCATTTTATTTTGTCCACTATTGCTTTCTCGAGAAGTATAAGAACGAAGTCGGTTAAATTAGTAAACAATTTTTATTTTACTAGACTATTGCAATTAGCAAATATATATATATATATATATATATATATATATATATATATATATATATATATATATATATATATACAGTGTGTTTGAAAAAGTGGTTAGGTTAGGTTAGATTTTCTCGCTTATTATTACAGATACATATATTGCTTATAGGACATGATTTAATCAGTGCAATATTTGTGATTGAAATGTGTATAAACTGTAATTGTAGAGCTTCCGGTATAACCGGAAGTGACATCAACTTTGTGAATTTAAATACAACCTATACTATTTTTTTATAAATTTGGATTGTATTGTTTGTCCTCTTTCCGACAATACTAAATTTATTAGTGTTAACGTTATTCATTTGTTAAAAATAATTATTTTCTTTTGCACGATTTTTATCGTTGAGATGTAATTTAATACTTATGTGAGAGTGCTATGACAGCAATTAACGAAAGTATTTTATTACATTGGTACTGACTGTAGAAGACAAAGTGAAGATAGTATTATTAGTTGAAGGATAATAACAGAAGTTTTAGAGAAGCGGCTGAAGAATTTAATAATGTTATGAGTGAATTAAGAAGCCATACTTTAAAATGTATTAATGTAAATGGGGGACATGATGAATAAATGGTTTGTTACTTGTAAATTTCTTATTTCATATTCATTAAATTAAAAATAAATGAATTTATTAACATAATATCATGAAAACAATTACTGTCATAGCCCTCTAACATAAGTATTAAATTACATCTCAACGATAAAAATCGTGCAAAAGAAAATAATTATTTTTAACAAATGAATAACGTTAACACTAATAAATTTAGTATTGTCGGAAAGAGGACAAAAAATGCTATCCAAATTTATAAAAATATAGTATAGGTTGTATTTAAATTCACAAAGTTGATGTCACTTCCGGTTATACCGGAAGCTCTACAATTACAGTTTATACACATTTCAATCACAAATATTGCACTGATTAAATCATGTCCTATAAGCAATATATGTATCTGTAATAATAAGCGAGAAAACAGGGTGTAACCACTTTTTCAAACACACTGTATATATATATATATTTCTACCAGTGGTTCTCAAATACGGGATACGACTTTCGTATTTTAAATTGGAACCTATTTTTTTTATTCGCTTATTCGATTCATATTTTTTTTCTAAATTCGATATCAATATGTAATTCCTAATATTACAGAATATTTTAAAAAAGTGCAAATGAAAATTATACTGATTTAATTCAAATATGATTGTAATAAGAGTGCTTTGTAGAAAACAACTGAATATTTTGTTTCATGTTAATTGTAGTTGTCAAATATGTCCTATACTTTCTCAGTGATAAAATGAATTTTATTCACGAAGGAAAGCTTAATATGTATGAAGTTTAAATTTTGTTTTCTTCATAGCTCTCTTATTACAGCCTGACTTAAATTAAATAAGCAAATTTTAATTTACATTTTTCTCAAACATTTTGTAATATTAAAGTATGGATATAGTTAAATTAAAAAAAAAATACTGAACCGAATAAGCGAATAAAAATATAGGTTCCCGTTTAAAATAAGAATGATGTATCCCATATTTTGAGAGCCACTTGTAGAAAAAAATATTTTTTGCTCATTATAATAGTCTAGTAAAATAGAAATTGTTTGATAATTTAACCCATCTCGTAGTTATAGTTCTTGAGATAGCAATAGTGGACAAAATAAAAATGAACAGCTGTATATACAGGATGAGTCTGGGAAGACGCACCCCATCCTTTAACTTTTTTATTGATGTGAAACATCTAATGACGCGCCTATACGGGGGTAAGAACGGCTCCTAGCACACACACGCTCGTGCCATTCGGCCAGCCTCGTGACTCGTCGGCTCTCTCCGCCTCGCCGCATCGACTCGGCGCTCCACGCTCGCCCCTTACTTGTGTGTATCGGTATATCGACATGGTTTCCTCTATATTACACGCTCACCGCTTTATTTATGTGTATATCGGTGTATAGGATCGAATTTGATAAAGCAGAGTGTCGTTTTGAGCAATTAATAATTCAATAAAAATAAATTTCGATGTTTCACATCTGCCAGGCGTTTCGCGACGGCTCTCTTTTTTATAGGTAATATAAAAAAATGGCTTATATAATTTTTTTATTATTTTAAATATACTATTTGATGGCAGACGTAAATTTTTTATAGTCAGTTTTACAAGATACGACTATCAACTTTTATTTTTTAAATAGCAATCTATAATTATTTTACTAAAATATAAACCGCATTTTTTGTCTCTTTTCAACAATGTATTAGTTTTTAAATGTATTTGAAAAAAATCGAGAAAAATTAGATAATTAAGAAATGTGAATCATTTTTATTCAAATATTTTAGGTAGCTATTGGAAAATATGCAAAATGTAACAATGTTACACAGTTAAATTCAACAAAGTATAAATTTGTGTGTACTTATTTATTATTACTTATTTATTATTTATTAATTTATTTATTTTTACATAGCCATCTAGAATATTTGAATAAACATAATTTCTCATATATCTCAATTATCTTAATTTTCTCGAAATTTTTCAAATGTATTAATAAAAACTAATAGATCGTTGAAAAGACGAAAGAAATGACGGTTTATATTTCAGTAAAATAATTATAGGTTGCTATTTAAAAAATAAAAGTTGATCGTTGTATCTTGTAAACCTGACTAAAAAATATCTACATCTGCCATCAAATAGTCTATTTAAAATAATGAAACTTTTATATGTGCCATTTTTTCTATTATTTGTAATAAAAAAGCTAAAGAGGAGGGCGTCTTCCCAGACTCAGCCTGTATATAAGGTGTTCATTTTAAATGGGCCTCTATTGCTATCTCGAGAACTAAAAGAGTTACAAAGACGGTTAAATGGGCAAACAATTTCTATTTCAGAAGACAAAGACAAAAAAAATATTTTTTTCGACCAGTAGTTCTCAAAATATGGGACCTATTTTTTTATTATAAATGAGAACATACATATATATTTTTTATTTGCTCATTCGTTAGAGAATTTAGTTCTGAATTCAGTGATATAATATTTATATACACTTACATAAGGATTTTTTGAGAAAAACGCATGCAACCTTTTATATTAATTTGATTAAAATATGGTTATAATATGAGTGTCATGAATAGAAAAAATGACTACGTGGTATTTTTTATATAGAATTCGAATGCCATGAAAAAAATATGTGAATATTTTGTTTGCGTTGACATTTATGATCAATTACAAAAACAAAATATTCACTTCTTTTTTTCATGGTACTCTATGTAAAAAATAACATGTATTAATTTTTTCCACTCGAGGCACTATAGCTATATTTTAATAAAATTAATATAAAATTTTATATGCATTTTTCTAAAAAAAAATGCGTTTATAAGGATATAAAAATATTATATCACTAAATTCAGAATTAAATTCCCTAACGAATGAGCAAATAAAAAATATATGTTCTCATTTAAAATAAAAAAGTTTGGTCCCGCATTTTGAGAACTACTAGTCGAAAAGAATAAATTTTCTTTTCTTTAAAGTTGTCTTGTAAAAAAAAAATGTTTGCCCATTTAAACGTCTTTGTAGCTCTTATAATTCTCGAGATAGCAATGGTGACCTATTTAAAATGAACATCTGTGTATAGGGTGTTTCAAGAAAAGTAATAGAAGAAAATCATTGAAATAAAAGTTGTAGTAGGAGGACATTCACTTATTAAACAAAAAAAATTTGAAGCCAGTTACTGTAACATAAAGTTATATTATCTTAAATGGTATGATATATATTTAGGTTAATTCGATAGAGTTGTTTTTTTTTTCTGAATTAAACCATTTAATCATTTTATATCCTTACATAACAAAAATATTGAGAAAAATTCAATTAAAATGTAATCATTTTTATTTTTACAGTTATTTTTCAGTAGGCCATATTGAAAACTAAAAACTGCTATTTATGAATGCTATTTAGGATGGAAATCAAATAGGACACTATTATTTATAAAGTCATTATACCTCATTTCACGTAACAAAATAGAAGACGGCGCTTGAGAGCCGACCGTTTTTACATGCATTAAATAAGTAATTTTATTTCGTGAAACCAAACTTTGTCAAGAATAAGTATTTTTATCTGTAAAAATATACAAAACCTGAATATTATTACAGCAAAACATGGTTAAATATCACATAATTCTGTAGGTTTTAGTTGATAATTGACAACTGACAGGTGATATTTTTTTTCGTTTTTCTGAACTAGGTTTGCATTCTGACTAACGAAAGGGCAGAATTTGTATCCCTATTTAAACCAGCTTTACTTTCTTACGTAAAATGAAATATAACAAATGTTGATGTTTCGTTTTAATTTAAGCTCAATTGGTTTTCATACATAGCCTACTGAAAAATAAATAAAAATAAAATTTATTTAAATTTCAATTAACTTTTTCTCAATATTATTGCTATGTAATCATATAAAAAAATAACATAGTTGAATTCAGCAAAAAAAATCTATCGAATAAGCCAAAAATATAAATCATCCCATTTAAAAAAATATAACTTTGTGTTGTAACTTGAGAACTACTGGTTTAAAAAAAATCTTCTGTTAATTAAAACTCAATTTGTAGCAGAGAAAATATTTTAATTATCAGAAATAGAAAAATATATATATATATATATATATATATATATATATATATATATATATATATATATATATATACAGGGTGAGTCACCGAAATCGCCGTCTTCGATATCTCCCTTGTCGTTAGAAATACAGCATAAGTTTATTAAAAGAATTTATTCGACTACTCAAGGAGCATAACGTAAAATTATTTTCACATATACAGGGTGTTGCATTACGGCTCGGCGAGAATTGTTTGTCTTTTTTTTAAATGGAACACCCTATATATTTTTATATATTTTGAATTGTATTTCATTCACCTATACGAACATATGAATTTTGTTTTAGTTTTCCACGGCGTTGCCAAGTTATTCCGTTTTTTCTCTAAAAAAGACCGAATACACGCATTGCTTTATAAAGGCTTACTGAAGTTATTTTAATAGTAAGAATTAAGAATTTTCTTTTCAGTATAACTGTAATTATACTCTATGTTCTGACATATTTTTTTTAAATGTAATTATACAGGCTGTTCAATAAAGCGAATCAAATGTGCTCAATTTCAAATGACCATAACTCGTCATTTTCAAATGGAACACCCCATATTTTATTATTCAGTTGTGTGTATTTTTGTATTATCTTCATATGTTATTAAGGGTATCCTATGCCTAAAACCAATAATTTCGGAGATTTTCACCATTTTTCTCTAAATTTATATATTCACTTAAAAATTAAATCTAATATGCCATTGATATTGTTTTCTGAATAAGAAACAATTGCAGTAATGACTGTAGTTTCATTAGCCATGTTATTATTAATAACAGTGGGATTAAGTAAATTAATTTATTAATGAGTCTCTCGCAAGAAGAACTTACGAATATGGTGTACGCATTTGGAAAAGCGGAAAAAACCCTCTTTTGTCGTACTGAACATGACTAGTTCTTTCAAATCTTCTTCAAGTGCGTAAACCATATTCGTAAGTTCTTCTTGCGCACTCTCCACGCCAGCATTGAGTGCCCGTGAGGTGACGCCTGGCCTGACCAGCATACACCATATTCGTAAGTTCTTCTTGCGAGAGACTCATATTAATAAATTAATTTATTTAATCCCTCTGTTATTAATAATAACCTGGCTAATGAAAATACTATCATTACTACAATTGTTTCTTATTCAAAAAACAATATCAATGGTATACTAGAATTAATTTTTAGTTAAATATATAAATTTAGAGAAAAATGGTGAAAATCTCCGAAATTATTGGTTTTAGGCATAGGATACCCTTAATAACATATGAAGATAATACAAAAATACACACAACTGAATAATAAAATATAGCGTGTTCCATTTGAAAATGACGAGTTATGGTCTTTTGAAATTGAGCACATTTGATTCGCTTTATTGTACAGCCTGTATAATTACATTTAAAAAAATATATGTCACAACATAGAGTATAATTACAGTTATACTGAAAAGAAAATTCTTAATTCTTACTATTAAAATAACTTCAGTAAGCCTTTATAAAGCAATGCGTGTATTCGGTCTTTTTTAGAGAAAAAACGGAATAACTTGGCAACGCCGTGGAAAACTAAAACAAAATTCACATGTTCGTATAGGTGAATAAAATACAATTCAAAATATATAAAAATATATAGGGTGTTCCATTTAAAAAAAGGCAAATAATTCTCGCCGAGCCGTAATGCAACACCCTGTATATGTGAAAATAATTTTACGTTATGCTCCTTGAGTAGTCGAATAAATTCTTTTAATAAACTTATGCTGTATTTCTAACGACAAGGGAGATATCGAAGACGGCGATTTCGGTGACACCCTGTATATATATATATATATATATATATATATATATATATATATATATATATATATATATATATATATATATATATATATATACAGAGTGGAAACGAACTTAATGTCATAAATTTAAGGGTGAGTAGTATGACATGTGTAGATTACGAAACTGAAAGAATTTTTTTAAAATTCGAAAAACGAAAATTCGACTTTTCTTAAAGAAACTTTTTTTTACTGCTGTTTTAATTCATATTTCATTAAAAATATGGTTATCAAAAATATATTCAAAATTAGTTGTATAAGATATTATTCTTAATAATTAAATTAAATAGCATTTTTAACGAAAATAATTGTGTAATAGATAATATAATGCAAATGCGTTGCCAGTGGTCCAGTGGTACCAAAAATGTTAGTTTCATGAAAACTACCCTTAAATATGAGAATTTTTAAAAAATTCTTTCTGTTTCGTAATCTACACATGCCATACTACTCACCCTTAAATTTATGACATTAAGTTCGTTTCCACCCTGTATATATATATATATATATATATATATATATATATATATATATATATATATATTTGATAAGTATATTTATTTACTAGATCTACAATTACATGATTGTTATACATAGTATTGTTAAAATAATAAATTCACAGTATTAGGGTCAGAGTTTGTTACTCCCCCTTGGGACTAGTTTGTTGTTACAATTTGTGTAGGTATACTAGTTTTTTTGAGTTGTTAGTAGTTTAATTTAAGTAATGAATTTTTTATTTTCGTATTTAGTTTATCATGAGCGAAAGGTGGAGGCTTGTTCCTTGCTGGCTTATTCGTCGTTGATTACTTCGGTTTCGCTATCTGAGTGTAGGATGTCTTGCGGCAGTTTTCTTTTTAATCTGGTGTTCTCTCTTTTTTTTACCTATTCCATAGTGTACTGCGCCGGGGCACTGAGGGATTTTGAAGAAGAATTGTTTTGCTGTTCTTTTTATGTGTTGTTGGATTGTTTCAATGCTGAGTTTTTTGTGCACTTGAGAGTTGCGAACGTACCATGGGGCATTTAATGCGATTCTTAAGACTTTGTTTTGAAATTTCTGGATTTTTTTTTTGTGGTTTTTGGATGCGGATCCCCAAACTGGGCAGGCGTATGTTGCGATAGGTCTTAGAATTGCTGTGTATATTAGTTTAGTACATTTAGGTTTCAAGTGCGTTTTTCGGTTGATTAGCGGGTAGAGAATTCCTAGCCTTTTGTTTGATTCTTTTAGTTTTTTGGAGATGTGGATTCCCCAGGTTAATCTCTTGTCGAGATACGCGCCAAAATACTTTATGGCGTCTTTGTCGTTGTTCCATTCTATTTCATTATTATCAATTATAATTTTGCTGGTTTCTGCTCCTCTTCTTAGTGTGAAAATTTTTGTCTCATACTTGCTTGCATTCAGAGAAAGGTTCCATTTTTTGAACCATCTTGACAGTGTATGAATTGAATTTTGCACATTGCTTTTTGCTATTTCAGGATTATCATGTTGAGATAGTATTGCGGTGTCGTCCGCGTACATTGCTATGGTTGTGTCGTCAGTTGTTGGTATGTCGTGTACGAAGATATTGAAAAGTATTGGTCCAAGTATATTTCCTTGAGGTACTCCTCCACGAACTTTCTTTTTTTCGGAGAGGGTGTTGTTTATTTTTATTTGGAACGTCCTTTCTGTTAAAAAAGATTTTAATATCAGAAAAATGTAGCTTGGTAGTTTTAGCTTATCTAGTTTATAAAGTAAGCCTGTGTGCCATATCTTATCAAAGGCTTGAGCTAAGTCTAAGAATGCTGCTATTGTGTATTTTCTTTCTTCGTATCCTTTCGTTATATATTCTACTATTCTGAGGAGTTGGTGTTGTGTGGAATGATTTTGTTTGAATCCGAACTGAAATTTTGGTATTGTGTTGTTGCTTTTTAGATGTGTTTCAAGGCGAGATTTTATGATTTTCTCGAACAATTTTGATAATGATGGGAGCAGGCTTATTGGTCTTTAGCTCTTAGGATCATTTTTGTTTTTGTTAGGTTTGTAGAAAATTACTATTTGTGCATGTTTCCATGTTTGTGGGAAGTAGCTATTGGCTAATCATGCGTTGAGGATCGAGGCAAGAAAGCTTAGCGCTTTTTTTGGTAGATTTTTGAGGATAATGTTGGATGTGTTGTCGTGTCCAGGGGCTTTTCTGTTTTTTAGCTTGTTTATGTGCTGTTTAATTTCTGATGGAGAGGTCGGTTTTAGATCTGCTAGCGACTGTTCTGGTTGATTACTTAAATTAATGTTAGCGGCATCATCATTTGGGTTTGTTGTGAAGGTTTCTTCGAAATGATTAGCAAAGACGTTGCATTTCTCTTCATCCGTTTGGTATATTGTGTCGTTTATTTTGATAGGCGGGATGATTGTGGGTTTTTTCAGTATTCTTTTCGTTGCTTTCCACATGTTTGTCTCTCCCGGAACAATGTCGGAGAGATAATTCTGGTATGTGTTTATGCGATGGTTTTCCAATTCACGGTGTACTTGATGTGTTAGCTTATTGAAGTCTTTTTTATATAATCTGTTGTGAGTTCGTTGCCATAGTCTGCGGGCTCTGTTTTTTTGTTTAATTAGTTTCAGTATGTGTTCTGGAGTTATGTACTGTGTGACTTTCCTTTTAGTGATTTGGGAGGCTGCTTCAGTTGCTGCGTTTATTGCCTTAGTAAAGTCGTGAACTGCTTTCTCGATGCTGTTTGTTGAATTAAGTTTACCTGGTGCTTTTAATATTACTTGCAGTTCTTCTTGGAACTTATTCCAATTTGGTTTTGCTGCTATAGTATGAGTTCTGTAGTTTGGTTGCACATTGAAGCTAGCTATGACGGGAACGTGGTCAGAGCTAAGTTCGGTAATTACTTGTTGTCTAATTGATTTGGTTATATGTTTCTGCAGAATTATGTCTAGAATATCAGGAGTATGGTCCGTTTGGTAGGGATAGTGTGTGGGTTCTTCTGGGGCTAGAATTTGAATGCCATGTTTTCTTGTTATCTCTTCTAGCTGTTGGCCTTTAGGATTGGTTTTGTGGCACCCCCACATAGTGTTTTTGCTGTTTAGGTCTCCCATGAGCATAGTTTGGATATTTTCTTCAAATAGTGAGGTTATATCAGTGCTTACTAGTCTGCGCTTTGGTTGCTGGTATGCGGATATGATTTTTAGCTTTTCTTTGTTGGTTGATTCGATGGTTACGCATACTGCTTCTAGCGACATGAGGTCGGGTAGTATAGTTTCGTAGTGTTTTATGGTTTTTTTAACTAGTATGACTACACCTCCTGATGCCCATAGTGAAGTTCTATCGTTTCTATATAGTGCGTAGTTAGGTATGTTAAATGTCTCATTTGGTATTAGGTGTGTTTCTGTTAGACAGGCGATGTCGATATTGAATCTACATAAGAAGTGTATGAAGGCAGGACGTTTGGTTTTTATGCCATCGGCATTCCAATTAAGGAACTTGAGGGGTTTTATTATCATCGATGTGGGAGACATTTTATTTGAATATGGAGGTGATAATGGAAGAGAGGATTTTTTTTATGGTTTCCATGTGTGGTTTGATTCGGTCGATCAGGGAGTTTATTATTTGTTGGATTAGTGAATTATTTGGTGGTTGGGCTGTCATCGAGGCATATGACTGTGAGTTTGGGAGTTGTGTTGCTGATGGTGGGTTTATAGGTGGGAAGTTGGTATTTGTTTTTTGTAAGGGTTGTGTTTTTTGTTTGTATTTGTTGTTTTTCTCTTGCAGTTCTTGATAGTGTTTACAGCCTCTGTAGTTGGCGGGATGGTTTTCACTGCAATTGATGCATTTAGCGGGTTCAGATTTGGGTTTCTGGCATTGCGTGTAGTGATGATCCTTGGCGCATTTGTGGCATTTGGATGGCATGTTGCAATAGTTTTTGGTATGTCCATATTTCTGACAGTTTGTACATTGTAGTATGCCTTTTGACTTGTGGCGAATTTCTACGGTAACTATGCAGTTGAACAAGTGTTTTAATTGGAATATTGTATCTGTAGCGTCGCTTTTAGTAACATCAATAACGCAGACGGGTATTGGGTCTTTGTATTTATTTAGTAGTCGTACGACTTTTGTTATTGGGTAATTTTTACTTTTTAATTCAATTAGTATTTCTTCTTTTGTTATGGATATCGGTATGTTTTTAATTACGGCTTGGAATGACTCTTTATTAGGTAATTTATGCGTGTAATCATTTATTTCGTGCGTGTCGTAGTACTTTGTGATTGCTCGGAAATCATCTATGGATGTTACGTTAATTTTAAGCATGTTGGTGCCGAGATTTTTTGTGGTAAATTCATTTTTAGTTAACAATTTTAGGTCTTTTAGGATTTCATTATAGTTGCTATTGCTTTCATTTGTGGATAGAAATATAGGTAATACTTTATTTTTGTTATTTTTAGTCTCATTTGTATTGTTGTGATCGACGTTGTTGTTTTGTTGGCTTAGTAAGTCGTATTTGTTGTTAATTTGCACGTTATATTGGTACCGTTTTTTTGGATTGTGATCTATTTCTTCATTGGATGGCCGTTTCTGTGGAGCAGCTCCAGGCGTGCTGGTGATGAATATGTCCTCAGTATCGGACATGTTTGAGGGTTTGGCTAGGCGAATTTATTAATTCGCCCGCCTCTGATTTTCCTTTTTGTAATTTTGGGTATTGTTCACTACTCACTGTCACTTTTTCACTGTTCACTAGAGCACTTCACACTGTTGGCACTGTGATTATTTAAGGTTTGTTCACGGTTCGTAATGTTACGTCACTTGAACGGAGCGTTGGGTAAGTACGTCCGTTTGCTACGGCAATCGGACGAGGAGAGAAATATATTTTTATATGTGACATAACATTTTTAGATAACAAAACAATAATTCATTATATTTTGTAGTATAAAATCTAGTAGACTGTAGCTGAAACGGATGTTTCTTAACACTCCCACTACGGCTTTAGCGTAAGTCTCTTCATGTCTACCAAACCAAGATTATTTCGATGATATTCGAATTTTGCCCACGTCAAGGCTTTCGTCATGATATCAGCAGTCTGTTCTTCTGTAGGGATGTACTGAATTTCAACATCTCCTTCATTAACTAGCTCGCGTAAGAAATGTTTTCTTATGTCGATATGCTTCGAACGTGTTCGTATTTCTTGCAATTTTGAGAATTTTATGGCACTCTAATTATCGACTAGCATTAGTGGTTTTTTGTAAATTTTAACCATAGTTTCTGCCAATCGGTGTAACCATATAACTTCCCGTCAGCATCACTGGCAGCTACATACTCTGCTTCCATTGTTGAAAGAGTTACTCGTTGCTGACGCTTGCTGCCCCATTGGATTAATGTGCCGTTGAACATCATTATCCAGCCACTGGTGCTTCGTCTTGTTTGCAGATCTCCACCGAAGTCCGCATCCGCAAACGTAATTATGCGACTTTGATCTTCTTTTGAATTTGCTTTAAATAACAATCCGAAAAAAGGACGTATTTTTCAAATACCTCATAATTCTTATAACCTGTTGCCAATGATATTTCGTGTAAGAATCGAGATACTGACTGACTCTACTGACAGCATATGCGATGTCTGGTCTACTGCCGACCATCAGATACATCAAGCTGCCTACCGCTTGACGATATGGAATTTCTAGCTTTTCATCATTGCTAGGAAGTTCTTCATTTTCTATTGTCATAGGTGTCGATACAGATTTAGCATCTGTCATATTGAATCTTTCTAATATTCGTTGAAGATATCCATTTTGATGAAGAAATATGGAACCATCTTCAAGTCGTTTAATTTGAAGTCCCAAATATTCATTTAAGTCGCTCGATTTTATTTCAAATTCTTTGTTCAGTTTGACTAATAGCTCTTCACCGTCGTTTTTGTTTGTACTTGCAACTATTCCATCGTCCACATATATTGCTAGGATTAAAAATTTCTTGTTTATCTCTCGTGTGAATATACATGGATCTTCACCACTTTGTTTCAAATTTTGTTTCTTCAGAAAATCTGTAAAACTCTTACTCCAACACTTTGGTGCTTGTTTAAGCCCATAAAGAGATTTTATTAATTTGCAAACTCTTCCTGTATTATCGCTGTATCCGTGAGGTTGATACATGTAGATATCTTCATCAAGATCTCCATGCAGGAACGAAGTCTTTACGTCAAATTGCTTTAAATTTAGTTTCTTACTTGCCACTGTTGCTAGTAGCAACCGGATTGATTCGAATCTTGCTACTGGACTGAATGTGTCTCCGTAATCAATCCCTGGCCTTTGTGCAAATCCTCGTACGACCAATCTAGCTTTGTACCTATCGATAGAGCCATCAGCGTGTCTTTTAATACGCAAAACCCATCGATTTATCAAAATACGTGCAGAAGAAGGTGGATTTACTAGTGACCATGTTCTATTTGTAGATAACGACTGCATTTCACTGTTCATGGCTTCAATCCATTTTTCAGAATCACATGATTTTACCGCTTCTTCATATGTAGGTTCATCCATCATTTCAGCCAAAAATGAGCTAGGTTCGTAAATTATTTTTGGTGGTTGGCGATTTCTGCTTGGATATCGTTTTTCTTGAGATTTCTGTTCTTCTCTGTTTTTAATCTTCTGCTCAAGCTTTTCTGTGTTTATGTTATCGTCTTCTTGAGTCTTTCGCTCTTGGTTTTCATTTTTCTGGTCTTGCTCTTCTTTTTCTTTATCTTTTCTTTCTTTTCCTTTTTCTTCTTCTTCGCTCCCACTGCAACTGAACATATCTTCATTCTTCTCTTTCGTTGATTTGAAATATACTTCAAAATTGCTTTGGGTATTGCAAATTGGACCATGCTGTTCATCAATCTCGACATTCACTGTGATGTCAAACTTTTATGAATCTTCGTAAAAAATTCTGAATCCACAATCATCATATCCTGTGAATATTCCTACTCTGGCCTTCGGATCTAATTTTTGACGTTTCGCTTCTGGTACAAGAGCGAACATTCTTGATCCAAAAATTCTCAAATTTTTAATTCGTGACTTACGTCGATACCATAATTCAAATGGTGTTTTGTTTCTTATAGTTGACGTACCCGTGACATTTAACGTAGTGACAGCTGTATTGCATGCTTCTGCCCAGAATTTTTTACTGAGTCCTTTAGCATTTAACATCGTACGAGCAGCTTCTATGATTGTTCTATTTTCCCGTTCAATGGTCCCGTTTTGTTGTGGTGTAGCTCTTGCCACCATAACATGACTGGCACCGTATGCTTCTATCACTTTGACAGTTTCTGCATCTGCAAATTCTGTACCTCTGTCTGTGCGAATTACTTTAACCTGAAAATCTGTTTCATTCTTTATCTTATTGAAGAATTTCGGTAGGACTTCTTTTACATCTGATTTTTGTTTCAGAAAATATACTACTCGAAAATGTGAATAGTCATCCTTTAATAAAAATATAAATTTAGCACCATTCATCGATGTCGTCTGCATCGGTCCACATAGATTAGCGTGAATGAGTTCACCTGGTTTATCTGCTTTTTGAAATCGTTGTTTGTAAGATTTCTGGTGTAATTTGTTTACTATACATGCTTCACATTTTTCATCAATACTTCCATTAAATTTTATCCCATGATCATGCAGAAATTTTGCAACATGACGCTTGTGTTGATGAGCTAAGCGTTCATGTCAGAATTGCAAATCATTTCTGCTTTCTGCGATGGAGGCAAGCATACTTCGGCGAGTGGGTTGCACTTTTTGGGGATAAAGCCGTGAAAATCTTCGTATCGTAGAATTTAAATTTCTTTCACACTCTCCATACATAACAGTAAGATTAAAATAGTCTAAATTTGATAATTCTTGCAACTGCAAAGCCATTTTTTATTAATAAGTAATTAAACAATTACGAAAACAAACACTTAATAACGTAAGTAACAAAACTATCTGTCACCTGTATCATTTGTTTGCATTTGTTTATTGCATAGCCTACTTCAATATTGTAGAATTATTTCTGATTTTTAATATCATTTTTCTCGAAATAGTTGTTATACAACCCCATATCATATTTATATCGTTGAAATTAGAAAAAAATTCTCTATCTAATGGACAAAAAATTTATATAGGTTGCCATTTAAAAAAATATAATTTTATTCTACCGTTTGAGAACCACTGGTTTAATTTTTTATTTATTATTCCTCATAAATTAAGCCCTTTTTCCTGGTAATTTTTTGTATATAACATTTTTCTCCAAAGTCATTAGTTCGCCCAAAAAAGCGCTGGTTGTTTTAAAGGAAACAACCTGTATATACATATATATATATATATATATATATATATATATATATATATATATATATATATATATATATATATATATATATATATATATATATATACGAGGTGTGTTCAAAAAATATCGCGAATTTTGTGTTTTTTCAAAAATTATTTATTTATTCATGAATATCTATTTTGTCCCCTTCAAAGTAATCCCCATGAGATATTATACACTTGTGCCAACGGTTTTTCCAATCTTCAAAGCACTTCAAAAAATCATTTTTTTTTATCTTGTTCAGCTCCTCCTTCGATGCCGTCTTTATCTCGTCAAGCGTAGCGTAACGTCGTCCTTTCATGGGCCTCTTCAGTTTAGGGAACAAGAAAAAGTCACAGGGAGCCAGATCTGGGGAATACGGTGGCTGCGGCATCATTAGTGTGTTGTTTTTGGCTAAAAAGTCGCGCACAAGCAACGATGTGTGAGCAGGGGCGTTATCGTGGTGCAAAAGCCAATTTTTGTTCTTCCACAAATCCGGGCGTTTCTGGCGGATTGCTTCGCGCAAATTGCGCATAACTTGCAGGTAATATTCCTTATTGACCGTTCTACCCTATGGCAAGAACTCATGATGCACCACGCCCCTGCAATCGAAGAAAACTGTCAGCAAAACTTTCACATTCGACCGAACTTGGCGCGCTTTTTTCGGTCTTGGTTCGTGCGGCAGCTTCCATTGAGATGATTGAGCTTTGGTTTCCACGTCATAACCATAAACCCACGATTCGTCACCAGTTATGACCCTCTGGAGCAAATTTGGGTCGTCGCGGACAGAGTCCAACATCTCATTAGCAATGTTCATGCGATGCTGTTTTTGGTCGCAATTGAGCAATTTTGGTACAAATTTCGCGGCGACCCGTCTCATGCCCAAATCATTGATAAAAATCGAATGGCACGAGCCAATCGATATGTTTAGGTCCTCAGCAACTTCTCTAACGGTGATTCGACGATTGGCCAATATCATTTTCTCCACTTCATTAATTTTTTCGTCTGTTGTTGAAGTGCTCGGGCGTCCGGCACGCTTTTCGTCGTTCACATCTTCTCGGCCTTCTGAGAACATTTTGTACCACCGATAAACGTTGCTTTGGTCCAAGGTAGCTTCTCCGTATGCCACAGTCAACATTCGGAATGCATCCGCGCACTTAATTTCGTTTTTCACACAAAATTTGATACAGGTTCTTTGTTCCATTTTTTTGAATAGGTAAAAATCGAAGACGATCCAAAACACGTGCAAGCAAAGCAGCTGTCAACAATTAAGTGAACATTCAAAATGGCCGAGCTTGTCGACATAAGTGAGAGACATGAGTACCAACATAAAGCCACAAAAAGATCGAAATTCGAATATACGTAACCCGCGAAAATTCAAAATTCGCGATAGTTTTTGAACACACCTCGTATATATATATATATATATATATATATATATATATATATATATATATATATATATATATATATATATTGTTCTCTTCATAATTTTCATTTGCATTTTGTCAAATATTTTGTAATATTAGAGTTTTACATATGGATATAGTTGAATTCAAAATAAAATACTGAATCGAATAAGCGAATAAAAAAATAGGTTCTCACTTAAAAAAAGAATGTCGTATCCCGTATTTTGAGAAAACTACTACAAAATTTATATTTTTGCTCATTGTAACAGTCTAGTAAAATAGAAATTGTTTTATAATTTAACCGACCCCGTAGGGGTCCGTGAAGTTGGAGTTACAACAACGCATTGTCACATCTTGCTTCACATAGTAATATTTTGCTCATTTTTTGCTATTTTTTGCTGTATACCATGAATTTTTTGCTAAATCCATTCTTAAGTTATAAACAAATTAAAAATGTAACTCCATCGTCACGGTGGAGTTACCACTAACTTATATCAAAAATATTTTGGTACTGTAATATTTTGCTTATTTTTTGCTGTATAGCATGATTTTTTTTGCTTAATCTATTCTTAAGTTATAAACAAATTAAAAATGTGTTATTAAACAATGCAAATTGCACTTGACACTGACATCTTCTACTTTAGCTTTTCCCATTCGTTACGGACCGCTATTTTTTATTTTCTTCTTCCACTCATTTCTGTTTTGCGTGTCGTTCTTATTCAGTTCCTTTTCTCTCAAGTCTTCCGCAATACAGTCCTTCCAACTTGTCTTTGGTCTTCCTCTGTTTCTTCAACCTTTTATTTCTCAGTTATTTATTCTTTTTCCAATATATTCTCTATCTGTCGTCATGACATGTTCAAACCAATGTAATCGTCTCTCTTGTATCTTTCTAGAAACTTCTAACACTAGAGTTATTTCCCTTATTCATTCATTCCTTACCGTATCTTTCCGTGTCTTGCCCAACATTTATCTCAACATCCTCATCTCTGCCACATTCATTTACTTTTCATTAGATGCGTTCAATAAGCCCCAGGAAAACAAGCAATCGGAAGTAAAATTTGTTGAACGACTTTGCTAGCTTAGCATTTGCTTGATTTGCTCGCAAGCGCCAAATTTCTCGCTTGTCTTGCTAACTTATGAAATATATAAAGCGGAAAATGCAAATTATACATACATGAACTTAACTTGTACTGTTTCTATCCCATTTTATGGTGTGTTCATATCAATTACGTGTCAAAAAGGCTTTCAAAGTTTTGTGATGAATGTTCATACACTGAGAGAAAGGAATATTTGCAAGAAAAAAGGATCACTAACAATTAATGTATAATCACTTTGAATACGGCGGAACGAATGAAGCTTTGCAAGTAATGTATTATACTTTTAAAATATACGAGTATACAATATTTTTAGGGAATTTCTAATAATTTAAATCAAACAATAAATGCTTTAATAGTTAAAGAATATATTTTTACTAACAATGAATAAAGGTATTCAGTAAAATATTATTAGTTAACTATTAATGTTTACATTTTAATTGATAAAATATGACATTAATTGCAAAATTTTCAGAAGATATTGGTAAGCTAATGATTATTTTACTGTTAAAAATTTACTATTTTAAAGAAACACAATTTAATAGTTAATAAATGAAGTCCTTATTTATGAATATTATATATTATCTGCAGTTGAATTATAGTATTAATAGTTAATAATTTAATTTATAAATATTTTGTTCGGAAATTAGGATTTGGATCTAGTTTAATGAAATTCATAAACATTTGGTAAATACTTAAATCGTAGAAATGGGCTATAGTAGGTCGAGGAGAAATTAAATAAACGAAGAAAGAAATTGTGAAAAATTCATGGACCTCGCTGGGATTTGAACCCAGGGCCTTCCTATATCTAGTAGGACGCTCTAACCAACTGAGCCACAAGATCCCATTGAAGTCAATGAATCTTTCACAAGTCTTTTTACAAATCGTAACGAGTACACTCTTCTAAATGGAGAGATGAATACTCAGCGCGAACAATGCGCATATATACAAATTATTGTGAACTTTAAGCCGTCACATATACGTAGATTATAATCTACGTATATGTGACGGCTTAAAGTTCACAATAATTTGTATATATGCGCATTGTTCGCGCTGAGTATTCATCTCTCCATTTAGAAGAGTGTACTCGTTACGATTTGTAAAAAGACTTGTGAAAGATTCATTGACTTCAATGGGATCTTGTGGCTCAGTTGGTTAGAGCGTCCTACTAGATATAGGAAGGCCCTGGGTTCAAATCCCAGCGAGGTCCATGAATTTTTCACAATTTCTTTCTTCGTTTATTTAATTTCTCCTCGACCTACTATAGCCCATTTCTACGATTTAAACATTTAGTGGGGTCCACAATAATTATAATTTGGTAAATACATTTATTTTAACACATATTATGTATATTATATATGTATAATTACAAAATTATAAAAAAAAACATAACTAAAATTCTAAAGAACAGTATAACAGAGTATTGGTTTGAGATGGTTACCTACTTACAATGCATAATTGAAAATGTTTATCGATGCCTACAAACTTGGTTATTATATTTGTATAAGTAAATCATCGTTTCATCAGTATACATAATATTATTTATATCAAATTGGAAATTTCCATACTTATTTCAATTTATTTGCATAGATGTATTGGGTTAACTGATCCTATGAGCTGTTTGCTGAAATATAAAAAATAATACTTATACATTGATGAACGTCGGTTTACGTAAGTATTTTACTTACCTTCGTAGTAGCACACAAAGGAAGAAAATCTCTCTTTGTTTAATAAATTAGGTATATCACTCATTTTTCTATTTAGATTCAATAAAATTTAATAAAACACATTGAATCAATGGTACACGCGTTGACGCTGCAAATATGTATGTCTTACTGACCAGTGCCAACAAGTTGCTTCTATATTTTATATGCTTTGCTAGTAATAAAATGAATAATTGTATTTTTTAAATTAAACAATTAAAGAGAAATGAAATAAATTATAATTAAAACACACATAATAATAATTAACATATATTTGATATGTAAAAAGAATTCGTTAACTGTTAAATTACTACTTTACCTAAAAACAGATGAGGGTATATAATAATTTACGATATGTATAATAAGATGTTTGATATATCAAATAAAATATAAATTTGTCATTAGTTTCTTGTTAAATTTGTAGATTACATACAACAAAATAAGCTGTAAACAAATTATTCATTATATAGTAATATATTGAAATTTTAGTATTTAAAATAATACTTTTTCAATTCAGATATAAGAGTAGTATTTAATTTATCATTTTAAATACAAAGAAACTATAACCAAACCTCGCATATTTTAATTATTAGAGGTTTTTTTCTCTCAGTGTAACATTGTTAAATTTGAAATATTTTCTTAGACCTAAAAAAATGTTCAAAATTAATTCCACTATCTGCAAATAACTGTACCTATCTATAAATTCATTTTGTATAACTTTCCAGACCAATAAAAGGGATATAAGAGATACACATGTTATATTATATATGTTATATAACTAGCAAATCTTTCAGTGTACTAAGCAACAAGTCTCGTTTGCTTACCTAACATTTGCTTGAACTGCTTACTTCATTGAACGCACCTATTGATACTGACATCTGTCAATTTTTATTATCTGAATATATTAGCAGTTTCCATGGTTAGCATATCTGGCTAATTTATGAAATTTAATATAATTTATAATTCTTTAACTCTATATCTATTGAATATGAAGTATAAAATGCGATCAAATAGTATAGAGAATAATATATTTTTCAAGTTATAATAACGTTAAATGTCAATAAATGATATTTAACTGCGTTTTTTCAAGAAAATCTGTTAAAATCTTCAAATGCGGGTACTTCCAGTTGACCATTTATAACACACACACACACACACACACACACACACACGCACACACACACACACACACGCACACACACACACACACACACACACACACACACACATACATACATACATACATACATACATACATACATACATACATACATACATACAAACATCACCGTAAAAATGGTAAAATCGTATTATATGGACTCTAAAACGTACTTATTTACTAAAAACTCATCATTGATTTTTTTGACCAAAGACAATACCTTCCTTACCTAAAGGTGACGGAAGGTAAAAATATATAATCACGGCATATGGCCCATTGCTGGGTGTGCTAGTCTGCTTTGTACACAGATTTCGGTAATGATGATGACATATTTGTATCGTGCGGGCGCGTCACCTCACGGGTACTCATTTCTGGCATGGAGAGTGCACCACAGGGATCAATTTTGTGCCATTTAAAATTAGAAATATTTGGTGTTGGTAGGGATTGAATCCGGTTCCCTAGATTCGCGACCATACACTCAGGCACGCGGCCACGAGACTCCATAGGTACATGTATTGTAGTTGGTCACATCATATTTTTCACCATTAATTAGCTATTCAAATATATGTAATTTTTCTTAACATTATAACAAATTGATTCCTACGAGTATAGTATGCTGTAGCTATACGTTTACGAACCCCCCCCCTCCCCCCGCGCTTGGTAGTCCTCACCTTTCGTCCAAATATGAATTTAACAAGTTATTATAGCGGCATGATTTCTATTTAAGTAAGTTGTTTGTTATAACACAGATATGAAGTTGGAGTTACAAACATTTTTTTTTATTTATTTATAACTTGAGATTAACTATAACAAAAAATTCAAATTATACAGCAAAAATTTAAAAATAATGCCATTAAAATATTTTTGATTTAACTTAGTTGTAACAGTAGGTAACACCGATGTGAAGATGGAGTTACATTTTAAATTTGTTTATAACTTAAGAATGGATTAGGCAAAAAATTCAAGCTGTACAGCAAAAAATGAGCAAAATATTACAGTACCAAAACATTTTTGATATAAGTTAGTTGTAACTCCACCGTGAAGATGGAGTTACATTTTTAATTTGTTTATGATTAAGAATGGATTCAGCAAAAAATTCAAGCTACACAGCAAAAAATAGCAAAAAATGAGCAAAATATTATAATTCTCGAGATAGCAATAGTTGACAAAATAAAATGAACAACTTGTATACAGGGTGTAAACGGAACTAGGGAACGCGATTTTTCTCGGAAGTTATAAGAGATACAAAAAAATCTTTCAAATAAAATTATTAGTGTTTCTAGTAAGCTACATAAATTAATGTAAATCAGAAAAAAAATATTTTAATTTTCGGAGATATACCTATTTTTGACTTTTTTTTAAATGGTACGTCCTGTATATTTTTATACCATTTAGTAGGAAATAATTTTTTCTTTAAAAAAGTTCCATTAGTTATACCTTCTAAACTTAATAGTATTCGAGATATTGAAGAAAATATTAAAATAATTTTACTGGAAATTAAAGCTGGCTATGGAAACAAACTATTTAAATCAAAAATTTCCAAATGCCTGGATTGGAACAAGAGGACCTATAATGTGGCCTGCAAGGTCTCCCGATCTATCGCCCGTAGATTTCTTTCTGCGGGGTGCCATCAAAAACAAAGTTTATGTTACGCACGTTACTAATTAAAATGTTTCGTAACTCAATAATTTCGCTTTCATAGCCAGCTTTAATTTCGAGTAAAACTATTTTAATATTTTCTTCAATATCTCGATTTCTATTAAGTTTAGAAGGTATAACTTTAAAAACTTTTTTAAAGCAAAAATTATTTCCTACTAAATAGTATAAAAATATATAGGGTGTACCATTTAAAAAAGTCAAAAATACGAAAATCTTCGAAAATTAAATTATTTTTTTTTGATTTAAATTAATTTAATTAGCTTGCTAGAAACACTAAAAATTTTATTTGAAAATTTTTTTGTATCTAATAATTTTCGAGAAAAATCGCGTTCCCTAGTTCCGTTTACATCCTGTATACAGAATGAGTCCGGGAAGACGCCCCTCCCCCCTTTAACTTTTTTATTGATGTGAAACATCTTATATATATATATATATATATATATATATATATATATATATATATATAATGCGAATAACGAGCTGAGCAATTCTTTTTATTTTTAATTTCGCGCGTGCGTAAAAATTGCTATAATCGGATGAATCTGATATATCTACAAGCTAACATACCCTTGTGCTAGCTCCGATTGAATTTACGAAATAGACGGTTTGCTGATTTTTTTTCTTTTTATAGTTAGTGCACCTTTTCACCGACCATGAAAACATAGTCGAATGCCTTGCATGGGGACCAGAAACTTGCTATCCTTTTCTAAGAGCTGTAGAAACAAGGGATGTTGAATATCAAAATTATCGCCAACCATTCCAAGATGTGGCAGGAGCTCTCCAGTCCGAAATAATAGACGTAGCGTCTTTGGGTTTACCTGTTCAACCCAAAAAGAGAATAGAGACATACCCAATTTTAGCCTCTGGTAGCCGGGACAAAACCATCCGTATATGGGATGTTGGTAGAGCGGTATGTCTGTATATTATGACTGGACACAACAGCTGGGTGCGGCACCTTGTTTTTAGTCCATTCGGAAAATTTTTAGTGTCAGTGGGTGATGATAAAACCATGAGGGCTTGGAATTTGAAAACAAGACAATGTGCAAGAGTTTTAGAGGCACACGATCAGTTTTGTTTATGTGTTGCGTTCCACAGAAGAAGTCCTCTTGTAGCTACTGGCAGTGAGGATCATACTGTTAAGCTATGGAGTTGTCGCTAAGATTATGTTAATTTCTGATTTTTGTTCGTATTAGATTTTTTTTTAGAATTGAAAAATGACGGATTCAGAATTTGATTACATTAAATAGTTCTTTTTGTATTTTTTTTTTACTGAGTTAACATAAATGTTATTCAAATTATAAAATGAAGATTTCCAAATGACTTTTTCAAAATTATTACGTATTAAATTATGCAAAATTTCAATAATTTTTTAATTGCTATTTCCAAAAATTAATAATAAATTTGTTTTTCAGAAAAAAGAACTTATACTTACAAAATAAACTATTTTGATAAGATAAATTTTAATCATTTTTTAAAATAACAATTTTAACTGTCCTTTTCAAATTTTTGCATTTTGTGAAAATGTCATTAAAATAACAATTTTTGCTCTGTGATAACAATATTAAATGTTGGTCAATTTATTTAGTTTTATTATGTTTTAAAAGTAATTTTTGTATGTCTAACAGATGGTTAAAACCTATTTTTTTAATGATTTAGGAGTAATTTTTTAATAACTAAAAACTAAACCATACTATTAAGTATTACAAATAATAATAATTTTCTGATCACAATATTATATGTTCTTTTTTAAATACTGATTAATTTAAACTAGTTTAAAATTATGTTTAGAGCCATTAATATAATATAGTTTTTGTTTTTTACTAATAGTTACCCAATTATAATATATTTTGTTGTCTTTACCTAATGGTTAAATTAAAAAAAAAATATTCTAGTTTGTAATATTATTAATTAAATGATATTAGACAATTAACAACAAATTAATGAAATATACTATATATAATCGTTATTTAAGTTAAAGAGTAATTATAGATAACCAGTTGTGGTACATTTCATTCTCTAAATAAATGTTAAAACTTACATTTTTTAAATTTAATTTATTTGTGATCACAATGTTAAATGTTTTAACCGTTGGTTAATTTGTACTTGTTCAATTTTTATTGTTAGAATATTTTTTTTATAACTACCTAACAGATAACCAGTGGAAATAAAATGCTGGCGGTTAGGGGTGGACAATTGGACATAGGGATTTTACATGGGATTTGCGTTTTATGCAATTTCTTGCTTTCCTGTTCATTTTTTGGCAAAAAGTGTAAAGTTGATCAGAATTAAAAGTTGCATATATGACTGCTTTTTACATTTTTTATTATATTTTTAGGATCTTATCGTAATTTTACTACCAAAATTTCTGTTAATTCGTAGCAATAGCTATGGCTTATGACATAAAAAACAACATTTTTCATATTGTCATTTTTTTATTTTTTACAATAAAAACTAAAGTAAAATTTGTGTGAAAAAACAATTATATTTTATGTAAACCAATTACGTTTTCCAAATATGCGTTGTATTAAACTCAGCGCGCTTTTATCTTTATTTGTTAAACATATAATCTGCATGAACTACATAAGAGATTGAAGAAATAAAAATGCAAATGTATTTGAGCATTTGAGATCAGCAATTATACTGTCAAATTCTTGACCTCTATGTTCTGTAATTGTCAAATCAAATTTCGTTCCAATAAACCTGACGCTTACCAGCAGTTCAGAGGAAAGTTCTACATTTTAACTTCGTATGTTATTCGTTAAAGGCATTCAGTGTACACTTAAACATATGTTTTATATTTGTAGGTTAGGAGCACACTTAGTATACGCATGTCATATCGTGTGCACATGGTATACGAGTATCTAGCTACATTCATTACTTAAATATTGTTATTAATTATTTCAAGCAGTTATTAAATGAATGACAAATTAGTTTAACTAAAGGAAGTGTCGAAATGAGTGGAAGTAATAAAAAATGTTATTACAATTTTTTTATTCAATGCTAGGTGTGTAAATTTGTATTTTACACAAATTTTTGGAATGATAACAACTAAAATTAGTATTGTTATAAAAAAAATATATTATTTAATTTAATTATATACTGGATGAGTATTAGCAGACGCCCCTCCCCTTTATTTTTTTTATTATAAGTAATAGAAAAAAAATGGTTTATGTAAACGCTTTATTATTTTAAATATGCTATTTGATGGCAGATGTAAATATTTTTTATAAAGTCAGATTAACAAGATACGATTATTAACTTTTATTTTTTAAAAAGCAACCTATAATTATTTTACTAAAATATAAATCGCCATTTTTTTCTCTTTTCAAAAATGTATTAGTTTTTATTAGTGTATTTCAAGAAATTCGAGAAAAATTAGATAATTACGAAATATGGGAAATAATTTTTATTCAAATATTATAAGTGACTATGTGAAAATAAACAAAATGTAACAATGTTACACAGTAAAATTAATATCAACAAAGCATACATTTGTTTATTACTTACTTATTATTTACTTATTTATTTATTTGTTTATTTATTTATTTATTTTCACATATTTGGATAAACAATATTTCTCATATTAACTTATTTTTCTCGAATTTTTTCAAATAATTAATAAAAACTAATACATCGTTGAAAAGACACAAACTGGAGGTTTATATTTTAGTACAATAATTATAGGTTGCTATTTAAAAAATAAAAGTTAATAGTATTTTGTAAATTTAACTTTATAAAAAATATTTACATCTGCCTTCAAATAGTATATTTAAAATAATGAAAGTTTTATCTGAATCATTTTTTTCTATTACTTATAATAAAAAAGTTAGGGGGGGGGTTTCATCCCAAACTCACCCTGTATATTTTAAGCGTATTTTATTATATATTATACTCCTTAATATATACTATACCTTTCACATATGTAATAAACATTGCATACAAACACTATACTCGTACAAGATAAGTATGAGCCAGGGCCTTCGTACGCCCTAGGCTGCTGGCTTTTTTTATTGGACGCCCCCTGAATTCCGTACACCCTAGGCAGTAGCCTAGTCAACCTACTCGGTAATCCGGCACTGGTATGTGCGTTGCTTGAGAATATATTTCTCAAACAATGGAATGAGGTACGAGAAACCGGGACAGGCGTTTAACATGGGAAAATACTTTCCACAAATATTATCTGTCTCATAATATTACGAGCCCTGTGGCATATATATTGGACCAGAAAATAATTTTTCAGAATTAAAGGTGTACTATAGACAGAAAAAGTGTTGAAAAATACTAAATAAGTTTTCTCAAATATGTAAAAAGTAGACATAATTGGAAAAATCGGTTTTGTATTTTTCGAAAGTATACACTTGTAGCTCGAGAGCAGCGATGAGATTATTATAAATTTTCTCTTCGTTTTTGATATTTTAAATAAATAAAGAACAAAAATTGCCATTTTTCAGTTAATAGGAGAATGATTTTTAATCTTATCGCTGCCCTGTAGAGGATGGTTTTCTGAATCAATTTATATTGAAAAAAACTTAATTATTTTATTAGTTATTGCACATTAAAGGAAAAGAAAATTGAAGTTTTTTCACCGTTAGATGTCGCTGCATTTTAGAGGAACAAGCATCTCCCTTTTCCCTCGGCTCTTGTTGTTGTGCCATCGCACAGCATGTGGGTTTTTGTCGGAAAAGGCAATATTAGTTCTTTTTAAATTAATCCCTTGACGGATTTTTCGTCTTTTCACTGTCATAGTAGATTCATTTATATAATCTTTCCAAAGTTTTAAACTAGACCAGAAATTTTTATAATAATAATAATCAATCTACCTTTTTATTTTATGCAAAATAGGGTAACTTAATTTCATTATTTTTATAAAAATTATTATTATAACTTTTATGTTGTTCATCTTTTAGGACGGCATCCATTTTCATATATAATGTCAAAACTAAATCCTAATACCTAAGTGACTAAAAATCACAATTAACTTTTTATTTAACAAAACAAAATAATAAATTATTTTTATATACCAGGCGTCTACTTGAAATCTGTTATATAGAGAATACAATATAATTTTTTTAATTTTGTTGTATTTAGTTACCTATTAATTTTAGACAAAAATGTTTCAAATAAATGTTATATCTCTTAAAAAGATTAACACAGCTCACAGACTCGAACATAGCAAAAACATTCTATTATGCTAAATTCTATTCAATTCTCAGTTACAGTATAATGTTTTGGGGTCTATCAACATCAGCAGAACATGTATTTAAATTGCAAAAAACGTGCTGTTCGTAATATATTTCAACTTCAATATAGATCGATCATGCAAAGAAATTTTTAAAAAAGAACTAAATTTGCCTCTACCTTGCATATTGTAACGCGGCAGCGTATGAAACCGCCAGCGTACAACTAATTATTGTGATCGTCTAATTACCCTACGTTGTGTTATTTAATAGTGCCCAGAATCTTTGATTTGAAGTCGTGGTAGTGTAAGGAATAAAACAAGTAATAACATAGATTCAACAATAAACAACGTTTATTCAGTCATTGGCATTCAAGAAATATACAGTACAATATAATGACTGATACTTATGGCCGGGGATGCCGGGAGAATGCCCTGGGTTGGACTGTGGCTGGCAACGGACTCGTACGTGGAGCGGCACCGGGCACAGCGCAGGCAGCGTCTCGGGATTGCTGTGGGTATGGCCACGGGCGTGGACCGGTCACTGGCGGAACGGTACACCGGCCGCGGGACGTAGGGCCTCGGTTAGCCGTGGTTACGGCCGCTGACAGGGTCCCCCAGGTGGATGACGGGCCCAATGTGTGCATATACAAACAGGTGCACAGACATACCAGATGTCTTACATAAATTTTATACGTGATATAGTATGGTGATATGTATTAAAACCAAATGCTGTATAATTATCGGTTACGACGTTGTTGGAAGTTGCAGCTGAACCCGTGAAGGAGCGTGCACACCTGTTATCTCGTCGCAACCGTACGGTGAGTAAGTAACGTTGTTGGAAGTTGCAGCTGAACCCGTGAAGGGACGTGCACACCTGTTATCTCGTTACCACTGACCGTTTATTGATACTACGGGGAGTAAGTGACGTTGTTGGAAGTTGCAGCTGAACCCGTGAAGGGACGTGCACACCTGTTATCTCGTCACTACTGACCGTCCGGTGAGTAAGTAACGTTGTTGGAAGTTGCAGCTGAACCCGTGAAGGGACGTGCACACCTGTTATCTCGTTACTACTGACCGTATAAATACACATATGATGGAGGTGAAAGGCTTTAGCCAATGACCTTACAGCAATACCAACGTATACCACCAATACCACTGCCTCAAAAATTACACAATGATCGTAATGCAGATCAAGCTACAACAGAGGCTGATCCTGGCCGAAACCAAGATGCCTTTCCCAGTGCTGTGCACCCAGTTTTAAACACAGAAGCGCCACCCCTAAAGATTGGGGGTGGAAATGATGGAAGATTAGATGTCCATAGGTGAAACTGCAACAGACAGAATTTTCTGAGAATATCATCTTAATGATATGCACCTCATTTGCTGATGACTCAGCGTAGTGGGGAAGTTTCTGCATATGAAGATTGTATGTTGGACAGAGACGGCTAATAATTGTTAACCCTGATTTGCTCGAACTCATCTCAAGTAGCCACCTCTGGTCCCTGTGCCTGGCTGTGGAAGGAATTCTCTCCTGTTGATTTGTTAATTAGTTGCATTCAAAAAGTCACATATGCCCTGTATATTAGACAAAGATGCAAATATCTGTACTCTGGGTGTAAGACAAAGATGCCACGAGGTAGTGATAGTTTTCACCCCTACTTAAACAAGGATGCCCTTAGATCTCGGCCTGGTGAGTGCGAGAGAGATAGCATGTGATCGTGTTGCTTTTAACTTCCACTTCTTAATGTTCCTCTAACTCTTAGTTTACCTAAATTGTATTTATTTATCCAAAATAACAATGTTTAAATAAATACGGAATGTTTATCTATATCAGTAATGAGCCTATCAACCATTTCTTTGATCATTTTGTTTAATGTTTTTATTTTACCTAGTATCCATATTATGTTTCGATCTCCCTTGCTCCCTTCTACGAAAAGCTGTGAAATTTACTTAGTAACATCCTCCTACATTGTTTCTCATGCTGGTGCAATGTTAAATCAATTAGTTAATGTTAGTTAGTTATATTAGTTGTTTATTAATTGTCACACATTCTAAATATTATTGTAAATTTTTGTATCCATTCGAGTTCGACATTCCCTCGCTAAAACACTCATTCCTACTCTGTCGTTACCTACTTAGCTTACTTTGGGACAGCCCCAGACACTGTATTGTCAATGGGCGCCCCATAGCGATTTATTACCCCCTTGACTTGACCTGGAAATCTGCTCTGCATCACACTTATCAGTTCTTAGGAGGTCTGCACGTGCGTTTTGTTTTGTATACATGTAGAAATACGATACTAACGATTTTACAAAAATAATAATGATACACACCAAATTCGATCGCGTTTCAATATATATTTTTAATACATTTATGAACGTATGGAAAAATAAAGGTAAGTTCCTTACTTCCTTACTTATAGCATTGATTATATATACTAACGTAAACGTTTACGTTAGTATATATAATCAATGCTTATAGTGACACATAAGTCGTATTCTTTCGCTGGGTTGGATCAGATCGAAATAATCGTATGGATTAGATCAGTTCAAGTCACGTGGACGCAGATGAATTTATTCGAAAGAACACAAGTATCTTTAAAAATCAGTCAGAAAAATGAATTTAAATTTTCTACATTTACCATTGTTTATTCTTGTTTAAATTTCTTTTAGAACCTTAAATCTAACCTCTTGTCCCGATTGACTTATAAAATATGACAGATTCTTCCGCCGCTTCCGCCATTTTTGAATCTTAAGTGATAATCTTTCTAATCCAGTTTTTGTTGGAGTAGATAACACTGATCTGGATTACTTGGTCTTGAGGTGAGGATACTGATTCGAAAGAACATGCAATTTACTGATCTATGTAACATGGATCTGATCCAACGCAGCGAAAGAATAGGGGCTCTAGTTACAATACTCGAGGTAAACATAATTTTGTAATACCAAAAATTAATTTGAACAAAACTGTGCATAACCCTCACCATATAGGGATCAAATTATTAAATCATTTGTCTTTAGCTATAAAAAAGTAAACTCTAAAAATAAATTTAAATCTGATCTCAATTTTTTTTAGTATCTAAGAACTATTACAATGTGAATGATTTTTTAAATGATAAGTTTTAAACTACACTCCATGTAATGTGATTTCATCTAATTATTTTATATTTCATTTGCATTTTGCAACGTATATTTGTAATATTTTTTGACTTTTCCTATGTCATGTATCTTTGATCTACAGGAAATAAACATAATATTATTATTATTATATAATATTTTTCTACACCTAAATCACTAATTAGATTTTATTTTGCACATTTTTAAACCCGTAAAATAGAATCTGAAATTTTATACATGTTGCTCATTTGTAGTGATAGCCATGAAATTGACATCAAATTACAAATAAATACATAATGTTTTAACTGTCAGGAATAGTTATTTGTGTATCAAAGCTGTGAAAGTGATCTTTTTGGCCGAATCTGAAGTTTGTAATCGAGGCGAAGGCCGAGGCCAGCAAATCAGATGAGGCTAAAAAAGAACTTTTAAGCTGAGGTGCACACAAGATTTTTTAGGCAATTATAACAAAATTATTAATTCTTATTTAAAAATATATTTCATATCTGATTGATTCATGTCAGTTGTAGAGTGCCATACTGTCATCTTGACAACTCACAAAACAATCCATGTACTTACTGTCAACATATATTACAACCAAAAAATGAATATAAAATGACTACAATAATTAATTTGTTGAGTAAGAAACTGAGCGATAGCAATAGCAACAACCATTTTGCCAATGTTCCGCTTAAAATTTATGAAGCTGCATGTAATACAACACTAAATTTATTGGCTATTTAAACAAACTTTTAACAATTCGGTTCGTAAAGTTAAATGCGGCCGTAAAGTAAAAGCGGCTTTGCAGTAAATGCAGCAGTAAAGTAGTCTTTGACAAATATCAAAATAAAAGTGATACTTTACGGTTGCCAAAGGACACATAAAACAACTAGTTATGTAATAGCTGCCTAAAAAATTAGTTTATAAGGTTAGATACCAATTCATTTTAATTTTGTTATAAAATGAGATTTCGTAATGATTATGTTACTATTAATTGTGTTTTGGTTTCTTTCTAACACTATTTCCTCACCTGGGCCCCGCACATTCAAATATCTAAGAAAATAAATAATAATAAAATCTTTTTTTACAAATATTTTGGGGCCCTGTTAATAACACATTCCTGAGACCCCGCAAAATCGCCAGTCAACCCTAGGGAGGGGTAATATTTCAAAATATTCTGCTAAGATTTCACCCCAAACTGTATAGGTATCTTTATGGAATATCAGGTTAAAATATTTAATTTATTTGTATTTTTGTACAACAACAATATCATGAGAATGTGATATTAAATTAATGTAAGTATTACAATATATTGCTGATTGAAAAGTGAGTATTAACAAATAAAATAAGTGATATGCAACATTAAAAAAATGTGTAATTGTAATAATAAGAACTTAGAAATTTGTAAGTATATTATTTTTATCACTTTACACATATTATGAGGTTTATATAGTAAGATTCTCTATAAAGGTTCTTAAATAATAATAATAAATAATTCATAGATGTATAAATATAATTAATGTTGTACAAAATTACAAATAAATGACTATTGTTTGAACTGTTATAAAAATTAGATTACTCGGTTAGATACTAATTTATTTTAATTGTGTTATAAAAAGAGATATTAATTTTTTTTTATTCATACATATTGATGAAATCAATGAAGTTGAGAATTTTTCAAACGGGGGTTATATATATATATATATATATATATATATATATATATATATATATATATATATATATATATATATATATATATATATATACCGTGTGTCCCAAACAAACCTTGACATAGGCATTTAACATGGGAAAACAGTTTTTTGCAAATAAAAAGTGTCCGGCAGAAAATTAAGCTATGCTATTGAACATGATAATAGTGCATTATCTCCTGTACGTTATTTAATACTAATTAATTACTGTATTATCAGTGCATAAATTAAAGAAAATTATAAATAACTGTCAATAAATATTTGGTTCAATATTTTATTATGTAACAAAAAATATTTACAATTGTCATTGTGGCTGAATGGTTAGCATGTCTGCCTGTGGAATGAAAGAACTTTTGAAAGTAGGGGTTCGAATCTCCATCAAGCTAAATTTTTCATTATTTATTTTTTTATTTATGAATTAATTACGAATTGTAATACATTTTCATAATATTCACTCGATCGTTAGCGTTTAAGAAATTCATTTTGACATGAATATTTAATATAAACAATACAAAAACCAAACAATGAACACATTGTTGACACGAAAAGAAAAATACTTTACATAATTTTTATAGAAAAAGCTTATTTCTAAATTATTGTAATTGGAAATAGAAGATAGATATTGAAATGGATAACAATATTTTATAAATAAAAATAATTGGTTTTAACAATGACAAAAATTGATTACAACAATCAAAATATGGATTTAATAAAAATGCATAATTCTTTCTTTTGATTTTAATAAAACATGATAATAACACAATGAATATGTGTATGTTTTGTATTTTTACTGTATTTATAAAGGAAAAGTATGTGGTGTAATTTAAAATCTTGCTTTTGACGATTACTACTTCCATTGAAATTACTATTATATCGTGATAGAAACTTATGTGTAATTATTTAACTAATTCATCCAAATTATCTCATATCTTTAATATAATTCGTAATTAATACATAAATAATAAAAAAATGAAAAGTTTAGCTTGATGGAGATTTGAACTCTAACCTTTAAAAATTCTTTGATTCCACAGGCAGACATTCAGCTACAATGACAGTTGTAAACATTTTTATGTTACATAATAAAATATTGAAACAAATATTTATTGACATTTACTTATAATTTTCTTTGATTTATGCAATGATAATAAAGTAATTAGTATTAAATAACGTACAGGAGGTAGGTAATGTACTATTATCATATTAAATAGCATGGCTTAATTTTCTGCCGGACACTTTTTATTTACAAAAAACTGTTTTCCCATATTAAACGCCTATGTCAAGGTTTGCTTGGGGCACACGGTATATATATATATATATATATATATATATATATATATATATATATATATATATATATATATATATATATATATATATATATACGTTTCTGGAAAAGATATAAATTAGATTGTTTTTAGTGCTGATTGGTTCTTTGGATTTGACTTGGGTTATGATACCGTGGATTAGAGGAAACTGCTACAATGTTCTAATTATTAACACTGGAGTACCTCAAGTTTCAAAATTATATGCAATAGGTATTAGAGGAAACTGCTACAATTGGCTGATATATTTATGTAATAGGCAACAACTAGTAAATCTATTTAATACGAGTTCTAATGAAACTATTATTAACACTGGAGTACCTCAAGGCTCGATTCTTGGACCTATTTTTTTTTTTTATTATATATCAATGATATCGACCAACAGACAGCCATTATAAATTTTGTGTTGTATGCAGATAACATATCATTATTTATGTGTAACAAGAACTTACATGATTTAATATGCAGCACTAATTTACAGCTCGAAGAATTGAAAAACTATATGAATAAGAACTTACTAATAGTAAACAATAATAAATCTGTTTTTATGCATTTCTCAATCTATAACAAAAATTCTGATGACAGCAGTTTACAGTGAAATATAATTCAACCTCTTTACACCAAGTCAGTAATTTTAAAGTTCTAGACCTAACTATAACAGAATATGTAAATGCACTTAAACATTATTTATAGTAATTCATCTAAAATATGTATGTTATTAAAAGAGTAAGTAATATTTGTAATATAGATATTGTTAAATCATATTACTTTGCAAAATTTATGTCAATATGTATATATGGAATAATATTTTGGAGTACGTCATCATCTTTTATAAGATTATTTAGAATTCAGAAACGTGCCATACGATTCATGTTCAAATTAGATTACAATCAATCATGTAAAGATACTTTCATAAAAAACAATTTACTCACAATGCCATATTTGTGTATGTCACATTTGAATTTTTGTAAAAGAAAATCTATGCAGCTATATTAAAAGATCTGATGTACATAAATATGTAACCAGAAATAATCATCTGCTTCAAATTCCACAACACCGCACTGATTTCTTCGAGGAGGATCCATATTACTGGGGTATCCGATTATACAATCAACTGTCTGAAGAAATTAAGCGTTCTAAGACCCTCTCTGTATGTAAATCAAAATTGAAAAAAAAAAATATTGAAAAATGTCTTATATCATGTATATGATCTATTGGATTAATAAATTATTATTATTATTATATTTTATCATACGAGTTCAGTTTTTTGTTATACTATATTACAGCAGGGCTGTAGTCGAGGAAGGGCGCACCGTGGGTCTGCCCCGCCACTTTTTTCGATGACAGGCGCCGCCCTGCCACTTTTTTAGCTGAAAGAAAAAAAAGGATAGAAAAAAAAAGTTTTTAAAAATCTTATATTTTTAAAGTATTCAACCTTCAGGAATATTTATTTATTTATTTATTTATTTATAAGTGTTTGGCTTCTCAACAGGAAAATTTCCCAATTAAAGAGAAGCTCAAGCGTTACAGTTAGATACAGTACATATGATCATAATACGACATATACATAAAAACAAGTAAGCAAATGTTTAGAACAAATTATCAAAGAGCAAAACATATTTAAATGAGGAATATGACTAAAATTTAAGTGAGCGTTTGAAACATTGTAAACTTGTGGAAAATAAATCTGGCATATTGAAGTTGTACAAGTGTGATATTCTTATGATAGGAGAATTTAGGATAGAATTAGTACGGCAGAAAGAATGACTGAATAAATTTCTTGTTCTAGTACCATAATTGGGTACTCTGAGATGAAATGATGATAATAATTCTGGTGAATCGACAACATTGTTGAAAAGTTTATGTAAGAACGCAAGGTCACTTAACTTTCTTCTATTTTCTAATGACAACAATTTTGGCCTGTATGTTGGAAACTTACGATTGAGAAATTTTAAAAATTTTCGTTGAATAGCTTCAATACGATTTATATAAATATCATACCGTGGGTTCCAACATACAGAAGCAAACTCCAGTTGACTTCTAACAAGAGAGTTATATAATGTTAAAATAGTGGATGGATGTCTAAAATTAGAGCTTGCTCGTATTAGAAAGCCTAACATTTTGTAAGCCTTTTTAACAATATTGTCGATGTGAATGTCAAAAATTAACTTGTGATCTAGTATCACACCTAAATCCTTTACATGATACGTTTGGTTGATTACATTTCCTTCTACTTTATATTGAAAGTTGTACGTGTTCCTATTTCTTGTAAACTTTATATAATAGCATTTATCAGTGTTAATTGTCAGTTCCAATTTATTAGCGTACTCAACTAAATTATTTATATCTTCTTGAAATTTAAGACAATCGTGAAACGATTCTATAGTGTGGTATATTTTTAAGTCATCCGCGTAGAGAAGAAATTTTGTAAATTTAAAACAGATTGCAATGTTGTTAATAAATATATTGAAGAGAAGAGGGCCTAAATGGGAACCCTGTGGCACCCCCGACGAGACAGTGACATCATCAGAAGTAAAACCGTTCAATACAACTCGTTGTGTTCGACCACTCAAATAAGAATTGAACCATTTAAGCAAATTTCCACTGACACCGACCTCAGCTAGCCTAGTTATTAATAAATTATGAGGAATTCTGTCAAACGCTTTGCTAAAGTCGGTGTAAACAGAATCCACCTCAATTTGATTTTCCATGGCTTTTAAAATGTAATCTGTATATTCCAGCAGATTCGTTTCAATTGAGCGTCCTGGTACAAAACCATGTTGTTGTGGTATAATCTGATGTTGAACTATAGCATATAAAGATTTATAAATAATGGTTTCAAATATTTTTTAAATATGCATAATTTAGATATTGGTCTGTAATTCTTAACCATATTCTTGTTTCCATTTTTAAAAATTGGGGTAATATAGGCCAGTTTCCAAATTTGTGGACAGTGTGATTCCTTTAAGGATTTTGTGAAAATCAAAGTTAGTGGAGTACTAAGCGAACAAGCACAGTTTTTTATAAATATCGAGGGGATATCATCAGGGCCAGCACCTTTGTTAATATCTAGGTTATTAAGGGTATTGAGTACAATATCTTTATTAATTTCTATGTCTGATAAATTATTTAAGGAATTACAATCATCATAAAATTCACAAGAAATAGGATCACTACGGGGAGCGTACACAGATTGAAAATATAATGAAAACAGATCACAAACTTCTTTACCATTTTCACTTGTTAAATCATTATAAATTATCCTTCTAGGAATTTGTGTAGATTTTTTCAAAGCAACATATGACCAAAATTTCTTACTATTTATGGAAATTTGGTTTTCAATATTATTAATGTAGTCAATGTAACACTTAGCCTTGAGTAATTTGTATTTTTTTCTTAAGGATGCAAACTCTTCATAAAATAATTCACTCCTGTAACGTTTAAATTTGTGATGAGCTCTATCCTTTTCCTTTATTAATTTTATAAGATTGCCTGTGAACCACACTGGATACGACTTAGAGTTAATTATTTTAGATGGTACTTATTTATCAATACAGGAGTAAATTATTTTATAAAACGTAGACATCATTTGTTCAACATTCAAGTTACAAAATAATGCTTCCCAATTACAGTTATTCAAGTGAGAATTTATTAGGTTGTAGTCAGCTGATTTAAATTTATACATTTTCCGTTTGTTTATATGTAGTGGAGCAAATTGATCAGAAAACAAAAATATATCTAGGGCTGGATGATGATTTTCATCAAGTTTACTCAAGGGACTGTTACATTGCTTTACAGTAATATTCTCTTTGTTATATAAAACTAAGTCTAGTATTCTATTGTTTGAATTAAGAATATTATTGTACTGGAGAAGATTAGAATAAAATATACAATCTACAAATTCCTGAGATGACTTACTATATGAGCATGAAGGTGTTAAATGCAATAATTTATTATTAGGGATCCAATTTAAATAGGGCAAATTGAAATCACCACAAATTAAAAAAGTACTATCATCGTTAGCGTCAATAATGTTAGACAAATGTATAAGAAATTTATGAAGAGCGTTGTAATCACTGGGTGGAATGTACACACAACATATGAATATTTTACTGGAATCAAAATTTAAACTTATCCATATATCCTCGGATTCTGAACACCATTCCCTCATCTCGGTATAGGACTGTACGTTGTGGATAGCAATAAGGACACCACCACCATCTTGTTTGCAGGAACTTGAAGTAGCTCTGTCTCTCCGCACAACACTAAAGTTATCGTCCAGTATCTCGTGATCATAAACATTGTTATTTAAATTAGTTTCTGTTAAACAGATTACATCATAACTGCAAACTGTAGAGTTTAATCGAATATCATTAGTTTTCGTCCTTAATCCTCGAACATTCTGGTAGTAAATGTTTAAAGCCATTGAAATAAGAAGTGTTAATGTCGTTTACAAATAGAAAGTATTAATTAAGTTTCATAAGATCTTTTTTATTATTTATACCAAAAGTTCGAGAATTATTATCTTTTCTAACCAATATCTTGCAATTTTTGGTCCAAATGTATTGGAATCCTTTCGCGCGAAGCATTTCACGAGTTTCTTTAAATAATGTATTATTATTGGGAGACAAATGTTCAGTGACAAAAATTTTGTATTCAGTAGTATCAGGCCAAACGACGGCAGATGTTAGTGTTTTATTTACAGGCCGCGAGAAATTCATCTTTTTTATTTCTAGAGGTGAATTTAGTTATTATTAATGGCGGATTTTTAGTTTTTTCGCGCTGTGGTAGCCGATGAGCAGCATCAATATTGTCAACCGTAACTTTTGCACCGACATGGTCAGCAATTTTTATTATAATGTCATTTACATTTTCGTTGTTTTTTATTGGAATGTTATGAATAACAACATTATTTAGCCTCGAATATTGTTCTATTTCATTCATTCTATTTTCTAATATTTTTATATCAGATTTTAATTTAATATTTTCGGATTTTATTTCATCGAAATGTTTAACTTTATCTTCCAAATTATTAACTTTCAGTTCAAGGTCTGTAAATTTATCGCAACAAAAACTGACCGATTTCATTAAAGTATCAAATTTATCAGTTATATCATTTTTGAAATCTTTAAACAGAGAATTAAGATCACTTAATTTAATAGTAGAATCGGAGCTTTCATCAAGGTCAGTGACGAGAGAAGAATTTGACTTCGGTGTATCACGACAGCTTAGCTTAGAATATCATGAAATGATTGTAGCTATATATAGGTAAATTAATATCATAATAGGTATCATATTCATTTTTCGTTGGCATCAAAATTTTATGGATGTTATTGGGATATTTTACTACGTAGAGATGGCGTTGTGTACCAACGTCAAACCTTCGACAAGGGAGCACTTTTGTTTAACTTTCATAACGTATCATTGCTGTCACTAGTTTTTCTTTGATTGTTCTTGTATTTTGACTTTTCTCTCAGTGTTTATTATTATTTTAGGTAGAGTATATTGTATTGTGTTCTGTTTTATTAATTGTAGCGGTGGATTAATTATTATTTTTCATTTTAAATACTTTAGTTAATAGTTGTTAGTTTATCTTCACAGTTTTGTTTTTTCTTAGGGTCAGTTTTATAATAAATATTAGATAATAGTAGTTTAATTAATTGTAAATATTAGTTCTATTATCTATTTTCCACTATATAAACTAGGCGCGTATGTAAAAACATACGAATGAAATAAAATTGCTCCCTTGTTTTTAGTTCCAAATTTTGTTATTAGGTTCGCATTCGTTCTTTGGATTTGACTTCGGTTATGATACCGACTAACGACATACCATTACGACAAAGGACAAGAATACTACCGAATACTACCGTACATGTACGTCAGTAGGGATGCATGTCGCTGTCGCACCAGTACGTTCCTTGGCAACATACAAGAATTAAATGTGTCGTACAAATACTTTTCACGGTCTATAAAGGCAGAATATCGTCAGAACAACCACGACAGCCGTAAATGCAAAATGCAATAATTTGCGCAAAAGTACGACACTTGGTTTTCAACGATACCAAAACATTGTACATACAACATGTTACGTCATTAGGTTTGAAAGGGTTAAAATTTATTAAATACAAATTATTTATAGAAAAATAAATAAGTATATTAAGTACACTATAAGTTTAGCAATTAATTAACAATATTTCATGTTTTCCAATTACAATAATTATAAAAAACAAAATAAAGACAACATTGTTTCTGGCGCATCAATTGGACCATAATATTTACATATATTCCGATCATAACAGCGATGCGTAATTAGTTTGTTCAAATATATTATCGAGTTTGCATTAAGAAACCAATGAAAACTTGTTGTTGACATGTCAATGTAGAGTTGAAAAAGTACGCGGATAGTTCTCTGCAATACAGGGGTGTTGTCCAAAAATAAGTAGTACCGGGGCGCAAAGGCGGTACTCTACCATCGAAAAAAGTGACGGGGCGGCGCCCCGGTGCGCCCTGCCTCGACTGCAGCCCTGTTTACAATTAAATGCTATAAACTTTAACTTCAATTCTCATGTTCATAACGATTGGGTTATTTCATTAAGAATGCGAACCTAATGACAAAATTTGGAACTAAAAACAAGGGAGCAATTTTATTTCCTAACAACTATTAACTAAAGTATTTAAAATGAAAAATAATAATTAATCCACCGCTACAATTAATAAAACAGGACACAATACAATATACTCTACCTAAAATAATAATAAACACTGAGAGAAAAGTCAAAATACAAGAACAATCAAAGAAAAACTAGTGACAGCAATGATACGTTATGAAAGTTAAACAAAAATGCTCCCTTGTCGAAGGTTTGACGTTGGTACACAACGCCATCTCTACGTAGTAAAATATCTCAATAACTTCCCTAAAATTTTGATGCCAACGAAAAATGAATATGATACCTATTATGATATTAATTTATATATAGCTACAATCATTTCATGATATTCCTGAAGGTTGAATACTTTTTTTTTCTATCCTTTTTTTTCTTTCAGCTAAAAAAGTGGCAGGGCGGCGCCTGTCATCGAAAAAAGTGGCGGGGCAGACCCACGGTGCGCCCTTCCTCGACTACAGCCCTGCTGTAATATAGTATAACAAAAAACTGAACTCGTATAATAAAATATAATAATAATAATTTATTAATCCAATAGATCATATACATGATATAAGACATGTCAGTAGTGCAATTACATACATAATATTAACAACTAACAAGGATCATCGAAATAATCGTGTACATCATAATAACATTTTTCAATTTTGATTTATACACAGAGAGGGTCTTAAAACGCTTAATTTCTTCAGACAGTTGATTGTACAATCGGATACCCCAGTAATATGGATCTAGTAAGTTCTTATTCATATAGTTTTCAATTCTTCGAGCTGTAAATTGGTGCTGCATATTAAATCATGTAAGTTTTTGTTACACATAAATAATGATATGTCATCTGCATACAACACAAAATTTGTAATGGCTGTCTGTTGTTCGATATCATTGATATATAATATAAACAAAATAGACCCAAAAATCGAGCCTTTAGGTACTCCAATGTTAATAATAGTTTCATTAGAACTCGTATTAAATAGATTTACTAGTTGTCGCGTATTACATAAATATGATATCAGCCAATTGTAGCAGTTTCCTCTAATATCTATTGCATATAATTTTGACAATAAAATATTGTGGTTTACTAAATGAAATGCTTTTGAAAGGTCTAGAAAAATTCCTAAAGTTTCAATATTTTTATCTAGATTGTTATAAATTTCATGTAAAAAAAAAAACCTAATGCAATTATGTTATGCTTTGACATGAAGGATAGTAGTCGCTTGAGAATAGACTTTTCCATTATTTTATGAAAAACAGACAGCAGAGATATAGGTCTATAATTGCTAATATCTTTACAATCACCTTTCTTGTAAAGTGGCTTTATTTTAGATACTTTTAGTATTTCTGGAAAACAGCCTTTTGGAACGATTCGTTAATTATGAACGTAATTGGTTTTAATATAAAGGTATACACTTTCTTTAAGAGAATAGTGGAGATGTCATCAATATCTGTAGAGTGTAAATTGTTTAGAGATAAAATTATGTGTTCAACTTCATTTTCATCTACGTTATTTAGAAATATTGTTCTAAAGGAAAATAACAACATACAATTCTGAGAGACATTATTTGCTACGTTACTAAAAAAGCCATTGAAATGATTAACAATATCTTTTTTATTTGATGTGAGTTCGCCGTTAATGAGAAAGGAATCACTTTTCACTTTTTTTTTTGACATGTTGTTATTAATAATGTGCCAGGCTGCCTTTGTTTTGTTTGAGAAATTTAAATATATTTCATCATTATGTTTACAGTTGGTAACACTGCGAACAGGTGAATAAACTGTGAATTTCAGTGATCCTAAATTTAATTTTCCCTTTAATAAACACTAAAAATAAAATTTCTAAACCATCTAATAATAAACAACTTGTAATTATAAAACACTGTGAACGTAAAAACAGTGATTACTCTGTGTAGTTGAGACAACCCAGCCATCAAGTGTTCGAGTGACAGCCCATGGTCAGCTGCACGCACATATGCTGCGCGACAGCTCGATCAGATCAGTGTCGCCAACCATAACAAAAACAAATCTCAACCCGCACAGAAATAAACAAATATAAAGAACAACAATGCAGGAGACCAGCGCGGGCGCCCGTCTCACAACCACAACAGTCACCAACGTAATTACAACAACATCTGTGACAACCTATCACACCAACCCGATAATGACACAAACAACACCAATATCAAGCACAGTAATGCCAAGATCAAGCTATTATAGCCCGAACACACAAACCACACCAACAAGAAATAATGACAACAACGAGGCTCTAATCCAGTGGCAAGTAGTACAAAGAAAAAAAAAGACATTACGAGAAAACAGTACTACCAGCTCCAAAACGCGCAAATATAATAAACAATACAAATAGATTTTAAATATTGAACAACAACCCGACAGTACAAGCTGCAGTGCAGGAATCAAACAAGACCGCAGAACCTAAACCACCACCTATACACCCACAAGGTGTAATTGATTACCCAGCAATGATTGAAACTATTACAAAATCACTGGATAAATCTGAATTCGTCTGCAAATCAATTGTAGATAATACAATCAAAGTTAACACAAACAAAATAGATGCTTACCGAAGGCTAGTTCACCTGCTTAAAGTGAACAATGTCTCTAATCACACGTATCAACCCAAACAGGATAGATCTTATAGGGTTGTCATTAAAAATCTACACTACTCAGTCCCGACTGAGGATATCAAAACAGAACTGGAAAATAACGGTTTCAAAGTAAGAAACATTACAAATATAAAAAGTTGGCAAACGAAAGATCCTTTACCGATGTTCTTTGAAGATCTTGAACCAGAACAAAACAACAAGGCAATATACGAGACAACACACCTGCTTGGTACTAAAATTAACGTAGAATTACCCCGCAAGAAAAAAGAAATCCCGCAATGTACCCGATGTCAAGAATATGGCCACACCAAAACATACTGCAACAGACGGTATTACTGCGTTAAATGCGCTGGACAACACGCCACAAAGGAATGCGCAAAAAGTAAAGAAACTCCACCTAAATGTATCCATTGCGAGGGCACACACCCTGCAAACTACAAAGGATGCGCAGTATATCGTGAACTGCAAAATTCACGAAACAAGCCAGTCATAAAAAGTTTAAAATACAATAACAGAAATGATAACGAGCAGCAAACAACAACAAGAGAAATAGCATAATGGATAATGAAGGAATAAACTATGCCGAAGCAGCCAGAAACTCACAAAGCAAGATCGCAACAAAAGAAATACCTCCAAATAATAACGATATCTCACTCTCTCAATTCCTAAATAAGTTTGAAGCAATGTTCACCCAATTAATAAATCAAAATACAATGATACTAAACATACTGTCCACGTTAATTAAAAACAAAAATGGACAATTTAAGAATAGCTTTGTGGAATGCGAATGGATTAGTCCAACATCGCCAAGAAGTAGAACTATTCTTCAGCGACCAGAAAATTGACACATTATTAATTAGTGAAACACACTTCACTGATGAAAATTATTTTAAAATAACAAAATATAAAACCTACCATACAGAACACCCCGACGGAACCTCCCACGGAGGCACTGCAATAATAATTAGTGAAAAAATATGCCACCACGAAATGGAAAAATATGAAAAAAAATTCCTTCAAGCCACTAACATCAAAATAAAAGATGGAAGTGGAGAACTAACAATTGCTGCCATATATTGTCCCCAAGACATACCATCAAAAAGGATCAATTCGAAGAATTCTTCAAGACTCTTGGAAGCCGATTCATCGCGGGAGGCGATTTTAACGCAAAGCACGTACAGTGGGGCTCAAGAACGTACAACCCTAAAGGAAGGGAGTTATAAAAAGCTATAACAAGTAAACAATATGGATATATAAATACAGGAAAACCCACATATTGGCCTACGGACACCACAAAAATCCCAGACTTGTTAGACTTCTTCGTAAGAAATAAAATATCCCCAAATTACATGGACATCACCTCAAACTATGACCTCTCATCCGACCATTCGCCCGTGATACTAACACTCAGCTCCATAATTATCACTAAAAACAAAAAACCATCACTATATAACTCACGAACAGACTGGAAAACTTTTCGTAACCACATCAACACACAGATAGATCTAAAGATACCATTACAAAACGAAAGCAACATTGAAAATGCAGTTGATCACATAACAAAAACCATTCAAGAAGCTGCATGGTCGTCTACACCAAGTATCAGTAGAAAAACTACAAAGAATACGAATTATCCAAAGTACGTAAAAGAGAAAATTGCGGAGAAAAGAGCAATGAGGAAAAAATGGCAATTATCCAGACACCCGGCAGACAAAAACAAACTGAATAATTTAACAAAAGAAGTTAAAAAACTACTGCATAAAATAAAAAAACGATACATTAGAGGAACATATACGGAAACTCTCAAACCATCCCCAAGACGATTACTCGCTATGGAAGACTACAAGGAAACTGAAACGGCCACAACAACACATACCACCGATACGTAAAGAAGATGGCACTTGGGCAAGAGAAGACCAAGATAAAGCTAAAACATTTGCAAAACACCTTTCAAACGTATTCCAGCCCTTCCCCCCATCAGCAACAAACGATATACAAAACGAAATACTCCAGTTCCTCGACGACCCGTTGCAACTCTCCAAACCTTTAAATCATTTCACTCCAACAGAAATCAAAAATGAAATATCGTTACTAAATGACAAGAAAGCTCCAGGATATGATTTGATCTCTGCAAAACTCCTAAAACAAATTCCTAAAAAACTAGTAGTGCTAATCACCCAAGTTATAATGCTATCATCAGAACACAATATTTTCCAATACAATGGAAATTAGCCCACATCATACTTGTCCACAAACCGGGGAAACCTGCACAAGAAACTACATCCTACAGGCCAATATCGCTACTTCCAATCCTATCGAAGCTGGCTGAAAAACTTATATTAAGACGATTAAAACCAATTCTAGAAGAAAACAATATTATTCCCCAACACCAATTCGGATTCCGTGAACAGCATTCTACAATCGAACAAGTAAATCGAGTTGTCAACAAAATAGAAGAAAGCTTTGAGGAACGTAAAGTCTGTAACGGAGCGTTTATAGATATCAGCCAAGCTTTCGACAAGGTCTGGCACCCCGGTCTTCTTCATAAAATAAAGAGAAGCCTACCACATTACTACTACCTACTGATCAAGTCATATCTTAGTGAAAGATACTTTTACGTAAATTACGAGAACAGCCGATCAAAATTATATGAAATTAAAGCTGGAGTTCCTCAGGGTAGCGTCCTTGGCCCAGTTCTGTACCAGATATTCACAGCAGATCTCCCATGCGGAAACGATGTGTTAACGCAACCTATGCGGACGACACAGCAATTCTTGCATCGCACGAAGACCCAGACAAGACATCAGAGATCCTACAAGCAACCCTAAATGAAATAGAAACATGGGCAGATAAGTGGAGAATTAAACTGAATGAAAATAAATCAGTCCAAGTAGTTTTCACCACTAAAAATATAGTATGTCCAAAAGTAAAACTGAACAGTAATACGCTACCTGTGAAAAACGAAACCAAATACCTAGGCTTACATCTCGATAAGCGACTAACGTGGAAGCACCACCTACAAGCAAAACGTAAACAGTTAGACATGAAGATGAGGAAAATGTATTGGCTGCTAGAGCGCAAATCTAAGCTATCCATAGAAAACAAGATACTACTTTATAAAGTACCCTAATCCCAATCTGGACATATGGCATACAGCTCTGGGGCTGTGCTAAACGATCAAACACGGACATCATCCAGAGATTCCAAAACAAGACACTCAGGGCAATAATCAACGCCCCCTGGTTCGTAAACAACGAAACACTCCACAGAGACCTAAAAATAAAATACATACACGAACAAATTAAGGAATTTGCCACAAAATATGAAAAACGACTAAACCACCACCCGAACGAAGAAGCCATCAACCTGCTTGACAGCGGAACCCTCAGAAGACCAAACAGAAAAAAACTGCTAGACTTAAGCTTGTAAACATTAATTATAATCACCTAAAAAGGAAATAGCTTAAGCTATTTCCTATCATATCTCAATGTATTTTATCAAATTTTCTTGTTGGCCCTAGTAAGGCCAGTTGTAAATATAAGCTTCAAATAAAAAAAATTATGTTTACGTTTTGCAAGTCTTACTGCTTTAGAATACATTGTTTTATACTTTTTATAGTCTTCATTGCTAACTAATCCACTAACTTTTAATTTGAACAAGTCTTTTAACGTAAGAGTAGATATTTTAATTTCCGGTGTAATCCACGATGTGTTAGCTTTATTTTTTGATTTAATCGTCGTCTTTGAGAACACAATATTGAAGTAATAATTGAAAATTTCATAAAATTTATTGAATTGTTCGTTAACTGTATTTAAATTATATACTTCACTCCAGGTTTCACGCGAAAGGCACCAATTAAAAATGTTAATATTGTTATCATTAAAGTTTCTTAACTCACATACCACTGAAAAGTCCTCATGTTGACATATATACTGCACTAACAGGATTTGACAAGAGTGATCTGATAGTCCATTGTTTACCACTGAAGCTGACCAGTTCATTTCATCCATATTTGTAAATACAATTGTCAATGTAAGACTTAATTCTTGTGGGTTCAAAAATTGTTTGTGCTAAACCATACGATAAAAAAATATCTGTTATTTCACGCTTGTGTTTAGAGTTTAGAGTCAGTTAGGAAATTCACATTGAAGTCCCCACAGACGATGATTTGAGATTTGTTATATTGTTGAGTCATATAGAAAAGTAGATCAGAAAACCGAGTGAAGAATTTTTGAATATCTGAATTTGGCCGTCGATATAGACATATAATAATATATAATTTATTATTTAATATTATTTAAGAGCCGCGCATTCGATTATTGATTCAATATTAAATTGAGAAATATTTAAAATGGAATTTTTTTAGAGTTTCTGACGAGACGATCGAGACGGGAAACTACATTGTCTCGTCTCATCTCGTCTACAAGCAAAGAAATTAAGTCTCGCCTCGATTTTTTCTAGTCTCGAACAGTGGAGTCTCGTCTCGGTCTAGAATCTCGACGAGATTTCTCGATTTTTTTTTAAATAAATCCAATTTGCAATGGGGTCATTTAAAAAAAAATGTTTTTTGTATAAAATCGTGAAATCCGTCTCATTTAATAAATATAGCAATATAAAATAACATGAAATATGCGACTTTTCATTCATAAATTTGCTAATAAACTTCCGCGGCTGTAAAATTCGTGACGCCACGGCTTGTTACTCACACAAAGACATTCCTGTCACACACATTTACGGTCCACGTGATTTCCGTTTGCTGTTGTAAACAACCTAACCTAAAATTGTAACAGGTGACAGCAAAGTTAAGAGTAAAGGTATGTAAATAAAACATTTATTAATATAAATACCAAAAGTTGTATGAAATATGTTTTTCGTTAACAATATGTTGCTGTCACAAAATCAAACTGATAAGTGATAACCCAAACAATCATAGTTCCAAATACAACCGGTAGAGAGCTACTGACGCATCCGCCAAGCCGTGACGTATAGCCGTGATGTCAGCGTCCAAATATGTGAAATTAAAGACAACATTTAAAAAAATCATATCTCTGATTCTAAAGACTTGTAAGGTGTAAAACATACACCTACATATTTAATTTGACCTATTCTTTCTAGAAAAAAATAAATTAGAAAATGTGAAATGACCCCATTTAAATTGAAATATATTACCAAAACACGCAAATAATATACAGTCATTAAAAAAGTTCAGACAAACAGCTATTTTCTTCACCATAAATTTAATACCTAAAGTACAAACAGATGCGTTTGAGCTGGGAAGTTTCAGTTGCGCTAAAATTCAAAATAAGGAAAATGAAAGAAGAGCGTACAAAACAAATAAATAAGCTTTGTGCAAATCAAAAGTGCTCAATAAACAAATTGTACATGACAATATTACATTTAGTCCATGTTTTATGTTTTATCTCTTTCTCATATTCACGCATCTCTGTTTCATGTGATGTCAATTTTGTAATTGTATATTTTGCTTATTTAAACATTATTTATTAAAAAGCATCCCTATAAATAATAAATTATTAAAATAAAATAAATATATCATCACGCTTGCTACCAATTACTGGATGTAATTCTCAGTTGGTAAGTGAATGTGAACACTGTGTCGTCAGGAAAGTAGTAGGTAAGCTCTATTTTAATAGTATTTTTAATTTTAGCGATTCTGTTTCCATTTATAATTATAAAAATATGATCATTTTTTTGATAAAAAAATTACAAAATGTTCAAATAATTTTTAAAAAATGTATTTTTAAAAATAAAAAAAAGTTGAGAAATCTCAGAATAATTGTCGAGAATCTCGACATGTAAGTCTCGTCTCGCCTCGTGAGATCAAAAAGCTTTCTCGTCTCGAAATTTTTCATCTCGCCGAGACGAGATTCGAGAATGTCTCGTCTCGTCCAAAACACTAAAAAATTTAAAGATGATTTGCATTATATGACCACTCCTCCATGAGTTTGATGTGATCTGCAGAAGTAATTATTAATACCAAGACACTGAAGTTCACTTTCTCACAACCAATGTTCACTTAAACATAAAATATCAATTTTGTATTCTCGTAAAAAAACATCTAGAATATCAATTTTGTTTGGCAATGTTTGTATATTTTGGTGCATAATTCTTAATTTTCTGACAGACTGTTTATTAGTTATTTTTATTTTGTTTTAAATTAGTCTGTAATTTCTATTGGTCTTCTTCGTAATTCGTCCGTCGTTGTGCTTTTAGAATCATTTTTTGATACACAAGACAATTTTTATCAACAGCTGAATGATGAACACTGAATTTTGTGCTTTGAGTTTTATTGGCCTGAATTCAGTTGCAACATTTAAAATCTTGTACAGTGCAACTCTTAGTCTCATGTGCGCTAGTACATTTGGCACAAACAGGAGTTGTTTTATTGCATTGTTGAACAATATGGCCGTATCCTGAACATTTGAAGCATCTTACGATGTGAAATGAATCTGCACATTTACATCGCTGCCATCCAATGAAGAAAAAATTATTTCTGATTAAAGTATTACGTGTTTTAGGGTCTACTTCTATTATAATATAAAAACTTTACCAACTGCAACTTTTCTGACAATTTTTAAATGATTTAAGGTATTTATATCAAGATTATTCTGCGTTTTGATGTAGTTTTCAAAAAAAATATTATCTTCTCCATCACAAATGACTCCAAAAATCGCTAATTTTGGAAGAATCTATTTTGGTTCATGGTAGCTAAATTTGTCTTTTAAAGAATTATTTATTTCGTCTTTTAATTTGTTTATAGTTTCAGAATTACTACAATTTATGAGTAAACTGCCATCTTTTGTTTAGTTTATTAACGCTCATTGACAAACTGGCGGAATTTATTAGTTTGCGAAATTCTGGCTGCAACTTTGCCGGCTCTTCTGTGTTTGTCGGTTTAATTATTAATATTTTATCAGCTGAGTTTGTCTGCAAAACATTTTTATATGATTGTTTACTAGATGTCTCTACGGATATTGATTTGTTATTATTTTCGATCAATTTATTACTTTCAGAATTTTTTATCTTTTTTTCTAAATTCAGAATTTTTTCGTTCTGCAGCTTATTAATTGATTCCAATTGTTTAACTAAATTTTTAAGAATACTGTTTTCATTAATGAGGGTACTTACAGATATGTTATCTCCACATGTGTATTCTGTCATTACATCAGATGTATTTATACTGTCCTTAGATATTAATGTATCACAGTCTTCCTTATTTCCAGAGATGCACCCTTTATTTTCTTCAATATTGTTTCCCTCGTTTAGCGGAGTTGAAATTGAATTTTTCTTCAAGGTTGTCACAATTTTCGCAACACCATTCAGTGTTCTCCAAATTTCTCATTTCCTCGACTGTTAATTCAGCATACTTAATGTGATAAAAACCGAGACACTTTTTCTTACACTGAATTTTGTCATCATAGAGACTATTTTTGAATTACAAATAGAGCACATAGATGCACCACCGCTTGGCGCCATGTTACATAATATAATTTAATAATTAATTTTCCTAATTTAGAAAAATGAGATTCCAATTTCCAATCCGAATTCCATACTAATAAATATTTATAAATAATCGCGTAGACAAAGCCTTTATTGCTTCAATTTGCATTTTTAGTAGTAGGTCTTTTTCATTTGATATAAAAGTATTGTATTTATTTCCAATAATTCTGTCTTTTACAAATTGTTATGGCACTATTAGACGGACTCATAAGTCCGTTTTTAATATCTTTAACATTGATTAAACTTGTTTTTTTTTTCTTTGAAAAATTTTGTAGACCTTTAATGCATAATAAACAATTTAATTTTACTTTATTTTTTTAATATGATGGACCACATTACCAACAATTTTCTGCGTAGCGTTTGAGCTGAGCGTTGAGCGCGGTTATAAATATGGCCGCCGTTCAAGGCATTACACTGCAGCATGCGATGCGTCCGTCTATCCTTCTATAGTAACTTATAACTCGTTGTTGTTATCAAACGACGAAATACTGTGCACAAAGTATGTATATGAATGTAAATATTGCATATAAAAATTATTTGATAACACTTATTTGTACCGAATTCGCCATTTTTTATATGTTAAAATATTTTTAATTACTGTATAAACAAAATAAAACTTTAAGTTTGAAAACATGTATTTTTTATTACATTAAATATTATAATAATTGTGTCTTTTACAAATTGTTATGACACTATTAGACGGATTCATAAGTCCATTTTTAATGTCTTTAACTTTGATTAAACAAAATAAAACTTTAAGTTTGAAAACATGTATTTTTTACTTTATATTTAAAAAAATTCAACATTAAATATTATAATAGTTATCCCTTTTTAATTACGCTAATAATGACCATTTAATATAAATGGTGTAAAAAAATTTTGATGAAATTTTTTTTACAAAATCTACGAAACCCGGCGCGACTGTGATGCTCTAATAATGAGCGCGACCAGTGGATGGAGTAAATTAATTTAAAGACGTAAATATAAATTCCGGCTCACATTTTACATTGTCTCTATACAAAGTTATAAAGATTGTTATCTAAAAAACTTATATTCATTTTGTACTAGATCGAACTAAACCTGAACTCGAAACAAAACCGGAAATTTTATTGAAGCTTGAACCAGAATCGGTCACGAACCCATCTCTACAAGAAAAAATTAATCTGAACCTAAACCGAACCCAGTATTTCGCGGGGGTTGTATTTGACACTGAATTAGTAGCTCATTTTTTTCAAATAAAGCGTACTAAATTTACTTTTTAAATGTCCAATATGAACAAAAGCGTAACGTTTAATTTCGTCAGTGTCAGAATAATGATTGTCAAAATAAATACTAATAATTTGACGTATGAAACGTTACGCTTTTATTCGTCTCTTGTTTCTAATTTCATGGCTAATACTATTAAATTGTAATTCCGTGAGTTTTCAAATTTTATTTCTGCAGTTATGAAGTAGCCAAAATTTTTTTTTTATTGATTCGGATGTAGAAATTTTTGCTTTACAACACCCATTTGAAACTTTTTGTTTAAAATAATTAGGGGAGCAATGCGCACGGAAAAATTGATTTCCCACGTTAAACGCCTATGTTTCACTTTCCGTGATCAGGGCCGTAACTACCTATTCTTGCGCCTGGGGCAGAATATAATATAGCGCCCCTGCCCCCACCATTTTTAGGAAATTGTTATTAAAAAATATAATTAAATATAATGTTTTTATGAACCATAAATTAATGGCTATATTTATTTATACATATACGAGTATTTATACATTATACAAACATAATACGAGCCCCGTCGCATATGTATTGAACCAAAGAATTTTGTGCAGAAAATTAATTTTTCAGAAATAAAATTTATTAAATACAAATTATTTATAGAAAAACAAAATAAAGAAAACATTTTGTCTGGCGCAAATTAATTGGACCATAACTGGAACGCAGAGGGATCTTGATCAAAACTATACGTATTTCTCTTCTTCGTGGTACGATTGTTAGAAAAATACTCAGAAACTCTTTATCGTTCTCTAATATGCGAAACTATATTATTGTTGTGCATAGAACTGAGATTTCTGGACAAAAAATTACAAAAAGCGTAAGTATTCGTTTGGAACGACGAGAAACATAATTTTGCAGTTTAAAAATACAGGAAATATTGACATACACGTTAAAACTGTAGGTTTTTTGATGAGTACGAAAAGGGATGACCGTGCTCTACGCTCTACAGCCACTTATCGTAGAAGATCGCAGTATGTCTATTGCAGATTTGCCTGTCAAATGGGCAAATGTGATTAGTAGATCGATCTATAAAGACATTTGTTTGAAAAGTATGAAAAAACTGAGATGTGGGTTCTACAAGATAAAATGAATCACTATAAAACAATCCAAACTGGCATTTTTTGCAGTTCCGGATTACCCAATAGGCAGAGTAGGCAATTGCCTATGGGCCCCGCGCCTTTTAGTGGCCCGAGACAATAGATGAAAATAATATTGATTTAATTTTGAAAGAAAATTGCAAGCAAGATTTACTGTTTCGCAAGAATAGAAAAAATATATAAACTCATAGAAACACACTTTGTACTTAGTTCAAAGATATTACATTGAATGCGCGCACATTCAACATTACAGTTGGTAAACACTGTTATGTTGTATAATTGTTCTATAGCCACCTTTGGTTAGAGCTAACTGGAAGTTAAAACTGTTGTTCGCATCGCTTCTAACCTTCAATTTAATTCTTAACTAATGGTTAATAAACTGTCATTTTAACTGGAAGTCTAGTCGTCCTGTTGCTAATGAAGCACATGATAGAATTCTATTGGCTACTAGGATTAACAGAGTAGAGTGGCATTTGAATAACAAAACTTCACACTGCTTTTACTGTGAAAGCAAGATTTTTGTGGCATCAAAATTTAGAAGAAAAAAATGTAAAACGCTAAATATTAAGTACAGAGAAATTTGTAACGATAAAAATTATTTTGTATTCCGAATAGTTATATTCAGGGCCAAAGAGTGTGCGTGTGTAGGTTGGACACCGCAAAAAGCGTCTCGCTACGGGGGCGTCGGATCGCCATAACAATTAATACTATCTTTTTTGTTCTTATTAAAGTTTAGAATCAAATATGCAAATATTTTTTATTACAAGCAAAGGAATTCTTGATTATAATGAAGAAATTTTGATTACAACAATAGAATGCTTAATTTCAATACTAGAAACGTGATTACAATAATAAAAAAAATAGTATTTTATTATTTTAATTTTATTTCATAATTATTATAGTAATATGTTGATTCCTAACATATTAGAAATTGGGAAATGCGTTATTTCTAATATTAGAGGGGGGGGGGGGGGGCGAAAATTCAATTGCCTAAGGGCCTCCACAGGGTTCAATCCGGCACTGATTTTTTGCACCTAGACGATGGAAAAGTCTTTATATTTTACTAATCACTGACCGGACTGTCACGCGGTGGTTGTGCCTTGTGCGGGAACTTAAAGTCAATGCAATAAATACAGTGCACAGAAACACAGTATTAATTCGCAAAGTGTGCAATAAGAAACCCAAGAGTGTGCTTGGTTTATATTTAAGAATTTTTCTAAGAACTTACTTCTGCGCCCGGGGCAAGTGCCCCGCCCCCCCCCCTGGTTACGGCCCTGTCTGTGATACATCCTGTATATCAACACACGTGTCATATAAGTTGTATACTTAAGGAATTGTAGAGAAGTAACTCGAGAAAAAAATAATACAAAGAGGTATTGGATTTCCATTGCATTTTTTGGTATTACAGACGAAATTCAGGTATTATTTTGGCTAATACATATATTACATTGGGAAAAATTTGGTGTTACGAAAATATTTGGTAAATGTAAGTATTTCACTGTAAATCTCGTAAAGCGTATAATATCTTGAGTATTACATTATTACATACTTATTAAACAACAATCACAAATAAAATATGAATACAGAATATATAATGCTGTTTATTTGCTTGAAAATATGTAATGTTTTCACAATACGTAAAGCACATTATTTATTAACACAATTGTTTTGTTTTTTCTATAATTTATTGTTTCCTGTACATTTCCCGCGACCAAATATTTTGTTTTGTTTATATCAAAATTTAATTAAATAACATCCTGCCAAAGTTATAACATTTATAATTATACTTCGTTTTTCATGTCAATTTTATTTAATGTAGAAAAAGTGGCACATGTACGTATCGGGGGAAAGGAATTTTTATTTATAATTACAACTAATTGTAATGATTTCATATTTCATTTTAAACGCCACAAAATTGTTTAATGCCTTTGAGCAAAACCTAGATGTGTCTTGGTTTTAGTAGAAACCTACTTAAATAAAATAAAATAAATAAATATTTCATCACGGCATATTACCCATTGCTGGGTGTGCCAATCTGCTTCATACACAGATATCGGTAATGATGAAATACTTGTACCGTGTAATTAATGTACAGAGGAGAATAAATAATTAAGTCTTCCTGAAGCTGGTTGAGCATCAGTTCGAATTCATTCAAATGCATTTTCTATAATTCCACAAATTTTGAAATAAATAAATATAAAAAAATACTCAAAAATATTTGAACAATATCTATTAATATATTTATGTATTTATTTATGATATTCAAATGTTTGTCTAATCGATAATACGAAATTAATATTTATTTTTCATCTTACTAGAGAATTCTGATTCCTTTTGTTCATTTTATTTACAGGTGTGTGTGACGCAAGAAATTTAAATATAAATTTCAAAAAAAGTTCAGAATACTTTTTATTTTAGTCATCGTGAATATGCCAGGAAGTGAAAAGTGACGAAATTAAATCACACCATACTATTTTCATTTAATTATGTAATTTGAGAATTTTTTCTATAATTTAAAAATAAATATCAAATGCTTTAGTCAATGAACTAAATAAGTATATGATTTATTTTTAAATATAAAATATGCTTTTTAGGTAAAGAACAAAAAATAAATAAAAACAAAATAAAGATGAATAAAATAAAAAATAAATTACCTCCATACAGTTTGTTAGGTTCGGAGGTACATTAGATTTACCAAATTAGTTCAGAAGTTCAGATTACGATTATTAAAAAAAAATCGGAAGATTTCAATAAAAAAAAAAATTAAAAATTCATGAAAATCTTCTTAGTTATTTAATAATTGAATCGTTCACGTTTTTGAATGTTATAACAATAACTGTATAAAAACAGTATATAATATATGAAGATTTCAAATAATAAAGTGTATTTCTAACATTCTTTAGGATAATATATATATGTGCAAATAGTCCATTATTGGCACATTGTTTATGTGTGTAATTTATGATCCAAAAATAATCAATATATTTCATATTTGTTACTATTTTAAACCGGTTTAACACCATACATATTTTTTTATCATAATGTAGCAGTATTATTTGATAAATAATGATAATACATGTAATTACGTTTATTATCAATAATTGGATATACGATGCGAACATATGTATGATACATTAAAAATAAATTGTTTTCCTAATAACAGTTGCAAGTTCTATTGTATAAACTATATAAGAATGTTTACCTCGTCGGACTTTTTTACAATTGTTTTGTTATGTACTAGGCCAAATTCTATCTTAATCTCAGTTTAAATCGTTCTGTTTAATCCAATCGTTGCGCATGCCCTTCGTATAAAAAATAGTGGGAGCTATAGATACCACATACCACACAAAAATACCTACAGCAAAGTTGCTGTAAAATAGTGCAATGCGTCCAGCATTTTTTTTGCTAAACGCAGTAACAGCTAAGGCAAAGCGCTCTCAGAGGCAATTATTTCACAGATGTTTGTCCAGAGCGACTCGTTTGGAGCAAGCGTACGTTAGAACAAAAGAAAAGTGTAAATGTAAGTAAGAAAAATAGTTTATTTTATTATAACTTTATTGCTTGAATTAAATATACATTAATATACAGTTTTATACTTAAAAATATCTTTGTTTTTAGCGAAAAAATTGCCTCGAGATGTTAATCCAAAAGCTGTATTCGCTTGTAACGAGCTCGATCTTAAAGAAGTTAAAGTATATGGCTTCGATTATGACTATACACTTGCTTGTTACAAACCATCCCTGGATTTTCTTTTATATAACTTAGGTAGACAAATTTTAATAGAGAAATATAAGGTATATAACCTCAAAAAAATCCCACACTCTTGTACTGATTCATTTGTTTCCAGTACCCCAAAGCTATCGAACAGTTGGAATATAAACCAGGGTTTGCTGTTAGAGGCTTGCATTATGATATAGAAAAAGGTATCTTACTAAAGCTGGATTCCTTTTTGCAAATTCAGTTCGGATCTGTTTATAGAGGATTGAAGCCACTAAGTGACAAAGAAGTACTCAAAGAATATAAAAATAGGATTATACCTATAGCCTACGTCGAAAATCACTCGAAAAATGCGCAAGTAAGGATTGATGAACCATTTTTACCAAAAGTATTACCTAAAACACTAAATATTGCATGAATCAACCGTTAAAACAGAAAACTAATGACAGTTATATTAAATGTGTACAAAACATTCATAGTTTAGCTAAACTTAAAAACGTTTAAAAAAATCTTGAAAACTAATCACACTATTAAATTATGTATAATAAACCGTATTTTGTTATTATTTTATATTTTTCATTCAAAATTATTCAATTTCAATGTATTTAATGTTTCATTTTTACAGTATATCAAACTATTTACACTGGAACACAGGTAAATTACATGGTTACTTTTCACTTTATTATAGAGGATGTTTCAATAAGCTCGTTCATTATTGGTATGAGCACAATTCTACCATTTTGATTTACAAATTTGGTGATATCAGTAAAAATAAATTTATATAAGCGGTGTCCAAAATATAGGACTAAACTTTTTTTATTTGAAATAGGAACATATATTTTTTATTTTCTTATTCCCTAGAAAATTTAATTCTAAATGCAACGATATAATCGTTTCATATCGACGCACAACGATTTTTTTTAAGAAAAATCCATATTAAATTTTATATTAATTTTATTTAAATGTGTGTATAAAAAGAGTGCCAAGTATGGAAAAAAATGAAATCATGTTACTTTTTTTACGTAGATTTAGAATTCCATGAATGGAATAAGTGAGTTGTTTATATTAGTTGCTATTTAATAAAAAGAAATATATGATCAAGTGACGAAACAAAATATTCACTATTTTCATTTATGACATTCTAATTCTACGTAAAAAAGTAACATATGTTCATTTTTTCCTTTCGTGCCACTATCATTGTAGACATATTTAGATCAAATTAATATAAAACTTTTTATGATTTTTTCTCAAAAAAATCGTTATGTGATGGTATGAAACGATTGCATCGTTAAATTCAGAATTTAATTCTCTAGCGAATAAGCAAATAAAAAATAGTTCTCATTTAAAATAAAAAAGTTGATTCCCATATTTTGGGAACTGCTAATATAAATTTATTCTTGCTAATATTACCTACCATTTTTGCTTATTTTGAAAATACCTCATATTATGAGATATTAAGAAAAAATGTTTAAATAATTTTTATACGGTTTTTTTTACGTAGAATAATGCGGTTAGAATTTTTCAAAACAAGAAATTTGTTGTCAATGACGTCACACTATTGCTGTCTTTCTCTCGCAACCTACTCTCTGGTGCGAGAGAAAGATAACAATAGGTGTGTAGTGACATCATATTAGGCGAATTTTCGCGACGAACCAAAGCGGTTTGGTTAATGAATTTTATGAACCAGTACGTTCTCGCGACGAACTAATGACGTCAATCATGGACCAGGTTCGTGGATTCACGAACCGAGCTAGCGAACAGGTTCATGGATCTGGTTCATCGGTTCTCTCTTTCTAATCTCAATCCATCTCAGTCTACCTTTGTTTTGTTTATACACTTGAGCGTTTGAGATTTTGATTTAAACTAGAATAAATTACAAACATGGAAAAAGTCACAATTTCCAATGGATTAGAAATGCTTGAAGTGGAAGTTGACAGGGGAACTGTTGATGTGTTAAATAAAGGCAAAAGTTTTGTTTACAAATAATACAATCAATTATTTGCAGATCCTGTAGTTACAAAATATTTCGAAATGTGTAAAGATCGCATACTAAATAACTCATGTCCATCTCCATAAATTCATCTATAATATAACTCATATATTTCTCCATCGTTTAAAATTAACCGCCGAATGATGCAACAGGTTTAACCAAACTGATTTCTCGCGATATCCTATCTTACGTCATTGTTATGACGTTTTCATGAACCAAACGTATAACCGTGGTTCATGTTTGGTCCGTCGCGAAAAATCGCCTACTGACTTTAAAGATCAAATACAGTTAAACTAAAAACAATTAAGACTTTTAAATACTACGACTTGAAATAAAAATTAGATAGGAGGACAAGCATAATATTTTTTAAATGGGAACATTTATTGAAAATAGTCTCATCCTTTCTTTATTTTATAAGCTTTTCAATTAAGTATAACAAGTTTATAATAACAATATTAATAATAAATATAATTATTATTGTTATTAAATAATGACAGAAAAAGTATATTTATTTATTAGTTTGTGCAATTTTGTTCCTAAATTGCTTGAAACAAATGTATCTGATATTCTTGTTTCGAGATACAATTAGATCTATTTATTAATTGTAAAACTTATTAATTTCAGTATTATTCATTTTATTATGTCTGTAAATATAAAAAACTTGGCAAAATATTGTACTATTAATATTTTACTGTCAGTCGTAAAAATGTGTCTGCACTAATCACACTTCACCATTTTTTATTTATTTATTTGTGTTAATTATTATTTCAACAGTTTTTTTGTCTGAATTACACTGTATATATGTATATATCTAACTACATACAGAAATACAATATACCAAATGTGGTTGAAAGGTGTACTAATATTTCAGGATGCCCATTCAAAGATGGTCCATCTGGCTGATTTATTTTCAGTTCCTGAAATGGGTCTCCTATGTAATGTAGCAGACTATTTCGAAAGAAATCACATAGACTACCACCCAGAAATATTATTTAGAGACGTTAAAGTATGTAAAAATGACACTCAACCTTACTGTTTCTCACACCTCATATTTTAGAATTCAATTAAAAGCTCCCATCCCGTCATGCACAAAACCGTATCACAAAACGTTGCACATTACATAGAACAAAATCCAGATCTTCGAAAATACTTCGAAAGACTTATCTGTGCTGGTAAAAAATTGTTCCTAGTTACAAATAGTCCTTATAAATTTGTGTAAGTTTTGTGCAGGTTCATTTTAACAAGTTGTAACTAATTTGATTACAGAAATAAAGGTATGGAGTTACTTGTGGGGCAAGATTGGAAAAATTTTTTCGATGTTGTCATAGTACAAGCTAGAAAGCCTAGATTTTTCACAGATGAATCTAGGCCTATAAGACTATATGATGAACAAAGTGGCTCTCATGTATGGGATCGAGTTACGAAATTGGATAAAGGGACAATATACTATGAGGTAATATTATATTTGCTGTAACACGTGTTGGCATAAGTCCGAAATACATTCATGCAACTGTCATTTTGAGCCAGACATTCCTATTGGAATAAACAACGAAATTTTACTTAAAATTATTTTGAATGCAGATGTTTGAAAAATATGGGCCAATATTTGGGGTATGTATCATTCATACCAAGACAAGAAAAAAATCCTAATATACCCATGTCCAAAAACAAATCGTTCCGGATTTAATTTTTTTTTTAATTTTCAATTAGAACACACTTAGTTGAGATATTTTTAATTAATAAAAAATTAAATAACTTGAGCAATACGTCTTCTGATGAAAAAATTACCGAAGAAAACAACGAGAATCATATGCGTTTTGCGTTATTAATTAAAAATTATCCTGTTATTTTCTCAAAATCGAAAACACCGGCTTCAAGAAAATATAAGACATACGCATTAAAAGAGATAGAAACCAAACTCGAAAGAAGTTATGGCATAAAATTGCAAGATGCTTGCACATTTATATTTGCATAGTTTTTACGATTAATATATTCATCCCCATGTCTACTTGGTTTTTTAAATTCGTCCATGTGTACAATCTAGAACACCAATAGCAGCAGGAAATGTGTATTTTTCTTGCTCTTACAATTTAGCGTGCCTCATTTCTTTGTCAGATAGGGGAATTTTAATCCAAATTTTGGATTTCTGTAATATTTTATCCATAACCTCAATCAAAAATTTTGAAACTGTAGTCTAGTGTACTCCAATATCTTCACCTAAACCTGATTGAAAACCAGGATCTGCTATGTATCTCAAAAATATTTTTAATTTGTCATCGTTCCTTAGCGCGCCACCTCTGGTTTCAGTTTTTTCACGACCAAAGAAATGAGCGGCCATCCACCTTACATTTGCTTCATTAAATCGATATAGAATTTTATAATCACGTTCAGAAGTATCCCTACGAGGTTGATACACTTTTCTATTTCTTATACGAATATTATTTATAAATTCAGATATTATTTCCTCTTATGTGTCAAAATTAAGTCTGCTTAGTATTGCTCAAGTTATTTTATTTTTTATTAATTAAAAATATAACTCAACTAACAACTAAACACAGCCCGTCCAAAACAACTTAACATAACCTCTAAAAGAAATAACTTTCAATTATTTGTATTTATAGGCTTTGCGAATTCTTTTTAATTTCACTTCAATATTCATGTTATTGAGAATTATACCAAAAATATATCAAATTTTTAATTATGTGTGTTCTAATTGAAAATTAATACTGACATGCATTTCCACACAACATTCTGATGACATCGTAAGAAAACTCTTTGCGCATGTGCAGTATATAGGAGCACATGCTCCTCTAGCAGGAGCATATACTATTCAAGAAAAGAAAAATTTTATTCATACTAAATGGTGTAGATACTTTTAATAAATACTCATACTCATTAGTATTTACTCAGAGTATATACTCAAACTTTATTCATATGACCCATTATTTAATATGGTTTTCCATTTATACGTCCATTTATATATCCGGACTTCAAAGGCCACCATCGGGATCTCGGAAACTATAAGAGATTCGATTTCGGTTAAATGGGACATGTGGTGCGCCTTTGGGGGACCATCTTAGATGTGCTTTTGTTTTTCCAAAAATTCTCGTAGGTTGTAAGACAATGGCGGAAAACTGATTGGTCAATTTTTTCATTTTGAAATTACTTCTATACTATCAGTAATCGATAAAAAATGTTTCAAATAAAATATTTTCATTGTCTATCTACTGGCATATGAAAATAATTTTTCTATTGTTAAATTTTTGAAATCAAGGGGGATTTCGAATATTTAATGTAATTTTAATGGTAACATATACTTAAACAACTAAAAATAAAAAAGAGATTGTTTCCGGACATAGGTATATTACGATTTTTTTTATTATATTCTCCAAATATTTCCCTCTTTTTCTCGAACATTCTGTATAACACAAGTTTCATTTTAAAAATCTTCGCAATGTTAAATAAAAAGTACTAAATATAAAAAAAAAAATTCCAATATCCTAATGTGTACATACATAATCTTGAACACATATATACCGGGTGTCTACTTGAAATCTGTTATATAGGGAATACAATGTTAATTTTTTTATTTTGGTGTAGACAGTTATCCATTCATTTGTGACAAAAATGTTTCCAATAAATGTTATAGATAATAAAATTCTACAGCTAAATCACTAATCAGATTTCATTTTGCACATTTTGTTCCGTGTAAAACAGAATTTGAAAATTTATAAATATTGCTCATTTGTGTGATATCCATAATGTTTTTTGTTTTGCATAATAATTAATAGAATAGGAGAAAAATGCAAGTGCTATGACGTTATCGCATAACGTCGCGGATACAGCTAGACCTTGGCAAGCCCTAGCAAAATAGCTGTTTCAAATGAATTTAGCTACAGAAATAAATTCAAAATAATAAAGTAATTTTTTAACAAACTACAGCAAAATAAAATACATATTTCCCTATGTAACAGATTTTAAGGAGACATCCGGTATATACCTGTTTGTTGTATAGGGCACAGTAAAACAACTGCAAGATCTTACGGGATGGCGGGGTCATCAAGTTCTTTATTTCGGCGACCATCCGTATAGCGACTTAGCCGATGTGACACTAGAACATGGTTGGAGGACAGGTGCAATTATAAATGAATTGTCGGTGGGTTGTAAAAGATTGTATAGTTAAAATATGTATATTAAATATTTCATTCACAGCATGAAATAGAAACTTTAAACAACAAAGAGTTTAAAGAAAATGCCAATTGGTTGCAAATGTTAACGCAGTTGATTGAAGAAAATCAAGAATGCAGGACACCCGAAGAGCAAGAAATTTTGACGAAGTGGATGAATGAGAGAGATCGATTAAGGTAGGGTAGAATTATCATTAAAATCTTTTATAAATTTATTTGTAATCTAATTTTGACCCACTTCCACGTATCTATTGAACTTAAAACTTTGCACACTTACCTATGTAATGGGAGATGCCGGACAAAGCTAATCGTAGATGGCAGCAGGTAAATAAGGTACTTTGACCTCGTGAAATTTGAAAGCAGTGGCCATGACACTGATAGCTAGTACATATTTGTATTTAGGGTTGGTGGGGATGATATGGCCACTCTTTAAAAATGTATGATACATAGAAGTTAAAAAATGAATTATAAATTGAGTAGTTAGTCTACGTGGTAATAAACAAGTACTAATAAATAGGTATTTTTAATATCTTATTAAGAATAAGCGAATAAGTATTGTTTTTATTTGTAAGTTGAAGGGCTACGACAGAAACAATAATTTCGATGCTATTGTACACAACGACAAAAGTATCTCCTAGTAATTTATACGGAGATACTGAACTATGTATCAAATTTACTAGAGAAACTATAGAACAATTGAACAATATTTAATAAATTGCAAATATTTATATAGAATATGATCACTTGTAGTACGTAGGTATATCAAACAAACTCAAACATAACTTAACCAAAATTGACAAGAATAAACATGGATATTTTAAATATTCCAGCGGTTTGTGCTAGCGCAAGCTGTGTTACGTGCATTGTTTTATTACATAATTTTGGAAAGTGCCATAGTAACGTGGTGTCATAACACTATTTCGCCGCTAGTATCTCCCATTCCAATTACAATATACCGAATGTCCTAGGCTTAGGCAACCTTGACCTAGCAATTTAACTGGGTTAAACAAAAGTTATGCTAGATTTATATTTACCGTGTTTTTAAATTTACCAAAGACAAATAAAATTTTGGTATCAAATAATTTAGAATTTTATGTTCTATGTATAAAACACCCCATAACTTTTTGCGGGGCAGATAATATTTGAAAAAGGACTCTTTTCCTATGTGAAACGCCTGTGTCAAGGATTGTGTGGGACATTTGGTATATTTTTAAATAATTTTATCCGATCGACTTATTTCTTTCTAGACAGTTTTTTAATGAACGTTAAAAAAATGTTTAGAACTTATTTGGGTGTAGCAATGTTACTTCTACAAATCCGTAAATATAAAATATTGTAACCATCTCGTATTATAGTTAGTTTTTTTTTTATTTATTTGTTTGCATATACTATTCATTTATACATATTATCTATAATCTTATATTACAGGTGTTTATTTTAAATGGACCATCATTGCTATTTCGAGAACTATAAGAGCTACAAAGATGGTTAAATAGGCAAACAATTTCTATTTTACAAGATACATGTAAAGAAAAAAAATTTTTTTTTCGATCAGTGGTTCTTAAAATACGGGAATTAACTTTTTTTTATTTTAAATAAGAACACATATTTTTAATTTACTCATTCGGGGGAGAATTTGAATTCAGTGATATAATATTTTTATATCTTTGCATAACGATTTTTTTTTTTCAGAAAAATGCATATAAAGTTTTTTTATATTAATTTAATGGGGTATTCCAGTGTAGTAAAATTTAAAAGAAAAAACATTATAATGTTATTAATTAGGTTGAAAAACGACCGAATTCTGAAAAATAAACTCAAAATTGTTTTATTTAATATGATTTTCCATGTGTTTTATTTTAGCGCGGAAAAGATTCACGTGATGTATGACGTTCATTCGCTCTGTAACGTATGTAATGACGTACTTGTCTGCTTGTGGAAAAAGAAAAAGCAGTGCGTTCGCCATTGATGCTTTCTCGTTTCTCAGCTGATCTTTGTTTGTGTTTCTTGCTAGTTTTGATATGACAGCAACCAAATTCTTAACTAATAATACTTTAATATAGTTACAACTAAAATCCACGGATAACAAAACAAATGAAAGTCATCCAAAACAAAATAGCATCTGACACTGTGAACAAACCAATTCCCCTCCCCTTACTCGCTCCAAGCCAAGCGACTAACAGCTGTAGTCTTTCCACAGATCACGTGATGAAGCGAATAGACGTCATACCATATAATTCAAATTTTTAAGCATAATTCAAAAATTCATATCTCGCGGAAATGACACAATAAAAAACTCAAATTTTCACATTTGTATTTCAAATTTATAGAAGTTTCAGAAAAAAAAAATTAAAAAAAAATACTGGAATACCCCATTATAATATGGCTATAATGAAAGTGTCATGAATGGGAAAAATGAATACGTGTTATTTTTTACATGGAATTAGAGTGCCTGGATAGAAAGAAGTGAATATTTTGTTTTTTTAGTTAATCATGAATGTCAAACGAAATATTCACGTATTTCTTTGATGGCATTCTAATTATATGTAAAAAAAATAACACGAATTTATTTTTCATTCATGGCACTCTTACTATAATCATATTTTAAACAAATTAATATAAAAATTTACATGCATTTTTCTCAAAAAAAAATCATTATGCAAAGATATAAAAATATTATACCATTGAATTCAGAATTAAATTCTCTAACGATTGAGCAAATACAAATATATGTTCTCATTTAAAATAAAAAAGTTAGGTCCAGTATTTTGAGAACCACTGAGATAAAAAGAATTTTTCTTTTCTTTATATTTATCTTGTGAAATAGAAATTGTTTGCCCATTTAACCGTCTTTGTAGCTCATACAGTTCTCGAGATAATAATGGTGCCCCATTTAAAATTAACAGCCTGTATAAAAGTGAACAAGTTGACAAATCTACACCACTTTACATATCGACGTCAAATTTTGTAGAGATATTCTTTCACCTTTCGAGCGTGTCATAGTAGTTCAAAATTTTGTATATATTTTTTTTATAATTAACTTGAAAAGTTTAAATAAACAAAGCATTGGCGTTGGTTTCGAGAGCGGCGCTAGCATTGCTAATGATCGGGTTTCGGGAGTATTTGTAAGTACTCGGGAGTGCGTTCATAAAATAAAAACGCAAGTATGTATGAATCATCACCAAATTTTGCAGTTTATTGATTATCATAACCTTTTTCGCTTTGTTTTGTTGCTTGACCGTTGCTCATTGCTGTGTTATTTAGTGTTCGTCAACCGTCCAGTTATTTATCGTTTCTCGAGTTTATTGAGTATCGTTGACTGCGTCGATCAACATAATCACTTCCGCGTTTTGTTGTATGACGGCTGCTTATTATTGTGTTATTTATGGCCGGTTGTATCAATAGTTAATTGGGAATTAAGCAAAATATAAATTAAAATCAACGTTTATACACGTATAAAATATAAGAAAGTTTGACAAAAGAGGCTCGTAGCATGATGATTACTACACTCGTGGTCAAAAAGAAACCGCACACTTAAAAAGTTTTTAATCGACTTGTAACAAACGAAATATGGGTTTATTTGTTATTTTTAGATGATCATATGATCACCGCCAGCACAACGAGTCATGGGTTATATGAATAAAGTGAGCATACTCGTATTTATGGAGCATTTACTTGTTTTCTTATGAATAAAAATTGAAAGCATATTGACAACTGACAAGCTGCGACATGACATCTGGTGGGAAAAATATAAACTTTCCGATTTGGTACTATATTGTGACTGTATGCTTTAGTTACATGTGGTTTGATCATTTGATGTGAATAAAAATGGGAAAAAGTCGTACAAATTGTTGTATATTCTGACGTCACTCTCAAGATCTGGTCGAGACACAGGCATTGGGTTTTATAATTTTCCGAAACATGACCAAAATAAAGTTAAAATTACGACAAGATCAAGTGTTGAAATGGATATGGATCGACGAAAAGCATGGGAATATGCAATTCGTAGTGCAAAACAAATAACAAAACATATGAAAGTTTGTTCTCGTCATTTTAAATCGAATAATTACATATTTCGTGGTCTTTATCTAGCTTTACACGTGCATTCTGCACTAATAATTTTTAAATTTTCTCTAAATGTATTTTTATTTCATGTGGTTTTGCAGAAATTGCACTGGTTCGCAGACAAAGTGCAAATATTACCCACATTATACCGTCATTTTTTAATACTCCACATAATATTATGTGGTTAGCGTTTATAATTCGCTCACCTGCGATCATCAATTTCGATTGATTAAATACATATAAAATTATAAATACATTTTAACATATCTTCTATAATACATTTAGAAGTAGCTGTTGCTTCCAGAAATCTAAAATGTTCTGTGGTACCAAACCCCATTTTAAGTGAAAAAAATTGCTTTTGTTGTTTGTTTTCATATGTCACAACACTGCGAGTACCAATTCAGAAGCAGCTGATCGGCCCGATGGTGCTGCCGCCATCGGACATGTCAGTTCTCAATACTCCTAATGGAGTAAATGCTTCGCCATGAGCAAGTGCTGTTATATACAAATGAAATACTTAATTTTGGTAAGAATAAAGATGAGTTTATACTCTTCTGCTTTGAGAATATACTCACATTTTCGGAGTATACTACTAAGCAGACTTAATTTTGACACATAAGAGTAAATAATATCTGAATTTATAAATATTATTCTTATAAGGAATAGAAAAGTGTATCAAACTCATAGGGAAACTTCTGAACGTGATTATAAATTTCTATATCGGTTTAATGAAGCAAATGTAAGGTGGACGGCCGCTTATTTCTTTGGTCGTAAAAAAACTGAAACCAGAGGTAGCGCGGTAAGGAACGATGATAAATTATAAATATTTTTGAGATACATAGCAGATCCTGGTTTTCAATCAGGTGTAGGTGAAGATATTGGAGTTCACCAGACTACAGTTTCAAAAATTTTGACTGAGGTTATGGATAAAATATTACAGAAATCTAAAATTTGGATTCAAATTCCCCAATCAGACGAAGAAATGAGGCAAGCTAAATTGGAATGGCAAGAAAATTACACATTTCCTGCTGCTATTGGTGATCTAGATTGTACACATATACGAATTAAAAAATCAAGTAGACATGTGGATGAATATATTAATCGTAAAAACTATCCAAGTATGAATGTGCAATTAAATGCGTGTCTTATATAGAAAATAACAGGATAATTTTTAATTAATAACGCAAAACGCATTTGGTTCTCGTTGTTTTCATCGGTAATTTCTTCATCAGAAGACGTATTGCTCAAGTTATTTTATTTTTTATTAATTAAAGTAGATGTGTATAACTCAACTAATAACTAAACACAGCCCGTCTAAAATTGTCAACAACTTAACCTCTAAAAGAAATAACTTTCAATTATTTGTATTCATAGGCGTTGCGATTTCATTTTAATTTCACTTCAATACTATTCATGTAATTGAGAATTATACCAAAAATATATCAAATTTTTGATTATGTGTGTTCTAATTGAAAATTAGAAATGACGCGCTTATGTTTCCACACAACGTTCTAATGACATCGTAAGAAAACTCTTTGCGCATGTGCAATACATAAAAGCACATGCTCCTCTCATAGGAGCATATACTATTCAAGAAAAGATTTTTTTCATTCATGCTACATGGAGTAGATACTTTTAATTAAATGCTCATACTCATTAGTATTTACTCAGAGTATATGCTCAAACTTTATTCATATGACCCATTGTCTCTGCTCCAGGAGTCCACTCACTGTGGACCGGACAGAGACCACAGGTTACACCACACTGCAGAGCACCAATAAGTGCGAAACGCGTCTGTGGTTACTTGTTGTGCTGGCTGACTTCTGACGATAGCTTCATGGAAGTTGACTCAGAAGTTGTAAACTAGTGAAACTAGACGTAACTTTGTGATTTCATTATCTTCAATTATCGTTGGTTCATGACTCTTGATGTGTAGTATATTGTACTGTTAGTACTTACAGTACTGAATGTGAATAAATTTGTTATAATTCAGTCGAAAAATATAGCCTAAGCAGAAACTTCAGGTGAAAATGATAATATTATACAGTATATCGCTGTAGCCTTGATTATTCTCAGAAGTACTGCCCGAAATGTAACTCGGCGTTATTATCAAACTGGGGTATACATTAGATGACGAATATCAGGAACACTATGCATTTAAACATCGATTTATAGCAATATTTATACCACAAGAATGGGGCGTACTGTCAACTGTTGTCTGTTGCCAAGTGGTATATGTTAGTGGAATTGAAATTTCTGCTTGAACCGTTCGCCAAAGGTTATGCGAATATTGTTTAAACCCTAGGATGCCCGTTGCTTACCCAGCTTTTCTCGTAACACATCAAGTATAGCGGCTACGTTTTGCGCGTGTTCATAGGGACTGGGCAATGGAACACTGAAGCTCCATATTGTTCATATATGAACCCCATTTCTGTCCGTGTTCATTAGATGAACAAGAAAGCGCGTGGAAAAGGTCAGGAGAGCCGTTTTCAGAATATTATATTTCCTGGAAAACACCAGTTGACAATGGTAGTAAAATGTATGGGCTAGTATTTCGATGTATTGAAATATTGAACTTGTTTTGGTTAAATATGATTGGTTGCCGCCAGTTATGTAAAGTAGAAAATGCTTAGCTGAGCTCGTAGTACCTTTTTCTTCATTTGTTCTCGAGAATTTCATATTAAAAGTAGAGACCATGCGTCCTAACTTTGCACATATAACAAAGTAAACATTTAAAAGTCGATAAATACTTTTTTTAAGTGTCCGTTTTTTTGGCCACGAGTGTATTTTGCTTCTATGTGAAAGGTCGTGGCTTCGAATCTAGTCAACTTATTTTTTTTTTGAAATTTTAATTAAATGCCAATTTCAATATTACCAATTTTATCTAATTAAATAAATATAAAGAAAAAATAATAATAAAGAAATTCACGTCCTTTAATATAAGAAGCAAAAGCGTTACCATTGTACTACGAGTACTCTTTTGTCAAACTTTCTTTTACAGATGATAATAATTATTACTTTAAATTTAATATATATTATTATTATTTTTTAATTATTCCTTATTAATTTTAAACAATTAATTATTAAAATGACGCAATAGGTGTCGATAAACATGTGTACAAAGTTTTATAACAATCAGTTTTAATGGAAAGGATATATTCAATTTTTTTTTCCATGTTAAATGCCTATGTAACGGATTTCGAGCGCCACCCGGTATTTGGAATCTACGTAAAATTACAAATTCAACGATATGGTTGAAGTACATTTTTATTGAAGATATAAATTATAAAAACGAAAGAGAAATTATGAATAATTTACCTGGCAAGCCATATCAGATAGGCTGTGATAAATTGATATTTTTTTGTAACAAAATATAGAATCTTACAAAAATAACTTACTATTTAAACAATAAACTTAAATATTACTCAATATTATCTCAACTGTTTTCACAGCTTTCTTGATATCATGGCTTAGCAGGTTAAATGGGGGTTTCCACTATTTTTCAATTTTTTTATGTTATTCTTCATGAAAAGTTATATGTATTAGTATAAATAAAACATGTTTTCTGTAAAAAAAATATTGAAAACCGTATTTTTTACCGCCACGACAGAGTGTCACGCTCCGCAGGTTTGCTAAACGTTCAATAAATGGTGCGTATAGTGGGACCGTAATAGCGACATCTGTCAATTGTTTATAACTCTTCCATACAGTTTTCTTGAACTAACATACATACGACAATATAAAAATGCAATACCAATTTGCAATTGCACTACTACGTTTTAACACCAGAAATTATATTAATTATACATTTTTTTGATGATTTACCATATAAAATTAGTAAATCCAATATTTTGCACGTCAATCCTAGGATACCGATTTTTGGGAATTTACAGCAACATACTGTATATATACTAACTGATATTTTTAGTTTTAATTTGAATATTTACTAAATATTAAATATAACCTTAAACTATTGTTTTTCATTTCAGTGGGATTTGGATAGTGAAAAACATATTATTGCATATACTTTTAAATTACTGTGATCATAACGTATGAAAAATTATAATAAAACATTTGTATATATAAAACTGTACCTTATTAACCTTACAAAAATAATATATAAAGAAATTATTCTTTGTAAAGTTTTGGAAAAATGTGCTCAATCCAATATTTTCCACATTTTGATAGTTACATTTCTATCTTGTTCAAAATTTGGGGATACACCACAAAATAAAGATTTATTTAATAAATACATTTGTACAAAAGGTTTGAAATACAGTTCACCTTCCTCATTTAAATAATCGGAAAATCTGGATAATATTGAGGCTTTCATTCGTGGAATGTTTGTACCCTGGTTTTTCCACAAACGTTCTTTTGATGTGTTTCAAATTGTAAGTAATTATAGAAAACGCATAATAGAGCTAATCCCTGCAATGCGCTGATGGATATCTAAACCACGAAATACAAAAATCTATATAATATAAAAAATGCTTCACTAATATAACATACGGCAAACAATAATAATTGTATTCAGTAGTTTATAATAATAATATATTTATTGGTTACCAAAGAGTACACTTTATACCAAGTGATTGACAACTATACCTACACATTGCAAATTTATATACATATACAATCTATGACTAGCTTATAATAACTATTCACCTTCAATATTTTTTAAATGTAATGTCGCAATTTCGATGATTTGTCGTCTATTGTCACATTGTAAGATAGTATTTATTTGATGTATGTAGGTAAAATCGAAACTGTGAAACCGAACCGGCATGTGACGTCATCGGCCGGCTGAGTTTCAAACGCATTATAATATTTAACAATTGAGTTAGTGTTTATATAAATGTTTTATAATATATTTTAGTGTAATAGTGTTATTTTTCACTATTTTAATTACGGTGGAAACCCCCATTATTCATAATTTTCTCTTACATTTTTGTAATTTATTTCTACAATCATATCATTGAATTCGTAATTTTACGTAGATACCTAATATATAAAAATATATAGGGCTCGGACACTCAGCTGTTTCCAGTAACCTTGCGATCAGCTGTCCCGGCGCCCTGATAACAGTGCCATCTGTTCTGTCATAGTTTTCCTTAGCGCTAATCCGAAAGTTGGAATCAGTTTGCTGTTTTACATTGAGGTGTGGTGTAAACAACATGTATTTTGTGCCTAAAGTTTTTTTTGTAAATTGTGTTTGAGAATGTCAGCTTATTTTAAAGCATTAAGTAGTGACGTAAAAATGTACTTCTTATTTACTAATCACATGAAATCGTATAAATATCTTATATTATAGTATTCCTAGATGATACTAATAAGAAAGTTTTAATTTTGTCTTTTGAGCTCGTTTTAAAACCCGGAATACATTTATGTTGGCCACTGGTTGGCACACACACACATATATACTAAATATTAAGAAGTCACCCACTAAGATCACACTAAAATCCCAGAAAAATATAACGCAAACGACAAACACCACAGACCATACACTAACAAAACAACAAACAAAATGGCTGTACTGTCACTATACCAAGTGGGGCGCCTGCACATATGTTTTCAAGGACACTTAAAACAGCTGTATGCCCGCCCTATAGGCTATCCCATTTGAAATACGAAAATTAGTGTCACTTCCGGTTAAGCCGGAAGCGCTACTATCATGCCAAATACCACGATTTATGAGCCCCTAAGCCTAGTTTACAAATAGATCAAGCAAATTAAAAAATAATTATTAATAAAAAAGTTATTTTGTTCTTCAGTGTCACCTGTATAAGTTGTTAATTCTAATTTAATTTTTGTCTAATTTCCTAATAAATTATTGGTGCAACCGGTCATTAGTGTTCATCAACCGTAAATAGATTTTTTTTAAATATATTTATCAGCTAGCAAATTGAACATTGTTGCAGTTTGCTATAAAATTTATCCAATACAACAATATTCAAAGTTCCTCAATAGCAATGAAATTATTAACATACCGGCCCTAAATGATTTATTATTAACAGTGTTATGTCAACTAATCAACCAGAGTTCTCCTTATGTGTCAATGTGTCCAAGAAGGCAGCGGTGGTTAAAAAAACAGTGTAGAAGAGTACCAAAAAATTTTTATACATAAAATACATAATTTAATAACATTACCTCAAATATTTGCAACGAGTACAATTAAAGGGTTTTTCAATAAGGGCGGGTCGATGTTGAAAAGGAATAAAACAAACTGTGTGTGAGGTATTAATGAAATTCTTTTTTATTTGAAAGGCCCATGTATGCCATTATGTATGGAATATAACATCGTTCAAATGTTCGCCGCGGCTTCTCACGGTGGCACGGATCTGAGTGGTCCACTTTTCAATGACTCTGCCGCATAGATCCGGCTGAATTTGAGCGATGGCAGTGGTTATGTTGACTTTAAGGGCATCGGTCGATTGCGACTTATTGGCATAGACCTGCGACTTCAGGAAACCCCACAAGAAAAAGTCTAGCGGGGTCAAATCACACGATATTGGTGGCCAATTCACGTCACCTCTGCGAGAAATAACCATACCCTCAAATCGTTTATGCAGAATGTCCAGTCCATCGTGGCATCCGCTGTGTGGCACGTAGCACCGTCCTGCTGGAACTACATGTCATTTACCTCCATATCGTTCAATTTGGGCCAAAAGAAATCGGTTATCATCGTTCTGTAGCGCTCGCCATTGACGGTGATGGCCTCACCAACGTAGTTTTCAAAAAAGTACGGACCAATGGCGTCGTCTCATATACGGCAATTGTGCTTGTTAACATTCACCCAAAAATGCTCCTCGTCGCTAAAGATGATTTTTCGGCCAAAATTGGGGTCCTCTTCCAAACGCTCCGAAGCCCAGTCAGCGAACAAACGGCGTTGTCTATGGTCATTAACTTCTTTGCTCCTGGGTCAGTTGGATCTTGTACAGGTGTCCCGACGTAAAATTCGCCAAATTGATGTCTGCGAAAAGCCGAGTTCTTGTGCACGACGAGGAATTGACTGCCTCGGGTTCTCCTGTAAACTTTCACGGACCGCGGCAATGTTCTCGGCCGATCTGGCGTTCCTTTGACATACGGGTGTTGGCTGATTGTTTACCGAAACGGTCGTCTCGAATTTGGCCACCAAACGTTGAAGAGTCGACTTTGAAGGGCTACCGCGTCTACCGTAAAATGGGCGCAGCGCGCGCAACGTTTGCACTAACGAACACTCATTTTGATAATAAAATTTTATCATTTGGACGTGCTGCTCAATCGTGTAACTTGACATGGTTATTTGGTATCTGTGACAGAATAATAAACAACAGATTAGACAGACGCCAGCAAAACAACATGGTCGCCACAGGCTGCCAACATCGACCCACCCCAATTGAAAAACCCTTTAGATAAAACGGTATTCATGAAAATATTGTTGTATTACATTTGTTATTTCTGCCCAAAACATAAAACTATCAAATTTTTATTTATTTAAATTAAATTATAAAATATTTTCACTGAATTTTTAAATATTCTAATATACATATGTATATGATTTCATGTGAAATATTTCATTTCAGAAACGACATTAAATGTGTCTTCAACAAACAATTTGGTAGCGTTTTTCGTACATATCACAATCCAACGTACTTTTCTCGAAGATTATTCCGATTTGCCGATATCTACACATCAAATATAACAAATTTATTAAGTTATTCTGTAAGCCACACTTTTTATCCTCGTCGTGGAGTCATGCCGCATGAATATACTTCGTACTTTGTATGAAAATAATTTTATTAATTTTGTTAGTCAAGATGAGAATTTTAATTCGTATTAGTTTTATTTTCTACCAAATACGTACATAAAAGCCAATGATGAAAAGGTATTTTTAATACTCAATAAAGCATGGTTCGAAAATGTGATGATATTTATATAAATAACAGATTTTCCGATATTTATTGATATACTTTATATATATTTTATTTTGTCCACTATTCCTATCTCGAGAACTATAAGAGTTACGAGATCGGATAAATTAGTAAACAATATCTGTTTCACTAGACTATTACATTTAGCAATAAACATATTTTTTTCTGCCAGGGATTCTTAAAATGCGGGATACAATTTTTTATTTTAAATGGGAACCATTTTTTTTATTCGCTTATTCGATTCAGTTTTTTTTCTGAATTCAACGATATACATAGAGGTTGTTTCAAAAAAAGTGATCAGCTCGATTATTTACTTTATTATTGGGAATAGAAGAAAATCATTCAAATAAAAGTTGTAGTAAATCGAGGGGGACATTCACTTATTAAATAAAAAAATGATTAAACCAGTGGTTCTCAAACTATAACAAAGTTATATTTTCTTAAATGGGATGGTATTTTTAAGCTCTTTCGAAAGAGTATTTTTTCTGAATTCAACCACGTAATCATAACAAAAATAATGAAAAATATTGAGAAAAATTCAATGGACCATTTTCACTGATGTTGTGCACATGATTAGAGTGAGAAGTTCAAACTGCCCTGTGAAATTATTTATATGTCGTTGATGAATGCTTGATGATCTCTCATTGCCAAATAAGAATTGTTTTTTTCATGGTTGGAATACATTATTGTGTCCCAGGGTGCAAATACAAATCAAATGAAAACAAAAATGTGTCTTGGCATTTGTTCCTGTTCTGACAGGTTGCCGGTGACAATTAACACTAGACCACATTTCAGTAGAGGTCGCTTTGTAGAGAATACAATTTGAAGTTTCAAAAATTTGCAATAATTGTCTCATTCTCCATGAAAAAGGTCCATTGGCTATGTACGAAAAAATAAAATGAAATATAAATACTTGTTAATAACTTTATAAATAATGTTCTATTTGATTTTCATCCCAAATAAAAAGTGTCCGGCAGAAAATTAAGCCATAAGATTGAACATGATAATAGTACAATTACCTCTTATTCGTTATTTAATACTAATTACTGTATTATCATTGTTTAAATTAAAGAAAATTATAAATAACTGTCAATAAATATTTGTTTCAATATTTTATTATGTAATATAAATATGTTTTCAATTGTCATTGTGGCTGAATGGTTAGCATGTCTGCCTGTGGAATGAAAGATATTTCAAAGGTTGGAGTTCAAATCTTCATCAAGCTAAACTTTTCATATATTTTTTTATTTATGCATTAATTACGAATTATATTAAATATATTATGAGATAATATGGATGAATTAGTTAAATAATTACAAATAAGTTTCTATCACGATATAGTAGTACCTAATTTAAATGGAAATAGTAACAGTCAAAAGCAAGATTTTAAACTATTACCACATACATTTTCTTTATGAATATAGTAAAAATACAAAACATACACATATTCATTGAGTCTCAATCATGTTTTATTAAGATCAAAAGAAAATATTATGCATTTTTATTAAATCAATGTTTTGATTATTGTAATCAATATTTGTCATTGTTGAAACCAATTATTTTTATTTATAAAATATTGTTCTCCATTTCAATATCCATTTCCAATAACAATAATTTAGAAATAAGCTTTTTCTACAAAAAAATATTTAAAGTATTTTTCTTTTCGTGTCAACAATGTGTTCATTGTTTGATTTTCTGTTTTGTTTATATCAAATATTCGTGTCAAAATGAATTTCTTAAACGTTAATGATCGAGTGAATATTATAAAATTGTATTATTAATACAATTCGTAATTTATTCATAAATAAAAAAATGAATATTTTAGTTTGATGGAGATTTGAACCCCAAACCTTCAAAAGTCCTTTCATTCCACAGGCAGTCATGCTAACCATTCAGCCACGATGACAATTGCAAATATTTTTATATTAGATATCTAATAAAATATTGAAACAAATATTTATTGATAATTATTTACAATTTTCTTTAATTTATGTACTGATTATGCAGTAATTAGTATTAAAATAACGTACAGGAGGTAATGTACTATTATCATGTTTAATAGCAAGGCTTAATTTTCTGCCGGACACTTTTTATTTGCAAAACTCTGTTTTCCCATGTTAAACGCCTATGTCAAGGTTTGCTTGGGACACACGGTATATATATATATATATATATATATATATATATATATATATATATATATATATATATATATATATATATATATATATATATATATATACATAATGTAATCGAGCTGATCACTTTTCTTGAAACATTCTGTATATCATACGCTAATATTATAAAATATTTGGGAAAAATGCAATTGAAATAATATTATTTCATTTTATCATATATATATATATATATATATATATATATATATATATATATATATATATATATGTATCAACGTAAAATATCGGGATATATACTGTATATATCTAACATGATGTATCAATAATATATGTCCTTCGAACCCTGCAAAAAGTATTACTTGTCTTCCAGTATTATATTTATATATATATATATATATATATATATATATATATATATATATATATATATATATATATATATATATGTTGCCAACCTCATGCTAAATACTGTACATATAAGATAATTTGAGTAGGTGTACGATGAACAATAGAAAAAAATATGTGCAAGAAGAACGAATTAAATAATTTCGATGAAGAAGTTTGAGGTAACACATATAATTTTGAGTATTCATTACGATAACTACAATGTCCGGAGTTTCGCAAAATTGAACATAAGTTCGCTTGTTTAACTGAAAGCAACTAACAGATTTGTGAACATAGCCTATAAAAATAAATAACCCTTTCATTTTCACAAAATTTTGATTTCAAATAAAATTTAATATGCACGTCGGCACTGACGTTCCATTTTATCTCTCATATGGTTTATTTTCCGCGGCCCTACGGCTTCGGCACCTAAAATTCCACATTCATGATAAAAAGTAGAACTTCAGTACCTTGATACATAAGTAACTATTATTTGCTACAAAACAAAAATATGTGCTGCGTACAGGGTGTTTCTTTTAAAACAACCAGCGCTTTTTTGGGCGAACTAATGACTTTAGAGAAAAATGTTATATACAAAAAATTACCAGGAAAAAGGGCTTAATTTATGAGGAATAATAAATAAAAAATTCAACCAGTGGTTCTCAAACGGTAGAATAAAATTATATTTTTTTAAATGGCAACCTATATAAATTTTTTGTCCATTAGATAGAGAATTTTTTTCTTAACACTTAATAACGTAAGTAACAAAACTATCTGTCACCTGTATCATTTGTTTGCATTTGTTTATTGCATAGCCTACTTCAATATTGTAAAATTATTTCTGATTTTTAATACATTTTTGTCGAAATAATTGTTATACAACCCCATATCATATTTATATCGTTGAAATCAGAAAAAAATTCTCTATCTAATGGACAAAAAAATTATATAGGTTGCCATTTAAAAAAATATAATTTTATTCTACCGTTTGAGAACAACTGGTTGAATTTTTTATTTATTATTCTTCATAAATTAAGCCCTTTTTCCTGGTAATTTTTTGTATATAACATTTTTCTCTAAAGTCATTAGTTCGCCCAAAAAAGCGCTGGTTGTTTTAAAGGAAACACCCTGTATAATAATATCTAAAAATTAAATGATATTTTATCACTTTAATTTCCATATAACAGGAGAAAAGAAATAAGTATTTAAATATATAACAAAAGGTAAAAATTCTTTGTTACTTTTTTTCGTTTATGAAATAAAAAAATAAAATATTTATATTACTTTTAAAACAATTAAAAAAGTGCAATAACACAAAGATCTTTAAAAAAAAATCATGATTTGTTTGATTATTACCAACCCTGGGTGGAATGCTCTCTTACGGAAAAATATATCATCATGGAAAAATAAGCTATTGCTGTGGTGATATATTTGTGTAATTTTTTTTATGTATTTTGTGCCATGATAACAGTGCCTTTTTGCTATTAATTTAGTAATTATTACTAACGTGTTATTATATTTATTATATTTGCATTTATTAGGAACAAATGTATTTATTATGTACTAAGAACTTAAAATTTTCTTGACTAACAAAATTAATAATGATTGAAAAATAATAGATTGCTTCCAATGATATTGATGCTTGTAGGTAAGGGATGTAAATCAATTGTTGTACATTGTTCATGAGAAATATATCATTATATGTTGTACAGATATATTTTTATGCATGATGAAAAATTGAAATAAAGGAATTATAAAAAGGAGAATTGTTTCATTTGTTTCAGGTTTCTTCATTTAAAGGCATTAAAGGGGTATTCCAACTTTTTTTTTTCATTAGTTCAGTCTAGTAGGACTATGAATACAGAATGTTTCCTTTAAACAACCAGCGTATTTTTGGGCGAACTAGTGACCAGAGAAAAATGTTATATGCAAAAAAATCATCAAGGATAAGGGGCTAATTTATCAATAATATATAACAAACCGAAAATTCAAACAGTGGTTCTCAAACGGTATTTTTTTAAATAGTACCCTATATAATTTTAGCCCATTAGATAGAGATTTTTTTTCTGATTTCAACGACATAAATATTGTATAGGGTTGTATTACAACTATTTTCGAGAATACTAGTATTCAAAATTAGAAACAATGTAATTAAAAATGTCTTTACTACTAATGTAACCTAGGTAACAGTCGTATCAATACTTGTGTATTGCATAGCATATTGCAATATTGTAAAATTATTATTAATTTTTGTACCATTTTTCTCGAACCCTATACAATATTTATATCGTTGAAATCAGAAAATAATGGGCTAAAAATTATATAGGGTGCCATTTAAAAAAATGTAATTTTGTTCTACCTTTTGAGAACCACTGGTTGAGTTTTCGGTTTGTTATTACAGATAAATCAGCCCCTTATTCTTGATCAGTGTTTGTATTCAACATTTTTCTCTAAAGTCATTAGTTCACCACTCTATTTAATTTTGGAAGAAGCTTTATATTATTACTTCCTGTTTTCGAGTAATTGATGATAACTTTTAATTTTAAAATGGAACATGCTATACAGGGTGTTTGTCAGATACGGCATACGTCGACAATTTTCTTTATTATTGAGAATAAAAGAAAATAATTCAAGTAAAAGTTATAGTAGATCAAGCATTTATTTATTGAAGATTTTTTTTTAAACCAGTGGTTCTCTGTAATGAAATTATATATTTTTAAATGGTATATATATATATATATATATATATATATATATATATATATATATATATATATATATATATATATATATATATATATCTTTTATGCCTATTCAATAGAGTATTTTTTTGAAAAGAGAAAAGAATGCTGGTTTATATTATAGTAAAAGAATTATAGGTTGTTATTTAAAAAATAAAAGTTGATAGTCTTGTCTTATAAACCTGACTTTTATAAAATATCTAAATCTGCCATCAAATAGTATATTTAAAATAATAAAACTTTTATATGGACCTTTTTTTTCTATTATAATATAAAAGTTAAAGGGGAGGGGCGTCTTCCCAGACTCAGCCTGTATATACCATTCCATTTGAGAAAATATAACTTTATGTCATAGTTTGAGAAACTGCTTTAAAAAAATATTTTCTTTTCTATTCGGATGTACAGATGGAACAAATTATATGAAAAACTTTCTTATTATCCAAGCTACAGAAAATTGTTGTAGGTCTTTATGAGCCAACTTTTCGAGACAATTTTAATAGGCACCACAGGAATTTTCGGTCATCTTTTGTTTTTGAGCTACAGGCTAAAACTTGATTTTCGCTTATTTCGAAAATACTTCATATACTCAAATCGGATATGCAGCCAATGCACGTCATCACTTAGGGAGAAACCTGACATGGCAAGATTCTGGTACAAGAAGTATAAAACGTAAAACTGAAGGTGGAATGCGGTATATTAAATATATTTTTTAATTCTTTCTCAAATAATAATAATATATTTATTGATTTTAAAGTTACAAACTTTATACCAACGGTTGATAACATTCCGTAAATAATACAAAGAAAAATACATTATTACAGTGATATACAAATAGTAAGAAATTTACATAACAAATTAAGAAATGTGAATATGCCCAAATAATAAAAATAACATTGTTGTAAGATTGCAATTAATTCCAAATTATAAATTACGTAAAGGAGGATCTAACAACATGGAAAAAAGGGGAATGCGTATTCCCAAATTACCAAAACAAAGTTGAAGTAAAACATCAAGTGAGGACTAAGTGCCAATTATATCAAGTTATATATATATATTCCAAGCTATGGAGATGAAGTATTTGAGAAGAGTGAAAGGGATAACGAAATTAGATAAGAAAAGAAACGAAGACATAAGAAGAGAACTAGAAATAACAGAAATAAACAAAATAGTGGAAAACAAACAACTTCAATGGTGGGGCCATTTGATACGAATGAACGATGAAAAACAGGTCAAGAAAGTATGGCAAACGAAAGTAACAGGAAAAAGAAAAATTGGAAGACCGAAGAAAAAATGGGATACGGTAATAGAAGAAATACTGAAGAAAAAGAAGATAGGCAAAAAAGATGCGAGAGAGATTGCAACAAGGAAAAAAGATTGGCATAATTTAATAAAAGAAGAATAAAAACAGAAAGAAGAGTACTTCGACACCCGAAAGGGTATAAGAAGAAAGATTATATATATATATATATATATATATATATATATATATATATATATATATATATATATATATACAAAATTACGATTTTCCTTTAATACAGTTGTTGCCGAAGTACAAACAATAGAACAAGCTACCAAAAATGAGTATATTAGTTACAAAAACAACAGGCTGAAAGGAATGTTTCAATGTTTCTACATACAATCAGCAAACAAATCTTAAAATCATCATGTGCATAATAGCGTAATTTTTACTTTATTTTAATCATTCATAAAAAAGCTGCGTAGTCTCAAAGCTGAAATAGTGTAAAAAACTATATTATTGATTTTATGTTTAGTTAAGTTTGTGAAAAGTAGATGAATATCTTCATCGGATATGATATCTGTAAGTAAGTTATGTTCAATTAAATATGTGGAACGAAAAGGCAAATAAATCGGGCATTCTTTAAAGAAATGGTAAATGGTTTCGTCCTTGTGGAGGTTACAGATGGTACATATATTCTCAGCATCTAGTACATATTTTATGTTTTTATAAATTATTCTTAAACCTTTTTTTGAAGAGAGGCGCAACTGACATATGATTTGCTGTTTTACAAAAGAAATACAGTCAAGTCCGACTATAACGAACCCTTACTTGTCATTAGGAACAGTTCGTTATATCCGAGGTTCGCAATATAAGAAAAGACGTAAATTCGTGTTTTTTTTTTAAATTAAAAACATAAACAGTACATAATACATACAATTTGCGTTTTTCGGTGCCTGAGAAATTAGCAGCAACCAAAACAGTAATTCTTTGTTTTGACAATTTGCAACTCGTGCATGTTTCGCCTTTAAATTTTAAAGTTTTATCGGGAGTGAGTTTAAAAGACAGTCCTGTTTCGTCTGCATTGAAAATTTCATTATCTTTATAATTTTCTCGAATTTTCGGCCACTTATCCTTTAACCAGTCGTGCACAGTTTCCATATTGACTGAAGCCGACTCACCCATAATATTTCCACTGCAGATACCATGTCGTTTTTTGAACCGCTCAATCCAGCTACGACTGCATTTGAATTCCTTATTTTCTGTCTTGCTTCCCAAGTCACTCGCCTTTTCTTGCAATATTGCACCACTAAGTGACACATTATCCGCCCTTTTTTGGGAAAACCATTTCAATAAACCTCGATCCAGCTCTTCATGATACGATTTCCTTAACTTTTTAGCAGCACAATTATCATGTTCATAAACAGCCAGTATTTTAACCCTATCTTTCCAAATTGTACCTACTGTTGATTTACTTAACCCCATTTGTAGACAGATCTGGCTTTGCTTCATGCCATTTTGAAGTTTTTGTATGATTTCGTAATTTTTTTTCAACTGTAAAAGCTTTATGCTTACGAGATTTTTCACCCATTGATGCAGACATGGCTTTAGACTTGTGCTTTACACCATGAAATGTTTACTACTGGCAGTGTTTTTATAGCGCGAATGTTTTTATTATTGGGGGATTCCAGAATTTCATTGAGCAAGTTCGTTATAGGCGGAATGTTTACATGCTTGCGACAAAGAAATGGTTCGCTTTAAGCGGACGTTCGTTATAACAGAGTTCGTTATAAAGGAAAAAAAATTGGGCATATGGGTTGTTGTTTGTGCTTGCCCAAAAAGTTCGTTATAGCCGTGAGTTCGGTATAAACGGGTTCGTTATAGTCGGACTTGACTGTATTGTTATAAAGATAGAGTTCAGTTAAAAAATCTGTTTTAAGAAGTTTATAAAAAATGCTATAAAAGGAGTTTTGACATCTAATGAGGTCATTCTGCCGTAGTTGTAACCTATATAATTCAATAATGTTATCAATATCCCTATTTGTAATAAATTGGTTTTCCCAGATTTCTTGTTGACCTTGCTCATATAAGAAATTTTGAATCTGAGTAACCCAATTAAATTCCGGTTTATTGTTTGCTGCGTTTTCGTTTAAGATGTATAAACGTTTATAAATTAAGGAGATGTATCTATTACCAGGTAATAATATTATTTTTTTCCAAAATACTAAAGTTCTTTTCCAAATTTTGCAAGATAAGTGATCAACGCCTGCTTCTACTCTCAACATATAGTCGGGTGTACATAGGGACATAATAACAATTTTTTTATAAATTTTGTTTGACATTTTTCTAGCATATTACTGTATCTCAGGCCACATATTTCTGAGCAATACGACTGAATTTAGTAATTTTATCTTTTCTGCCCAGTTTTTAGATTTACTACGGGCAAGTATAGATTTCACATTTTTATTAGCAATAATGGACTTTTTTACGTTAAATTTTGCAGCTTCTAAAAATTTTCCGGAAGAAGTAAAAATCACTCCAAGGTAATTATAACTTTACAATCTCAACTTGTTTATTATTGTAAGTGAACTGCAGGCTACGGTTCGGTCTACCTTTGTGAAATGCTAGGGCTTTTGATTTTTCTGTATTTACATACAGAAAAATTTTCGCGCAGTACGATTCCAGGAGTATTAGCTTACGCTGTAAGTCGATTGGGGAGTCCCCGAGGATGACTAAATCATCCGCATATGCTAGGATCACAATGTCATTGTGACCGTCGATGTTTACTCCTGTTAGGTTATTTTGACGAAAGTAAGACTCAAGATCATTTATAAATAGAGAATAGAGGAGCGGGCTTAAAATTTCCCCTTGAAGTACCCCTTCTGTGATATTAATAGGGGTAGAAAAGTCATTTTGTATTTTAACCTTTATCGAAGCTTTAGAGTAAAATTGTTGTAAGATACGAATAGTTTTAGTACTTACGCCAGACGTATATAATTTAAACCATAGTTTAGAGTGACAAACTGTATCAAATGCGCGCCTAAAATCTATAAATGCCGCATATATTTTTCCTTTGCTTAGTCTAAGATGACAATGTACAGCTATGAGGCGCCGTTTGTTCCATTTATAAAAGTAAATAAATAAATTTATTTTACACTGATAAATAAAATTTCTTTCAATAAATATATATTTTTTTATTTGATAAATAAAATAATTATTGAGAAATAAAAATCTTTATGATAAATAAAAATTTCCGTGTAAAAAATAATTTTTTTTATGCTAAATAAAAGTTTTTGTGCGAAAAATAAAAATCTTTATGATAAATAATTTTTTTTGCGATAAATAAAAGTGTCTACGATAAATAAAACTTTTTGTTATAAATAAATATTTTTACGATAAATAAATCTTTTCGCGCAAAATAAAAGTTTTTCTGAGATATAAATGTGTCTCTGATAAATAAAAGTTGTATCTTTCAATTTATGACGATAGATGGCGCTGACACCTAAAGGTAGGTCCTTACTATCTATTAGGAAACCTTCCGTCAACTGACCGATAAAGTAATTGCATTTATCATTATTTAACCATAAAACACATACTTACTAATGAATTTCATACATTTTTATTTAATTGTGGAAAAAAAGGTTGTTCTTTATTTTTATTGATACATTGTATTAAAATTAGAATTTATCGATCTCTGTTAAAACAAATAATTGTTAAGGGCCTGCATTACACATACCAAACAGATTTCTTAATGAAAGGATTACATGTACTCTTTAGTTTTAAACTTATATATATATATATATATATATATATATATATATATATATATATATATATATATATATATATATATTTAAAACTAAAGAGTACATGTAATCCTTTCATTAAGTAATAAATATGAAAGTTATTTATGTTGAATATAGTCTATTTCCTTTAAAATAACTAGTGTTTTTTTTTGGGACGTACTAATGACTGCAGAATAATATTGTATACAAAAAATGTTCAGGAATACGGGTTTAATTTATTAGTAATAACAAACCAAAAATTGAACCAGCTGTACTCAAAGGATAGAACAAAATTATATATATATATATATATATATATATATATATATATATAATTTCATATTTAATAATCATCGTCATATTACAAATTAATGGATAATTTATTAATCTATTTGAAAAGTATATATATATATATATATATATATATATATATATATATATATATATATATATATTTAAAACTAAAGAGTACATGTAATCCTTTCATTAAGAAATCTGTTTGGTATGTGTAATGCAGGCCCTTAACAATTATTTGTTTTAACAGAGATCGATAAATTCTAATTTTAATACAATGTATCAATCAAAATAAAGAACAACCTTTTTTCCACAATTAAATAAAAATGTATGAAATTCATTAGTAAGTATGTGTTTTATGGTTAAATAATGATAAATGCAATTACTTTATCGGTCAGTTGACGGAAAGTTTTCTAATAGATAGTAAAGACCTACCTTTAGGTGTCAGCGCCATCTATCGTCATAAATTGAAAGATACAACTTTTATTTATCAGAGACACATTTATATCTCAGAAAAACTTTTATTTTGCGCGAAAAGATTTATTTATCGTAAAAATATTTATTTATAACAAAAAGTTTTATTTATCGTAGACACTTTTATTTATCGCAAAAAAAAAAATTTATCATAAAGATTTTTATTTTTCGCACAAAAACTTTTATTTATCATAAAAAAAAATATTTTTCACACGGAAATTTTTATTTATCATAAAGATTTTTATTTCTCAATAATTATTTTATTTATCAAACAAAAAAATATATATTTATTGAAAGAAATTTTATTTATCAGTGTAAAATAAATTTATTTATTTACTTTTATAAATGGAACAAACGGCGCCTCATATCCAGCTCCCATTAATGTAAAAATACTATCTGAGGTTCCATGGTCTTTTCTGAAACCCATTTGAAATTCTTGGAGTATATTATGTAACTCTAACCAGGGTTGAAGTCGATTATATATTATCTGAGTAAAGATTTTAACAACTGAATTTACTAGGGCAATTCCTCTATAGTTTAGTGGGTTTTGTTTATCACCTGTTTTGTGGATTAAATTTAATTGTATTGTACACCAAGAATCAGGAATTTTTTCACTGGTGAGGATCAAATTAAAAAGAATTAAAATGTAATGTATCCAGTTTGGTGTCGCGTATTTTATGAACTCATTAGATAGAGAATCAGTACCTGGTGCTTTATTATTTTTACTATTTTTAATCGCTGCTTGAAGTTCAGCCAGAGTAATACTTACGTCCAAAACAGGATGTGCACAGTCAAAATATGTATCAAACGATGATAAAAAGTTCTTATTATATTGTTCAATATAAAAAAATTCCCAAGTTTTAAGATCAATTTCATTTGGTACATATTTATTTTTCTTCATTTTATTGACTACTGACCAAAAAGACTGACTGTCTTTAACGTTTGATATTTGGTTACTAATTTCATTAAAAAAAATATTTTTACATTTATTTATTGTCTTTCTGTAATGTTTTTTAGCATGTAAATAGTTTGTTAAGTTGACCTGTGTTCTGCTTTTAAGAAACGTTTTTAACGAAATTTTGACCTGATTTTTTGCATATAAACAATCTTTATTATACCATGGTCTGAACTCTCTACCCAATGGAACCTTATTGTTTGATTTGATTAACAGCATGCCTGACTGGCATGCTGCTTCTTTTAAAGACACTATTATTTAAAGCGTCAACATTTTCTTCGTGAAAGTAAATGTTGTTAGAATTTTGCAAGTAATATTCGTAATTGGAAATGTTATTACTATTAAATTTAAATGTAATCGTATATTTGTTTTTAATCTGTGTAACTGGAAATGGGTATGATACATTGCCAGTATTATTATCTAGGTCTAGGATATGCAAACAACAGATATGATGCTCCTTAACTAATGGGTCTACTATTTCAAGTTTGTGTATTTTTCTAGCATAGTCAAATTTGCCCAAATCAAATCAATCAATGGAACTCATTATAGATTCTGCCAATTGGTCGTTATAAAGTTTTATGGACTTTGCGGTCATGGTACTCGGAGCCAGGTAGAGTTTTCTGTCCTGGGCCGTTCCCGAAATTTGCATTCAAGATGTACTTTTAAATCTGTATTAAAATAGTAATTCGTTTTAAGTGTATTTCTTCTAACGTCAATTTGTAAAGTGAAAATTTTGTTTTATTGTCTATTTTATTTATTATATAGCTTCAATTTACAAAATTTATACAAACATTGAGTATGATTTTTGTTAATACAGTCCATTTCTTACCCTAAAATTGATGCCTTCAAGTTCGAATAATTTATGAGTCTTGACCGCAAACAAACCCAACCGTCCATAAACGATTGTAAACCCTGCATAAGTCAGTTCCAAATATTTCTTCCTCCAACTATAGGGCTGTTTTCAGTAACTTATTAAATAGTTGTTTTTCATTGTATTAAAATATATATTTCTAATAGTTTTCTTAGTATTTATAAATTTAATTTTGTAGGTATTATTATAAAAAGATAAAGGCATGAACATGAATACGGACGAATTCAAAATGATTATAAAATTTGCATATGCATTGTTGCTGTTGCTGCAGCTGTTAAAGTAAAAAAAAAAATTATGTTTAAATTTAATAATATATTTTATGATTACCTTTATCAATTAATTCTCTATTAACTGATGGGGATACCGGCGATGGTGAATACGAGCTTTCTGAGAAATGTTATATGATGTGTTTTGCGAAAATTTTAGAACATATACTATTGGCTTACCTATAAATTCTCAATCTTTATGGTCTTTTTCAACATGTTTCTCCATGCTTTAAACGAACATAAAGAGCGCATATATAATTTCAATTCTTTGTTCATTTTTAACTGTTATTCCTGACTAGCTACTAACGTAGAACTGAGTCACTTAGTAGTTCAAATTCCTTGGAACACATCTGGTAACAACATGGTCAAGAATTCTAAGAACTACCCTTCGTCGGTTTAAATTTATGTTCACCAATATCTACGCGGGGATTTTTAACTGATCCGCTACAGAAATGACAGTTGAAATTTAGGCTTATACGCATGCTCAGAATCGAGAGCTTAGCATGCTCGGTGACCAAGCGCCGAACACACAGAGCGAGCTCTAGATCATAGAAAATAGAGATACTTATCTGCTCTAGATGCTCAACGAGTACAATGCCGAACGCTATAGACAGCTCCTGATGTCAATGCCGAACGCAATCTAGGGCTCTGAGCGCTAAAAATGTTAATGCCGAACGTACCCATAATAGTTCAATTTTGTGTATTTTTTATGTGCTCGTATTTATATGGTGTTTTAGTTAAATAAAACTATTGTTATTATTTAAATTGCCAAATAAGCCTCAACCTTCAAGGAGATATAGTAACACGTTAGTAATTTATAAATAGCGGAACATGTTGTCAACTTTCAGTTCAGTTGGAAAATATTTTATAAATGATACAATATTAAACTAAATCCCTCCCCTTTGGTTAGACTTTAACTATCGTATTCTAAATAAAAGCTAGATATTAGTAATGTTATCTGCATTTTACTTTTATTCTTAATAATATTACGAACATTTATTGACAATTTAGTTAATATATCGTATTTATTACAGTATGAAACAAAATTATTTTTGAATATATCACGAAAGTTTGAAATACAACTGTATACAACCTGTATAACTTTTTCATTACGATTCTCAAACCTATGTAAACGTACCAGTTCATGACGTCACACATCTAGTTACTTTTATTAATGACGTGCATTGGCTGCATGTGCGATTTGAGTATACCTCGCTTATTATGAGATATAAAGAAAACATGTTTAGATAAATTTTATATGATTTTTTACGTAGAATATCGCGGTTTAATTGGATTTTTTCAAAACAATAATTTCGAAATATAACACAAACATAATATTTTTTAAATGGAAAAATATATTGAAAACAGCCTCATCTCTTTCCTTATTTCATAAGTTTTTCAACGACGTATAACAAGTCTACATTCTTTTGTTTTAAACATGCATAAAAGATGAACAGTTAATTTATTGGGGTGAAAAAATTGAAAATTATTGAGAATCAGACGAAAAAATCAATTATAGATCATCGTTTATTTTGATTCTATGTCTATTAATTAAGTTCTCACAATTATTTTTAGTCAATTATTTTCGAATTAGTTAATTTATTTTTTATCGGCGTTGTAGTTGGCTTTGACAAAGTTCGAAAAATGTGGTTCAGTATGTATTCTGAAATATATAAATTAGAAAAGTGATTATAAATAAAGAAAATAACATTAGAAATAAAAAAAATATGATCTGTAATTGATTTTTTCATTTAATTCTTAATAGTTTTCACTTTTTTCACCCCAATAAATTAATAATTCATCTTTTATTAATGTTTGAAACAAAAGAATGTAGACTTGTTATACATTGTTGAAAATCTTGTAAAACAAGGAAAAAAATGAGATTATTTTCAGCATATGTTTTCATTTAAAAAATATTATGTTTGTATTATATCTCGAGAATTATTAAGTTTTGAAAAAATCTAATTACACAACGATATTCCAAGTAAAAAACCATATAAAAAGTATTTAAACATTTTTTCATTATCTCTCATAATAAGCGACATACGAGGTATTTTCAAAATAAGCGAAAATCAAGTTGTAGCCTGTAACTTAAAAACAAAAGACGATAGAAAATTCCTGTGTAAACCAAAAATCAGAATTGTAGTATGAAAAATTCTAAAAACAAATTTTCAAACCACATATTTTTATTGTTAAAGATTGAAGAATTATAAGAGTTTTGAAAAAGAGTCCGCTGCTTGCGACGTCATACCCATCAGCCGGCATTGGCAGTATATGCGTATACGTCTTAAACAGAAGCAATCTCCGTGCCTTTGTAATTATTACGTGTGTTCTACCTTTAGTATAATACTCAAATTATCTACAATTCTGTTTCGAACCTAAATATACCGAGAAGGAAATGAGAGAAAAATCGAAGAATAAATTGCGAATTCCAAATGAAACAAATTTTGAACGGCTAGTCAATGTCAACTAGTGCAATTGTACGAACAGCGTACAAATGCCTACTTCCCGAAAATGTGTTTGCTGAAAAAAAAAATAACAGATGTTAAATGCGAGAATATATGACTTACATTACACGAAAGTTTTAAAAATAAAGTTTTAAAATTACTCTTTAAATCTTTCAAGACAGAATTAAAATTATGTAATAAGTCATTTACATATTTATTTTCAAAGTCATCGATTTTAAAATGTAAACTGTACACTGGTTATGATTGGGAGTAAGTCGGATTTATAATGAAGTAACGCAAACCGCAACGTAGTTTATGTAAAGTACGAAGTAACGTAAGCGAATTAGGTGGTTTATATTAAAAAGTAGTTCAACTACTGCTAGCCAATCAGGTAATAGTATAAAAATTTCACTTGTAATTCGATATCTTTCGTTTAACTTCGGCATCAAGTTTGAATATCGGTACTTTTGTCCAACCATAAACCGTTTGATAGGTTAATTGATGTTTGTTGGGTTTTGTGTTTATTTAGATTTAAAAAGAAAATCACGACGTAAGTTCAAACCAACCTCAAACAACAAACAATCAAAACAAAATGAAATCTGCCAGATGGAGAATGGTCGATTATAAAGATTTCTGCGCAACCGTGCGCAACGTTCAAAATGCTGCCTTCTGATTGGCCAGCGGTATAAAATTTTAGTTAAGGCAAGGTAGAAAGTTGAATGTTGGGCAACTATTGCTGTACATATTTTACCTTACTTCTTACTTTACTTGAATATAAATCATTACTAGCTCTAGTACACGCTCAACTTTTTACGTTACCGATACTATTCACGTTACCTCTTACGTTACTTCATTATAAATCCAACTTTTTAAATGCTTCCTATTGACACGATTTTACCAATCTTTATATCGTTGGGATCCATTTTTTCCGGAGAAAAATTATGTAATGTTACGGTTGAATTGCTTGCATAGTTTTTACAATCAACTACACAGCAATTAGGCATGTTCAAACAACAAATAGCGAAGAATATATTATGTTATAGTAAGAACTACACAACCCAAACTATGTAACCGTACTCATATACAGTGGGCTAGTTCAACCGAATCTTGTTGGTATGATGTCACACGCTACTCTGCCACATATTCGCGGTTGAATATCTCAAGAAGTATTGTCCTTAAGAAGACATTCTCCGGTACGAAATATAGACTATTTTTCTGGAACAAATCCTGAATATATGATAGCACATATTTCATTCATTTTTTCACTATTATGTACATAAAGGATGGAAAAAGTATGCTAACCGCTAATTATTAATTTTGTATCAATGGGAAATTTTTGTTTTTTGTTGAAAAATTAATCTATTTTTGACAACAAATTTACTACAAAAATAAGTAAAATTTTGATATAATAGTGGGTTATCAAAGTGTACACAACCTTTATTTATAAATATACCAAATTTTAAGCATGTACGTTCATTCTTGGTGTTGTAGTTTGTTCCAGAAAATTATTGTTTTCGAATACACATTGCCTACTTACAGGCGTAAAATGCCAAGATTTTCATAGTGGGCGGAGCTAAATGTTTATGTTGAAACTATTATTATCGTGGCTGTACACCCCGTGTACAAGGGGTAATACTATTAATAGATACAGACAGACCGAATTGACGAGAAAATATTTCACAATTATTAGTCTTTGCTTTGTATAAAGTTGATGGTTGAGTGCCGAATGCGGTGCATTGTTGTTAAATTTGTTTGTTGAGGTATTTTTGTATCTCGTTTTTGTTACTTATTTAGTTTCATACTTTTTTTTCGTTTTGTTGTTATATTTATTATTGTTGCTATTTTACATTAGATTCAGTTTTATACCAGGTACCTAAGTTAAATTTTACAATACTGGAATTCTGAATCTTTGATCAGTAAATATTATAGTTATTAATTCGGTACTACCGGAACAAAAGGTCAAATATCGATTTTTTCAATTATTGCGTTTGGATTAAATTTGGTACCTAAAACGTACAACTAGATCCTTTCAAGCGTATTTACACATGCCCATAAACTTCCAAGATAAGGTTATAGCCTTGTTCTCAGACAAAAATTATGTACGTTCGGGCTTATGATTTTAAGTCCCTGCAGTACAGTAGCGAATTGCGATATGAGTATTTATGTTCAGTATTTATTCATTGTAAACAATAATTATTTTTGAAGACATACATACATATTAATTTTGTTGATGTATCTACAAAACGTTTATATCATTTGTGTATATTGCTAATATCAAATTTATTTTTATAAAAAAGGGCCGGTTGCGCCATAAGATTTATAAAAGTCTATTTACTAATCTACATTTACTTTTTAATCTCCAATTTACAAATAATCATTTTTATTTAACTTAATAATTTATGGAAAATTTAGAACCAAATATTAATAAATTTCTTGTGTGACTACAAATTTATTTTGAGAATTATTAAATTGTAATAGTATATTACGTAACATGACATGTGATAGTTTTTAGGTCGAGAATGTAGTTTGGGAATTTAAGACCCATAGGGTCGAAATTTGTATGATACATAATATTTACTTACCATCCACGCATGCACCGTATAGAAAAAAGTAAGATACATGCAACAACTGATTGTATTATTACTCATGTACTATAAATATTTTTATATTTGATAACATATTGTAAAGGATGAAATATTTTGGGAGAGAAATATGCTTCAAAACCTTTTTTTTTTTTACGAAGATAGTCTGCTACCAGAATCTTTCTACTCACAACAATAACAAACCAGGAATTTAAAATTACGGAATAACTATTATTATTCAAAAGTAATTGCGTATCATACTGAAAAGTTATGAACTATCGGTTTATTTATTAGAAGAGAGGTATTGGATTCATGCTAAAAATCGCATAACCAAATTTTATTGAATAAGTACGTTTTAAGGTCCCTATAATCCGATTTTAACATTTTTACGATGATGTCTGTCCTCGACAAGTAAATTCCACACTCCTGGTGACATATTAACTACGTGAATTTAGAATATATTTAAACTTGTAATGAAAAATTCTGACATTTGACATCTATGTACATAATTACTAATTATCATTCTGAAACGGGCCCCCACATCTGCTTGTCAAGGCCAACAATGTAACATGACTGTTCGCGCCCTATATTTATGTAACCAAAAAAATCTGATGTGGACACCACACGACTTCTTTGTACGATTATTAAACTGTACATATTTTTTTAATAAATAAATTACAAAATATTAATTTTAACTTCAAAACAGTAAGATATATAGCGACCATAAAGAGAGTTTTTAAAGAGAGTTTTGATTACAACAAAGAAATATTTGATTACAACAATGAATATGACTAATTTCACAATAAAAATATAATATTTGTTATTGTACGAATCATAAAATTGCACGTATTTAACGTAATTTGACATGAACATTTTTTTTGTCCTAATCCATAGCAAGCTTTATTACAAAAACAAAAAAGTATATAATTTTTAAATTTACATATCTCGCTTATACAAAGGGCTAATTTAATAATATTTTCTATTCTCTAAAACTTTTATTTGAAACATTTATTTCTAAAATCAAAATAAAATTATTTTATTCAAGAAAAACTGTTAACAACTTCAAGTAATGTACCACTTCCGGTTAGCCTATTTTAACCAAAATCTATTATGTTATTTCGATTGACATAAAAGTCTTGTATACCAAATTTGAAAAGTTTTGGATTATATTTTAAAACAGTTTTTCATTAAAATCTATTATAGGCTTCATGTAAAGTGCCACTTCTGGAAATTGTGTAATAACCAGAAAGGGAGGTACACAACTAGATGTTATAGGAGTCCTAAATACAAAATTTCAACTTTCTACGGCTTACCGTTTTTGAGTTATGCGAGATACGTACGTACGGACGTACGTACGTACGTACAGACGTCACGACGAAATTAGTCAAAATGGATTCAGGGATGATCAAAATGGATATTTCCGCTGAAATCTGAAAACCGAAATTTTTCTCGATTACAATACTTCCTTTACTTACGTACAAGGAAGTAAAAAGGAAGTGGCGAGAGGTATTGTGCTGGCCACAACAGACTTTTTAAGTTGCATTAAAAAATATTAATTGAAATGAAAATATTTTCAAAATAAAGTTGTTATACCTATTTTTAATTTCATAGTTATTTTACCACATTCTCTCAAAAATTAAAATAAACTTTATAAAGAACATGCGGTCGCGTATGTCTTAAAATAATTTGTCGTTAAAATATACTTAATCAGAAATTACAAGATCACAACAATTGTCCTAAGTGTTACATATTTTTCAGAGATAACAGTATTTCCAGTGTAGTGGGGTGGTAGGGGTACTAACCAATCATTGTAGAGCACCTTACTGATGCTACGCCGTCCCACCGGCTACCTGCCACCACACGTTGTTTCCCCTGAGTAACTAAGAAGTCCGAATAATGTCCTCTTAACTGAGGTTCTCATTTTTGCTCGTAGATATTTTTTTTCTATTTTTTAGTGCAAAGATTTTTTTTTCTGGTTTACACCTTTAAAATTGTCGTAAAAAGATGACCTACATCAATTTTTTGCAGCGTGCATAATAAGAAAGTTTTTCATATAAGAAACTCGAATTTGTTCCACTTGTACATAAAATGAAGTTTACTAAATTTAATTTATTGTTAAAAAATTGGCTTGTGTGCTATGCTGAACCCGATTTTATTATCGCTTTTGTCAAACGAAACACTATAGAAAATATTAATGTAATATAATACAGGTCTTAAATTCTAATGCTTACATTAATTACCAGCCAGCATAGACGCCGTTAACCCAAAATCCAAGGGGAGGGGGGCAAACATGAAATATTAGGAACAATTCCAAAAGAAATTACATGTATTATGTCCACAAATTGTGTATATATTGTGCACTTTCCATTACTAATAAATATTAAATTAAGTATTCATATACCACCTTTAATAACATATACAAAATGTAGAACGAAGTAAGCGAGAAAATAGTTGTTTAACCTAACTTCCAGGGAGGGGCAAGTGCCCCCCCCCCTTAACGGCGCCCATGCCAGCCAGTTAATATGTAAGTCGGAAAAATGTTAAAATCTCCATCTTTGTTTAGCGCTCGTTACGTGTCTATAAGCGCATGCGCGCACAGCCGGTAGAGGTGTGGTAAGCGAATAATGAATCAAATGCAGTTGGCACAATATATATATATTGTATATATATATATATATATATATATATATATATATATATATATATATATATATATATATATATAAATTATGTACTGTTGTATTCCTATTCTACAATAATTATTACATGTCAGCACTTCTTGCAGTACTTATCCATTATGACATGCTTTGTAATAAAAACCCCTGTAACTAAGATAAGTTGTTCATTCTTTTCTGTATTCTCTTATCTCAAACACATGTAATCTTGTTGGTAATAAAATTAATTTTTTTTAAATAATTCAAACGAAATTATTTAATTGGCGCAGTCGGTGTAGGATCAGAGAAACACAAAAAGTAATTGTGTGGTGAATTTTAATTCTTTACTCTGATAAACCAATAAATAAATCGCAAACCAAGAAAAAGTATATTTCAACAAAACCGTCTACAACGACCTGTGGAAACAACACAAAACGCAGATCTCACGGAGAAATCAACTTTCCTTGGCAACCCAACAACAGAGAAATCGAGAGGAAGGAAGACTTGCTGTTCGACAACACTTCGATCACGTCTTCAGACCCAGGAAGAATCAGCGACCCGGTGATGTCCGTAAAGCATCAAACAATATTTGTATTATTTACATTAACGTTGTAAGTTAATATTTGTAATATTATATTTATTTTTGTGTTACACAAAGGGATACCTCTAACGAACAGTTAGTAATAAAGGTATCGAGGGATCGGCACAGTCCCAAACACACAAAAACACACAAGAAACTTATGTCAGATAGTAATACTAGTACAGAATCAGAAAGTTCTGATACTGAAGTTGAAAGCACTACTCCTTTAAACAATACCGTCAAAAAAATAATTTTAAAGCCGAGTAGATTAAATGTGGCACATATTTCAAACATGGCTGTAACCACACTTTCAGAATTAACAAACCTGTCCGAAATTATTCCTCCATATAATGGAGATATCAAATTATTAAATAATTTTATCAGTGCCGTAGACGACGTAGAGTCTACACTAGAAACCGTGGTATTAAGTCCCATTCAAAAAACATATCTTTTTGGACTTATAAAAACTAAACTAACACACAGAGCTGCCGAATTACTTTCCGAGAACAAATTCGAAGATTGGAAAGATTTAAAACTTTATCTTACAACAAATTTCTGTGATAAAAGCACAGCCGAAACAATTTTACTGGAAATTTTGCAAATGAAAAATAAAACCAGCACAGACAAAACTCTAGAAATCATTTCTCAAAAATTTTCACAGTACAAATCAAAAATATTATTAAAAGGATACAATCAATTGCAGAAGGATGCAATAATAAAAGAAAATCAAAAATTAGTAGTTTCACATTTTATAACCCTTCTACCCTTATCAGTGAGAGGATCATTTATTGTTAAACAACCTAGTACAGTAGAAGAGTGTGAATGTTTATTGAGAAATGAATTTAATTATTCGCATCAAAATCCACACCAATCACCAATGTTAAAAGATAAGCAAAATTTTAGTTTCAATATACCATCAAAAAAATTTCCAGGCCAACAATTCCCAACCAAACCAATTCAATTTAATAACAATCAAACGCAACCAAAACCCTTTGCCCCTCGTCAAAACCTAAAAAAATTTTACGAAACAAAACGATCATTCCAGCCCAAACCAATGACACAGCAAACAAGACTTACTACGCCTATGTCTACTCAAACAATTAAGCAAAATTATAATCTCAACGAAAGCTCAGATGACCAATGTGAACAACCTGCTGACGAATACGAATACGTAGAACAAGACGATGACACTGAAAACGATTCTTTTTTAGAATTAGAGACAGAAATACTCGAAAAAAACAAGTAATATCTAGCTTAACATACAATTTACCGTCGTTACAAATACAAGACTATATCATTTTATTAGACACGGGTTCAAGTATAAATTTAATACATCCAGATTTAGTAAAATTCAAAAAAATTAAAACCTATGAGGAAAAATGTACGTTCACAACTGTAAATGGAAAATCTACTATATCACATTTCGTAATACTGAAAATTAATAAAATCCCACTAAAATGTTACGTATACAAATTCCATAAAGAATATAATTTATTATTAGGAATTGAAGCATTTAAAAAATTAAATATCCAAATTGATTTCAGAAAAAATTATGTTAATATACAAGGAAAGGAAAAGAAATTACAAAACGATTTCAAAACTAGTAAACAAAAAAATAATATTCAAATTCGATCAGAACATTTAAATCAAATTGAAAAATCGAAATTAAAAACACTCATAAATAATTTTGAAGATCTTTTTCCAAAACTAAACGAACCTTTGTCTTGTACAAATTTGTGCGAACATAAAATAATTGTTAATGACGACACCCCCATCTACACGAAAAATTACAAACTCCCACAAATATACGAAAACGACATTGAAGAACATATTGAAAAAATGTTAAGAGAAAAAATTATACAGCCTTCTCATTCTCCATGGAATTCTCCCATTTGGATAGTTCCAAAAAAGTTAGACGCTTCTGGCAAACGAAAAACGAGATTAGTAATCGATTTCAGGAAAGTAAATACTCAAACAAAAGACGACAAATTCCCAATCCCCAATATTGACACCTTATTGGATCATATTGGCCATTCAAAATATTTCACGACCTTAGACTTACATTCAGGCTTTCATCAAATTCCCATGGACAAAAACGATATCGAAAAGACCGCATTCTCTACTCCATCCGGTCACTATGAATTTTTACGCATGCCTTTCGGTTTAAAAAATGCCCCCGCAACGTTTCAAAGGATGATGAACATCGCACTAGGAGAATTGGTAAACAAAATTTGTCTAGTCTATTTAGATGACGTAATTATTTTGGGCAAAACTCTTGAACATCTAAACAATATCAAATTAGTTTTCGAAAAATTAAGAAAGGCAAACTTGAAAATCCAAATTGATAAATCAGAATTTTTGCAATCACAAACAAAATATTTAGGATATATTATTACTCAAGACGGAATTAAAACAGACCCTTCCAAAACAGAAAAAAATAAAAACCTGAACATCCCCAAAACAAAAAAAGGAAATTAAGCAATTTCTCGGTACAATAGGTTGGTACCGCAAATTTATTCCAAATTTCGCTAAACTCACTAAACCTCTTACCTTATGCCTAAAAAATGGTTGAAATATAGACATTTATAATGAATCTTATAGAAAATGTTTTAACGAATGCAAAGAAATTCTTAATTCATCTCCCATATTACAATTTCCAAATTTTCAAAAAGATTTTATACTAACCAAGGATGCCTCTGATTACGCCATAGGATCAGTTTTACTTCAAAAAGATGAACACGGTAAAGAAATGCCAATAGCTTATTTTTCAAAAACATTAGGTAATGCCGAACAAAATTATAGCACCATTGAAAAGGAACTACTAGCAATAATAGAATCAGTAAAAAATTTCAGACACTATCTATTTGGTAGAAAATTTCTTATAAAAACAGATCATAGACCTTTATGTTGGCTATTCAATATGAAAAACCCTAACCAGAAACTCATGCGTTGGAAAATAGAACTAAATGAGTACAATTTCGACATAGAATATTTACAAGGCAAAATGAATGTAATAGCACACAATCTTTCTCGTCAAGGTGACAAAACACAAATTCATAATAAAATCGGTGACGTAACAGAAACAAAAACATTCGCTCACTGTATTTCTGAAGATTTTGAAATGAGTCAAGGATTAGCAGATCAAGTCAATAGAAAATTTGATAGTAAGAATTTTTGTAAAAATACAAACATAATAAATAAACATATTATTATTCAAAATTGTAATAATCAAAGAATTATCCATTTAATTACTAAGAAACTATTTTATGAGAAACCATCAATTAAAGACCTAGATAAGCCATTAAAGGAACTCCGAGATTATCTCATTCTTAATGAAATATTTGAAATCAATATACCCTTATTAGGTTGTGGCAGAGATAAATTAGAATGGAATCAAGTGTCGGCAAAAATATTAAAAATATTTGAAGATACAAATATACAAATAAACGTTTATTCCTTACCTACAATAAATCTGCATAATAATGATAACGAATCAATTTCGTCAAATCAAAATACAGTCCATTCAGATCCAGAAAATTTAGTAAACGGAATTAAATATATAGAAGACAGAATAAACATAGCCGATAATCAACTAATATTCGAAAGTCATAATTTTGAAACTGAAATAGAAATAACAAAATTATTTGGGAACAAAAAACAACGAATTCATTGTAAATTTAAGAAACAAAATCCCGAAGATGAAATATTAAACTTTCTCAAACAATATATAATTCCAAAAATAAAATACCTAGCTATTACCATTAATATAATTGCTTGTAATAAAATAGTGGAAGACATAGAAAACGAAGAGGAGCAAATAGAAATAATTCGTGACTTCCATACAGGTCTGACTAACCATAGAGGAATAATCGCAACTCTCAATGCATTAAAAGAAAAATATTTTTGGCCCAAAATGATTAGTAATATCACTGAATATATAAATAGATGTGAACTTTGCAAATTAAACAAATATAATAGAAAACCAATTCCGGCAATAGATAATCTAACACCAACACCTCTAAAACCATTTGACATAATAAATATCGATGTACTTTGTTTAAATAAAAATAATTTTTTAACAATTTTTGATCAATTCTCCAAACATGGTCAAGTTTGTCCGTTAGAAAACAAAACTTCAAATAATATATTACAGAAATTAATTCAATATTTCCAAATTTATACTATACCAAATAAAATAATTATGGACGCAGGACCTGAATTCAAAAGTAACGTCTTACAAGATTTATTCAAATTTTGGAATATAGAGAGTCATATAATTTGCGTAAACAACCCTAAAAGCAATGCTGTTGAAAGATTCCATTCAACACTTATAGAACACCTTAGACTCCTCGAAAATAATAATCTCTTCAGAAACAAAACATTTTTAGAAAAACTTGACTTGGCAATATTAGCCTATAACAATACTAAACATACCGTAACAAAATTAACTCCAAACGAAATACTATTTGGCAAAAATAATCAAATTCCGCTCAAAACAGTTTCACTCATTAATGAAGAAATAATACAAAAATACCAGACAGAACAAGAAGAATTATTCAAAATTATAAATGACAAAATAAAAATTGAAAAACAAAAACGCTATAAGAAAAACGATAATCCCCTACAAATAAAAGATACTATTTACGTAAAAGAAAATCCTAGACTAATCAAAAAATTCAAAAAACCCTTATTCAGAAAATATTGAGTTCAACACTATAACCCAATACTTGGGAAAGTAAAAATTAAAGACCAGGTAGCCGAAAAACATGTCAGGATTAATAGAATTAAACAATAAACTGTTGTTTCAGATGTACGGCACAACTTACGGACATCTCAAATGATAATGGATTTCATTTAGCTAAATTAGGGAAAACACAGATAAAAACTTCAGAACAAATAATTTACTTTAATTATAATATTACCCCGATTCACGATGAATTTATTAAAATAAAAACACTGAAAGAAATCCTCCTCTTCTAAATTAAAGACTTAAAAGTAATATTTCAAGACTATATTAATATTTTAACATACAATTTTAATGACATAGAAAATCAAATTAATAAAATATTTCATAGAATTTCAAAACGCGGTTTAATTAACGGAATAGGAAGTATCATCAAATCAATTTCAGGTAATTTAGACGCTACCGATGGAGAACGCTATGACAAAATCCTTGAACAAATAAAAAATAACGAAAAATTATTACAGGATCAAACCAATCAGAATTTAAAAATTAGTAGGGAAATGATTGATAAATTTAATAATCAAATCGAAAATATCAAAAGCAATGAAAATAGGCTGAAAACGGAAATGGAACAAATTCAAGAGATTTTAAAGAAAAACTTTAATTGGCAGGGAAAAAATCGACGTTGAAAATAAATTTCAAAAACTAATACTTATAATCCAGAATTTAAATGACCTGACTAAACAAATTGAAATCAGTTTAACTTTTTGTAACTTGAGGAAATTGCACACAAGTATTATCGACCCAAATAATATTAGAAAAATCACACAAAACAGAGACATTTGGCAACTAAACGAAATTATAGAAACCTACTGTCAACACGAGAACGAACAGATACACTTCCTTATTAATATCCCAATTTTTTCATCCCAAACTTATGATTTATACCAATTTACACCTCTACCTTTTATTAAACATAACACAATTTTACAAATGAACGAAAAACAAACTATGTATTTTATAAATAATAACAATAAATTTAAGATAAATAATTGCATTTTAGTTAATAAGATATATTATTGTAAAACTGAGTATATTGTTTTAAATAAATGTATAGTCAATATTCTAAAGGCCCAAACGAATGATGATTGTAAATATCATACTCTGGAACTAGAAAATACTTGGGAGAAAATTCAAAACACAAACGAATTGATCATAATAAGCTCCAAGGAACAACAAATCCAAATTAATTGTGAAAGTAATACACTTAACAAAAAAATCAAAGGTATATTTAAATTAAAACTCGTTAATAAATGTGTTGTAAATAATTTTAAGTTCGATATAATTCAAGAAACCTATAAAGAAATAATATTTTCCTACGACCACTACAGAAAATTGAACTTTTCCCATACTTTACATAACCCGAAAGTTATTAATTTCCCACAGTCGTAGGATAAAGTGTGAGAAATTATTTCTCACACATTCCCTTGCTTTACAAAGCCCGAAAGTTAATCATTTCGTGGGTTAAAGTGTGAGAAATTATTTCTCACACTTTATCCCACGACTTGCCAACTATATGTTTTTTATTAAAAATAAATTATTTATCTTACAAAAGAGTGTGGTCGTAGAAAAAGTATAGTGTGCCACTCGTGCAGAAACATCTATTGCCCACTTGTGTGATTCCAGCCCTCGACTTCGTCTCGTGCTGAAACTTTCACACCTCGTGGGCAATAGGTGCTTTTCTGCACTTGTTGCACAATATACTATTGAAAGCTTAAATTTTAATAATACGTTTCAACACCTAAATTCAATAAATTTAGATAAAATAAGTAAAGTAAATATAACAATTAAATAGTTATCACAAATAAAAGACTTAAATTTACAAAACCATAACAATCCTCAGTTCTACATTATTTATACTATGTTATTTTTAATAATTTGTATTGTCTTATTATATAAGTTTAGAAGTAAGTGTTTAACAATTCGTAAAATAAATAAAAAATCCAAGGATAATAAAGAACCAATTGTAGAATTAAGTTCCATTGCATAATAACATTATAATAATTATTGTAAAATCTCAGAAGGGAGGAATTATGTACTGTTGTATTCCTATTCTACAATAATTATTACATGTCAGCACTTCTTGCAGTACTTTTCCATTATGACATGCTTTGTAATAAAAACCCCTGTAACTAAGATAAGTTGTTCATTCTTTTCTGTATTCTCTTATCTCAAACACATGTAATCTTGTTGGTAATAAAATAAATTTTTTTAAAATAATTCAAACGAAATTATTTAATTTATATATAGGTGACACTGAAAAACGGACCACTCAAAATAACTTTTTTATTTATAATTATTTTGTAATTCTCTTTAAATATTTGTAAACTAGGCTTAGAAGCTCACAAATCATGGTATTTGGCGTGATGGTAACATTAACTTTCATATTTCAAATGGGACACTATATATTTTTATATATATGGAATCTACGTAAAATTACGAATTCAACGATAATTAACCTCTTAAGCCATGATATCAGGCAAGATGTGAAAACAGTTGAGATAATATTAAGTAATACTTAAGTTACTTGTTTAAATAGTAAGTTATTTTTGCAATATTTCATATTTTGTTACAAAAAAAATGATCAATTTGTTATCACAGCCGACCTGATATGGCTTACTAAGTGAATTTTTCATAATTTTCTCTTACGGATTTGTAATTTATTTTTTCAATAAAAAATACTTCAATCATATCGTTGAATTCGTAATTTTACGTAGATTCCAAATATATAAAAATATATAGGATGTCCTATTTGAAATATGAAAGTTAATGTCATTTCCGGTTAAACCGGAAGCGCTACCATCATACCAAATACCATGATTTGTGAGCCCCTAAGATTAGTTTACAAATATGGAAGGCAAATTAAAAAATAATTATAAATAAAAAAGTTATTTTGAGTGGCCCGTTTTTCAGTGTCGCCCGTACATTTCTCGTGTGCCTTTCAGCGGTATATAAATAAATTAATATTGTTCGCATGAGCATGACATGTTTTTTTGTCGCCTCCTAGAATTTTTATGTTTTATTCTCGTCCTATTATTACGAAAAATATATCAAATTGTGCAGTAAATTGTATTTGAAGTAGTGAGTTAAAAGGTCTGTTCGTTTGTCGTACTCTTTGCACTCCATGCGGAAATCCGCGTTCGTTTGTCGCAGATCATTGCTTGAATTTTGTTCGGTTTCAATCGAGCAGTTGCTCATCTCTGCTTAGATCATGATTTTCTTACTCCATGTAGAAAGGAGGAGTAAGAAAAAGCAAGCAAGTATTGTGGATATTTTCCCAGTTGGGTTGTGTTTAGATTAATCTTAATCAAGTCGTTAACATAAATAAATATAAAGTGCCAAATATTTATAGCACGAAAATTTTATTAATGAATAAAATATTTTTATTTTTACTTATGTTTTTCAATTCAGGTTATATTTAAATGCTAATGAAATTTTTTAAATTTTTGTTAACATTTTCATCTTTATTGCTTCTGTCTGACATCTTTTATTATTTCGTTTTCTATCAAAAGACCCATGTTTTTCAAATATTTGTTTCTTTATAATAACTAAAGTTTTGGCAATTCCTTGCATTACACAAAATTTACGTTCGTTTGTATACGCTCCGAGTAATTGCTCAAATCTGATCTAAGCGAATAAGAGAAAAATATCAGAGTACTCCTACATGTTTAGAGTAAGACAAACGAACAGACCTAAAGTGTTGCTTCTTAAAATACATTGTAATGGACTTAAAATCAAAAATTGGTGCAATTTGCTCTTACAATACAAATTTGTGTTAAACAAGTTCTTACTTATTTTAAGTAGCATTTTAATTAAACTGTCCATGATGACTCGCCAGTGTGGTACGTGCCGACGGGGAGTTAATTTAAAATATCCTGGTGTTCTGTGCACCGGGTGTTCTACTCCATTTCATACTACCTGTGCGGGTATTAGTGGCGAAAAATATAAATTATATGCAAGTGCGGCTGAAGAGTGACAATGTAGTAGGTGCCGACCAGCCAGGTCTAAAACCGCCAAGATTAAGATGTACCCTGCCGACTACAACACCATCGACGACACTGTTCCCTCTTCAGAATTGCAAGTAAGAAAAGAGAATACTTAATATTATGAATACTAAATTTGACGCATTATTAGCATCAGTAACATTTTATTCAAATAAAATCTCTGATTTTGAAACAAGTTTAAGCGTAATAAATGATAAAATTAAAACCATTGACCACATAATGAAAGAAAATGAAATCTTAAAAACTGAAATTAAAAATTTAAACAGTAATGTAGAAGATTTAGAACAATATTATAAATTAAATAATATTATTATTAACAATAGCCCCGAAAATCCCGGTGAAAACATAAATAATGTAATTTGTGATATCGGGCAAAAAGTAGGTTTGACTATTAAAAACAGTGATATTGATGCTACCCATATTACTTCCTACCGGAAACTCCAAATCCTGCAGAAACATCATCGTCAAATTTATATCGTGTACACTAAAAGATAATTTCTTGTCTGCCGCGAGGAAAAATAAAGGACTTACTACTCGTACTTTAAACTTTGATGGTCCCGAAAATAAAATTTATTTCATTGAATATTTGAGTCCTTCCAACATTTTATTATATAAAAAGTCGCGAGAAATTTTGAAACCGAAAGAATGCAAATACATTTGGACAAAGAATTGCAAAATTTATGCAAAAAAGAGTGACTTCTAAAACCCACTTTATCAAAGACCTTGGGTTCCTTTCAATGCTAAAGTAATTTTTACTATCAGCTGCTCGTCTTCGTATAGATTTGTAATTTTTTGTTTATAAGGGTTAATAAGAACGCGGTCAATGCCCTCAGAAATAACATGTTTATATTTGCACAAATAAATGTTGGATCTCTGAACTCATGTTTTTTAGATGTAATAGATTTAATACTTGAACAGAATTTTGATATTGTCACCGCGACTGAAACGTGGGTTAGCGACAACTCCCCTTCGCATATATTTAATATATGTGGTTACAAACTAGTAAGCTTACCAAGACCATTGATTATGTATACTAACGTAAACGTTTACGTTAGTATATATAATCAATGCCAAGACCAAATAATTAGCGTGGCGGAGGAGTGGTTTTTACGTTCGCGACAGCATCACTTTTTCAGTGTTAGATACTATTTTACGAACACTATTAATAATGTAGAGCATTTGCGGAAAAAGTGTACTCTCAATAAGCATACCATTTGTTTTGGTGTAATATACAGCCCAAATGATTTTTTTATAAAGATCTCGAAGTTCTTGATACAGTATTATCTGAATTCACCTCTCAATATGATTATGTAATCTGCGTTGGAGACATAAATGTCGACATGTTCTCTAATAATTATAAATTTAAATTTGTATCAGATATAATAGTTAATAATAGAATGCATCAAATTATAACTCAAGTCTACTAGGAGAATTTCAAAAACTCTTCAAGATGTAATCCTTGTATCTGATAATAATATCTATGTTGATTCAGGAATACTAGATACTAGAAATATTTCATATCACGACTGTGTTTATAGTAACTTGTCCTATCCTAAAAGTAGTATCATACCAAAGACTATAATATATAGAGATTTTAATTTTTTGAATCTGCATTACTTTTATGAGGACTGTGATCAAATAGACTGGAACTTTATTTTCTGGTAGTTATATCATGGAACCATTTTACCCAAATTTAAAAACAATTGACCACGCGGTAGCTGAAATATTTGCAATTAAATTTGTCCTTTTTAACACGTGAAGATTAGGAAATGGCAAAGTAAATATAAGATTTTAAATTATAACTTTTACATCCAAACCGACATTTAATCGAAAAACTAGTATGTTATAGTAGACTAATTAACGGATTTTATATAAAAATTTGAAAATTATTTACCACCCAGATTTCATTTTATTGCCTCTAGAAAATTATAATCTGAAGATACGATAAATAGGTAGAAATATATTTGACAATCATGTACAAGCGTACCAGATGGAGTATCAATTAGCAATGCCCACTGCCCACTTTGTTATAAGCGAATAAGAGATGTTCTTTGGTTAAAGGAATTTCAGACGTACATTCGAAGGAAATATATTTTAAATGGGTATTTTACGTGACAAGCATGAAAAGTTTATTATTATTATTATTATTATTATTATTATTATTATTATTATTATTATTATTATTATTATTATTATTATTATTATTATTATTATTATTATTATTATTATTATTATTATTATTATTATTATTATTATTATTATTATTATTATTATTATTATTATTATTATTATTATTATTATTATTAACGCTGCATTCGTACTTATGGAACTGGAATATGCTCTCAGCCAATCGAAGTCGTCATCTCCAGGCTTAGATAGAATTACCAACGATATGCTCAAAAATTTAACCCTTGATTTTAAACTACACTTGCTTTCCGTATACAATATGCTCTGGCAAGAAGGTTCATATCCTGAGAAGTGGAAGGAAGCCATTGTCATCCCAATCCCTAAGGTCGGAAAAGACCTATCGATACCGTCAAATCATAGGCCGATCAGTTTAACGTCTTGCATCGGAAAGATATTCGAGAGAATGATCAACAACCGTCTTATGTGGATTCTGGAAACCAATCATTTTCTGTCAGATCACCAGGCCGGATTTCGCAAATTCAGATCCACCGTTGATCATCTCGTATATCTAGAAGATGCAATTCTCACTGCTTTCAATAATAAAGAACACTTGGTTGCAGTGTTCTTTGATCTGGAGAAGGCCTATGATATGACGTGGCGGTATCACATTCTTAACAAGCTACATGGCTGGGGTTTCCGTGGTAATTTGCCGCAACTTATTTCTTCTTTTCTGGCAGAACGCAAATTTAGAGTTCGAGTCGGTACCTCTCTATCATCCTCAAGGATATTAGAGAATGGAGTACCCCAAGGCTCTGTTTTGAGCGTCACACTTTTTGCCATTGCGGTAAATGAGCTTGTGTCCTTTGTTAGCTCTGTAGGTATGTGTCTGTATGTTGATGATCTCACCATTTTCTGTTCTGGTAAGAAGATGGGAGACATCAACAGAACTTTGCAATCTGCAATTAACAGCATTACCCGGAGGGCTAACAAACTTGGATTCAGGTTCTCTCGCGAAAAAACCCAGTGCATGCACTTCTGTCGCCTAAACCGACCACACTATGGACCACTCCTTTTTATGAGGGATAATACTATTAAAATCGTCAATAGCGTCAGATTCCTGGGACTCTATTTCGATCCAAGGCTAACTTGGAAATTACATGTTGAAGAGCTAAGGACTGTTTGTCTTAAAGCTCTCAACATTATAAAAATGTTGGCGGGTACTAAATGGGGAGCAGAGCCCAAAACCCTTATACGGGTGTACCAATCTCTGGTTTTATCAAAGATTGATTACGGGTGTGTCGTCTATGCCTCGGCAAAACGTACAACCCTCAATAGACTAGACTCAATCCACAACCAGGCTCTACGGTACGCTCTTGGTGCATTTCCCAGTACCCCCACATTAAATTTGTATTCAGAGTCAGGACTGACGCCACTTGATGTAAGACGTAAAAAGTTTCTGCTGCTTTATGTGTCTAAAATCAAGTCCTTACCGCAACACAAGAACTTCAGTTTTTTCTTTCGGAGTGATAATTGGTGCAATCCACGACAAATTCAAACCAGACCCGCTGGTATCCGCGCGAAAGAGCTTCTAGACCAAATAAACTTTGATATACCATTATCGATTCCTGTAGGGGAATCTGAAGTACCGCCGTGGTCGGTTCCATTAGCTAGGACTAACTACATACTAACTATGTACGACAAGTCCAACAGTCCCCCGATAATGATACAGTCAAGGTTTCTTGAGGTTCTGCACGGATACAAAAACATGATGGTAATTTATACGGATGGTTCTAAAACCCACCATGGTACTGGTTGCGCAATTGCTGTCGATAACATACAGCACTCATGGTCGATGCCTCTTCTAACTTCTATCTACACAGCAGAGTCCTATGCTATCTGGCAAGCTCTACGCTACTGCGAGTTCGTCAGAACTTCTAGGAAGTTCCTCGTAGTAAGCGATTCTTTGAGCGTCCTACAAGCCATTTCAAACCCTTTTACTGTTGACCCAATTATTCAGCATATCTTGTCCCTCATGAAACATCTTCATGAGACAGGGAGAGATATTTATTTTCTTTGGGTGCCAAGTCACGTCGGCATTAGGGGTAACGAATTGGCTGATGAGGCAGCACGTTTTGCCGCTGATAGTAACTCTGTTGATGTCGTAATGTATAAATCTTCAGATATAAGTCTTCATCTGAAGAAAGAGGTATTGGCTTTGTGGCAGCGCACATGGGATGGGGTTCAGAACCATCTAAAAACCATTAAGCCGTTGGTTGCGCCAGTTTTATTGCCGAATGATCTTACCAGAAGGGATCAAGTCAAGATCCATCGTCTGAGAATGGGTCATACAAGTCTGACACATGGGTACCGTTTAAATCGGGATAATGCCCCTATGTGCACCAGATGTGATACTGCTCTGACAGTTGAACACATTCTTGTTGCATGTCCACAGTATGATCTACTCAGACGACTATATCATTTAGATCAAGACCTTTCCTTTATTCTAACAGACTCTGATAAGATCCGTAATGTTCTGAAGTTTTTGCGTGCGGTAAATATATATGAAAAGTTATAGACTTGTCTATTTTTTCATCTCATTAAAATTTTCTTTATGTAATTCTTGTATTCTTTTCTATTTTTCTCATTATACGTATACATAAGTATGCGTAAATACTTATATTTATATATTGTATTTTATGCATGTGGGTTTTGTTGATCTCGTATACATATGTATATTTATTTTATATATTTATTTACATGTTACTTTTTTTTTCAAAATTATTATTATACATCTATTTGTAATACTTATATAGTAGTATATGTCCCGTATATTTATTTATATTATACTTTTTGATTAGTATATGGGCTAATAACCCCAGTAGTTGATGCCCTCTTCTAGTTAAAAAAAATTATTATTATTATTATTATTATTATTATTATTATTATTATTATTATTATTATTATTATTATTATTATTATTATTATTATTATTATTATTATTATTATTATTATTATTATTATTATTATTATTATTATTATTATTATTATTATTATTATTATTATTATTATTATTATTATTATTATTATTATTATTATTATTATTATTATTATTATTATTATTATTATTATTATTATTATTATTATTATTATTATTATTATTATTATTATTATTATTATTATTATTATTATTATTATTATTATTATTATTATTATTATTATTATTATTATTATTATTATTATTATTATTATTATTATTATTATTATTATTATTATTATTATTATTATTATTATTATTATTATTATTATTATTATTATTATTATTATTATTATTATTATTATTATTATTATTATTATTATTATTATTATTATTATTATTATTATTATTATTATTATTATTATTATTATTATTATTATTATTATTATTATTATTATTATTATTATTATTATTATTATTATTATTATTATTATTATTATTATTATTATTATTATTATTATTATTATTATTATTATTATTATTATTATTATTATTATTATTATTATTATTATTATTATTATTATTATTATTATTATTATTATTATTATTATTATTATTATTATTATTATTATTATTATTATTATTATTATTATTATTATTATTATTATTATTATTATTATTATTATTATTATTATTATTATTATTATTATTATTATTATTATTATTATTATTATTATTATTATTATTATTATTATTATTATTATTATTATTATTATTATTATTATTATTATTATTATTATTATTATTATTATTATTATTATTATTATTATTATTATTATTATTATTATTATTATTATTATTATTATTATTATTATTATTATTATTATTATTATTATTATTATTATTATTATTATTATTATTATTATTATTATTATTATTATTATTATTATTATTATTATTATTATTATTATTATTATTATTATTATTATTATTATTATTATTATTATTATTATTATTATTATTATTATTATTATTATTATTATTATTATTATTATTATTATTATTATTATTATTATTATTATTATTATTATTATTATTATTATTATTATTATTATTATTATTATTATTATTATTATTATTATTATTATTATTATTATTATTATTATTATTATTATTATTATTATTATTATTATTATTATTATTATTATTATTATTATTATTATTATTATTATTATTATTATTATTATTATTATTATTATTATTATTATTATTATTATTATTATTATTATTATTATTATTATTATTATTATTATTATTATTATTATTATTATTATTATTATTATTATTATTATTATTATTATTATTATTATTATTATTATTATTTAATACCATCCCCAACAAGACAAAGCTCAATTACAGGGGAGGAAAGTAGAATTAGTGTATTAACAGTATGTATTCAGAGATGACCAAATAAACATTTAATCTCTTTAAGTTCACAAGAAAATATATCCAAGTTATTGTCAACCTCATGACAAGAACTAATCATATAGTGCAGGGGCGATTTCATTAAGGTGTTCGATCTGCTTGTTTTCAAATAAAATGTATTACTATGACGAGATGACAATCGTGGAATAATGAAATTTATTTTGGATAGTAAATGAGGGCTGTCAATTATATTATTCACAATTTTATAAAGAATTGTAACAGCATGCATATTTCGTCGTTGTTGCAAAAAATGAAGATTGAACTTCGCAAGTAGTGTTTCTTGTGGCGTACCTCTAGCGGGGTAAGATCCATCAATAAAGAAAGTAGCGGATTTTAGGAATTTTCTTTGTACTTTTTCAATTAAGTTTGTATTACCGGAATATATAGGATTCCAAACAGTGGAGCAATACTCAATGTGAGGCCGCACAAGTGTTACAAACAGTAATTTCAATATGTCTGTATTAAATTGTCTAGCATTTCTAACTATAAATCCTAAATTTTTAACAGCACATGATACTTTATTATCAATATGTTCAGAGAACGTCAATTTGGTGTCAAACATCACACCCAGATCAAGGACAGATACGGGCCTATCAAGAGTGGTATTGTTAATTGAGTAGTTATATGTAACACGCTTATGTTTTCTGGTGTACGTCATCACTTGACATTTAGAAATATTGAGTTCCAGTTTATTCTCGTGACACCAATTGACTATAGTATTAAGATCTGTTTGAAGATTTTCACAATCATTATAATTGGATATTCTGCTAAACAATTTTAGGTCATCTGCATACAATAAATACTGAGTATTCAAATTTGTAACTATGCCATTTATAAAAATATTAAATAACAAAGGCCCCAACACCGAACCTTGGGGAACACCAGATTCTTGTAAAAAATATTCTGATTTAAATCCCTGATAATACACATACTGATATCTCTCATTTAAGTAGGAAGAAAAAAGTTCAATTAAAGAATATGACAAACCAAAATGGTCAAGTTTGTTTATGAGAATGGCATGGTCAATTTTGTCAAATGCCTTAGACAGATCAGTGTATATTACATCCACTTGAGAGTTCTCATCTATAGCCTCAGATATAAACTGAGTGATAGCAATTAAATTGGTTTCAGTAGATCTGCCCTTAAAAAACCCATGTTGCTCAGGAGACAACAAATTCCGTACGTGACTGTATATTTTTCTGTGGAGAATTATTTCAAATATTTTGCTAAAGTTGCAAATAATCGAAACAGGTCTGTAGTTACTAATTTCATTTTTGTCACCTTTTTTAAAAACTGGTGTTATTTTTGCTATTTTCCATAAATTTGGGTAAGTACATGTTCGTAGAATGAGATTGAAAATAATTTCTAAAGGTGTAATAAAAATTGATTTGCAGTCTTTTATTAAAAAAGCAGGAATGAGGTCAGAGCCCATCGTCATTTTACTCTTCAATTTATTAATAGCATCGCAGATTTCGTCACTAGTAACAGTGGTAAAATGAAGAGATAGGCAATTATCAACATTATGAGAAACAGTACTATTACTAGAAGCAGTAAATGAGTTGGAAAACAGACAAGCAAATTTATCGACGATATCTTGAGGTGACTCAATTATCTCATTATTGTATTTGAGAGTAGAGGGTATAGTGGAAGTATTTCGTTTATTATTGATGAATGACCAGAATCTTCTAGGCTCCTCAATTATTTCATTCTGTATTTTAGTACAATAATCTTTGAAGGCCTGATTGACTTCATTCTTAATAAGCGATCGTAAGTTAATATATTTAAGTTTGTCATCCAAACGATTATATTTTTTATAATTCCTCCAAGCATTGTACTTTAATTTTATTTTGTAAATAATAGAGCCATTATACCAAGGTGGATAATTACGTGTTGTTTTTCTTTTTCTCGGAACGTTGCTACGTATAATATTGTCCAATACATTATAAAATGCATCTACAGCACAGTTAACATCAGTTTGGTGTTTAAGAAAATCCCAATTCATGTTTAATAAATCACGATACAATTGGGGATAGTTCGCTTTCCTAAAATTTAAAGCATCGTTATTTCGGGACTGAAATTTTTTAGAAACTGAATGCCATGTGACTTCAATTGAAAGTGCGGGGTGGTAATTATCTTCCTTAACTGCTGTATTAATGGCTCTTGTCACCACGCAGACTTTATTACACATAACTAAATCTAAAATTCTGCCCTGACAATTCACAATAAAGTTATGTTGTTGAATATTTAGGAAGTTCAAAAATTGTGACAGGTTGTTATAATAATGACATCTATAGTTATTTTGGAAACAATTTAGATAATGAGTTATGTTAAAATCACCAAAAATTATTACGTCTGAATTGTAAAGAAACTCTAATGATGAAATTAGATTAAACAAGCAGGAGTAATCCTGAAGAGTAGATGAAGGGGGAATATAAATATTACCAACATACATCGAATTATATTGTGACACAATTTTAATGAGAACAATATCTATTGAGGGAATGTCAGAAATGAAAGGGCAAATATTTTGGATATCAATTTGATAAGCATTAATATTTTTATTAATAGCCACAATTACGCCACCACCACGTTTTGTATTCGTATTTTGAAAATCACGATCAGATCTATAAACACTGAATTCATTAGTATCAAAAATTTCAGAATTATTGATTGATTCATTACACCATGTTTCAGTCAGAACGTATATTTGATATTCCGGAGAATTTGTGGAAAAGGAAAGTATCTCCTGACATTTTGATCTAAGACCTCTTACATTTTGATAGTAGAAAGTAAGTAAATTTTTATCAATAATATCAATATTACTAATATTAATATTAGCGGATGTGTTGGCTGTAATCGGTAATTGCTATGATTCACCTATGACTGATTTTTTAAATTTCGATAGTACTTCTTTATACACATGGCATTCAGGACTCCATACAGCGTGATTAGTGTCTATATTCAAGTTCATTGTAGATTTCAGGTGAGAGCAATGAGTACACTTTAATGTATCAGATTTACATTGTTTCACCAAATGAGATTCAGAATATCTAGGGCAAGTTGGTTTTGCAGAAACATGATGAAAACCACAGCAATTAAAACACCGACGCACATCAATTCCGTCATAAACAGAGCAGTAGTCATATGCGGCAATCCATAATTTACCTTTATTTAAAGCGGTTTGATACGTTTTAACATCAACTTTAATTATACATTGAAAAATATTTTCATTATTACGTAATGGTTTAATAGAAATAACTTCACAAACACTAGTATCATTGACACAAGATTTATTCAAGAGTTTTAAATTATTAATAATTTGTTGAGCTTCAAGTTTCTCACTCATTCCTGAAATGCGTAATCTTGGGTAGTAATTTGAAGCTTGTTTTATTTCATAGTTATCCCTTAATTTATCATTAACTAATTTTTTGAATTTTGATGTTTCCTCATTATTCTCACAATTTACAAGAAGAGTACCATTTCTAGAACTGCGGATATTAGTAATTTTTAAATCAGATTCAATGGGATCAACAGATTTTTGTAAGTCAGATTTAGTGGCAACAGAACTTTGAGGGTTTTTTGGTTTAATGATAACTGGTGGCTCAACTTTCGAATTCTTAAGAACACTGGCGTAAAGCTTGTTACTATTAATTGTACACAAATTGCCGCTCGTATTTATATCATTAAGTTTCGACTTTACTGATTCTTGAATTTCATCCTTGAATTTAGTAAACATTAAGAATCACATGTTGAAAACTTTCGAAAACTTTGTTTAAAGAATCACTGTTATTGTTTACATCCGCCATACTTTTGCCTAGATCCTTCAACATATTCTCAATATTTAATGACTTCGATTTATCTATAACATCACAGGTTCTTTTACAAACATCACATAAATATAATAAATTATTTTGCTTATCAATAAATTTGAAATCAGCATCACTAAATCCAAGACAGCTTGAGTGAAACCATTTTCCGCAGGAGCCTTCGCATCCAATTAACCCCTCATTCTTTTTAAATTTACATTTAGCACAATTAGACATAGTGACATATAGAAGATGAGATGAATATCACAAAGTATATGAATAAATAGATCAACAACTAAATATGAAAATGATAAAAATCACAAAGGACACAAGTGAGGAATACAGGAAGTGCAAGTGCGGTCCGTCACTGCAAAAGGTATAAACAAACTGGCGTAGGACCACGGAAAGGAAAACAAGATTAAAAAATGTTACTGATAGTGAGAAAAATGATAAAAGACGTAAAGCCTAACAGAAACCTAAATAAACTTGAAAACCTACTCTACCTAAAAATCTATTTACCTAATAACCTATTTATACTAAAAATTCAAAAGAATTGAGCAAACTTAGTATAAATAAAATACCCAGCTGCGACGCCACTGCTAAGTACATCTGGCAGTTCAGTAGCAACTTGTCAATAGTTGATTTAAAATAAACGACAGAAAGAAGTGAAGATTGAATATGAAAAAATCAAAAAACTAGGACAAACTTACAGATTTTACCCTAGGGAAAAATAACACAGACACTACTCAACAACATGATACTTCTTTTGTTACTTTAAGAAAGAAATATATTAATCTGTTTTGCAGTTCCGATTTGTAGTTTAGAATTAGTATTATATCTCAAAATATTTTATTACTTTTATACCCGAATGTACCAATAAATGTGGGAATACTTCAAAATTCAAACTATTTTTCAAGCGTTTGTTTGAAAAAGATATGAATTACTAGGCATTATTACTAATAACAATGTAAATATAAAAAGCAAAATATTTCCTTCCACCCTTCCATAATGATGATAAATAGTGTGAAAAATAAAATAACTTATTTGAACCCAAATTTGAAAAAAATATATGAATGAAAATAATAAGGATATATAAATATTTATTTAATGTGTTTTTAATACAAAGGTATTGTGAAAATAAAATAAGAAAATCACATTTCAAAAAACAATATTTATTTAATATGAGAGATACTAAATATCGATTTTTATTTAAAAATTCAACAATTTTCTCTGAAACATTTTGTGTTTAGTTATACGTGGTTTATTATTACCGATTATATTTTCAGATAAAAATTGTGTAACACCTTTTCTTCCATTTTCTGTATATATTGTATTTAGTGTTTCAAAATTAATTCCAGTATTTGTAATTTTTTGAATTATGCTTTTGGAAATTAGACCTCTTAAAACCTTTAAAGTTTGTAATGTAATTGTAACTTCTTATAACTTAGTTTAATTGTTGACTGCTACTACAAATGTACATACTTTATCTTTTATAAATCTTGCTTTATACCGTAAACGATTGGATATTTTCACGATTTACACAAATGTTGTCAAAATTAAAATTGAAGCTCTTAACGCAAACTAAATATTAAAATATCTCTTTCTTTGTCTAAGCGTGACGTTGCCACAGTTATTCTTCAACATTCATACTTTAGTATGAGTAAATTGGAATACGACACTTGTGCATGTATTAGTGCGATTGGTACAGTTCAAAGACAAACTTTTCTACGGAAAAATAAAGAAAATTCATTTGTTACAGTGTTTGATATTAGTTTTTAACTATTTTTATACAATTTCTGTATATAATATAATGTTAAAAAATATAAGGTCTTGCAAATATAAACTGCATTAGCTTAATTTTTATTTCGAACATAGAACAAGTTTTTGAATAGTTTCGACAACTACCTCAACGTTAAAGACAAATTGGACTATTAAAATAATAATATTATTTTCCTATTTGATCAGCATGCTCCCATAAGGACAGTAAGGATTAATAAAAAATACAGTCCTAGGAATATACCAGTCATAAGGATAATGCAAATAAGAAGAGGTAAAGCATTAGTGCAGTATAAAAAATTCAAAACAGACGCTAAATTAAAATTGTATAAAGATCTTAGAAATTTAACAACAGCTGCAATTCGTCGCGAAAAGCAAGCTTATTTTGAATGTATTATTAATCTTAATATAAAGAACAACAAGGAGCTGTGGAATAATTTAAAACGTATTGGACTTAAAAATGAAAATAAAATTGAATTAAGATAATAAACACGAGTCTTTTCTTCACAAATTATTTATTTTCGCAAAATGTACATTTCGACTGTCAAGCAGTCATCCTCAGTTGTACTGACAAATACATCGTTGTCTGGGGTTTAAATATACAAACAAATTATAGGTGGGGATTCTAGTAGCCAATTGCAAAACAAGTTGGGTTAGAATAAACAAATTATAATAGGGGCGGGTGGGGGTTGGTGTTGACAAACTTGAGAAGGGGATTTTCTAACGGTGACATATCTGTGTTTAACAAGATTTTGGAATTTTTCTGCATTTCTATGGCTTCTAATGTTGTTAATTTTCGACTGTTATTACATATTGTTTACAATATGTCAAGCGAGTTGAACAAATACATCAGACTCAAAACCAAAATCAAGTGCATTAAAACAGATATATATTTTTTAAAACAGTGCCAGTTAAATAAAGTATTTCCAAACTTCATTAAAATAAAAACAAATAATCATAACAAAAACTTAACAAAAACCCTCAATAGTGCTAAATCCAAGTGGCTGCAGTACGAAATAGGTCAAATGTATTATAAACTATCATACCTTCAAATAGAAACTTATAATTTACACTTAAAATTAGCCAACTTACTAAATGAAAAGTGGGATAATTTCGACAGGAAGACAAACATTATTGCTAATCACAAATGTAAAGATAAATCCGTAAAAGTTAATAAAAAACTAAAGAAATTAATTTCTGAAAAACCTCAAATACCAATAGCGAATTCTAACACAGTAATTAATAAAACCAACATAATTTTTAGTGACGATGAAATGAAACTGTTAAATAAAGGTTTAAAGCATAGTGTTACACCACCGAAACCTCTGGTAGAAGAGATTATCGTAGACCTAGAGAATGCCATCTCCAAGCAACCTCCAAATATCCGGACAGCCATAAGAAGTGAAGCAGAAAACATAATCAAGAGAGAACTTCAGGTGAATTCGAACAATAACAGAGAATACCACACCGCCAAAAACCTCAAGAAGAAAGATTGCGTCTTCTTAAAAGCAGACAAAGGCAACGCAACGGTAATTGTAAACAAAACGGATTACAAAGCCCACGTCAAGCACCTATTAGACACAGGCCCATACACCAAATTAGAAAAAAATCCCGTTAGCAAATATATTACAGTTTTAAACAAAGCTCTAGAATCTTGTCCTAATCTCATTTCAAAGGAACTCAAGTATAAATTAAAGCTACCAAATCCAAACCTTGCTAAACTCTATTGCTTGCCAAAAATACACAAAACAGGTAATAATTACAGACCTATTGTAAACAATATTGATTCTCCTACATATCTCCTGGCTAAGTGGCTGGTAGAAGAATTTAACAAGTTTGAATTCCCAGACCACCTAACAGTAAAAAACTCCAAACAACTAACCAACATATTACAAAAAACGAAATTAGATCCAGGCGACAAATTCATTTCATTTGATGTAACGTCACTCTTTCCAAATGTTCCTATACATGAAACATTAAAAATCTTAGAACAAGAATTAATAAAGAATAACATACCTCAAGATTTAATAAAAGAATATATTTTGCTGACCACAACATGCATGGAATTGAATGCTTTCACCTTTGATGGTGAATTGTATAAACAAACTTTCGGAACAGAAATGGGTAACCCTTTATCACCCTTTTTGGCAAATTTATTCCTATCAAATTTTGAAAACAATTTAAAAAACAGTGACATTACCTTTCCTAAAATATGGCTCAGATATGTAGACGATATTTTCGCCATAATTGAAACAAATTTTGATTTAGAGAACTTCCTAAAAATTATTAATTCACAGTATCCCACCATAAAATTTACCTATGAACTAGAAGACAATAATTCACTTCCATTTCTAGAGTTGAAAATTTTGAAAGACGATAAAAAAATTGAATTCGATATCTATAGGAAGCCAACCAATACTGAAAACTATATACATTCCTCTTCAAATATTCATTTCACTTACAAAATTGCAGCTTTCAATTCCATGCTACACAGATTATTCAACATACCACTTAGCAAAGAAAAGTTTAATACTGAACTTCAATATATATACAATACAGCCAAAATCCACGGTCATGAAAAATCCTTAATTGCAAAACTCTACAATAGACATAAATATAAAATGTTTTTAAAAAATAACACCACGTTGTCAACAGAAACGAAAGATACCACATACCGCAAGTTTATTTTTTCACAGTACAGTCATCATAAATTTTCCAATTTATTCAAGAAGTTCAATATTAAGTTAGCCTTCCATAACAAATATACCATAAAAAGTTTATTACAAACACATTCCGAACCAAAAAATGAACTGGACTATTCAGGGATTTATTCCATTACATGCCAAAGTTGTAAACAGATATATATTGGTCAAACAAAAAGAAAAATCCAAAACAGATTCAAAGAACATATGAACAATTTAAGAAACAAAAACATTTACAGTTCCGCAATAGCCCTACATTACCATAATACAGGACATAAATTCCAGAGCTCCGATGTTAAATGTATCAAAAAATGTAATAACAGTCGAAAATTAACAACATTAGAAGCCATAGAAATGCAGAAAAATTCCAAAATCTTGTTAAACACAGATATGTCACCGTTAGAAAATCCCCTTCTCAAGTTTGTCAACACCAACCCCCACCCGCCCCTATTATAATTTGTTTATTCTAACCCAACTTGTTTTGAAATTGGCTACTAGAATCCCCACCTATAATTTGTTTGTATATTTAAACCCCAGACAACGATGTATTTGTCAGTACAACTGAGGATGACTGCTTGGCAGTCGAAATGTACATTTTGCGAAAATAAATAATTTGTGAAGAAAAGACTCGTGTTTATTATTTTAATTTACAACTTCACACAACTCCATACATTCTTATTTAAAATTGAATTACCAGAATTTCTATTGGAACCGGATAAATATGGTAAATATACCATTGAAAAATTAAATGATATGGGTATTAACTTACAAACTTTGGACTACTATAACAACAATTTTTATTAAAATAATAACAGCACTGAATATTTCAATTGTAGTTGTGTAGAAAAAGAAGAAGTGATAAAAGTAATTTAGGCACTGATATCTAATGCAGTAGGTACTGACGGTATTTCCCTTAAAATGTTAAATACAATCATGCCCAAAATCATTGACCACATTACTCACGTAATTAATATTAATATTGTGGGTGGATTTGTCCCAGATATTTGGAAAATGGCAATAGTTAAACCTATCCCCAAAAAAGATACTGTAGCATCATTCGACAAAATACGTCCTATAAGCATTTTACCTATCATGTCAAATGTTTTAGAAAAAATATGTTGTCAACAAATTACTAATTATATACAAGATAAAGACATCTACCACATCTCAGTCTGGATTCAGAAAGGGTCACAGTACGAATACATGTCTATTAAACATCAATGATGATATGACCAGAAATTTTGATAATTCAAAAGTGACGCTTCTAATTCAAGTAGATTTTTCTAAGGCTTTTGACATGGTAGATCATAATTTATTATTAGCAAAGTTGAAATACTATAAGTTTGGCTGGAGCACGTTACAGTGGTGTTCGAGTTATTTATTAAACAGAAATTTTAAAATTGCAATGAACTCAAATTCTCATTCAGTGTATTCCAGAGTATTCCCATCAACCCGAGGGGTTCCACACGGATCTATTTTGGGCCCATTGCTCTATTTATTGTATGTTACCGATTTACTAAACACATTAAAATCTTGCACTGTACATTCCTATGACACTCAGATTATAGCGACAATAAATAAAAGCGTAATTCATAATTTCAAGCATCTTAACGCTGACCTTGAAAACTTTTCCACTTGGGTAAAAAATAACGGGCTGGCAATTAATGCTAGTAAATCTTCACTACTAGTATATGGCATAAATGGCACGCCTACAGTTGTTCTTAATGGTACAACGTTACCACGAAGTACTGTGGTCAAGAGTTTGGGAATGCATTTTGATGAAAATCTTACGTTTCGAGAACATTCTGCTAAACTTAAGCTCAACATGTTATACCAATATCGTAATTTACTTGTATCAGAGATAAAGCTTCGTTTTGTCAACTCGTTGATATTTTCTATGTTAGAATATTGTGCTTGTATTTATATACCCAACTTGAGTGAAAAAGATAAGCGGCAAATAAATCTTTTTCAAAATAGCTGTTTAAGATATGTATACGGTGTTATGGGAAACGGGACGGAAACAATAACAGTGTTGTTACTCGACAATACTCTGTGGCAATCGCGATTTCGGCATACACCAACACTCATCGGCAATCGATATTACTGCAAACAGTGGCAAACCCCATTGTACGGAAATAACCTGCTACGGACACCGATACGGTACACCTTCTGCACTCTCTCACGAGCTGTTGGCATACACTAACAGCGCTGAGTCAGAAGTAGCCAAGGTCATAACAATCCCGCTCACCTACCACTCACTAGGTTCGCGGAAGACCACATACACCGTCTAAGGCTCGATGAAGATCTAACGCTCTCTTGAGAGAGCACACACTATCTGAATAAAACTGTCGCATGGACTCGTATTTATACGAAATACTCACTGGATAACATTATATTAAATAGTTTTATCTTACGATTATGTGTAATGTGATATGTATGTACATATACATATATTGTAATCTTAAATTTACTGTACTAATTAAGCGGAATGTTGTGTCAATTAAGCAACATAAATTACTGGTAGTTCTTTGGTTTGGTTTCTATTCTTTGAAATTTGGCCCAAATAAGCGGCTGCAAAGAAATATTTCTCGTTTATTTTACTTTTACTTGCATTTTTTGTTACAAGTTGTTTGAGAAAAGTTTTACGGTTTACATATCACTTATTTTATTTGAAATACATTTTAAGGGTAATAAATGTCAAGCGCAGGATTTGAACCCACAACCTTTCGTGCTCCAACATAGTGCATTGAATCACCACTTTTCTTATTTCGAATTGTTAAATTGCTTTTCCCACCGCAATAAATAAACTATTTTTCAAACTACGATTTAACAAAAATTATCTTACATTGTGAGCGATCAAGTTTATGAACTTTTTTAGTTCGAATAATAATAATAATATTTATTTATTTGCCATACGATTCACGTGGTAATACAATTGGATTGACAATGTGAATACATTCATAAAAGAAATAAATACATATAAAGGTACACATACAAAATATAAATAAAAAAACAATAAATTTGAGGCAAATAATTAATTAAATAATATTCACATAATAAAATCATGAAGCATGTATTATATAAAAAAAGTAAAAGTAAATGTGGCATCTAACATTTAATTATTAAAAAACTCGTCAATAGAATAAAAACATTTTTCAATGATTTTTTTTTTTAGTTTTTGAAAGAAAATATGCTTGTAATAGCTTTCAGCTCCTCTGGCAAATTATTATAAATTTTAATTGGCATATAAGAAATATTGTCATGAAAATTACTTGTTCGAAATTTTGGAATGTATACATTATTACCATTACGTGTATTGCACAATCCAGTAGCCTGTTTAACAGTAAGAAAATATGACAGATTTTTTTTGATAAAAAGAGCACACTAGTAAATATATACAAGGTGTAACAGAAATAAGTACATTAAATTTAACCAGGAACTCATTGTGTGCAATAATATTTCTTAATAACTTTTTCTTATAAACTTTCTAGATATTGAGTTAAAATTCTTCAAAGTTTTGTCACATATGAATAACATAAACAAATGCATTTCGGCAACGTAGAGCGGGTTGCATAATGCCAAAATTCAAAATGGAACTATTTGCGCGTGCGTCTACAAACAGCTGTTCAGCTGTTTTCGTTGTGATTTTGACAAGCGTTATGCGCCATGAGTGTGTTTTTGGTCTGTGGTTGCGACTGAATACAATGATTAGAAACTTTTGAATAAATTGACAGATACACCAGAAGATGAAACTATACACAAATCGGAGAAGATGAAAGATAGAATTGAATACCTCGACTAAGGTAACATAATAATCATGCGTCAATTTTTTCTTACAACAGGCTGAACAATTAAAAAATGGTAGGATATTTACAGGATGAAGTCGACAAAGAAAAACACTACAATTGAAGGAACAAGAAAACGCATAAAGATCCTCTAATCTTTCCAGCATCTGCCTATTGTTGAGTATGCGTGTAGCTGCATTTTCAATGATGTAACTGTTGTTCTTTCAATATTCTCCAAATTGTCATATGTGACACTTTCTGTTGTAGTGCTATTCTTTGTGTACTAGACCATGGGCGTGTTCTATCACGATTTTAAGCAGCAGGCTTAAAGGACCCATGATCTCGGAGATGTTGAACAACATGTACAAAGGAACGAACATTTGGAAGATGACTATTCGGAAAACGTTCCAAATAAATTTGATGAGCTTGAGCAGCGTTTTCCTGAGCTTCAATGTCTGTATACTCGCTATTCGTAAAGGCAGGCATCTTTACTGATTACAATTTTTATAATAATTATTCATCGATTTATTTGTCAAAATTTATTTGAGAGTTGACAACATTTGTAAAAAACAATTGTTTCATTGTTCTTGCCACTGGATCAAATTATTATGAAAATACCTAAACGACTCGTTAATTTATGGGGAGGGAGTTAAAAATGCTAAAAAAAGTGATATTTCGAAAAAAAGTTATTAAGAAATATTGTTGCTCTCGACTAGTTCTATCACTGGTTAAATTTAATGTACTTATTTCTGTTACACCCTGTATATGCAAGGAAGGGTTAGTAAATCAAGATGTGGGAAGATATCTCTACACGATGTGGTGGGAGTACACCCAACCATGGCTCCAACAATACTTGTCTGTATTTTAAAGACATTGATAGAATGTTTTGAATTACCCCAGCAAATTATGCAGTATGACAAGATATTAAAGATATGTGCAGAATAGTATAGATTAAGTAAATCCATACTGACATAGTTACGCAAGCGTCAGCGTGACATGGCGAGTTGAGTCTTTTTATGAAATACTGGGTATGATGAACCCAATGAAAGTTATAGTCAATATGGATACCTAAGGTCTTAGTTGTGAGTATTGGAGTGATTGTAATATTGTCAAATTGAACTGAAATATTAAAAGTATTACCCCGTGACATAAACTGAACTGTGTTTTGTCAGCATTAAGGACTACAGCATTATCTTTGCACCAAGATTTCATAATATCAACACATTCTTGTATTTTATTATCAAGTTCAGGTATGCTCAAAGCAGAGACGATAAGGGAAGTATCATCGGCAAATAAACAAACATCAGCATTTTTAAACATATTTGGAAGGTCATTAATATATAAGAGATAGAGTAGGGGTCCAAGAACACTTCCTTGGGGGACACCTGTTAATAAAGACTGAAAATCAGAAAAGTACTTTTTCCCGTCAAATTTGGCACACACAACTTGAGACCTGTCTTGCAAGTAGGACTTTAACCAGTGCCAAACATTACCACGAATACTGTAATCAGACAACTTATCAAGCAATATACCGTGATTGATGGTATCAAAGGCTTTAGCTGAGCAGGAAAAGATCCATTTTTTAAGGATTCATTTATTAAGTAGGTTAGAGGATAAATAATTTTGTTAGCAATAAAAGGAAAATATGAGCTAAGTTTTACATTACATTTATTGTAATTTTAACAATCATTATAATAAACAACATATTGTTTAATATTGCATTAAGAATTGATATTTAAATAAACATAATATATCCCTTCGTGTGTTATTAATTGCCAAATTAAATAAATTTAAAATATGAATATACAGAATGTAACACCAAAACCGACCACCGCCATTATTATTATTAATAATAATAATAATAATAATAGATTTATTGAATGCCCGAGGGCCGACCAAATACAACATAAATACAGTGTAAACATTATTAATAAATATAAACATCCTGAACAAAATATAAACATTATTAACAAAATAATAGATAAATATACCTTAATTACCTTTTTTAAATAAAATACTGCTTCAGTTTATATGTAAACTGTTTATAATTAGATATAGTTTTTAAACTGCTTGGTAATGGTAAGTTATTATAAACTTTCAATCCTTTATCAAATATACTATTTTTTGTACTTTCCTTATTTTTCTTGGATACTCGAAAATCTTGTTTATGTCTAGTATTATATTCATAAAAATCATAATTACGGTAGAACATATTTACATTTCTGTGTATTTCTTTATGTAAAAAAACTAACACCTTAAATTCCAAGAATACCTTAATTTAACCAGTTTAATGTATCTAACATAACTTTAATTAGAGTATTTATCACAGTTTAATATAATTCTCATGCACTTATTCTGCAATATTTGCAATCTATATATATACCTTTGATTAGCTATATAGATAATTGTAGCACAATAAGTAAAATGCGGGAGTATTGTTGTATTGTATATTATCTTTTTAGCATATTGAGAAAGTTTGTATCTATAAGAAATTCTACTTAACACACCTATTTTCTTTGCTAGTTTTTTTATAATATACTCAATATGTTCTTTAAATTTTAATTTCCTATCTATAATTACACCTAAATACTTATACTTCTCTACCATTTGTATTGAAATATTTTCAATTTGTACAACATTTTCATTATCATCACATATTTTTTTATAGATATTATTGTTAGCTAACATCATATATTTACATTTTTCTATATTAAGTTTTAATTTATTTATTTTAAAGTATTTCTCTAATTCAACTAATTCTTTATTTAGTTTTTTAATTACATTTTTATAGCAATTATCAGAAATATAAAGCAATGTATCATCCGCAAATAGCTTAATTGAACATTCATCAGTTATCTGAGAAATGTCATTTATGTACAAGTTGAAAAGTAATGGCCCCAAAACACTCCCTTGTGGCACACCAAAATCATTCGGTACACTATCACTTAAAACTTTACATCATTTTACTTTTTGTTGTCTCTGGGTCAAATAACTTTCAAACCACTTTAATGCTACACCTCCTATGCCCATTCTTGATAGTTTATAAAGTAGTATTTGCCTGTCAACAGTCTCAAACGCCCTTTTGAGGTCCAAAAACACAAGTCCTACTATTTTATTTTTGTCCAAATCTATTTTCCACTCATTAACGGAAGACTGCACTGCGCTCCACACGATAAGTTTTCACGCAAACCATATTGACTTTCATTTAATATATCATTATTATTAATATAGTTTAGAAGACGTTTGTACACTAATATTTCTAATATTTTGTCACAAGTCGGAAGCATATTTACAGATCTAAATTCATCACATTTAACCGTTTTAGCAATTTTAGGTACCGGAACCACCACTGATTCTTTCAACGCACTAGGGACAATGCCGCTCTCCAGTGACATGTTGATCCAATTCAACATAGGACAACCGATAACGTCAAATAATTCTGTAATTATTTTTATATTCAAATTATCAGGACTGGTTTTATTTTGCATAGAAGAAATGCAAATCCTTAATTCATTTAGTGTGACTGGTTCAAATTTATTTATAAAATTATTTACACATTTTGATGTAGCATTTGTAGTTTCTTCCTCAATTTCTGGTATTGATTCACATATTTCTTTTATACTGTTAACATAGTATTTATTAAAATCGTCAGCGATGCTTACTTTATCAGAATTTATATTATCGTCAAACACTATACATTACACTGCAAAAGATCTTTTAAGGTTTTCCACATTTTGTTAGGTTGAAATTTGCAGTTGTCTATATTTCTTTCATAAAATTTACGTTTTTCTTCCCTAATTTTATATTTTAGTTGATTTCTTGCTTGTTTATATTTTTCCCAGTCTTCTTTGTTATTTGTAGTGCAATACGTAATGTATTTTAGATCCCGAGTTTGAGATAATTTTTTAATATCTTCGTTGTACCACGCGTTTATGTTTTTTGTGTATTGTTTTTCTTTTGTATATTGAATTACTGTATCACTTATATTTTCATAGAATTTTTGTAAAACGTTATTCACATTACAGTTTTCACTTATCCAATCAGTTCCAATTAATTTAAGTGCCACCATTGCATAATCAATACATTTTTTTGTATGTAAATTATATTATTAAACAATTTATATTGTTTTTAAAAAAGTTTATTTGTTGCGAATACAGAGTTATATAAAGCTTGGTTTCAGCTGGAGAGCTGCCTTAAGACTGACTATCCTATGTCTATCTATCTTTTACTTTATTTTGTGGAAAGTTTATAACTTTACTCTTAGTCAGCATTTCTAAGAGTAGTCGTATTACTTAATTCCTCCCGGGCAAGTTTAAACTTTACACAAATTTTATAATTTTTCGCTTATTTGTTCTAAATTCCTTAATTCTCTGTTATTTCTTGACTGCTTAGATTTATAATTCTTATAATATTGATATACAATTTTTATGATTATAGTTAATAACATTACAACAAGTATAATATAAATTATATAATAATGATGAGTGTTACTTTCGTGATTTTGAATGTCTTATTTTTTGTAGTTGTGGGAATGAAATATTTAATTTTTGTAATGGTTTTAAATTGATTTTATTTATTTTTGTATCGAAATTTTGGAGTTGGACATTATTTAATTCTAGTTCCTTATAGGCTGTTGATATTTCATTAAATGTCCATTGGTTGACTTTACAATTTCCATCGTTGATAAGTCTAAAGATTCCTTGAAAGTTTTTCTTTATATCTTTGTTTTTACAATTTATTACTAGTTCTTGATTAATGGGGGAAGTAATTATTATATTATTTGTGTATGGGATTTGTATTACATTGTTTTTTGTGTATTTTTCAATTATTTCACAGTCATCATTATTTTCACTTAATACTATATTATTAATACAATTATTTACTTCTACACCTTTTGTTTGACAATAGTTTATGTTGTTAGATTCTCTATTGAATCTTTCTATTAATATGTTCTTGTTGTGTTTATTTATGTAATATGTGGGTGGTTCTGTTAATTCATATAATTTTTTATGATGGATAAAAGGAATTGGGTATAATTGATATAGAGAATAGGAGTTTTGCGAGAGTTCTGGTTCTATTAACAACATGTGAATTTGTTCGTTTTCTAGTCTACAATATGTGGTTATCTTATCTACTTGTAACCAAATATCCTTGTCGCCTGTGATTTGAATTAAATCGTCATGGTTTATAATAGTGGTGTCTAATTTATTTAATGAACAAATTACTAACATTAGTTCTATATGTTTGCAGAATTCTGATAGATTTTGAATAATTATTGATAGTTTATTAATTTTTATTTCTGCGTCAATTAAAGTTTGCCACGTTTGTTCTTCATTTAAGAGATGTCATGACTTTAAGGTTTTCTAATAATTTGTTTTCGTTTGACTTTATTTGTTCTAATTTTGAATTGAATTTGTCTGTTAAATGTTTTTCGTTTTTTATTATTTGTTCGTTTTGATTTTGAAGAATCTTTTGGTTATCTTTTAATTTGTCTATTATGTTATCATATTTCTCCGCGTCACTTTGGTCTAAGTTAACTGTAATTGATTTAATTATATTACCTAATCCATTTATTAAACCTCGTTTGGTTCTTTTGGTAAAAAGCTTTTGGATTTGTTGTGTCAAGTCGTCAAGAAAATAAGATAGTGCTTTCTTCTGTTCTTCAAGATAGTAATTATTCTGAATTTGTTTTATAGTATTAATTGTAATATTATTTAATTTTGAATATTCTTTATAAAGGGGGGTAATATTATAATTGAAATAATGTATTATTTCTCCTTCTTTTAATTTGCAATCACCTATTCCGAATAAAAGGAACCCAGTGTTATTTGATATGTCCACTAGTTGAGCGGTGGTAAAGGCCCTGGAATCAAGGTTTAATTTTATCTAATTTGAATTTTCTAATATGTCTTTTATTTTTTATTTCTACTGTTCCTAATATAGGGTTATAATTTTCTACTGTAACTCTTTTAAATATGGTTTTTTTTAATATTTGTGCATTAGTCTATTATTTTGTTTAACATAGACTTTTTCCGGTAATTTTAAAGGTAATTCGTTTTCTTTTGTTCTCTTCGTCTTATCTTTATCGATTATTTTATTTGTTTCTGATTTATTAATGAAATAGTCATTTATAACTTCTTCTTCGGATCTTTGTTTTCGAAAATATTTGTTTTGTTCATTTTGTCCGAAAAGTATTTCACAAGGGGTCATTTTTGTTATTGAATGTTTGGTATTATTGTATGCTGTTATTGCTTTATTTACGTTATATTGTAAATCTTTATTTTTATTTGTTGAATGTAATATCCGAAGATGTTCTATTAATATAGAGTGAAATCTCTCTACATCATTTGATTTTGGGTTTGCTATGCTAATTAAGTGTAATTTTATATCGTGATTGTTACAATATTTTTTTACTAAAGCGTTATTAAATTCTGGGCCATCATATTTGGTTTTTTGTAAGTTTTTATGAAGTCCTCAATTATTAACATTGTTTCTTTTCCTGTCTTATTGAAGGTAGGGTGAATAAATCCAAATTTGGAAAATTGATCAAATATAGTGACGAAGTATTCTTTATTTAATGTAAGGAGATCTATATTTATAATTTCGAAAGGGGTTTTTGGTGTAGGGGTTAAATTATCATGTAGTTGTATAGGGTGTCGGTCATATTTATTTTCTTTGCATATTCTACATTGATTAATAATTTCTGTAATATCTTTAACCATATTGGGCCAAAAGTATTTTTCTTTAAGTTCTTGATAGGTTGCCATTATTCCTCTATGATTTAAGTAGCCGTTATGATTGTCAAAAATTATTTGGGTCTGTTTTTCTTCGTTCTCGACGTCTTCTACGAATTTATTACATTTTATTAGATTTATCATATTTGCCTTAAATTTGTTTTGGATTATTTGATTCAATGTTTGTTCGTATTGTTTGGGAATTAATATCAAGTATTTGATTTTTGGCACTATGTAATTGTTTAGAAGTTCTAATAATTGTTCTTCCTTTTTGTTTATATTAATGTTTACTATAAATCTTTGCTTTTGATGATCAAATAATTTTTTTACTTCTATTTCAAATGGTTTATTAGAAAAATGAAATATGATTTGATTTTTTGCTGTGTTTATTCGGTTGTCCACGAATTTTAATCCACTAATTGGATTCTCATTTGAACTATGAACTGTATTATCTGATTCTGATTTATTTGCAACTATACTTTGTTGTTCATTTCTGTCATCGTTATAGATGGTATTTAGTGTATCGTTTACTATTTGATCTATTTCATCTGTTTCTAAACTAAAATTTTGTGGTTGTTCATATTCATATAAGTTTATTTGTATTTGCGTGTTATCGAAGATGTGTTCTAAAATTTTAATTAATTCTGTTTTTTCTAATTTATCTAATCCGCATGATAAATAAGGTATATTGAATTCATATATGTCGTTCTTTATTAGATAATCGCGTAACTCGGTAAGTGTTTTCTTGAAATATTTTCTATTTACGTTTTCTAAATAAATATTTTTTGTAATTAAATGGAAAATTGTTTGATTTTCCATATTCTGAATTATAACGTTTTTGTTGTTGATGTTTCTTTCACAATAATTTTTACTGTTAAATTTTAAATCTATTTGTCTGGCGAGGCCTTTTGAAAATTTTAAATCTTTTGATATGCAATGTGCGAAAATATTAGTATTTGTTACGTCACCTGATTTTTTTATAATTTTGAATTTATCTCTTTGTCTTGATAAAAAGTCTGCAATTTTATTTGTTTTTCCTGGTAAATATTCGATGTCAAAATTATATTCGCCCAGTTCTATTTTCCATCGCATAAGTTTTTGATTTGCGTTTTTCATGGAAAATAACCATGTAAGGGGTTTATGGTCGGTACGAATCGTCATATAGGTACGTGTTGAAATTATTTATAGACCAAACTATAGATTTTAGTTCCTTTTCGACTGTGCTATAATTTTGTTCTGCCGAATTAAATGTTTTTGAAGCATAAGCGATTGATTTTTCTTGTCCATTTATAACTTGTGACACTACTGAACCCATTGCGTAATCTGACGCGTCAGTAGTGAGAATAATTTTTTTTGAGAAATCAGGAAATTCGAGAATTGGTGGATTACTTATTAATTCTTTGGCGGTTTTAAATGAGTCTTGATATTCTTTATTTGTTATATCTATTTGTTTATTCTTTTTTAAACATTCTGTAAAAGGTTTAGTGAGTTTCGAGAAATTTGGAAAAAAACGCCGGTATCAAGAGAGTTTACCTAAAAATGATTTTATCTCTTTTACTGTTTTGGGGATCATTAATTTTTCAATTGCCTCGATTTTGTTTTTATTGGCTTTAAGCCCATCTTGTGATATTATAAATCCTAAATATTCTGTTTCGGTTTTTAGAAATTCCGACTTATCAATTTGTATTTTGAGATTTGCGTCTTGTAATTTTGAAAAGATTTTTTCTATGTTTTGTAGGTGTTCTTCTAAAGAGTTTCCGAGTATGATAATGTCGTCCATATAGACTAGGCAAATTTTGTTAATATATTCTGAAAGTACTTCGTTCATCATTCTTTGAAATGATGCCGGTGCGTTAATTAATCCGAAAGGCATACGGACGAATTCGTAATGCCCTGAGGACGTAGATAAAGCTGTTTTTTCTCTGTCTTTTTCATCCATTAATATCTGGTGGAAATCGGAATGCAAATCTAATGTCGTAAAAAATTTTGGTTTTCCGATATGGTCTAATAATGTGTCGATGTTGGGCAAGGGGAATTTATCTTCGATCGTTTTTTGGTTCAATTTTCTAAAATCTATCACTAATCTTGTTTTACGCTTTCCTGATGCGTCCATTTTTTTTGGCACTATCCATATGGGAGAATTATATGGACTTTTTGACTTTTGAATTACTTTAGTTTTTAATAAATTTTGAATATGTTCTTCGATATCTTTCTCGTATATTTGTGGAAGTCTATAGTTGGTATGTCGTCTGTTGTTCGGATTTTATGGGTAGTGACATTTGTAGCAGGTAGTTCTTTATCGGGTTTTGGAAATAAATTTGAATATTCTTCTAATAAGTTTATTTATTTTTCTTTTTTGGTCGTAAGTGAGATGTTCGTGTCTAAATTGTACAAATGAGTTGTTTATTGTTTGTGAAGATAGTAATTTGAATTTTCTGTTCCCAAGTGTTATAATTTTATTTTTAAAGTCCATTAAAGCATTACAATGTTCTAATATTTTTACACCAAATAACATGTTGCTTTCTTTATGAAAATCATGTACAAAAAATTCGAAATTTTTATTTTGAATTTTTATTTCAACACAATTTTTACATTTCACTTTTCCTTGTGCTGTTTTGAAAGTAATTGGTTTCTGAATAATTTTTAAATTTCGTTGTTTAACAATATTTGGAGAGATTAAATTTATATCAGAGCCCGAATCAATTAAAATGAAATAATCATTAAATCTTATTAGAGGAATGGATTTTAGTTTTGAGGTCATTACGTATTTTGTTCTATTGTTTCTAGAGTCTCCTCTAAAAAAGGATTGGTGTCGTTGTTATCGTAATTTTCTTCCTCGTATTCCTCGGTATTTTGTTCGTCGACTGCAATATTTTCGTTTTCAATTTCATTGTTATAATTTTGTCTAATTGTTGATGTGGACATGGGTTGAGTACTACGTGTTTGTAAAGACATTGGTTGAGGTGGGAGTTTGCGTGTTTCAAAGCTGTTTACTAAATTTTGTCTTTTAAATCTGTTAGGACCTGGAGTTGACGACTTGTAAATGTTGACTGGGTTTGAGGGAAAATATTGTCCGGGGAATTTTTTTGGTACAGGGTTAAAGGTGAAATTTTTTGGAGTGTTAACATTTTGTTTTTGATCATTTCGTGTCAATGGGCTGTTATGTATAGAATTGGCATAGCTAAATTCATTTTTCAGTAATGATTCGCATTGTTCTAGTGTCGAAGGTTGTTTCACAATGAAAGATCCTTTTATTAAGGGAGGTAACAATGATATGAATTTATTTACGATTGCTTTCTGATTTTCATCGAGAATAGCATTTTTCTGTTCTTGGGTGTAAGTTTTTGCAAGGATTTTTGATTTGTATATTTCATATTTATCCAACATGGTTTTTAATGTGGCTTCTGTACTTTGTTTGTATTTGGTTTCAAATAGTTCTCCTATTAATGTCTCAGGTGTTGTTTTATCTGAGAAACTTGAATTTAGAAATAGTTTCAACTCTTCCCAATTTTAGAATTTTTTTTGTGAAACAATCTTTTTTGCGTTATTTACTAATCTATTTTTAATTAGATTAAAAGCAAACACTTTTTGTGCTGCCGACAGTGTTAATGTGTCGAGAATAATGAATGTTTCATCCACAGTTTGGATGAAATTACTAAGCGTCGTTATGTCCCCTTCATATGTCGGGATCATTTCGACATAATTTTTGATATCTTGTAAAGAAGTCATATTGTTTTCTACAAAATTAAATCTTGGTGGATTTAATATAATTCGCCTAATATTATTTTGAGCGATAGGTATTTACAAATTCTTCGTTTTCAGAATCTGACATAGATTTTGTGTGATTGCCTTGTTTCGGGGCTCGTACTCTTTATTACTATACTCTATTTTTAAACTAGGAGGAGTAGGTACGAAAGTCTGATTTACACTATAGAAAGTTACCAGAAAAAGTTACTAGATTTTTTTTCGCGCGAAATACAAAAATTCCATACACATCAATACTGTATACTTCGCATGGAACTTATTTTAAAATAAAACTGACATTATAGGCTCTTATTTTTCACGCCGTATATTTGATTATGTGAATAAAGATAATATGTAATCTAAATAAACACTCTTACTTGATTTATATCTATATTTTTTAATTGAACATAGCGATAAAATGCACAAAACCTATATATAATTTATTATTTAAAAATTTATACCATAGAATACAATACCAAAGGAACAAAATACAAAAAATATTACATTTAATTCGTTTAAAATTGAACATAAATTGAAACTGTGTATTATAATATCAATAAGGGGAAATTTTGTGCACAGACATTAACAATCTTCATCAGAAGAACTCTCCGATGAGCTGGAGTCACCATTGCCAACCGAAATAATGAATGGTTCTATTAAGTCGTCCATTATTCCGTCCACCTTACACATTTTTTCTTCTTCCTTGATGACGTGTTCTACACAATTTTTCCAGTCAGCACATGTAACATTTTGCACCGCCTGTTGATTAAGATGTTTCACATCATTTAGCTTAAAAGTGGTATTTTTGGAAGCCACTTCATTCTTTATTTTTGCCCATATCAACTCAATTGGATTGAGTTCACAGTGGTAGGGAGGCAATCTTAATACAATTTTGTTATTTTTCTTTGCCATTTCGTCACATATGAATTGTATTTTTCTTTATGTTGGTTGATAAGATGAAGAAGTTCTGATCGAACCATGTCGGGATCAAAGCTAATATTTCTTGATTCTAACCATTCCTGCATTGCTTGTTTTCTGGACGATGATGTTGGTATTTTGTGAAGTTTGCGGCTATGGTAGGAGGCATTGTCCATGACAATAACAGCATTTTCGGGTAATTTGTTAAGCAGTTTAGCAAACCATTCTTCAAATACAGTTGCATTCATTTCTTCATGATAATCGGAAGATTTTTTACCTTCAAAGAGTAGCAACGCATCATCCACGAATCCATGTTCAGATCCACAATGAAGAGTGATAAGTCGTCGTCCTTTCCCTGTAGGATTTTTTAACCCAGTAGATAAATCTTCAAGGAAAGCCTGTCTTTGATTTTCGACACCACTATCTACCCAAACTTTTTCTTTCGTATGACCTTCATTCAACCAAGTTTCATCTAGGTAATAAATAATACGATCTTCTTTTCTATATTGTTTTATAGTTCTGAGATATCGTCGCCTCCATCGAATAATATGGTCACGTTCAATTAAAATACTTCTTCTGTTTCGGGATAGCAAGGACTGCAAAAACTACAGAGGCATAACACTACTAAGTGTACCAGCGAAATTATTTGCAAGAATCCTGGAAAATAGAATAAGAATCCAAATAGAAAGCACGATAGAAGAAACACAAAGCGGCTTTAGACCAGGGCGTAGTGTGCAAGACCATATTTTCACGCTAAGACAACTCATGGAAAAAGCTAGGACAGTAAATAAACAAATGCACATGTGCTTTATAGACCTTGAGAAAGCATTTGATAAGGTAAATAGAGAAAAAGTATGGAAATGTATGCAAAAAAGAGGAGTGGAAAATGCGACAATCAACTGCGTAAAACGTTTGTACAAAAATAACACCTGTTACGTAAGAGTAAGAAACAACTCATCAGAAAAGTTTACGACTTCTGCAGGCCTAAGGCAAGGATGCATTCTGAGCCCCTTACTATTTAACCTGTACATGGACGAAGCAATGAAGAATATAAAGACCAGTCTTAGAACTTACGATGTTGGATATTGGAGGATGCAAAAAATAAGAGTCGCAGAACTCTGCTATGCAGATGATATAGTTCTGACAGCCAAGCACGAACAAGATCTCCAACACAACATCAATATAGTACATAACGAATTTAAAAAATGGAATATGTTAATAAACAAAGACAAAACTAAGACAATGGTAATAAATGACAGAAACAAAGAACACTCAATAACAATAGAAAATAGTGAGATAGAACAAGTAACAACCTTCAAATACCTAGGAGTTATTATACACGCAGATGGAAAAATAGACCAGGAAGTTACTGACAGAGTGATGAAAGGAGGACGACTCTTTAATGCCCTGAAAACAAAATTCTTATCAAAAAAAGAAGTGCCTAAACAGACAAAAGTTGAAGTCTACAAGAAAGTCGTTATACCAACTATGACGTATGGGTGTGAATCATGGAATACATCGGAAAGGACACACAGCAGAATCAGAAATGTCGAAATGAGGTTCCTGAGGAGAATAGAAGGAAAGACAAAATACGACCGCATAAGAAACGAAACGTACTGGAGAAACCTAGATGTCAGACCAATAAAGGAGCACATAGAAGAGGCGCAACTGCGATGGAAGGGGCATCTACACAGAATGAGTGAAGAAAGAACAGCAAAACGCGTATATGAAGCTAGACCAGCAGGCAAAAGAAAGATAGGCAGACCGGCAAAAACATAGAATGACGTAAGAAGAGCAATGGAAAATAGGGGTGTTCAGTGGCACGAAGCTGGTCCGCTAATGAGTAATAGGACCGCATGGAGAGAAGTATGGAGAAGTAAACCCGAAGAAGCAGCAGCAGAAACTAACATGACAAAACTATAACCTTACACCGAAAGGTAGATAGGTACCTGGATTAAGTAAGTAAGTTGAAAGAATAGGTCAAATTAAATATGTTTTACACCTTACAAGTCTTTACAATCAGATATGATTTTTTAAAAGTTGTCTTAAATATCAAATATTTGGACGCTGACGTCACGGCTTGTCGGATGCGGCAACAGCCCTCTACCGGTTGTGTTCGGAACTATGATTGTTTGGGTTATCAATTCTTAGTTTGATTTTGTGACAGCAACATATTGTTAACGAAAAACATATTTCACACAACTTTTGGTATTTATTTTAATAAATGTTTTATTTACATACTCCTAGTACAAGTGGGACAACTGCTCGCACTACTCAAGTATTCAGTTTTCCCTTCAATTTTGATTATTATAATATAAACTAATTACAATGTAATCAGTATTAATAAAATTATTGTTTTTTTTACAAGTTTTCTCGCCAAATTATAGATATTCATAACTGCCCCGTGTCAATTCAAAACTGCCCCACCCCTGGGGCAATTTTGAACGATTGCAAAGGTTTTTTATATGTTTTCTTTTCATATTTTAAATATAATTTAGAAATTGTTTTTTTGCGTCAAAAGTTAGGTCAAATGTTATAGTATTTTGTAAATAAATTGTAATTTTGATACGTAATGTAATAAATAAAATATTAACAAAATATTAAATTTTGTTCTATACTGCCCCCTTTTTGGAGCTATAGGAAATGTTCAAGTAAAACCGTAAAACTATATAGATAAATCTTTGTTTTTATATTATATATTTTTTAAAGCACTACTAGGTTTTGTTTAAATTGTTGAAAATTAATATGTCCATGATTTTTATACCAAAAAATATAACAGATATAAATTGTTTATATATATATATATATATATATATATATATATATATATATATATATATATATATCACCACGGCATACCTACATTTGGGTGTGCCAATCTGCTTCTATTCGTAGATTTTGCTAATGACAATAATTAAATAAATATATATATATATATATATATATATATATATATATATATATATATATATATATTATACATATATAACTTACTTAACTTAATCCTAGGTCTTTCTACCGCTAAGTGTAAGACCGTTTGAGTTGAGAAGTTCACATACATATATGTAAATATAAACTAAGTTTTATATTACATTTATTCTAATTTTAAAAATTATTATAATAAACAATATATTGTTATATATTTTTGCATAATGAATTGATATATAAATATAAATAATATATCCCTTCGTGTGTTATTAATTGCCAAATTAAATAAATTTAAAATATGAATTTTTAATAATATTAACAATAAAGTAAAAATAATAGTCATAAAGACGTCAAATTAGACGTGGAAAAAAGGTTTAAATAGACCTAATTATGGCCATATAAAGTCGTCATATGGACGTCATAGCGACCACAAATCTGACGTCTAAATAGTCCTATTTCAGACCAAAAATCAACGTCACAGTGCCGTCGTATAGACGTCTGATTAGACGTCTAAATAGACCTATTTCAGACCAAAAATCAACGTCACAATGTCGTCGTATAGACGTTGGATTAGACGGCAGTATATGACTTAAATTCAACCTGAAATCGACGTCACTTTTTGGTCGACCGTCGGTCAGTGTTACTTGGGTAGTTTGGTCCGCAGGTGTTTTGGTTCGATGCCACTTCGCTCTAGCTCTCCTTTTTTCTGCTATGAGTTTCTTGATCTCCATTGGTACAGCATACGTTTTATTTTGCGTATTTGTATGAGGTGTGGCACTCTGTGCTGCCTCAGTAAGGGTGTTGATTAGCGAAGTTAATGCTGTGTCAATTTCATTTGGATTTTTGAGGCTTACTTTTAGATTTACGTGTTCTTGTATTTTGTTCCTATATTCTTCCCAATTTGTATTTTTGTTGTGTAATCTAGGGATTGGTTTTTTGTGGATGACGTAACAACTACTGACTGTCGCAATTATCGGTGAGTGGTCTGAGGAGAGGTCATAGCTTGGGGTAACATCCATATATGATGATGAAATCCCATTAGTAACAAAGAAGTCCAGAAGGTCAGGATTTTTGTTGGGGTCGATCGGCCAATAAGTTAGAGTAGCCGTTGAAAGGAAGGAATACTTCTGTTCGTGTAGCAGATTATACAGTTCTCTACCTTTTGTTGTTACTAGGCGGGAACCCCAGTAGGTATGCTTGCTGTTGTAGTCTCCGCCTGCAATAAATTTGGGTCCTAATGTCTGGAAGAAGTCCTTGAAGTTCTCATTTTTAATGTTGTGCCGAGGTGGACAGTAAACGACAGCGACAGTTAATTCATATGGGAGCATTTTTACTTTAATGACTGTTGCTTGTAGGTGATTTGTTTCATACTTAGGTAGTTCGGTATGGGTGATGGTGTTTTTTATTAATATAGCAGTGCCAGCATGGGCATTGTTATCTGGGTGATTGGTTGAGTAAGTTAAATAATTTTGTATACTGATACTGAAATATGATCTGTCTGTGAAATGAGTTTCACTTATTAGCATGATATCCACTAAGTTGTGATGAAGAAATATCTCAACTTCATTTTTATGTTGTGGAAGGTCATTGGCATTCCACAGGGCTATTGTTATAAATTTAGTAAATTTTACTTATCAACGTTGTAAGCATGTTTAATACCATGCTGTTTTGCTATACGAGTTGCTGGAACATAGCCATGAATTCTTCTAAAAATTTGTTTAAGACAGTGGATGTGTCTTCTTTGGTTTGTTCATTGTTTCCTCCTCTTACATTTGAATGTACAGTACTTTGTTCTCTGGTTCTATTTTCATTCAGTGCACGTGAGAAATTCATGTTTCGTTGTATTTGTGCTGTTTGGATGTGGTTTACTGGATGAATGACTGCTGGTGGATTTTGTTGGATATTTAATCTGTTATTAACATTGTTTGGCTTTTTTAGTATACTATGGTAGAATTCGCATCCTCTATAGTTAGCCGGATGCGGCCCTTTGCATAATGCACACTTTGCAGGCGTCTCTCTAGATTTATTACAGCTCGCTGTGCTATGTGCTCCTGCACATTTTACACATACGTAAGCCTTGTTACAGTATGCTTTTGTATGACCATACTGCTGACAGCGTATGCATTGTGAGATACCTTTACTCTTTCTGGGTGGATCACAATTATTTGATTTTGCAGGTTTTGCACTTTGTAGACATCTTTGTTGTTAGCTGCAGATTCCAAATCAACGAAAAATACATTTAATGGCTCTTTTGTAACTCGACTTCTTGCATTTAGTATATTTCTGACTTTATGTCCTATATTATTCAGTTCTTGTTTAATTTCGTCCGTTACAGTTGTGTGATGTAGGTGTTTGAGAACCATCCTGTAGGCTCGTTCTTCCTTAGGTTGGTATGTATGATGTACAATTTTCATTTCTCGCAAATAGCGTATTAGTTTTCTGTATGTATCTTTGATATGGCAGTTAATTTTTATTGTATTATCAGCTTGTGTTTTTGTAGTGTACTGTTCTTTTTCTACTACTTCACTTAATTTGGTTATCATTTCTTGATAATGTGTTACTCCATAAACAAATATTGGAGGTGGTCGTGGGGTTTTGTTTTCTACTGGTTTATCGTTGGTAACTCCTATATTTTCTACAGTAAGTTGACTGTATTTATTATTCAAAGTGATGTTTTGACTGTTTGTTGGATTAATTTTTCTCCTCTTGGTTTTTTTGGAAGTAGTAGTGTTTCAGGCGACACGAGAAAGCTTTTTGATCTCACGAGACGAGACGAGACTTACATGTCGAGATTCTCGACAATTATTCCAAGATTTCTCGACATTTTTTCTACTTTTAAAAATACATTGGAACATTTTGTAATTTTTTTTATCAAAAAAATGATATTTTTCTAATTATAAATCAAAATAGAATTGCTAAAATTTCTTAAAATACAACTACCTACTACTTTCCTGACGTCACAGCGTTCACATTCACTTACTGACTGAGGGTTACACCCAGTAATGGATAAAAAGCGTGATGATATTTTTATTTTATTTTAATAATTTATTATTTATAGGGATTCTTTTTAATAAATAAGCAAAATATATAATTACAAAATTGACATCACATGAAACAGAGACGCGTGAATATTAGAAAAAGATAAAACGTCAAACATGGACTAAATATAATATTGCCATGTACGATTTGTTTATTGAACACTTTTGATTTGCAAAAAAGCTTATTTATTTGCTTTGTACGCTCTTCTTTCATTTTCCATATTTTGAATTTTCGCGTCAATGAAACTTCCCAGCTCAAACGCGTCTGTTTGTACTCTAGGTATAAAAGTGATAGTGAAGAAAATTGCTATTTGTCTCAACTTCTAATGACTGTATATTATTTGCGTGTTTGGGTAATATATATTTCAATTTCAATTGCACATTGGATTTATTAAAAAAAAAACGAGAAATCTGGTCGAGATTCTCGGCCGAGACGAGACTCCATTGTTCAAGACTAGAAAAAATCGAGACGAGACTTAATTTCTTGTCTTCTAGACGAGACGAGACGAGACAATATAGTTTCCCGTCTCGATCGTCTCGTCAGAAACACTATTGTCTAGCGCTCGGATAAGCGCATGCGCGCACAGCCGGTAGACCAATAACAGAAATGCCAATAACGAATTAAATGCAGTTGGCGCATGCGCACAAGGGGCCGTGTCCACGCTTGAAGTGTGCAAAATGTACTGGACATTTCTTGTGTGCCTTTTAGCGGTATATAGGATGTTTCCTTTAAAACAACAAACGCTTTTTTCGGCGAAATAATGATTTTAGAGAAAAATGTTTCATACAAAAAATGATCAAGAATAAGGGTCTAATTTATCAGTAATAATAAACTGAAAATGCAACAAGTGGTTCTCAAACGGTAGAACAAAATTATATTGTTTTAAATGGTACCCTATACAATTCTTTAACCCGTTAGATAGAGATTTTTTTCTGATTTCAACGATATAAATATTGTATAGGGTTGTATGACAATTGTCTTGAGAAAAATGATATTAAAAATTAGAAATAATATTACAATATTGCAATAGGCTATGCTATACACAGGTATTGATACGTGTGTTGTGTTACCTAGGTTGCAATAGTAGTAAAGCCATTTTTTATTACATTACTTCTAATTTTGAATACGATTTTTCTCGAAATAATTCTTATTCAACCCTATACAATATTTATATAGTTTAATCAGAAAAAAATATCTCTATATAATGGGCTAAAAATTATATAGGGTACCATTTAAAAATATATAATTTTGTTCTACCGTTAGAAAACCATTGCTTGAATATTCGGTTTATTATTACTGCAAAATTAGCGCCTTATTGTTGATCATTTTTTGTATATAACATATTTCTTTAAAACCATTAGTTCGCCCAAAAAATCGCTGATTGTTTTAAAGGAAATACCCTATATAGTTTAATAGGTGTATTGTTATAGCTCTCAAAATTCAAATACATCATTTTTTCTAAAATTTTCGGAATTCTAATTTTTAATACTTAAATACATCTCAGTTCATTCAAAAATTTTAAACCGCAGGTAGATATCGTTTTTCGTTCTCGAGATATGCACATTAAAAAAAATCCAATTTCTATGTTATGACCCAAAAATGGATGGAGATACAAGCTTGGCGATTTTACGGTCAAAATTACATAAGATTACCATTTTTCACAAAAAATTAGATCAGTTTGTATGCAGATGTCCCAAATTAAGTGGTATACCATATGGATCTCGGAAACTATAAGGGCTACAAGGTCGGATAAATGGGCAATGTTGTGCAGTTTTGAGGGCTCATTTAGATTCCGATGAGAAAAATTTGAAACTTATTAAAAAAAAACTAAAGATTGCGATTTTCATTATCCGTAATTATAAAATATATAAAAAAATATTCATATAAAAGTTACATGACTTGATAAGGCAAACTTAAGACTAATGTGAGAATAAAATTCAAGAAGGCGGTTTCCAAGATATTAGTAGTAACTTTCTTATTTTAAATGGGCTCTATATTGGATTTTTATTTAAAAAAATACTTATTTTTTTTCTCTTTCTAATGGTGTAAGGGTTATTATTTTTTATGAAATTTCTTATTTTTTTGAAAGTATCTGTAATATTTACATATCATATTAGTTATTTTTATTAAATATATTATTTTATTGTGACTAAAAATATTATGGTCAATAAAAATCATCTGTTTCAATAATAAGTTTTTTTATATCAGATATCTGGTTGATGTACACATACGTTATATTCAAAATATGGAAACAAAATTAAATTATGAGCAGGGTATATATGGAATAGGGTACTTATTTTTTTTCTCTTTCCAATGGCGTAAGGGTTATTGTGTTTTAATTTTGTTTTACCCCTAAAATTTTTCTGTATTTTCCATGAAATTTCTTATTTTTTTAAGTATCTGTAATATTTACGTCATATTAGATATTTTAACCAAATAAATTATTTTATTAATTCTTCGGAATTTTAATTTTTTCTTAGCGGAATCAGAATGAGCACTCAAAACTTTTAAGTTTGCCTTATGAAATCAAGTAACTTTTAGGTATATGAAATATTTTTTATCTTTTATAATTAAGGCCCATTCACAAATCAAAATTAGTGTTAGTTTTATGTTTTACGTTTTATAGCAATTTGCAGCAGCATTCACAAATCATGTTTAAGTCGTGGTTTAGTAGGTAGTGACACCTACTGGCAAATACGACACAAATTAAAGAAATCGGTAACCCACCATCTTCTATTTTTTTTCTTTTTATTATTATACAATTTTATTAATAAAACTGCACTTAAAATTTTCTTATTATTCATAATAATTCCAAACAAAACTTGACAGTTATAGACAAGAACAACTATATATCGCTATTCCTTCCTATTGGTTCGTTCTTAAGTATAAAACGTAAAACTAAAACCAAAGATTGGAGTTTGCAATGTTCTATGCTAAAACCAAAACTAAATACTGATTTGTGAATGCTTGTATAAGAAACCAACCCAAGTAACACAAATGAACTAAAATCGACGTCACTGTGACGTCGTAATTTACGTCACATAGACGTCTCAGCGTGGAGCTGTACGACGTCATTTTAAGATGTTGTTTAGACGTCATTATAAGACGTTGTATCGACGTCATAATAAGACGTTGTTTCGACATCATTGTAAGACGTTGTATCGACGTCTTTTTAAGACGTTGTATCGACGTCATTTTAGGGCATTGTTTCCAAATCGAATTATCATATCTGTTGAGGTTAGTAATATAGTCATGAAATGATTTTTCTCGCATTTCTTTAATTTTATATTTTAATTGGTTGCTAAGTCGATTTAGTATACCCAAGTAACACAAATGACCTAAAATCGACGTCACTGTGACGCCCTAATTTACGTCACATAGACGTCTAGAAGACGTCTCAGCGTGGTGCTGTACGTCATTTTAAGACGTTGTTTAGACGTCATCATAAGACGTTGTATCGACGTCATTATAAGACGTTGTTTCGACGTCATTGTAAGACGTTGTATCGACGTCTTTTTAAGACGTTGTATCGACGTCTATTTAAGACATTGTATCGCCGTCTTTTAAGACGTTGTTTCGACCTCATTTTAGGGCATTGTTTCGACGTAATTTTTATGGTATAAACATAAATGGTGGTAGGAAAAATAAATAATTTAATTCTAGTTTTATTTATACTATATAATATAAAAAAAATAATTAAAAAATATTAATGCACAACAATATATGAACAATAAATATTACACATAAAAAGTGTTTAAAATAAATATTACGAAAAATACAAATTAATTAAATAAATAATGCATCTTATATCTACAAAAAAGTTATGTAGGGGAGAAGGGGGCAGTTTTGAACTAGGGGCAGTATAGAACACTTGAAATTTAATTTTTTCTATTGAATATTACGTCGCCATCTGTCATGTGTATAGTGTACTATGAATGCTGTTATCTGAAATGTTGAATAATAACCTCTCCGGCAGAGGGCATAAGTGTTATATTCGTTTTTCTGTCTGCGCACCTAAAATGTAAGTATTTTAGTTTTTACTTATAAGATTTTTCTGAGCTTAGTTTAAGTAATAAATAATATTAGATTAATTAACTATGGAATATAAACATTTAGGCACAAATATAGTTCACTTTTATAATAGTTTGAGCTACCGAGTACAAGTTATAAACCTAATATTTGGACACATCACGTGGGGCAGTTTTGAACTGCTGTCAATGGGGGAGTTCAAAACTGCCCCACGTTCATGTATTTACTTAATTTTTTATTTCTAGTTTAAAATGGTGCGAAATTATGTAAGAAAGCGGGAAGTAATAAACGAAGATGATGCAAAAAAAACTGTTAATGATGTAATAAATGGTAAAGGCTTGCGGGAAACAGCAGCTTTATACGGACTGAAAGTTACAACATTATACTATCGAGTTCAGAGTAAAAAAATAAGAAATTTGGCTCATACAGACAATTCTGTCTCTGTTCGTGACTATTCAAATTATTCTAGTCTTCAATCTACATCTCAAGTATTTAGTAAAACTGAAGAGAGCCTTCTAGTCAAATATATTTTGAAATGTTCAAGAATTCACTATGGAATGACCTATCTGCAAATCAGAGTATTGGCCTATGATTATGCCAAAAGATTGGGCAAAAGTATTTGCGCTACCAAATGGGATAATCAGAAGATTGCAGGAATTGACTGGTTGCAAGGTTATATGAAATGAAATCCCGATTTGTCTGTAAGAAAGCCAGAAAATACTAGTTTAAGCAGAGCGTCAAGTTTCACCAAGAATAATATTCAAGAGTTTTTCCAAAATTATGAGAGAGCGCTACAATCAAAGGAGTTCTCTCCCGATCGCATATATAATCTTGACGAAACCGGTGTTAGTACTGTATTACAATCTCCCAATGTAGTCGCTAAGAAGGGCAGTAAACAGGTTGGTGAAATAGTTTCTGCCGAAAGGGGAACTTCCATCACAGTTTGTGGAATAATAAACGCAATTGGAAATACAATTCCTCCTGTTTTTATATTCCCAAGGGCTCGATTTCGCGATACTATGTTAAACGGTGCACCCACTGGAAGTTTAGGACTAGCTAATTCACCAAGCAGTGGATGGATGACAAGAGAATTATTTTTAAAAGTTCTAGAACATATGGTTCATTTTACTAAATGTTCACAACAAAATCCAATATTAGTTGTAATGGATAATCATGAAACACACTGTTCTTTAAATGCAGTGGTGTATGCCAAAGAACATGGCATTGTGTTGGTAACCTTTCCTCCTCACACATCACATCGTCTTCAGCCTCTTGATGTTACTGTTTATTCGCCTTTTAAAACAAAATTGGCTCAGACAATGAATAATTGGATGATTAGTAACCCTGGCCGTACAATTATTATTCATGATCTTGCTGGTTTAGTTAATACTGCGTACGAAGCTTCTTTCACCATAAAAAATATAACTGAGGGATTTAGGCGAACAGGTCTTTGGCCACTAAATAGTTTAATTTTTTCTGATGAAGATTTTGATGCGGCATTTGTTACTGATAGACCGGAACCATCAACCTATCAAGTAACACATGAGGAACCTTCTACTTCTACATGTAATATGTTCGATTTAGAAATAATAGACAATATGATGAACTTAGAACCTACAGAATCGTGTTCAACGCCTAAAAAGTCAAAGACTAACGAAATTATAACCCCAGAACATGTGCGACCATATCCGAAGGCACTTCCTCGAAAGAATAAAAATACAAGAAAGAAAATAAAATCTAGAGTTCTGACAGAAACACCCGAAAAAAATAAAATAGAAGAAGAAACATTAGCTAGAGAAGAAAAAAAGAAGCAAGTTGAAGAAAGAAAAGCTAGAATTAATACTACTAAAGTGTAGAAGAATTTATCAAAAATTAAAGCATTTAAAATAACTCCAGATACATCCTCAGAAGAAAGTGAAGAAGACGTTATTTATGACGACTCTACAGATACGGAGGAATTTTCTGATGAACAAGATTTAGGGGGTCTCGTGGCCGTGTGCCTGAGTGTCTGGTCGCGAATCTGGGGACCCGGGTTCGATCCCGACCGACGCCAAAAATTACATCGCATTTTAATGGCACAAAATTGACCCCTGTGGCGCACTCTCCACGCCAGCAATGAGTGCCCGTGAGGTGACGCCTGGTAAGCGCCCACACGGTACAAATATTCCATCATTACCGATATCTGTGTACGAAGCAGATTGGCACACCCAGCAATGGGTAATATGCCGTGATGAAATATTTATTTATTTTTTTTATTTAACAAGATTTAGTTGAGAACAATGAAACTGGTAATAAAGAATCGCTGAAAATTCAAGATTTTGTCTTGGTTGCATTTAAAACAAAAAAAAGTATTAAATATTACGTAGGTCAAATAACAGAAGAAATATATGAAGATGATTATGAGGTAAACTTTTTGAAGAAACATACTGAAGGAATTAAGTTTTCTTTCCCACACACTATAGACAAATCGATTGTTAGAACTAAAGACATAGTTATGAAGTTACCGACTCCTAGTACAAGTGGGACAACTGCTCGCACTACTCAAGTATTCAGTTTTCCCTTCAATTTTGGTTATTATAATATAAACTAATTACAATGTAATCAGTATTAATAAAATTATTGTTTTTTTACAAGTTTTCTCGCCAAATTACAGATATTCATAACTGCCCCGTGTCAATTCAAAACTGCCCCACCCCTGGGGCAATTTTGAACGATTGCAAAGGTTTTTTATATGTTTTCTTTTCATATTTTAAATATAATTTAGAAATTATTTTTTTGCGTCAAAAGTTAGGTCAAATGTTATAGTATTTTATAAATAAATTGTAATTTTGATACGTAATGTAATAAATAAAATATGAACAAAATATTAAATTTTGTTCTATACTGCCCCCTTCTGCCCTACATATTTATTTGCACGTTGTTGTGTGGTGCATATTTCAACTAGTTCACCATCTCTTGGTTATGATTGCTTGTTTATATTCTTCATAATGGCACATCGGTTCGTGTTTTACCATATCTATAAAAAAGTAATTGTCATAAGCAATATAAGCACAATTTTATCTACTTACAATATATTAAATTTTCAATGTTCGTATTAAGAAATTTCAGTATTTTCAGTATTCTCCCGTGGTAATTAAAATGCTGGACATGACACAATACAAAGATGGCGGAGGGTGCGTTCATACATATACAGTAGTCTGAGCATATGTCAATTTTTATTTGATTTATTTTTATTTTGCTGTAATTTCTTTTAATTTTAGAAAAGAGTTGTAAATACAAAAATGAAAATATAATTCTTTCGACTTACCAAATTATTCTAAAATATCCACCTTGTATAATTTATATTCAGAATTGGGCTGCTGGGAATAATTGTTAATTGCCCGAACCAATTTTTTTTTATATTTCAAATTTTCGGGCCAAGCGCAATAATTTTTTTTATTTTTATTACGCAGCCAACATTTCGGCAGTTCGAATAGAATTTGTACCAACAAATTCTATTACAGCTAATGCCAATCTATACAAGATAAATTAGAATAAGTTTCCATTAAAAAAAAAAAATGCAACTTGGTCAAGATCACCAGAATCGAAATATGTATTAAAAATCACTATGATGTCTCTTTGTCGATGGTTTTTTGGAATCCAATCGTTCTAGAATAGCTTGAAAGGGAAGATGTAAAGATTCTTGGAAAACTTAGAAAAGTGGGATTTTTGGAGCTATAGGAAATGCTCAGGTAAAACCGTAAAACTATATATTTTTTGTTTTTATATTATATATTTCCCTTTATTTATACATTTGCATTTGTATTAGCAACATTTCTCAAAATGGTTTTTTAAAGCACTACTAGGTTTTGTTTAAATTGTTGAAAATTAATATGTCCATGATTTTTATACCAAAAAATATAACAGATATAAATTGTTTCCGTTTCGCATTAATAATTATGTAAACATGTAATATGTTTTAAATAAATAAAATATAAATATCACCACGGCATACCTATATATTTGGGTGTGCCAATCTGCTTCTATTCGTAGATTTTGGTAATGACAATAATTAATTAATAATATATATATATATATATATATATATATATATATATATATATATATATATATATATATATATATATATATATATATATATATATATATATATTATACATATATGTAAATATAAACTAAATTTTATATTACATTTATTCTAATTTTAAAAATCATTATAATAAACAATATATTGTTATATATTTTTGCATAATGAATTGATATATAAATAAAAATAATATATCCCTTCGTGTGTTATTAATTGCCAAATTAAATAAATTTAAAATATGAATTTTTAATAATATTAATAATAAAGTAAAAATAATCGTCATAAAGACGTCAAATTAGACGTGGAAAAAAGGTTTAAATAGACCTAATCATGACCATATAAAGTCGTCATATGGACGTCATAGCGACCACAAATTTGACGTCTAAATAGTCCTATTTCAGACCAAAAATCAACGTCACAGTGCCGTCGTATAGACGTCTGATTAGACGGAATGCTACAAGGTCACTAAAACTAAAACGTAAAACATAAAACTAACACTAATTTTGATTTGTGAATGGGCCTTTAGAGTTATTTGATATTTTTTTAAATCGCGATTTTCATTTCTTTTTTGAATAATTTTCAAACTGTTCGGAATTCTAAACTTTATGTTACCCGAAAATGGAATCTTTGGGTCCCAAGTTTGAACGTAAATATCTGAAGAAGTAAAGCTGCGTTCAGAGCTATCCACTTATCAATTACAATTAGTACTTGCAATTAATACACGCACTTTGACTTATGGGAAACAACGCTTGCGTACACAGCCACAAAATTAAGACGTTCATTGTAAGTGTTAAGTGGAAAGTATACAAACTCCTAACTTTTCACTTACAATTAGTGCGAGAATGCGACAGATATATCATTTTGTCTCTTTCTGACAGAAACTTCAAACAACAACGACGGCTCGTATAACCTATTTTCAATAGCTGTTCATATAATTACAATGCAGGATATTGTAATAAACAAAGGCGAAGAATTGCAGTAACAGCAGCATTTTTCATTGGAGTGTTTTTAAAATTCATGTTTTTTTATCCCATAAAATACTTTGTTGTTGAACTAGTGAAATAAATTGTTCACCGTGTTTATTAAAATCTACCATTTTCCCAGAAAATCTTAAAACCAAGTTCAACAGTTCAAGATCAACCACATGTATCTACTATCTACTTGCCACAGCAGACCGACCGACAGAATGTCTCATTGTTTATCGTTTCTTAACCCTATTTTGATCACAATCGAAAATATTATGATCCGAAATATATAATAATAATAACAAATGTATAAAGTAGATTTTTGCTAAATTTGTTCATATTGTAGCCTGTGTGCACCCGACTGCGCTGAGTCTAGCGCTTCGAGAACATAATCGTTTCTGAGAAGGCGATAACTGACGCAAGTGTAAACAAAGGGGGAGATAAGATAAATTACTGTCGCTCGGCTAATCCTTTTGTTCTATTGATACTGGAACGTTCTACAATAATAGAGAGATATAAAAGCGACGCAGCTCTGTGCGAGAGGCAGTTCAGTGGAGACCAGTATAGAACTCACGAGATCAGTGACTGAAGAGAGTTGGTCAGTGGAGTTAATTGAGTTCTGTTAGTGAAGGTCAAGTGGTGCTGTGAAATAAATGGGGATATAAATAAATAGTCTAAATAGTTAATGATATACATATCGCGTAGACAGTCTGCAGCCGACCGACAATCTGAGATTGGAACGCATGGTGAAATTAATAAAGTGTAATTAAATAGTCTAATGTTATTATTTAAATAAATAATACTAGTGTTAAGTGTTTAATAATATTCTTAGTCTTAAATTGTATTTAATATTTATTTACTCATAGTAATCGTTATTCTTATAATATTTATCTTAATTATTTATCGTTCAATAAACATTTATTTAAATAAAAAATATTTCTCTGATTTTTAGACTTCATCCAAATGAACGTTACAGTATAATTAGTTCCATCTTTATTACTAACACCGTAGTAGTAACTGTCATCCCTAACATGGTCTAGAAAAACATTTGAATAATGTAAAATATCAAAAATATCTTCCATATTTTAAATCAATTTCAATAATTCACATTTATGTACTGTATATAGCATATCAATCAGATCATTCTGGTTAACTTTTTTTCTCGATATAAAATGATGAGAACACAGAAACCTTGAAATCTAACCACAAAATAAAGGAATACTGCCCCATACTAGTTCAACGATATTATTAGGATAAATAATATAAGAAATAAAGTCTGATTCCAATAAATTGAATGGGAAAGATAGTATTGAATTTTTATTCATAAATTGATATTTTATTTGCAATTGGTAAAAAAATTGAATGATATACTACACCAAATGTTTGTGGTAGATTTTTTTTCAAGGCACGAATATTCAGGGTGTTCATTTTAAATAGGCCAATACAGGAGAACTATATTAGCTATAAAGTCGATGAAATGGACAAATGACTAATTTAAAGAAAAGAAAAATTATTTTTGTCGACCAATGGTTCTCTTAACTTTTTTTATTTTAAATTAGAACATATGTATATATCTTATTTGTTAGAGAATTTAATTCCGAATTCAGTGATATAACATTTTTATACTCTTATATAACTAAAACTAAAACAATTACCCCTTAACTTTAATATAAAAATATAAGCTATAAGCTAAATACGTATTTCGAGAACTAAGTTCTCATCATCATCATCAAACAAAAGTTTTGTTTTTGTTCTACTGATGATGAGAACTTAGTTCTCGAAATACGTATTTAGCTTATAGCTTATATTTTTATTTTAAGGTTAAGGGGTAATTGTTTTAGTTTTAGTTATAATTTAACCTTAGACTCCTCCTATTATTATAATACTCTTATATAATGATTTTTTTTGAGAAAAATGTATATAAAATTTTATACTAATTCGATTAAAGTATAGCTACAATTAGAGTGCCTTGAATGGAAAATATAAATACATGTGATTTTTTTTATATAGAATTAGAGTGGCTTGGCAGAAAGAAATGAATATTTTGTTCTTTTAATTGATCATAAATATCAACGCAAACAAAATATTCACGTTGTTATTTCAATTTTTCATGGCATTTTAATTTTATGTAAAAAATAACAATATTTATTTTTTCCATTCGTGGCACTTATATTATAGCAATATATTAATCAAAAGAATCACAATCAGCTCTTCAGAATTCAAGCAAAGGGCAAGATGTACGACATATATAACTTCACGATTGCATCACTTCAACTGAGGGCTTTTGCCCTCAATATGTAACATATTATATTATAGTATATTGTACAACCTGGCTAACCGCATGTATACATACATACACAAACTCCATATGTCCACAATCATAATACTTGTAGTACACAACATATCTATGACTTTGTATTGCAGCCAACATAATTTTGAAATGATCCTGTACCTAAAAAGTTGAGAGTACCTAGCACCTATAATAATAAAAAGGGGAATATATATCGGGACGGCAAATTAGGGGTTCGGCGGTTCGGAACGGCAATTCATGCGCCTCAGAATATGTACTTGAACCGATAAATTAGGGACTCTATTTATCTGAGTTTTATAAGTTACTTTTAACAATCTCAGCGTATGTTAGGTTTGGTAGATAGTAACAGATGAATTAGCGGCTCTTTTACACTTTTTGTCGCTAGAATACATATATTGCAGCACATTTACACTTTTTGCTGTGAACCTACATATTTTGTTGCTCAAATACAAAAATTGCCGTTGTCAATACATAATTTGTCGTCAAAAATACCTAATTTGCCGTCTCGAAAAATGACACCCTAATAAAAACAATTAATAATTAGATACCTTCAAATGTATTGCAATTGCGTCGCTTCGCAACTGAGGTAAATGTGGTTGCAAAATTGCAATTAAATTGATTACAGTTTTATTTTATCTAGTGTAAACATTTTTTTTTTAAATTATTTTCTGGCTCTTCAAAAAGATTTGTCGTATCCCTTAAATTTCTACGAACTAACCTCACATAATTCTTTAAATGTACATTATTACGAAATAATTACATAATTTTTACTAATTTGAATAATTGCTTGCTTGTTATCATCTTCTTCTAATAATATTCCAATAAATAATAAATTTTGTTGTTGATTTATTATAATAAGGTCAAAGTATGTAAGCTTATGGCTAGTTCATCTGTCCCTGTAAATATTTACGAATCTGTAAGAGTTTACAGAAAAACTGTTAGCTACAGAAGTGATCAGAATCGCAGTTTTGATCGTAGCGTCATACAGGCGTAACGAGAAGCGTTACAGACCTTACAGATATGAGCAGAATCGACCCATTATATCACTCTCTTGTATAGGCTCTGCCTTTAACAATGAATTCATTTATTTATTTATATTAATCAAAAGAATATACAATTTTATATGCATTTTACCCAAAAAAGGGTATAAAAATAATATATCACTGAATTCAGAATTAAATTCTCTAACGAATAGCCAAATAAAAAATATATGTTCTCAATTAAAATAAAAAAGTTAGGAGAACCACTGGTCGGAAAAAATAATTTTTCATTTCTTTAAATTTATCTTGTAAAATATAAATTGTTTGCTCATCTAATCGTTTTTGTAGCTCTTATAGTTCTCGAGATGGTGACCCATTTAAAATGAACAACTGCATACGGATGTCCAGGAAAATGTGTCCAACATGGGAGCCTGAGAATTATAATAAATACAACGTTGGTTAATAAGACAAATAAATAAATATATCATCGCTGCACATTATGTATTGCTGGGTGTGCCAATCTGGTTGTGTTTACAGATTTCGGTAAATTAATGGTGTTATAATAGGGTTTTCTACGATTTTTTTGATTTTCTTGTATGTTAATGTAGAGGTGAAAATATTGGACTCATATTTTTTTATTTTGCTTCAAAATTAATAGAATCGGAAGAAATGCAAAAGAATTATACAATGTGCTACGACGTCATCGCGTGACGTCACAGCCCCAGCTAACCTTGGCTAGCCCCAGCGAGAGAGACAGCTTGATAATCATGGGATAGAAACAGTTGTGTCAAGTGAATTTAACTACACAAAATAAATTCAATATAATAAAATATTTTTTTAAACTATTTCATTTTTTTTAAATACTTGATAAAACATGAAAGTTTAACCACAGTTTTCTTGTTACGCACGTGTATTAACAACCTACCAACGTCAACAAAATAATTCGTGCAAAGGCCAGGCAAGCGCACAAACCCTAATGAACCCACTTCGTTGACCTCGCTAGGGTCGTGACGTCACTTGGCGACCGTTTTAAACATATGTATTTTTCAATTTAAAATTCATTTATAAATACTATATAATTTATTATTATTTTCATTTTATATTGTAACGTTTTATTTATATGGGTGAAGTGTAAAACTCAGACAAATATTATTAGTTAAAATAATACGTTTATTAAACGATAAATAATTAGATTAAATATTAACAAGATGATAAAAGTAACTAACACTATGATTAAATAATTATAAACACTAAGAATATTATTCAATGCTTAAACACTAATATTATTTATTTAACCAATATTTATATCAACTCGTAGACGACTTATTTATATCACCGACTTCATTACTCGTTGCTTCTATATCACAGACTATCTCCCCGCTGTCATTCAGACGGTATTTATATGGCTCATATCCTTCTAGAATCCTTCGGCGCCACAGCGATACCGAGTACAAAAGAATTAAGTCACGGCGTAATTAACATGTTTCAACGTGCATGGGTTATTCCGTTGTCGGGGATTGCATCATCGCTCTGGTACATTCTTTCAGTGGCGGCGCTCGTATACTCTTAACTCAAGGGCGCACGTCACACTGCCCCCTCCTTAAGACTGTTTCGTTCCGGAACAGTTCTTGATGACGAAATCTACATGTATTACCCTTGGTACATTTGGAAGTCTTGAGGAAGTGACAGTCGATGGTCCGCTGGAGTTCTTCTTTCTGTCCGTTAGGGTTACAGCTGCAGACGAGAATTTCAATACCGGTATAGCGGAAGAGGATCTCTAACATGTTCTTAACAATCCTCCAATGCAAACCATCTAATCCGCAGCCTAAATTCGGTACTGCTAGGTTCAAATTGTCATTCTCTATCAGATGATCCTTCAAGTCACACAGCGAGTTCCATAGATTGCGATACGACGGCTTCTGGTACGAGCGTGGTTCTGTGAATAGGTTGTAGATATACCGCTGATGTTCTGTATTGTTATCCCTCAGTCGTAGCGTTTTCCCGACGGATGGACCTTGGTTGGCCAGTTCTTGTAGTCGTCCAAATTTTGTCTTAAAGACTGACGCTATGCCTCGTGACATCTTTAAGTCTTCCGATACGCAGTGGCCGAGGGAATAATCTGAGGACACGGTGAACTGGTGTCTATGTTCTTCTGTAGTCACGCCATACCGCGCCTTGTGACAAAAGGAATACTGTTCCATAAAGTCTTCAAAAGTCGGTTCCTGGGCTATGATCCGACGAACCGTTGCTTCATGATGGTTTTCATTGTTGTTACCGGCGAAGGGAACTAGCCGATTATAGTGTACTACTCTCGGCTTCCCGGTAGGTGCTTTCCTAATTCTGTATATCACGTCGTTTATTCTCTTAACGACCTCATAAGGCCCTTCCCAGTTCTTTGCAGCTTTGGTGATGTGCCTCGACACCTTTGTGGATTGTAAAGCCACACTAGATCCCCTGATTTGTATCCACCTTTTTTGCCTTGATGTCATACTGGTCCTTCATTCGGTCGCTGGCAGCATGAATGTTTGTTCGGACTTGTTCATGAATGTCGTCCATTCTTCTCCGTAAGTCCGTTACGTAATCTTCCCCGGCCAGATCTTCCCCAGGTTTACTGCCGAACACCAAGTCACATGGCAGGCGCAACTCACGCCCGAATAAGATGTTCGTAGGAGTTTTCCCTGTGGTATCGGTTGATTGTTCTGTTCATTCGTTCAACCATGCCATCGGACTGCGGATGTAATACAGTTGTTCTGGTTTTATTAATTCCTAATATCTTACAGATATTTTGAAAAACGGCAGACTCGAAATTTCTTCCCTGGTCGGAGTGAAGTTCACGTGGTACACCAAACCGGCATATACACTCTTTGACTAAGGTTTCGGCGACCGTGGTGGCTTCCTGGTTGGGTAATGGATAGGCTTCAACCCATTTGGTGAAGTAGTCCATGACAACCACGATGTATTTATTTCCGTCTTCGCTTTCTGGAAATGGCCCCTCCACGTCAATCGCAATGCGCTCAAATGGACTGCCCACATTGTATTGACGCATTGGAGCTTTTCGCCGTTTATGCGGACCGTTGCTTCCAGCGCAAACCACACATTTCTTGCACCAGTCTTTAACGTATTCCTTGTAGTTAACCCAGTAAAATCGCTGGCGCAATCTTTCTAATCTAATGTTTTGTTGACTCCAAAATGGCCACCTCCAGATCCGTCATGGATCTCTTTCAACACGTCTGGTATTCTATTCTTAGGCCATCCTCAATCATCATTGAGTCCCATTGCGCCCAGTACGATTTTACACTCTGTGAGTATGGTGCAACTTCTTCCCATCTTGGTTTTCTCTCTTCTGCTTTCCATTCCAGTATAATTTTCAAATTCGGGTCATTTTTTGGTCTTCGCGTAGTCCGTCGGGCTACCAATTATCATCGACTACTGTTGTCCTGGCGACGGTAAAATGTTTCTCTTCCAGTCGACTACAATGCTTGCATTCATCTTGGCATGGCCTTCTGGACAATGAGTCGACATTACGATGGCTAGTAACCGTCCTATAATCGATTTTGAAATTGTATTCCTGTAGTCTTTCAATCCATCTAGCCACCTGACCTTCAGGATTCTTGAATTGTAGCAGCCATTTTAATGCAGCATGGTCAGATCTAATCAAAAATCTTCTTCCGTACAAATATTTGTAATGTCCCACGGATTTCACGACTGCCAAGAGTTCTTTTCTGGTCACACAGTAATTCCTTTCTGGTTTTGACAAGGTCTTACTAAAGTAGGCAATAACCTTCTCATGCCCGTCTTGTATCTGGGAAAGAGCGCCACCAATTCCGACGTTGCTGGCATCTGTGTCAAGCATGAAGTCTCCTTCAGGTAAAGGATAACTCAAGACGGGTGCGCTTGTCAAAGCATGTTTTAGTTTTTTAAATGCAACTTTACAGTCCATTTCCCAGATAAATCTTCTTCCTTCTTCAGTAAGCCTTGTCCGTGGCTTGGCTATGTTGGCAAATCCAGGTACATATCGTCGATAATAGTTACACAAACCAAGAAAACTTCTAAGTTCGTGTTTGTCCCTAGGTGCTGGCCAGTCTCTCACTGCCTTTATCTTCTCCTGGTCAACTGCAATACCCTTACCGGAAACCACGTGTCAAAGGTAATGAACTTCTCTTTGAAACAGGTAACACTTCTTCGGGTTAAGTTTCAGGTTAGCCTTTCTCAATCTCTGGAAAACCTCTTCCAAATTCTTCATGTGGTCCTCGAATGTCTTACCTACCACAATAATATCGTCGAGGTACACTAAACAGGTTTTCCAAGATAGCCCAGCCAATACTGTTTCCATGAGTCGTTCCAACGTTGCGGGAGCATTGCGGAGCCCAAATGGCATTACGGTGAATTGCCAGAGTCCTGTACCAATAGTGAAGGCTGTCTTTTCCTTATCTTTTGGATCCAAATCTACTTGCCACTAACCGCTCTTTAGATCCAAAGTGGAGAAAATCTTTGAGCCAGCCAAAGTGTCTAATGTGTCGTCTATTCGAGGTAGCGGGTAGCTATCCTTCTTCGTCACGTTGTTGAGTTGACGATAATCGACTAAAATCGTGTAGAGCCACCCTTCTTCTTCACTATCACCACTGGTGAAGCCGAAGGACTGCTTGAAGGTTCAATCACACCGTCCATCTTCATGTCCTCCATAATTCTTTCGGCTTCCTCACGCTTCGCCAATGGCAGTCTTCTTGCGTCTCCGGTGTCTATTTTATGGTGAACTATATTAGTTCTCCCTTTTGTTTTCTTGTCAAATTGGAACACATCTTGAATTTTCCAATTAAATTATATGCCTTGGTTCTCTGGTCGGCGGTCAATTCTTGAAATGATGATTGATTAAAGTATCTGTAACTTTTTGCGATGTGTTTCCCTTGGTCTTCACAGTTCGAATAATCGACGATACTGCCAAGCATTCTCCTACAATTGTTCCTATTTTAAGAATAACCGGATAGTTATTTACGTTCATTATCCGAACTAGAATTACCTGGCTGGCTTTGACCAGTGATTTTCCGACAACAACCCCAGTGCCAATTTTGGCATCGTCATTCCTGGGCTCAAGCATAATAATGTTACCCTCAGAGAAACTACCATCTAAATGTGCTCCCAGGATAGTTTCACTTCGTTCTGGGAGGGTGATGTCTTCGGTCATTAGTACGCGCACAGCCTTGTCGTCTCGTGGGCTTAATACGAGTTCTTCTTCATTGACCATCATCACTTAAAACCATGCTTTGTCATTGCGTCCAACCCAAGTATTAATTCATCTGCAACATCAGCTACCAGCACACGATGTTTAAAGGAGGTGTTCCGAATAGAGATGGTGACATCTATTTCTCCTAATGCGGTAGCTTGTTCTCCCGTCGCTGTGCGTAATCGCCACTTAGTTAGTTGAAGATGCGTCTTGCCAGTTTTCCTTATCAAGTCGGGTCTAATTATAGTTTTTGTCGCACCCGTATCCAGTAGCATTTTCAGTGGCCTTCCGTTAATAGAGCCATCCACATAGATGCTATTGGCTTTATGATGAAGAGATGCGACATAACTGATGGATTGTGGGGCTACTAGATTACGGGTCGACAGTTACCCCTTCGCATCAACCCGATTTAGTTTTCCGACTGCATTTCTTCCTTTGTCGATTCCGTTTTCTTTTGTATTTTTCTGCAAAGTCTCTGCGGATGGTCCAGTTCACCGCAATTCCAACAGCGGAGTTTCTTTCTTCCGGTAAACACTTCACTTGCAATTCGTCGCACCGTCTCTTCTAGATCTTCAGTGTTTTCCTCTCTCAGCATCAATATTTCGCACTCGCTATTGGTTACGTGAAGCTTGTTTGGTAGCTTCATGCTCCAATGCATATGAGAGTGCGTCGACTAAAGTTTTTGGGCGAGCCAATCGTAGTGCTTGCTGAGTTTCGCTGTCTTGAACCCCGTAAATGAATGATTGAGTGGCCAGGCACTCCAAAACGCTGTCAGGAGCTGTAGGATGTGCAAGACGAACCAAACGGGCTACGTCGGCTTCAAATTCTTGCAGGCTTTCTTTTGGATTCTGGTACCGATTTCTTAATTGCGTCTGGTATACCTGTTCCAGATGCGCATTACCATATCGCATATCCAACCGCTTAACTAGTTGGTCATAGTCTTCTTGTTCTTCTTCCTTCAGCGTTTGTAAGATATCGATGGCTTCTCCGCGCAATGAGACTGTCAACGCCGTAGCCTTCTCCTCGGACGTCCAATTATTTGCTTTTGCGGTCGCTTCAAATTGTTTTAAATAATTCGGCCATGAAGACTTCCCAACAAATTCCGGTGTTTTAATGTGCATTGTTGTACTAGTATCTAGTTTTACTACTTTCCTTCCTTCCAATACACCTGCCTTTGCCACACCAGAATTCGAAATTGACGACGATGTAATTTTAGTGATTTTTTCTCGTAATTCTTCTATCTTCTTGTTATACTTATCTTCTAAATTCTTCAGGTCTTCTTCAGTTTTTCTAGAATTTTCTTCTAATTTTTCTTCTAAACTTCTAGAATTTTCTTCTAATTTTTCTTCTAAACATCTAGAATTATCCTCTAATTTTTGTTCTAATGCTCTAGAATTTTCTTCTAATTTTTGTTCTAATGTTCCTGTCAATTCTTCTTTTAATGTTCTAGAAATTTCTTCGGCTTTTCTAGAACTTTCTATTAATTTTTCTTCTAATGTTCTAGAATTTTCTTCGGCTTTTTTACAACTTTCTATTAATTTTAGTTCTAAGGTTCTAGAACTTTCTGCTATTGCCTGTTTTAAACTTTGTTGTATCTGTTTACCAATGTCGGATACGTCACTCAGAATTTCGAATAGGTAATCTTCAGGATTTTCATCAGCATCGGTTAATGCCTGCCGCAGTCTTTCTTGAAGTGTTGACTTCCTTCCTGTTATTTCCACATCCCGTTCTTCTAGTTCTCTCTTGAGATCACCTACTTTCAATTCACTTAATTTTAATTGTTTAGTCGCCATTTTATTTATTTTTATTTACACTCCACAGTTTATTAACAACCCCACGCCTGACACCAATTGTAACGTTTTATTTATATGGGTGAAGTGTAAAACTCAGACAAATATTATTAGTTAAAATAATACGTTTATTAAACGATAAATAATTAGATTAAATATTAACAAGATGATAAAAGTAACTAACACTATGATTAAATAATTATAAACACTAAGAATATTATTCAATGCTTAAACACTAATATTAATTATTTAACCAATATTTATATCGCTACATTTATTTATATAACTACATTTATTTATGTTAACAACTCGTAGACTACTTATTTATATCACCCACTTCATTACTCGTTGCTTCTATATCACATACTATCTCCCCGCTGTCATTCAGACGGTATTTATATGGCTCATATCCTTCTAGGATCCTCCGGCGCCACAGCGATACCGAGTACAAAAGAATTAAGTCACGGCGTAATTAACATGTTTCAACGTTCATGGGTTATTCCGTCGTCGGGGATTGCATCATCGCTCTAGTACATTCTTTCAATGGCGGCGCTCGTATACTCTTAACTCAGGGGCACACGTCACAATATTTTACACTTTATACTAATATGTATGTGCAATACTTATTTCTTCGCCAGGCATTGCCTAGAAAACCCTATTATTTGAGAAAAATGCGTAGTTAACTGCATATAAACGAAAATGTAAATTATGCAGTGTTTTTATTTTTGCAAATACATTCCAAGTATACTGGATACTGGATTTTAGTTTAGACATATGTATTTAGGGCACGTTTTACATTTTCTTGTTTGGAAATGCTCAATTTTTTTTATTTCAAATAATGTTACGTCATGAAAATAATCTGTTAATAGGGGAACTTTTGTCTAATTTTAATCGACCTTGTATCTCTTTCGTGATCTTCTTGATGGACACGATATCCAGGAGACCTAAATACTAAATTTACGAATTAAGACGACATTCTCCAGTACGAAATATAGACTATTTTTCTGGAACAAATCCTGAGTATATGATATGATAGAACATATTTCATTCATTTTTTCACTATTATGTACATAAAGGATGGAAAAAGTATGCTAACCCCTAATTATTAATTTTTTATCAATGTAACGAAATTTTAGGAAGAAAATAAGGTTTGTATTTTGCCATTGTTTTTTTTTAATTATTAATAAATCTGATAAATATAAACTACCGAGTATTCTGTTCATTACTAAGATCTCATTTCCAAGTTAATCTTTTATCATGTATCTAGCACATTGTCGATTTTATTTTGTGGAGAATGTTGGAATTCTTGTTAGTAGAACACGTGTTTTGAGTCGTGATCGAAGATTCTCGTAATTAGAGACGAAAACGAAGATATGTAACAACAATGTTGAATTACGTGTTCTCAAAGTTAAACTTATTGCGTTAATGATCCACGATTTTATACTAATTTGCGAAGTGCATTCCGCATCGACATACATTCGCAGATAAACTATACATTTACGTGCAGACTTACAGAAAGAGAAAAGAGAAGCTTAATTTTGATTTTATTAATTCAAGTATTTCTTTTTTTATAAAAAAAAAAAACAAAACAAAAATATTATTTTATTTAAAAATATGAACAAAAAAGCCTAATTTAGAATTAATACAGCTTACACATACTCAATTTTGAGTCAATATTTTTTTCGTTACAGAGATATGTATTTCGTAGTTGACATTTTGGATTCCATTTTTTTCTTGTCGGTTGCGGAGCCCCGTTCCATAAAATAAATTGCTGTCACCCATAAGTCTACCTATTTTTGAGTTACGACTCCCAAAACTCATATACACCCATTTGTCCATAAACTTACTTTTAGATACATTCCACCGCCTTGAGTCTAAATTTTTAAACCAGAAATTAATATCTCTTTTTAGTTCTCCAGTTATTTGCATCCAAACTTGGGTCTCAATTTTTTTATGGATTTTATGGAGTGGGATACGGCCCTGGTGACTTCGCCATTCGATTCTAGGGTGGCAAAATACATAGGTATTCAAATTTTATAAATTTTTGAACAATTATCTGGACAAAATAACTGGATGGCCAAAAAAAATCTAAAATAAAATAAAACAAAAAAAAATCTTGGGATTTTGGCCATTTTAAGGAATTTTAGTGTTTTTGGCTGTGCAATTTGAACTATAACAATTTTTTTCATAATTTGTAAATTTATGTAAGGTGAGTAAGGGAAGTACGTACTACTTTCTTCAAAGTTTGACTTTGCAGTTTATTTTAATTTCCAAATTCTAGAACAGTGCTTCTCAACCTTTTCATACTGCGGAACACTTTGTAAGCAAGAACTTTAGGCTGAACATTTGTTAACTAAAATAGGAAAAAAAGTAAATTCATATAATCTTCTCTTTATATTGTTTTCTGCTACTTGCTTTTTCGAGAGTATAATCTTTTTTATGAAATGCTGACAATTTGTCTGTCGTAGTTAAAACATCTTCATTTTTACCCAGTATACTTGTATTGATTGACGTTTAATAATTAAAAATATCTTTTAAATAGTTCCACTGAACACACCACATATTATTATTGGGCGAATAAAATGTTTTCATTTTAAAAGAAATGAAACAATTCTTTTTTTAATTCTAATACATGGGAAAGCATCATTTTCCTAGAAAAAGCCGTCTAACAACTGTGTTAACAACTCTATTCAAAATATTCCGCAATTATATGGAAAATGTTTTTGCAATAAGTGCTTGTCTATGCAAGAAGGATTTTTTTTAATAAATCTCAATTTTGTTTTTGTGCAAAAACTACAAATCCCGCCTCCTACTATTAATGGGGCTCCGTCAGTACAAATTTCAACACATTTTCATATTACAAAAAAATAATTCAGTTACAGTTCTCACTCTTTGTTTCGCCGTCTATTTGTGGGTAGTTGAAATATGTGTAAGTCATTGTGTTATTAAACTAACGCACTTTTTGTAAAGTGTTCATCTTAATTTTGTCCGTAGAATCGAATGGCGTAGTCGGCAAGCTCGGATTTCTATCCATTTTTGGGTTACAACAGAAAAATCAGCACGTTAGGTTGTATCTAAATATATAAAAATTGGAATTTTTAAAACTTTAAAGATTTTGGAGAAAATTGGAGCATTTGGGTTTTGAGGACTATAACCTGACTGGGACAAAGGCTGTACATATTTATGATGTATTTATTTTCCACTGGGCATCTTCAACATTTGTCCAGAACATATATGACCCATTGGGACTCAAAGGGTTAAGGAAGAGAACTACAACTGATAAATTTAAACATTAAATTTCATTATCTCGACCTACTGTATGTAAGTATGTATGCATGCACGTATGTATATGTATGTAGGTGGACTGCATTGCCCGATAGAAGAATTATTTGTATCGCTACGAATTCGACCTTTCTGTTTGCTTGAAGGCCGTTTGTTCGCATCTAGTGCCACGCTAACCGCTTAAAGATCACATTGAAATGTCAATCTACCCACTCTTTACATTCATAATTCTAACTATTCCTTTTGTCCTGTTTTTACACAGTTCCAGTGTATGTTCAACGAAACAGATATCTCATTACAAATTGATATATTCGACGATGGATTCTCTCTATAAATATATACATATGTATTAATGTTATTGGCGCAGTCATAAAAGTAACATCTCGTCACATTAAAACGGTATACATTTTAAGGGTTACATTTAACAAAGCACTGAATTTATTGATTTGATCTCCAAACTCCAGTGACAGCACCAAAATTATTCATAATCGGAACAAACAAGTTTGGTAGCTTGTCTATCAATTTAATGATCAAATATTTAATCTAATTGTCAAAATATTATTTGGGACTGTGTACCCGAAAATTTGGAAATATTTTGTATGAAATTTCCTAAATATACCTCAAGATAACCTCATCTAACGTACGAATCTCATGCCCGCAAAATTCGGGCCGTTATAGGTACTCGTAATTTTACTATCGTAAAAAAACATTATTAAACATATTTTTGATAATAAAAGTACATTGCTCATTTATTATTTTTGGTGCTCAAGTAATCCATTGATACCATATGCCAGAAAAAAAATGGTGCACAGAATTTATTTTGGTGTCCATTTAAATAGATTCCCTATAATTTTTAACAATGCACAATCTTTATTTTATAAAAAATGATCTTTTTTGCCACTTTTATAAAATTTAGACGATGTATCTCTGTAACTAGTTATGTTCATAAATTATTTTCATTTTATGACATTACTCTAAAGAAGGCAGATTGACTGCCGAAACGTTGGTTTTTGTTATATTTAAATAATAACGAATTCTTGAAGACTGCGTTCTGCGTAATTTTGTCCTACAACCCAATCGAACAACAATTAATTTTATCAATATATTTACAATAACTCTAGTCTCTAGCAGTGGCGGCTCGTGGGACATTTTGATGGTAGAGCCACTTAGCAAAGAATATATGGCCTCCTCCGACTCATTTTTTAAAGAAAGAAAAAACGATTTATCTTCTTAACCTAAGATTATTTTGAGTTATAAAGGTTTATAATTTCAAACAGTTTTATTTAAAGATATGCAGCGTGTCCCAAATTAAGTGGTATACCATTGGAATCTCGGAAGCTATAAGAGCTACGAAGTAGGTTAAATGGACAATGTTGTGCAGTTTTGAGTGCTTATTCAGATTCCGCTGAGAAAAATTTAAAATTCCGAACAGTTTGAAAAATTATTCATATAAAAGTTACATGATTTGATAAGGCAAACTTAAAAGTAATGTCAAAATAAAATTCAAGATAGCGGTTTCCGAGATATTAGTAGTAATTTTCTTATTTTAAATGGGTGCTATATTGGATTTTTATTTCAAAAAATACTTATTTTTTTTCTCTTTCTAATGGTGTAAGGGTTATTACGTTTTAATATTGTTTTACCCCTAACATCTTAAATTTTTTCATTATTTTTCATGAAATTTCTTATTTTTTTTTTAAAGTATCTGTAATATTTACATATCAAATTTAAAATTACAAACAGTTTGAAAGTTATTAAAAAGAAAAAAACTGAAAATCGCGATTTAAAAAAATGTCAATTAACTCCGTAATTATAAAAGATATAAAAAAATATTTCATATGAAAGTTACATGATTTGATACGTCAAATTTAAAGGGATGTCAGAATAAAATTCAAGGTGGCGGTTTTCAAGATATTAATAACAACTTTCTTATTTTAAATAGTTGCTATATTGGATTTTTACTTTAAAAAATACTTTTTTCCTCTTTCCAATGGCGTAAAGGTTATTGTGTTTTAATTTTGTTTTACCCCTAAAAATTTTCGTTATTTTTCATGAAATTTCTTATTTTATTTTAAGTATCTCTAATATTTATGTCATATTAGATATTTTAATCAAATAACTTATTTTATTGTGACTGAAAATATTATGATCAATAAAAATACCTGGTTTATGTACACATGTGTTAAATTAAAAATATTAAAATATAAATTATGAGCAGGATATGTATGGAACAAGTTAGATAAGGAAAATAAAATACTATTCTGCAAAACTACTTAAATTTTTGAAATAAAAATAAGAAATTCAATGAAAAATAACGAAAAATTTAAGATTTTAGGGGTAAAACAAAATTAAAACACAATAACCCTAACACCATTGGAAAGAGAGAAAAAAAGGTATCTTTTTAAAATAAAAATCCAATATGACGCCTATTTAAAATAAGAAAGTTGCTATTACCGCCACCTTGAATTTTATTCTGACATCACTTTTAAGTTTGACTGATAATTTTACTTTTATATGAAACATTTTTTTTATATACATATTTTATAATAGGGTATTCTCTCATGATTACAAATATTAAAAAGTTATTTAAAATACTAAAGTTGATTGCTAAACGAGAGAGAAAAAGCAAAAAAACATGTTATAAATTGATTGTTGCAAAAGATATAAAGCATTAAAATTTTGATGATGTCCTAGTTGTACTATCAATGGGAGACCAGTTGATATCCCTACTACATGCTCGAATATGATAACACGCCGCATCTTAGGTACGTACATGCTCGGGTCTACTTCGGTTCGTTCGGGAGTATTCGTAGTACAGCTGTAGGGATAAATAAATGTAATCATTTACTTAAAATGGTTTTCTTATAATTATCTTTACTTTTTTTAGTAATAATATGTAAGATTACAATTAAATATATTTGATTTCCTACCTTTTGCAATACTTACTGAATACCATCTCGAAAACTCATGAACCACTGATTGTACACCGCTGGTACGTACAACTAGTACGTCACGTATCACGTGACCTACCAAAATTAAATTAAAAAAATTAATATCTCGCTTATTAAAAGGAATTTTTAATTCGGGTTTTCACAGGTACTCTTAGAAATACCTGTTCTTTAAGAAAAATAAATAAAAAAAATATGCGAGAATACCCTATTATGGAGTTATTTGAATATTTTTAAAATTGCAATTTTTCTTTTTTTAAATAACTTTCAAATTGTTCAGAATTTTTATTTTTTCTCAGTGGAATCTGAATGAGCAATCAAAACTGCACAACATTGTCTATTTAATCGACTTCGTAGCTCTTATAGTTTCTGAGATCCCATTGGTATACCACTTAATTTGGGAAACCTGTATATTTAGAAAGCTGCAAAAAGTTTATTCCGTAATGAACTAATTTTATTCATCGTGTATGGCTCGGAGGGGAGCCTTTCGTCCGTAATTTTGACTTGGCGTTTGCGAAATACGAGTAACAAATGCACATCGCACTAGATGAGCCAGCAGGCGTTTGGCTCCAAATGTACGTTTAGAACGCGACCACCTCACTACTCCTCAGCCCCCCCCCCCCATCTACCCGCGCACCGCCACATTTATGGAAATGCCGAGTCTTTGTTTAACATTTAAAATGACGAAAAAGTATTTTTAGAATTAATTAAAAATTGTTGCTAAGGTTCATACTTCAGGTAGTGCCATGGCTCCTTGGTTCTATATAACGATCCGCCCCTGGACTCGTAGAGTGTATACTCGAATATCGGGTGGTTCATCCGTGTGTGTGTGTGTGTGTGTGTGTGTGTGTGTGTGTTTTTTTTAAATAACTATTATATTAAATATTAAGAAAAAAAATTCAAATGAAGTTTATTTTAAATTAAAATGTCTATAAATATACAATATAGGTTTTTCTACAGGATGTTTCGTTTTCACGCACTGGCATGTAACTTTATATTTTTAAATGGAACACCTATATATTTAATCAAATTTGAAAAGTACATGAAATTTGCTAATCCTAATAACACAATATATTATCAAATACAAGAATTCGTCTTATTTCTCCGATAATTTAACTTGTATTTTATAACACAAGTTCACAGATTTTAATTTCTGCATGCTTGTAGTTTATTTATACTTCACTGTATGTATATTCCTTTTCTCCTCAAAGCTATTTATTTTAATTGCTAAAATCCCGCTGTTTGAGAACTGCAGGTTAACTTTAATCGTTGATTAAAGAGCCCGTTAAATATAAAATATAATGCAGTTAACAGGGCACGAGTACATTGTACATGGAGTGATGACTTTGTTCTGTTAACATATACACACATACATACAAATACATACAATTGCAACAAGAAAATAAGGACTTGCATGAGTCAAACTAACGTAATTCTCTCAGTTCTCTTAGTTATTTGTCTGGAAATTTAAATTCGAATAGAACTAGAACACATTCAACCATTAAAGTATACATGATCAGCTATTCACGTTTTTACTTCGGTATTATGTAGCTAAAGTATATTTAATGTTTCATGCTGAACATATGTTATTGGGAAAACAATTTTATGATTTTATGTCGACCCGGTAGTTGTTTGCTTTAAAGCAGTAGGATTTTACATTTTATAACGGAACCTGAGGTACCTAGGTTCGAATTTACCGGCCATCTAAATATGATGGTATAAAATTGCCAAAATATTAAAACTTTCAAATAAATGACGAAATTTCGAAAATTTCCTTCCGATACATTTTGGGTATGATTGAATTTAAGAATGTCAACTGATTCACTTGTTTTTGGGGGCAAGATATATAAGATTGTTAGTTTTCATTTACTGTTTTGTCAATATTTGAACATTATTCGTATTTATTTATTCTTACAATAATTTATAACCATATATATTTCATATTGAATTAGATATTTCTTGATTCTTGAACTATACACACGATGTTTCGATTGAAACAACCAGTGCTTTTTTGGGCGAACTAATGACTTTAAAGAAAAATGTTATGTACAGAAAAAGGTTAAGAAAAAGGGGATCATTTATCAACAATAACAAATCGAAAATTCAACCAGTGGTTCTCAAACGGTAGAGCAAATTTTTTATATGGTACACTATATAATTTTTTAGTCCATTAGATAGAGATTTTTTTCGACGATATAATATTGTATAGGGTTGTATAACAATTATTTCGATAAAAATGGTATTCGCATACTAAGCAACCGTACCATTAATAATGCTAATATTAATAATATGTATATCAGCTGCTTCAATTAATACGAAAACTATACTTCATTATTACAGGGAGAAAGTATATGCTTATAGTTTGTGTAAAACATATGTCCATGGGAAAATAATTTTACGATTTTGAAATTCATTTGCCATATGTTCGGGCATTATTTCTTTATTTTCGAAATATTACTATTATTTATTATTAGGTTATGTTAAAAAATTACCGTTTATCGATAATATCCTTGCTTATTCCTGGAATCCTTTGATTTCCCAAAGGATGTGGGTGTACTAATAAAGTTTTTGTACACTTACAGTTCACTATAACAAAATAAAAATACATATTTTCACTATATTTTTTTACTAAAAACACTGTAAATAACTAACGTATAAACAACTAAATGCAAAATATTCATAATGCCATAATCGGTATGAACTTGCTAAAAATCTTGATTTCGCCCTATGCTGTTTCATACTTTTCCACATTCAGAATATATATAAAACAATTTATAAAATATTTTGTTTATACTTTATATTCCATCACCACTTTATTGCATGATTTATTTTATACAAAATATAAGTCTCATTTCATATACATGTCATTCAATTCATTCACAATTGATAACTTATTTATTTATATATATATATATATATATATATATATATATATATATATATATATATATATATATATATATATATACATATATGTAACTTTTGATAAATGCCAATTTTTAAAATTAGACAAATATCAAACGAATATTCGATTTTACGACTTTTAAGTCGTGAAATCAATTGAAATTTTTTGAAAAAGCGAATGGTAACAAATATTCTTGAGTATTCAAATCGTACTAGAATAAGATTACAACTGATTTACTACCTACTTAATCTAAATCAGCATATATACATAAACAAAGCATAACATACATGTTATATATAAAAAAAATAATACATTAGATTATAATCTTACTGTATAAATATTTTTTTATCTTTTATACATTATTAATTAACAAATAAGAATTAAAAATATTTGATCACGTCTTTTAAAGACTACTATTAGAGACTCTTAAAATTTAAAACAACATATTGAAATTGAGTAAAATCGAATATATAAACTTCATTGGCAGTGTTAAGTTTAGTGGCAGATTACGAATGACAATTAAGTAGATTGATATGTAAGTAATGAAGATTAAATATTCTTCTGTGTTCTTGTCAAATTGGGCACGGTTTTCAGTCAATAAAAACCCCTTTGATGTAGGGAAGATTGTTTAAAATGGGCCTTAACTAAAAATACTTTCATTTAACATGCAAAATGTTTCATAAAAATAATAGTTCTATTTTTTATCCTGTCAAATCTGTAATAAAGTATTTAAAAATCGTTAAGAACTTGTTATGTTATTGAATTAAATATATACTGAATGTTAAAAAGTGATTTTTTTAGGGATAACTTGTCCAACATGGGGTCTTGAAAATTATAAGGTATACGAAGTCGGTTAAATTAGACAAAAGTTATTCCATTATGAGACCATTTTAATGTTTTATTATTTGAGAAAAAAATGTATAGATTACTAGATACCTATACGCGAAAATGTAAATTTTACAGGTTTTTATTTTTGCAAATATCTTCCCAATGTGAAATAATACTTGATTTTAGTTTGCACATCTTTAGGTCACTTTTTTATGTTCTTTTAAGTGGCGATGATGATTTTTTATATCACCGTTGGATTTTGAGATATGATGTCCAAGTTTTAATTTTTATATGAATGCCATATTGGTAAGTGACATCTTTGAAAAGATTTTTTTTAGCATTCCAACGATGTATGTAAACAATTATTAAATTTATGGGTTATATACCCTCAAAAAATACTTTTTTTAAATTATATATTTGAAATATCGCCAAAATTCAGCCATTTTGTAACGTCATGGCTTTCTAAGCAGACCATTCATGAAAAATGCTGCTGAGCCTGCTACTTTCTGAATGGACAATTGTAGATCAGTTTTACGTCACAACACAAGATAGTGGCGCAATTCGTCATTCATCTATGTACATTATGAAGAATGAAATTTTCGATAACAATTTTTTATTAATCAAGATAATATTCATATTATTTTATTTATTTATATAATTATTTAATAATAGTCTGCATTTTTTTATGTATTTTAAATAAAAAAAATCTGCATTTTTTTGTAAATAAGTCTTTTTATCAGAATTGATAATACAAAATATAAAATGGACTATTAAAAATACTTTTATCCACTGCATATGACGATATAATATGTTTATATTTACTATAATAATAAAGTTTAAGTATTTTATGCGGCCCAAATTAAACAAATCTTACTATTTAGCGAAGGGTGTAGATAATTTATGGAAAAATGAGCGATATGAAACACTTACAATATCTGTAAGACTAGCTTTGGTTAACCGATAAAAAATATTATTTAAAATTTTCTTAACTTTTTAATGGAATTTTTTTATAATTTCAATCCCATTCGCCAATGTACATCGTTCGGGGTTGACTTGGAATGTAACCTCTTGTAGGAATTGGGACGCGTCCATATATTTGGTTATAGGGGGAGTCCAATGCATCCGAATCTAAAAAGAAAAGAAAAATGATTACTTAAACATAATATTTAAATGATATTATAAAATAATTATAGGGACAGCCCTTAAATTTCAAATGTTTTATAAAAAAAATGTGATTGGTGATATTGACATAAAACTTTTATTTGACTACTTCTTGCGTATTATATGCCTATATAAATGTTATTAAACAATAAAACGCTGCAATGAAATTTGTTGAACGGTATTTCAAAAACTAAATAAAATTACCGTAAAAATTTCGAACGAAATAAAATTTATATTGTATGTTTTCTGTTCATTTAAGACTTTATTGCTGAAAAATGTTCATTAAAATTTAATTTTAAACTAGTTTAAATGTCAAGAATCCAATTTTATTTTATTACTTTTATCTTGCATGTATTCCTTACTTAACTGTTATTAATAATTGTGAGACAGGCTTGTTAAACAGTTTTATTTCTACGGTTTGTTTGTATAATTTTCTCTGGTTTCTGTATAAATTCGCAACTCACTACGATTTTAATAATTAACTTAACAGATTTATTTAAAAGATATTGTAAAAATAATAAGAGGAAAATTAAAATTTCATCAGGTATTTGATATCTATATTTATTAGACTTTTGTAAATAATTGATTAAAAAAAAGGATTTAAATGCCATTTTTGTTTTAAAGTTATTTTAAAATATGTCTACAAGAAACAAAAATAATCTACAGGTTCTTTATTTTATTAATATTACTATTCATTTTGTTATACCTACTACACTTGGTATATAGAACGTTTCAAAATATATAGTGGTTGAAAAATATTTTGACAAATGGAGAACTTTTTACCTCCCGCTATCGTTGGTAAGGGAGGTATAGGGATTGTGCTAAAAATCGCATTTCGAGATTTTGGTAAATGACCACGTTTTAAGGTATGCGAGTGCGTGCGTGCATGTGTGTGTGTGTGGATCCTCTTTACGCTTTAACTCAAATACTATCGTTCAAAATATTTTGAAACCTTGTATTTCTACCTTATTCTAATACGGAAAAAAGCCATCAGGTTTTGGTGTAAATCTGATAACCGGCACTTTACTTGAAGCTCAAAAAAGTTTTTATTCAAAGAATACCTTTAAATATTATTTTTCTAGATTTATGTTATTATAAAAATTAAAGATTATTAAATTTTCTACAGGTTTGCATTAATACTTTTTATATATATATTTTATAGATATATTTATAAAATAATCTATAATTTAAATCCCGGAGCCTACGCATTAAACATAACTTTTTGGTTACACAGTTCAGATCTCAAAAGTATGTAACTGACAGATAAATGTCACTGTCAAAAAACTAATCATTTCAAATTAATAATAGTAACGTTTTAAAAAGAAAATAGTAAATGAGTAATAGTTATACGGAAAGGAACTTAATACAGTTGCCGGAATAAGTAAATATGTAGGTATGTATTTAAATTATTAAAAATTAAATGGCGGCATTTACTAAATATTTTCAATTATAAATAGGCTTTATTACCAAAAATATATTCGTAGTTTCATTGTTTTTCGATCAAGAATTTTAGTTTACAATTTCTAAAATGTTTCTTAAAAATAAGAAAGTTGAAATTCAACAGGAGTGTAATAATTTTTCGATTGTTATGTTAAAATATTACGTTAACAGGTTAAAACATGAACAGAAAAATGCATACAAGAACCCGGGGGACATGAAGAAAATAATAATATCTGTAATTTTTATTCAGATTATTATGTTTTCTAAATTATTTAATTAAAATAATAACATCTAATTTCATTGTATATTTATTTAAATTTAAGGAAAATGTACCTACTATACATAGTCTATATGAAGTTGAAAATATGTAATACAATAATTTATCTATATAGGTAAATTTTTTTCTATCTTGAAAATTAAAGGTAACGGTACATTAGTCGTATACCATATTTTTTATAAATTGTGTATATAGTGTCTCCGGTAAATATATATATATATATATATATATATATATATATATATATATATATATATATATATATATATACAGGGTGTTATGTAAATAAGTGTACACCGCATGATAGAACTGACCCCATCGTATTTTGGTGTGCTTGGCGATTTTTTGCAATCGAAAAAATGGATCAAAGAATCTGTATTAAATTTTGTGTGAAAAATAAAATTAAGTGCTCTAACGCACTTGAAATATTGACTGTGGCATTTGGCGAGTCTACTTTGAGCAAAAACTGTTTATAAGTGGTACAAGCTTTTCACAGAAGGCCGAGCAGATGTTAATGACGATGCTGCCCTGGACGCCCCAGCATGTCAACAACCGATGAAAACGTTCAAGCGGTGAAGAAAATTGTTATGGAGAATCGTGGAATCACTATTAGAGAAGTTGCTGAGGATGTCGGCATATCGGTTGGCTCATGCCATGCATTTTTTTCGGATGTTTTAGGCATGAAACGTGTGGCAGCGAAGTTTGTTCCGAAATTGCTAAATTTTGACCGAAAGAACCGTCGCATGAGCATCGCTCAGGAGCGGTTGAATGGCGTCAACGACGATCCAGATTTGCTCAAAAGGGTCATAACTGGTGACGGAACATGGGTATATGGTTATGACGTGGAAACCAAAGCTCAATCATCCCAATAGAAGCAGCCAGAAGAGCCAAGACCGAAAAAAGCACGCCAAGTTCGGTCAAATGTGAAGGTTTTGCTCACTGTTTTCTTCGGTTACAATGGCGTGATGCATCATGAATTCTTGCCAAAAGGTCGTACGGTCAATAAGGAATATTACCTTCCAGTTATGCGCCATTTGCGTGAAGCAATACGAAGAAAACGCCCGGATTTGTGGCAATACAATTCATGGATTTTGCATCACGATAATGCACCTGCTCACACATCTTTATTTGTTCATGATTTTTTGGTCAAAAACAACATCGTAATCACGCCTCAGCCACCGTATTCACCAGACTTGGCCCCCTGCGACTTTTTCCTGTTCCCAAAACTGAAAAGACCCATGAAAGGACGGCGTTTTGCTACAATTGAGAAGATTGTATCGCTGGAAGAGCTTAAGGCCATACCAAAAAGCGCGTATCAGAAGTGCTTCCAAGATTGGAAAAAGCCCTGGCACAAGTGTATTATATCTGAGGGGAATATTACTTTGAAGGAGACAAAATAGATATTGATGAATAAATAAATATTTTTCGAAAAAATAAAGTCACCTTTTTTTAACAAACCTTGTACATAAAAATCACGCATATTCAACTTTGTGGGTTAGCAAAAACCGAATAATAATAATATATTGGGATTTTCATGAATCAATTCCAAAATTCCTACATCACGATCAACAGCGTTGACATCAGGATTCCTGCCAAGAACCCAAGTGTTTTGCTGGAAGGTTCCAAATTCGCTTAGATATTGACGAGTTCGCATAAAAACGGTGTACGTCTATTTGGACCGCCTTGCAGCAGCAGGACTATTTTGTAAAGTCTCGCCATAAACCATATGCATGTCTGCATACTCGTGATTGGTGAAGGTAAGAATATAAATTGTACGCCTATGCAAAAAAGCGTTTAACGTCAATTTTGACAATCAACATTTTCTCCAGAGAACACATTGATTTTTACTTTTTTAAAAAAAATTGAACTATGAATTGATTGGTCAGCTTTAAAGGCCTCCAGTTCTTGTAGACAGCATGTTAAACAAAAATTATTGCCACATTTACACTTACTTACATAACATCTGTATATTTTAATCGAAATGATAAAAAACAAGTTATTTATTTGTTAAGACTTTTTTATCAATCACTTCGTAGAAATAGTATTTTTTTGTCACTTAGATTTTGGATCCCTTTGAATTATGGAAAACTGTATTTAGATGTCGCTAGTGTTTTCAAATGTAAGGAGACTGTATTGAAAAATAAATTTTATTCGTCCCGCATTGAATATTATTAAAATTGTTGCAACTGAACTCATCCCTAATGATTATGATGTAAAGTTTTATAAAAGTTCAATCACAACAAAATAAGATGATGCGCTAAAATTATTATGCATTAAATATGCAATTCATTAGGGTACTTTTTGCTCTAAATAATAGTATCTATAATGAAGTAAATTTTTACAAAATTGTTAATTCATCTTGATGAGGAAGTAAAAGTGCAGAATCTATTTTAAGTTTTCTAAAAACGTTTTAATAATGTTCTTTGGCGTTGTCATCAACATTTTCTCAGTTATTAATATAGTTTATTTATACATGAAGCTTATAAAACACAAAATTACACGAAGCAGCAGTAATTATAACATGCAACGATGACAGACAGAATTTCTACGGCGTGGATAATTTAGAACAATCTGTACTATGCGCTTTTTGAAATAATAAACTGGTTTGAAAAATTCATTTTTTTCCATATGATGCAGTGAATAAAACATTTTTTTCCTCATAACAAAAATTTCATTTTATTGCTTTCTTATGCATAAGGAATCCTTTAGTCACAGACATCAACAATGGACAGTCTTCTACGCAGGGTAGTACCAGTCCACGGGAAAAAGACTCAAAAATTTATAATAAATATCACGTTTTCTCACTGACCTGAGAAGCGCATCGTTTTAGATATACATAATATGTGATATTAAAATATAAAGATTGTCACACATATTAAGGACACATGCCCACTGAAATGAAGATGATTATGTTTATTTCACGGATTAATTGGTAAACACATTAATTTCAAAATTTAATCAGTAAGCAGGTTGCGAACTTAAATTGTGTGTATGTGTGTGTGTGTTTTTTTTAAATAGAAACATTTAAATACTAAGTCCACTAGTTTAAAGGTATCTACAATTTTATCACCTGTGTAAATAAGGTATTCTACTGCAGTAAAATTTAGAACTAAAACTAAGGATTTTAATATTATACAAAAAAAGAGAAAATTGAAAAAAAAGTGTTCATAATTATTTTATTTCTTATGTTAAATATATTGGGTGGAGGCGGTTAGGGGTGAACATAGGGGTGTTAGTTTTATATAATTTCGTGCTATCCTGTTTATTTTATGCCAAAAACTGTTGAGTGCATAGTTGTTCAGAATTAAAAGTTGTTACTATATTTTTTATTATGGTTTTGGTTTCTTCACAATTTTAAAAAGAATTTTTAATTTTTCTGTTAATTAGTAGCAACAGCCATGACATGGCATTACGGATATAGAAAACAATATTATTTTATTCATATTATGCCATTTTTTTCTGCAAAAAGTAAATTAAATGGAATTTGTATTCGAATGAGGAACGTGTATTTATTTTAAAGAATTAGTATGGTGGAAATAATTATAGGAGAAAACTCAACTTATTTTAAATTAGATTGACGTTTGACGTTTATAAATAATTTATGAAAACCACAAAAAAGAAAACAAGTGTCATGGCCACTGCTAAAATTAACAGAAATTTTTAAATTTCCTTTTGAAATTGGAAAGAAATTAAAAGAAAAAAAGTTTTGTATGTAGTTTTTAATTCTGAACAATTTTGCACTCGAAAGATTTTGCTGTTAAATGAACAGGAGAGCAGGAAATTGCATAAAACTCATTTCACATGTTAAATTCCTAGGTTCACTCCTAACCGCCATCACACGTTATAGTTAAACAAGTAAATATGTGGCCTAGATTATTATGTATGACACTTTAAAATAGCACATTTATAATTTAAAAAAAATGCTTTTAGAAAAAAAAATAGTAAGACTGATGATGAGAAAATGCCTTCTCTTCGTGGGAATTTAGGCTAGTGCGTCCCCATGTTTTTAAACTCACAATATTCTATCAGAAGCCTGTAATTATTCTAATAATACGATATCAAGTTTTAACGGTGTATTATAACGAAATTTCATCTTAATCCATACCAATGATTCTTATTCACATAAATTTATTTTTTTATTTATAAACGGTTTATTGTATTGCCGTGAAATTAGCAATTACATACTGGAATTCAAAAATTTCAGGGCTGGCAATGAAATTTTGGACACATGCACTGTGAAATGACTATGAAAAAGATGTATGAGTGTATTTTGTACTCAAGAAAAAGAAATAAAGACCCCATCCAACAAAATAGAAAGGAAACATAAATTATTTATTTACATTAGACTCAATAATTAATGTGATACGCTCTATTTAATTTATAAAAATAGATATAGGTGTGCGGTAAAAAATATGTATAAAGATTAAAAACAATTCCATTGTTAGTTGTTACTAATGTGAATAGAAAATTATGAAATACAGTTTTAAATATTTAAAAGGAAATGTTAATCTTGTCATATGTCAGAATTAAAAATTAGTGAAACAATAATTAGTTTAATTAATAAACATAACATACATAAAGAATTCTTATATATTCATCTCATAATATTAACAATGTATAGAAAGCTGTATTAAGTTCATATGTGCAAAATAATATAAAGAATAAGAGCGAAACAAATGGGCGCAGACCCATTTCTTTCGCTCTCGCTGCTTGTATTACGATTGGATTTGAAAAGCAATAGGATACAAATAGTTTTATTCATTTCTGAGACGAAGACGAACTTTTTTACCTAGAAGGCATATTAGTTGTCATCCAAGTTAATATGACTTTGTATGTTAGCTAGTCAGCTGATACATAAAAACAGTTTATTTTTCACATTGTTTGATACAAAGTTTTGACTTGTATGGAAAACATGAAAAAGGAAGCGAATTTCCGTAAATTTTCGAACGATATTACAACAAGAAAATATATGAATCACTTTACAGACTGTTCCAAAAAACGCGCCCTACGTGGAGATCGCGATAAGAGATGCGAAGTCGGTTAAATTAGATAAAAGTTGCCTCATTAGGAGGCCGTTTTAGTGGTGTATTATTAAGAAAAAATGCATATATACATTTTGAAAATTTCCATTCTTATTGCTAATTTCATAATTTAGTTCTCATTGTATAAATTTTTGTGCATTTCAATTAATTTTAGTGTTTTCATATACATATGCAAGTAATAGGCAATGACATATCTATCAAAACGAAATTTAAAAATATTTCAATGGTAAGTTTATAATTACAATTATAATATCGTTTCTAATAAAGCAACTGATTAACCGACATCGTATCTTTTATAGTTCTCGAGATTCCCATGGAGGATGCGTTTTTTGAGATTTTCCTTTTTGATATATTTCCAAACATATTTTGATGTTTATACCTATGATGACATTACCTACTATAGTATGCTCACAGTTTGCAGGTATAGCAGGGCAGGCCCGAACTATAGGCGCACTAGGCAGTCGCAGAGGGCACCAAAATTTAAGGGCGCCACAGCCAGTACTAGTTAAAGGCAAATCTTTATAAATTATTTTAATTACGAGAGATGTTCAACTTATGACCGGATTTTTTATTTTATTTATATAAATAAAACAATAAAATTACAAATTTAACTCTATCTCGACATAGTCCTCTTCTTTCGCGATACACGTTCGTTATCTTTCCTCTAATTTTCTGATTCCCTTTTCACAAAAGGTTTTTAGTTGTTGCAGCCACAAATGCACAGCGTTGATAACTGCATCATTCAACTTAAATTTCTTGTCATAGAGGAGTTCTTTCAAGGGACCAAACAGGTAAAAATCACACGGCGTCAAATCTGGACTATAAGGCGAATAAAGTAAAAATTCCCAATGTTGGAGTAAAGCGGTGCAGGCTTGAACTCGGTGGACTTTCTGTTTAGGAGACATTTGTTTGGCAACCCAACAAGCACTGACTTGTTAAACTGTAGTTTATTATGGACTATGGTTTTCACACTTCCAACACTTATTGAAAGAATATAAGCAATAATTTTTACGATGATTTGTCTATTTTCACAAATTAAACGGTCCATACGTGCAATATTGGTTTCATTCATAACGGTAAAGGTACGCAGAATACGCCGCATTTGTAAAATTAGGATTTTATATTTTTTTTTCTAAAATTTAATTTCAATTTACGAAAAAGACGAACGGTTGAAGTGTCCTTTGGCGTTTGAAAAAATATTTTTATTATTGGAAAATTAATATAAGAAAAAAAAAACAAGTAAAAAAAAGTAAGCAAGACAAGCCAAAGCACATGCACTATCAGTTATTTGAGCATTGCAGCAGTAGTGTCTGTCTCCCTACCAGTGCATATGCCTGGGTTGTTGGAGAACCCGGGGTTGTACCCTACTCTGTACGTATCTGTGATACACACCGATACCGCTCTCGTAGCTGCGCGCATGCCACATGTGGTGTGGGTGCGGGTGTTGTTGGGGGTGCTGTGGGAACCCATGGGGGTGCTGCAAATGGTGCTGCAGAGCCAGTGGCAAGGGCTGCTGATGGCTCATGGAGAAACGCTTCGATGGAACTGGGACTGCTTCCTTTGATTTGGAGGATTTCACGAAGTTGGGGACGCGGGCTCTCAAACCACAGTAGTAGGGGTCGTCTAGAAACAGAAAAATACGAAAATAAGTAGAAATTTGCATTGATATTGGAGATTTTATTTCTAATTTGTATAATGAAGAAGGCCTTTAGGTTCACGTCTTTTAATGTATTAAAAATTTACAACTTTGGACGTTTCGGGTGTGTATCCACCCATCATCAGCGGAATATAAAATTTACAATAGGTTATATATATATATATATATATATATATATATATATATATATATATATATATATATATATATATGTATGTATATATATATAAAACGTGGCACTCCGGTTTAACCGAAAGTGACATTAACTTTCACATTTCAAATGGAACATGGAAAAAATTATGAATAATTAATCTGCTATGCCATATTATCAGACAGGCTGTGAAAACAGTTGAAATAATATTTAAATTATTTTTTTTATTATTGAAAAATTAAGGGTTTTCAACATCAAGGTTATTAAACCACGGTACTATATATTACATGTCATGTTATATTACATTATACATATTTATGTTTTTTAATTATTTAATTAGTTTTTGGACAGTTTGTGGATTATTAGACAGCTTTCTTGGATGGTATCTGCGATTTGGTGTTTGTTTCTCTCATTATAGTATCCTGGATATTCTTCTATGATATGTTTCACAGTAATGTTGGTGTCGCAGTGGGTACACTTTTCTGGTTCAGTTTGGTTGAAGAGGTGACTGTGTGTTGCTCTTGTGTGACCTATTCTTAGCCATGTTAGGATTATTTGGCCTCGTTTTGTACCTGTTGTGGGCCATGGTTTTGTATTAGCTTTAATTGTTTTTAATTTATTATTAATTGTGTTGTTCCACTTCTCCTGCCAATTCGTTCTGATTTGGGTTTTAATATGGTTTCTAAAGACATCGCTTGTGATGGGTGATTATGTGATTGTCTCGGTGGTGGTGGTGGCCTCTTTAGCTGCAGCGTCAGCACTTTCGTTTCTGGCTATCCCGATGTGGGAAGGGATCCAGAGGAAGGCTATTTTATTGTTATATTGGTGTCTATTATAAGGAGTTTTTGAAGGATGGTTAGGTTAATTGGGTTATTGATTTGTTTATTTTGGATGGTGTGAGTGCAGCTTAGAGAGTCTGTGGATATAACTGTTGGTGTTTGTGGGGAATTTGATACTATGTATTCAAGTGCTTTCTTAATGGCAAACAATTCTGCGGAGTAGATACTGATGAACTGAGGTAGTTAGTATTTTTCAACTGTTTCTGTTGTTGTGAAGGCTGCTCCTATCTTGATTCTGATTTTCGATGCATCCAAGTAGATTACTTGGTAATCCTTTTCCATGGTTTCGTCATATTTTTGTTTATAAATAGTTGGGTAGGTGTTTTCTTTTGATTACTGGCTTAGTTCTGTATTGTATTCATGGGATTTTATTTTTCAAAGTATTAAAGAGTAAATGTCAGAAGGTTTTATTGCAGGTAATTCGAGGTTTAGGTCTGTTGAAATATTGTTTATGTATTTTTGGAAATTTGATGTTGACTTGTATCTGGTTTGAGGATATGTAGGATCGAATATATGCTGGTATATAGGATGAGTGTTATTGTCGGCTATTGATGCTGTGTAGATCATTGTTAGTTGTTTTCGTCGATATTCAAGACTTAACTCACCGGCTTCTATGAGTATGCTTTCTATTGGGTTTGTAAAAGCACCAGTTATTGTGCTTAATGCTGTGTTTTGTATAATGTTTAGTGATTTTAAATAAGTTTTTTAGCCATCCCATATGCAATACAGCAATAATCCAACTTTGATTGGGTTATTGTTTTGTATATGTTCAATAAAGTTTATCTGTCTGCTCCCCAGTCTTAATTATTGAGTACTTTTATTATGTTTAGTCTCTTGTTGCAGTATGCCTTAAGTTCGGTGATATGTTTTCGCCATGTCATTTTGTTGTTTATATGCATTCCTAGGAATTTTATTGTTGTTGTTAGTGTAATATTTACATTTTCTAATACCAACTTTGGATGTTCTTCATATTTCCTCAGTTTTGTAAAATGCACAGCTTTTGTTTTCTTTGGTGAGAACTTAAATCCTGCGTAGTTTGCCCATTTTTCTACTTGGTTAATGCATTTCTGTATTTCTGTTTCGACTTTTTAAAAGTTTTTTCCTTTGCAGAGGAGTACTACGTCGTCGGCAAATAGTAGAGCTTTGGTTGGGAAGTTGACGTATTTTTGTAAGCTGTTTATTGCTATTAGGAAAAGAGTGACACTAAGCACGGCTCCTTGAGGTTGGTGTTTGGTCTCAGATTTATAACCATTCATCACCACTTGTGTTCGAGAATTTTGACAGGAAGATGTTGTCTGGTCCAGCACTTTTGTTCTTCTTTTGTTTTCTGATTGCTGCAACTAATTCTACTTCAATTAAGGGTTCATTTATGGGGTTCATTTCTTGCTGTTGAGGGTTTATTTCTTCTTCTTCTTGTGTTTGTTTGTAAGCTCTAAATTCTTGTCTATAGTGTTCGTTGCTGGATATATTTTCAAAAGTATTTGCTAATATGTTGACTATTTTATGTGGGTCTGCTACACTTACGTTATTTTCTGTTATTGCTGTGATTACTTGTGATGTTTTTTTGCCTTTTAATTTTCTTATGTTATTCCATACTGCCGATGGGGGTGTTTCACAGTTTATACTTGAAACGAATTCTTTCCATGACTCTTACTTGCTAGTTTCTTCTGTTCTTCTATCTATTGCCCGTGATCTTTTCCATTCAGTTAGGTTATTTTGGGTGTCGTCTTTCTAGTATTTGTAGAATAGTTTTTTTGCACTTCTTAATAGCATCCCGACATTGTTCATTCCACCATGGTGTTATTTTTCTAGTTATGTTTTTCTTATATTCTATCGCCACTTTTGCTCCTTCTGTTATTTGGTGTACTCGAGTGTCTATTGCAGTTTCTGTTTGTTTCCTTTGGTGTGGTGTCCATATTTTCCATTATTGCGGTGTATAGATTCCAGTTGGCTTTCTGAAAATTCCATTTCTTCATTTCATGGTTTAATGGTGGAGGATTTATTTTATTTATATGGGTGATTTTGATAGGGTTATGACTACTGTATACATGTCGTAGTACTTCCCATTCGAAGTTAATGGCTATTTCGGTGTGCAAAGCTGAGATCAATTATAGATTCTGTACCTGTACTTGGACAGATATGTGTAGGGTGTTCATCATTTAGGAGGATTAGATCACTTGTTGCTTTTTCGGTTATTTTTCCTCTATTGTTTTCATGCCTTGCTCCCCAGCTATAGCTATGAGCATTAAAGTCTCCTACAATTATATATGTTTCATCTAGTTGTTGTAATATTTGTCTTATTTCAATTTCATTGTGGATTTTATCAGGTGGAATGTATATGTTACAAATGGACATTTTTTCAGGATATTGGGTTTTAATTGCTATTGCTTCGAGTTGGGTATTTAGTATTATTTCCTCTGCTTGTATGTTGTTCTGTACTAATATAGCTACTCCTCCGCTTGCGTGTGTGTATTGTCTGTCGTTTCGGTAGAAATTATAGTTTTTCAGGTTTGCCTGTTGGTTAGGTTTAAATTTGATTTTTTGGATACAGAGGAAATCGGGTTTATGGTTTGCTATTATAGTTTGAATTTCTTCTATATTGGCGTAAAACCCATTACTGGTTTCAGTTTGGTTTGTAGTCTTGTGAATTTTCTTTTTATTCCTGGATTGGTTAGTTTTGGGTGGAGATCAGTAAGCATATATAGTAATTCTTCAGCTTGGTTAGTATATTCTTCAGCTATATTTAGTTTGTCTTGAGATCCGTGTAGAATTTTTCATACGTTAGAATATATTTTTCTTTATTTTCTTCAATTATTTGTTTTAATGGTTTTATATCTTGTTCTATGTTTTCTTTTGTTGTTTTCAACCTTCTTGTTTCTGTTTTTTGTTTTTCTTACTGTCTAATGGTGTAGTATCTTTTGTAGTATGTACTTGTATTTAGTTGTTCGGTTTTTTCCTCTTGGTTTGTTACGCTTTCAATTATTATTTCTTCGTTATTGGTAGTGTTTATTTCTTCTGGGTAAATTTCTTCTTCTGCTGGCCGTTTTTGGTTGTTTTGTAGTTTTGATGTACCTTGTAGTTTCTGTCGTTGTTTTACGAATTCGGTATCTCTTTTGTGTTAGTGTTTATGGTCCCGCAGCCCGTCCTGCTCGACTTTAACCGCATCAGCGAGAAGAAAAAAAACTATTCTCGACACACGTTATAAATGAGCCTCTTCCCTCAAGTGGACATATGGCGTACTAAAATAATGTAAGATCTTTTACCGATGCTAAACAATTTAAATGAGATTATTCAGGAGTTACTAAACGTAATCTAAAATGAAATAAAGAGCCAGAGAACTAAAAAACAATGGGGACTTATACAATTCAAATATTTTGGTCGCCATCTAGTGTGTAAAAAAGTATTTAATAATTAGTTATGTAGTGAGCAAGATTTAGCTCTAAGTTTGACATTTATCACGTGATCCATATTTGGTCCCACGTGATCACAACAACCATTGTTTGAAAAGGAACATGAACATGTCTGAGACTGAACACGGAAGTTGAAATAATATGATTAATATAAATTGAATATGAATTAGTAATGTGATAATAAAGGAAGTTTAATTATGTACAAAATAATAATAAAATGACGCAAACCTATGTTTGTAAAGTGGACAAACATAATCAAACTTATTTTGGAAACACAAGTACAGAAACTTTAATAAAGCTGTCTACTAATAAAGAGACACAAGTTTATATTAATAAAAACACATATAAAAATAGATAATAAGCAGAACAACTCCACACAAACAGATATAAAGATTAATAAGGAAAGTAGTACCCAAACAGTCAACAATTATTATGTAAGAAAGTTATTTGGTGCCGTAGAGACATCGAGAAATGAAACTAAATTTGTCAATAATTGAATACAAAATTATAATTTATTAAGCAATGATGTAAAATATATATATTTCACTGGCTTATCAGTAGAACATTTTAATGTTCTATATGATTTGTTAAATCCCACAGTTATGCCAAAGTTGAAATACAGATATTTCCAAAAAACGCCAAAGAAAACTAAATTTAATAATTTAACATCCAGAAACAAATTATGTATGACTTTAATAAGATTAAGACGTGGATATACATAAAAAGAAATTTCATTATTTTTTTCCGTCTCTGTCAACAGTGGAATTTGTATTGTTTACATGGATTCAGTTCATGTTTTTTCAAATTGAAACGATGAAATCGAATTTGTTTTCCCTCCGTGAGAATCAGAAAGATTCGATTCCACAATGTTTCATTAATAACAATCACTACACATAATAACTTAACCAAACTTTGCTGACTAAATAACAAATTATAGGATCAACGGGGTGGTGCTGAAGAGGGAAAGCATTTGATCGACTGGGCCATGGTATATCACCTCGCTCTTTCTAAAAATTTCTTGTCCCTTTCTAAATTTTGTGGAGGGAGGTCCGCTGCCGATCCGCCGTCGATGACGTCAAAATCATAAGTAAGTTCTCCTTGCGAGAGACTCATATTAATAAACTAATTTACTTAATCCCTCTGTTAGTAATAATAACCTGGCTAATGAAAATACTGTTATTACTGCAATTGTTTCTTATTCAGAAAACAATATCCATGGTACACTAGATTTAATTTTTAGTTAAATATATAAATTTAGAGAAAAATGGTGAAAATCTCCGAAATTATTGGTTTTAGGCATGGTATACCCTTAATAACATATGAAGATAATACAAAAATACACACAACTGAATAATAAAATATAGGGTGTTCCATTTGAAAATGACGAGTTATAGTCATTTGAAATTGAGCACATTTGATTCGGTTTATTGAACAGCCTGTATAATTACATTTAACAAGAAATATGTCAGAACATAGAGTATAATTACAGTTATACAGAAAAGAAAATTCTTAATTCTTACTATTAAAATAACTACAATAAGCCTTTATGAAGTAATGCGAGTATTCGGTCTTTTTTAGAGAAAAAAACGGAATAACTTGGCAACGCCGTGGAAAATTAAAACAAAATTCATATGTTCGTATAGGTGAATAAAATACAATTCAAAATATATAAAAATATATAGGCTGTTCCATTTAAAAAAAGAGAAACTATTCTCGCCGAGCCGTAATGCAACACCCTGTATATGTGAAAATAATTTTACGTTATGCTCCTTGAGTAGACGAATAAATTCTGTTAATAAAATTATGCTGTATTTCTAACGACAAGGGAGATATCGAAGACGGCGATTTCGGTGACTCACCCTGTATATATACTATATACACTTGTCGTCGAAAACTAAGTATATGTTCGTATCCTTCCTTGTGTATTCCTGCTCTTAAGTATGTTATAGGTGATACTATTTTAATTTTATTTTCCTTTAACCCTTTGGAGACGATTTTTTTCCTGCAAGTATTTTTGAGTTTTTTTTTGTTATATAGTTATTTCAGATCATCTAAAAAATACCTTTAACAAAAAAGAAAAAAAATCTCTGCTGAATTTTGTAATAATAAAAGGTACACATATGTACCATTAGTCTTTATGCATGGTACGTATGTGTACCGACAGTCTTCGTTATGTAATGAAAAATGGGGATGAATGAAAAAAATAGGCTATAGAACTTATTTATTCAGAGTGAAAATAGAAAATATTATATATACATTTTTTAATTTGTATGAAACAAAGCGAAACACATTTTGCACAGTGGCGCACCACATTCTTGACACAATGTTTTTGTTCGTCGTAAAGACGACTGGTACAAATATGTACCAGAGAGGTAATGAGTGGATATTTTTTTATAAAAAAAAAACATATTAATTGTTCTACCTTCATATAAAGTAGTACAATAATACACACGTTGACGTACATACAATGAAGACAAAAAAAAAAACAATTCAGCATACGTACGCACAGTCTTCTTGCAAACTAAATGTATGCGCACCAGTTCGTAAACAGTTCTTTACGATTGTTGAGGTTTTAAAAACTGCTGGTAGATGGCAATATGTTTAGTAAACTATAAAAGACATTACTGTACGAAGCGGTACAATTTTTAACTAAGTTAAATGTAAATTTTACATTTTAGTCTTTGAAGTGCATTTTGCGGTACATATGTGTACCAGGAGTACTCAAGGGGTTAAGGCTTCTTCTATTATTTGGTGTGGTATAGTTGTGGATACATTTCCTAGAATTAGGCGTTTAGCGGGTGTAATTAGTCTTCTAATGTTAAATTGTTCGTCATTAACTGTTACTGTTTGATGTGTTTGTATTAATTTTTCGACAATTTATTTGTTAGCGATGTATATGCAAATTCTGTTGTATGATATTTTCAATGCAAATAGGATGTTAATAGGTTTAACTATTTCTCCTATTGCATACCTATATAAAATCGTGTATATGTACTTGTCTTGTGTCGAAGTAGGATTTATTGTTTTGGTTCATGTTGGTTGGTTGTTGAGTTAGATATTGTTGTGGTTTGCATATTCGGTTGTTGTGTTTATGTTTGGTATTTTACGAGTTTCACTTGGTTTTTATTCGTATCATTATTACAGAGAACTGTAATGTTTTTTATTGCAGATGTAGCTATTTCTCAACAGATGGCGATGAAAATTAAATTTATGAGCTGCCTCGTATGATTTGTTGGTTTGATTTTTAAGGTTATGGTGTTAAGGGTTAGGGGGAAAAGTTGGGTGAATTTAAGGGATGGTGAGCAGGATAATGGTTTATAGGGGTTTTGGGGTCTTGATTGTTTAATTTACTATAGGAGGGATAATAATTTATTTAAAGATATTGATATTATTCACCTGTTTATTAGGAATCGCCAGTCATTTTTCTTTAATTTCTTTAATTGTTTAAATAGTAAGTTATTTTTATAAGATTCTATATTTCGTTAAAAAAATTATCATTTTTTTATCACAGCCTACCTGATATGGCTTACCAGGTTAATTATTCAAAAAATTCTCTTTCGTTTTTGTAATTTATTTCTTCAATAAAAATACAGTTCAACCATATCAAAGAATTCGTAATTTTACGAAGATTTCAAATATATAAAACTATATGGGGTGTTCCATTTGAAATATGAACGTTAATGTTACTTCCGATTAATACAATGTTAATTTTTTTTATTTTGCTGTAATTAGTTATCTATTAATTTTAGACAAATATGTTTCAAATAAAGTTTGTAGATAATAAAATTCTACACATAAGTCACTAATCAGATTTTATTTTGCACGTTCTGTAACGTGTAAAACCGAATTTGAAATTTTATAAATATTGCTTATTTCTAGTGTTAGTCATGGAATTGACACAAAATTGCAAATAAATGCATAATGTTTGAACGGTCACTACTTTCAGAAAAAATAGTTTATCAGGTTATATACTAATTTATTTCAATTGTGTTTTACAAAAAGGTTTCGTAACTATTATATAACTATTGTATTTTGGTTTATAAAAAGAACGTTTTCATTAAGAAGAGAATATGCAAATAATTCAATAGTATTATTTTGACAGTTCAAACATTATCCATTTATTTTTAATTTTGTATCAATTCCATGGCTAACACTGGAAATGTACAATATTTATAAAAGTATTACACGTTACGAAACGTGCAAAATGAAATCTGATTAGTAATTTATATGTAAAATTTTATTATCTATAACCTTTATTTGAAACATTCTAACTAAAATTAATACGTAACTAACTACAGCAAAATAAAAAAAATTAACATTGTATTCCCTATATTACGGATTTCAAGTAGAGACCCGGTAATACAGGTGACATTGAGAAACATGCCACTCAAAATAACTTTTTTATTTGTAATTATTTTTTAATTTTCTTAATTTATTTGTAAACTAGGCTTAGGGTCTCACAAATAATGGTATTTGGTATGATGGTGACGTTTTCGGTTCAACCGGAAGTGACATGAACTTTCATATTTAAAATAGGATACTCTATATATTTTATATATTTAGAATCTACTTAAAATTACGAATTCAACGATATGCTTGAAGTGCATTTTTACTGAAGAAATAAATTACAAAAACGTGAGAGATATGAAAAATTAACCTGCCAAGCCATGATATCAGACAGGCTGTGAAACAGTTGAGATAATTGACTAATATTTAAGTTAAATGCATAAATAGTAAGTTATTTTTGTAAGAGTCTATACTTTGTTAGGAAAAAAAAGATCAATTTATTATCACAGCTTATCTAATATGGCTTACTAAGTTAATTATTCATAATTTTGTCTTACGTTTTGTAATCTATTTCTTCAATAAAAATTCACTTCAATCATATCGTTGAATTCATAATTTTACGTACATTCCAAATATATAAAAATATAAAGGTTGTCTCATATGAAATATGCATCATGCCAAATAATATGATTTGCGAGCCCCTAAGCCTAGTTTACAAATATGGAAACAGAATTAAAAAATAATTATAAATAAAAAAGTTATTTTGAGTAGCCCGTTTTTCAGTGAGTACATCGAATAATTTTTCACTTACCATTAAAGTTGATAACATAGATTTTACATGAATGTGTTAAGTTAAATATAAGAAAATACAAAATACGTCATCGTCAATTAAACGACTTATACATGAATAAACTTTTAGACACCCCACATATTGCGCCAAAAGCAAATAGCAAAATAAATTGTAACTAGAAATAGATACAACTTGCATAAACAACATGGGCGTCGGGAGAGGGTTTATGATTTAAATCATCATTTGAATCAACTGATTTTTTAAAATAAAAATCGTCACTAAAGTGCACAAAAATCGTCATTAAAAGTTCAAATATCGGCACTAAAGTAATCCGTTATACGATTTTATGCAAAAGCAGTATTACCAACCTCATGATGATTCCTGTACATATAAGATAAATTGAGTAGGTGTTCGATGTACATTAGTAATTTGTAAGTAAAATGATAAAAAATATGTACAAGACGTATCAATTAAATAATTTCGATGAAGAAGTTCGAGGTAACACATATAATTTTGAATATTCATTACGATAACTTCAATGTTCGGAGGTTAGTAATATTGAAACATAAATTCGCTTGTTTAACTGAAAGCAACTGACAGATTTGTAAACATAGCCTATAAAAATAAATAACCCTTCCATTTTCACAAAATTTCTATTTCAAATAAAATATAATATGCTCCTCGGCACTGAAGTTTCTTTTTTATCACTCATATGGTTTATTTTCCATTCGTGATAAAAAGTAGAACTTTAGTACCTTTATAGATAAATAATTATTATTACTTTCAAGCCTTCTGCTATCGCCTTTTTGATATACGGAATTCATTATCAAGTAAATAAATGCGGAAAAAAACGAAACAACGAATGTAAAACATATAATACGTGGTTTAATGTGGATGCCAGTGATAAACAAAACTTCGACTATTATATAGATATTTTTTTATTAATGATTTTATTAAATTGCTTATTTTCTACGCATATTGACCACAAAAGTTTATGTAATTCAATTCCTATTATTTGCTAACTTCACTGTTTGAGAAAAAAAATGAGTTTAATGTTAAGACTTTCTAGAACTAAAGATCACTTTCAATTGAAATGAAGTTTTATAAAAAGATAAATAAATAAATAAAACAGTGTACCCCATTTGAAACGAAAATTGTGGTGTATATGTTACAGTCCAAGTAATTATTTGGTTTTTTATATTAATAATTACCGGGTATTATTAATACAAACGTTAGATTACGTTTAGTTAGTATTACTAATATCCTAGGTTGGTATTAATAATTTCTGGTAACTATTAATACAAATGAATTTATTTAGATGAACCGGAACCTACATATACAGAGTGTTGACCGCGATATCGGAACATAGGACTTAAACATATAAAATCTTACTTTTGTAATTATTTTTAGTAAAAAAGCTTTAAATAAAAGTTGTAAAGCTTAAAATACTACATCTGAATCAATAAGTAAAATTAATTTTACATGCTTTGTAACGACATAAATTAGGTCTGAAAATGTCAAAAATAGCCCCAATGGCGATAGCAATGGAATTGAAACTAAAAATTAACAAATGTTAGCGATTTATTTGTCAAGCTAGGTTAATTTACTTTTATTACTATTTGTAATTTCTGTTGCAGTGGAAAATTATTTATTTAAATTAATAGATAATTGTTCACTTGTACAGATATTACAAACAATACCTAATAAAAATATATTAACCTAACTTAACAAGTTAAACGTCAAACATTTTTGTTAATTTATCTGTTTCAATTCCATTGCAATCGCTATTTTTGGGGTGATTTTCGAAATTTTGATACCTACCTAATTTCTGCCGTTAAAAAGTATGTAAAATTAATTGATGTAGAATTTTAAGCTCTACAACTTATATTTGAATCATTTTTACATAAAATAATTAGGGAAGCAAGCAATTATGGAAATATGATTTTACATGTTGAAGTCCAATATTCCGTTGTCGCGGTCAACACCCTGTATACAAAAGAATATATTGTGCTATCATATTTAATATTTTTTAATCAATATGTTTCCCACAAGAATCGAACAAATACGTTTTTTAAATTTCTGGGAATATTTGTTCAATATCTTTTTCCTCAAAGAAAAAGATAACAAAGTATGTAATAAGAATACATAATCTTTCCAAAATATCAAAGACGAGAGACGTCTGTAATGCTAACCACCATTAAATTGCGATTCATGACGTATTTATTTGCTGTATCTGTATCCGACGCCAAAAAATACAACCGGCAAGCGTATTTCACGATTCTGATCTTATTCTTCAACATAAATAAACCTCTTTTAAAATTCTTGCAACATATTTTATATTCCAGACCAGAATTAAACATACAAACCAGGACTGTTATACAAGAACAAAGAGTAATATATCTCAAATAAGTAGAAAAAATGTAAAAGACACGTTTGCAGTGACCTTGAAGAAACTGCGGTGTCAAATGAACATATTCAAATCAAGAGCAAGACAGTGACAGCTCGCTATGACGTAGACGTAGAGAAAGAACCTGCTCTAAATCTAAACCGAATTAGACCCGGGTATAACTCAAAACATTCAAATTTAACCTCCACCTGCATCCGGGAATATAGAAAATATTGTTTTCTTGCTACAAATCCGCACTTTATTGTTTAATGCATGTTTTACACTACATAGGTATAGCTTAATGCAAGAACAACTAATGCCAATTTTTGACCAAAATAAAATTGAGTAAACTAAAAAATCTATATATTTTTATATACTAGAACAGAGTCTAACTGTGGATCCTATAGGAACCGGCAACCATTATGGATCAATGTTGTGTAATAAAACAAAAAAAAAAGTACTTATTGCAATAATAATCAATATAGACACGTAAAATATCGAAGGGTTTTAGTGCTATAGTGACATTTGTAACTTGTAAACAAAAATTAATTACGCAGAATATAAGTTTTACAAAAAGGTACTTTCGGATTGTTAACTCATAGATTATATCTGATTTTAAATAATTCATTCCCAAAATTACACGCTCATTTTAAATAAAACATTTTAAAAATAGGATTTGATGGTTAACCCGATGATCATTTTCCTACATTATTTTAAGAAATGAATATCGAGTAAACTGTTAAATGAAGTAATAATACTAAAATATTTGACAAGTGGTATTTCACAGTTATTTCGACGCTCATTTTTTAAATATATACTAGATCTACTTTTAACACATTATTAAATTTAAATTAAATTTACTCGGTCACAAAAGGCTATAAATGTTAAGCTTTAAATTTTATGTATACGTAAAGCATTCTATGTAGTTTTACGGGACAGATAATATTTATAATATGTCACGGGTTTTCATTTACCCTGTAGGTATAGGTTAAAAAAAATCCTATTATTTGATTCATAAATATTTTCGTAATGATCTGATAACTATCAACATATACCGACCTCAGTATATTTTATAACAAACTAATTCTGATTTAAATATTTTTTTACTTTTTGTTCTCCCGTATTTGCGATTTATTACCATAAAAACTTCAGCCATCTTCCAAAACCACAATATCAATTTAATTCAGTCATGTTGAGAGTAACAATAAAATAACCTGATAGAATCATATTCTACGGTATAATATGAAGAATACACAACGTCTATAATTTTCAAACCATAAAATGATGCATGCTTGGTTGAAGTCAGTCAGTTTTTTTACTTGTTGACTGCAGGTCAAATGTCACCTAACGTGTATTGCACATTACATTCTATTCTCTTGTAAACAATTTCTGAAAGAAATTACACTTAGCAAAACAACTTCGTTGCGTACAATTTAATTTGCAACAGACATTAAATAAAAATATTGAGCGTAAATAAAAAGTATATCGTCATCCAATGCAGGCTTGAAATTTCGTAGGGTCTTGTGGCCGCGTGCCTTAGTGTCTGGTCTCGAATCTGGGAAACCGGGTTCGATCCCGACCGACGCCAAATATTTCCAATTTTAAATGGCACAAAATTGAACCCTGTGGTGCACTCTCCACGCCAGAAATGAGTGCCCGTGAGATGACGCCTGGTAAATTCCCGCACGGTACAAATGTCACTATCATTACCGAAATCTATGTAAAAGCAAATTGGCAAACCCAGCAATGAGTAATATGCCGTGATGACCTATTTCTTTTTTATAGTGACATTTGCTTGCTTACTTCAGCTTTTGCAGAGGTTGAATACTTTCGCTACTGTGGGACTTATGTATCCCAGGCACACTCATATCCTACTGTTAACAACTAGCGCTTTCCGCGATCAATTGAAATTTCACATTTTGATAGTTTGTGTTGCAAATTTTGTCTGATTGTATACATTAATATATTGTGGGGGGTTCAATGCAGTATTATATTTTGAGCTTATATTTAGTCAACGAGAGTAGGAAAATTAGATTATATTAATTATGAATAGTAAAGGTTACCCTGATATTTTAAAAGCAAATTTGAAGTTGATAATACGTCAAACTTTTTTTTATCATAAAATTATATTTTCAGTATTTATGCCATAAAATTAATGAAATAGCTGTATTATTTGCTTTTTTTGTATAATACGTAACATAATTATTTTCACTTAAATAAAAATCCCCGCACAATAGCCATTTTCTTACAAGACGCGAATTTCGTATATACCATTAAACTTAAGAAGAATTAAAAATAAACTACAAGAGGAATGGCAGAATATATCGCAATCGGAAACTAAAAATTTGGTAGATTTAGTAGCTCGTCATTTAGTTGCTGATATAAAAGCCACAGGAAACTCAACACAATATTATATTTACAAAACATGTGGTTTATAATTTTAATGTTTTGGTTATCATACGAAATTTTTTTTTCATAAAATTATGATTATTTTCAATGTTCATCCCATAAAATAACTGTATTATTTGCTTTTTTTCTGTATAATACGTAACATAATGCTTTTCTTTTGGATTAATATATATATATATTAATCCAAAAGAAAAGCATATATACCCAATATATATATATATATATATATATATATATATATATATATATATATATATATATATATATATATATTGGGTACTAATTTTCCTAAAATATAAATAATGTCGTACGGAGACAGTGAGGAGCCCTTTATACTAGCGGGGCCCTGGGCTGCAGCCCACAAAGCCCATGCCTAAATCCGCCCCTGGCTTACATATCTTCTTAACGACGTGTTACCAGTGTTTTTATGGACTATAAGAACACTGAAATCGAAAAACATTAGAGTATAAATTAACCGAACTTTTCATAATAAACAATTTTATTTAAAATTACTAAATTCTAAGATTAAGTTTTATTGTATTAAAAACATTTTAACTTTTGGCTTAAATATTTACAGACTTTGGTATTGAAATCCTTAGTGTTTATTAAATATATTTAATAAATAGTTATTATTTTGAATTAATTGAGTTTTTTTATAGATTATTTAAGCCGGGTGGGGATTTTTAATTGTGTTTATTAAACTTGGCTGTTTTTTTTTGTTTGGGTACTGTAGTGTTCTTTCTTGTGAATTATAAATACTATTTTTTAATTATAATTATTATTATTTATCATGTGCAATAAAGGCAACTTTTGACATATCATCAGAAATTGTTTCGTTTATAATAATGCAGAGTAGGTACTATTTGTCCCAATAAAAAATATTATTGAGATATTTCACATATACCGTGTTATTTCCATGTACATAATTTTATTTATTATAATGGAATACTGAACTATGAGCATGAAAATATTTTATATTTATTGAAATACAAATTGCGTATATTCAATTGGTTTGCTTAATGATTACGTAAATAGGCAGTTTACCCATTGATGGATTATAATTATTTCCACTATATTTATTTAATCCTAAATATGTAATTTCATTCCAAATGGCAGGTCTGTTAAATAGAATAATTGCATATTAACACGTCTTCCTCTTGTAAGAATGCAGATGTAGCAACATTAAATGCTATGCTACAATGTAGTCCTTGAAATGAAGCCATAAGCAAGAAGTTGCTTACAATATATTAATTAGTTATGAAGCGAGCTAAGTGGTACAAACACTTGCACGAAGATTTGCTGTTGATTACTCAATGATTTATACCCTTTAATTCGATAATTGAATCCGTATCTTATTGAAAGGTGCTTCACTTACTAGTTGATTGAAGGCAGGCCAGTACTGGCCCAGAGGAAACAAATAATGTTTCGTTTTATTAAATCTAAGTGCCCTTGATGTCAAATTAGTAAAATGCCCTCTGCGGAAGGGCGACCAGCGTCCGGATTTTTACGGACATGTCTGGATTATACACTGTCCAGGGACGTCTGAATGAAATTTTAAATTACATTTGCAGTTTACATTGTTAGTATTTTTTTAAAAGACCATACTTTATGACGTGATATAGAATATAAAATTCAAAATTTTTATATGTCATTTTTAATTAAAGTCTAAGGTGACCGAATATACTTAATTTAAAGGTGGGGTAAAATAGATCTAGTATATGATTATTTTACATCGGTTAAGTTGTCAAATCAAGAAACAAAAGAAAAATATTTTACAATTGGTAGGTAGGTATTTGACAAATAATACGATGTTCATTTTATCAGAAGTAAAATAGAAAAATAGATCTACGTATGTAATATTTAAAATTTAAATTTATTCGATCATCAGAGGTGTAAATAAAAAAAAACATATTTTTATATTCAAAATTCTATGTATAAAAAACACCCCACAATGTTTTACGGGACAGATAATATTTGAAAAAAAATGTATTTATTTTTCGACTTCGTCTAATATTACAGTTTGCACACATTGTATAATTTAAATTGTTTGTATATTTAAAATAAATTTTGGTTGTATAAAATATAATAATACATCGTATTATTTATTTGAATGCAAATTTTCGTAGGAATTAAAAAAGTATATATATATATATATATATATATATATATATATATATATATATATATATATATATATATATATATATATATTATTTTATCAGTATTCTCTTTTTTTGTTTTGTGGCAAATTAACGACTAAAAGAGCAATTATTTTCTATTCTGGTGTCTCAAAAAAATATTTAACATTTTTCTTAAAATTAAGTATACCTGAATAAATATTTTTCTGAACTAGAAGATACATAAAATTTATTTACTGTTACTTGTTTCTATTTTGTCATTTATGTACAAGTTCAAGTTTCAAATAGTTATATATCTAAAAATGAAGTATGTATGTTGGTATAATTTATGAATCCTTAGGTATAGTATAATTAACTAAACGACTAGATTTAAAATAGTTGAGCAATAAACATTTATTTTATGTTTAGTTTAAAATATGAAATTTATTGAAGTAGAAATTTATTCGTTATTATTATAAGAAATTTGTGTAAATTTGCAATGACTCTTTCATGTTCAAGTTTTTTCCACAAAAATAAGAAAACGTTTGATATATTTATTTATTCCAGATTGATTGAGATATCTCAATCAAAATACTAGAAAAAAAATCTATACAAATGAAATCAATTTCATTTAAAGTACCCTTTTATTCTATTTGTATTTTGTTCTATCCACATTTGTTTATTTATTATCTTGAAGTCAGCCTCTATAACTTGAATACAGTCTCAAAGAACGCAAGTGAAAGTTGCCTACTTGGTTTCTGTGTCGACTAACTTGCCTCCAGCATAGCTCGCATGAAAGTAAACGTTTAGTATAGCCGTAACCAATTCACAGTTTTGTATTATAGCTATCAACAACATAAACTGTAAGCTATATGAATTGTAATAGTAATCAGTAATTTAAAAAACGTACACTCGGAACTTAAAATAATATTAAAATTTAAAAAGATAGATATCAAATATATATATATATATATATATATATATATATATATATATATATAAACATTTTCAGCCAATCACAATGTATTAAAAATGGTACTAGTATTAATTAAATTATATATATATATATATATATATATATATATATATATATATATATATATATATATATAAGTCAAGGTTTGCTTGGGACACCCGGTATATATATATATATATATATATATATATATATATATATATATACCGGGTGTCCCAAGCAAACCTTGACTTAGGCGTTTAACATGGGAAAACAGCTTTTTGTAAATGACAAGTGTCCGGTAGAAAATTAAGCCATGCTATTGAATATGATAATAGAATATTACCTCCTGTACGTTATTTAATACTAATCATAATATTATCATTGCATACATTAAAGAAAATTATAAGTAAATGTCAATTAATATTTGTTTCAATATTTTATTATGTAATATAATTTTTTTAATTGTGGCTGAGTGGTTAGCATGGCTGCTTGTGGAATGAAAGAATTTTTGAAGGTTGGAGTTCAAATCTCCATCAAGCTAAACTTTTCATTTTTTTTTTATTATTTATGTATTAATTGCAAATTATATTAAATATATTATGAGATAATATGGATGAACTAGTTAAATAATTACAAATAAGTTTCTATCACGATATAATAGTAATTTCAATGGAAGTAGTAACCGTCAAAAGCAAGATTTTAAACTATACCACATACTTTTCCTTTATAAATACAGTAAAAATACAAAACATACACATATTCACTGTGTTATTATCATGTTTTATTAAGATCAAAAGAAGGAATTATGCATTGTTGTTATTAAATCCATATTTTGATTGTTGTAATCAATTTTTGTCATTGTTAAAACCAATTATTTTTTATTTATAAAATATTGTTATTCATTTCAATATCTGTCTTCTATTTCCAATTACAATAATTTAGAAATAAGCTTTTTCTATAAAAAAATATTTAAAGTATTTTTCTTTTCATGTCAACAATGTGTTCATTGTTTGGTGTTTTGTTTTGTTTATATCAAATATTCGTGTCAAAATGAATATCTTACACGCTAACGATCGAGTGAATATTATAAAAATGTATTACAATTCGTAATTAATTCATAAATAAATAAAAATTAAAAGTTTAGCTTGATGGATATTTGAACCCTAAACCTTTAAAGGTCCTTTCATTCCAAAGGCAGTCATGCTAACCATGCAGCCACGATGACAATTCCAAATATTTTTTATTACATAGTAAAATATTGAAACAAATATTTATTGACAGTTATTTATAATTTTCTTTAATTTATGCACTGATAATACAGTAATTATTATTAAATAACGTACATGAGGTAATATACTATTGTCATGTTCAATAGCATGGCTTAATTTTCTGCCGGACACTTTTTATTTGCAAAAAAACTGTTTTCCCATGTTAAACGCCTATGTCAAGGTTTGCTTGGGACACACAGTATACTATATATATACAGATGTTCATTCTAAGTGGTACACTATTGCTATCTCGAGAACTATAAAAGCTACAAGGTCCGTTAAATTAGCAAACAATTTCTATATTATAAGGCTATTAAAATGAGCGAAACAAGAATTTTTTAGACTAGTGGTTCCCTAAATACGCGGTGCAACTTTCTTGTTTTAAATGGCAACCTACTTTTTTATCTGCTTATTCCATTCAGTATTTTTTTCTGAATCCAACGATATTCATATGTAATATCCTAATATTACAAAATATTTGAGAAAAATGCAAAATTAAAAATGTATCATTTTTATTTAAATATACCTATACAACGAGTGCCGTGGAAGAAAACAAATCAATAAAACAATTATTAATATTATTTTTGTCAAAATTTTGATGTGTACTTCTGTATTTCTGTATTATAGACATATATGAAATATACATTTTATGTAGAAAAAATTCGAATGCAGCTGTAAAGATGTACAGTGAGTTGTATCCTGAGCGTGCCGACTCATAATTACGAAATATTCTAGAAGATATTTTACATGATTTACTACTGGACCTTCTAAGAGATATTCACTTTCAACAAGACGGAGTACCTGCACACAATTCTCGTCAGGTTACAGAATATCTCAACCAGGGCATCGAACTCGCCAAAAACTGGGTTCGGTTCAGGTTCAGGTTAATTTGTTTTTTGACAGATGGGTTCGGAAGCGGTTCTGGTTCAAACATTAATAAAATTTGCGGTTTTGTTCCGGGTTCAGGTACGGTTCGACCTAATGAATATTGAATTAGTGTTTTTTGAATAACAATTTTTATATCGAAATAATTTAAAATGCTAGCCGGAATTCACACAAGGTAAGAAATGAACACACTTTTCTTGAAAAGTCAACACAGTCAGCAATACAGACGCTAAATGCGTCGATAATCAGCTTTATTACGATTATACTTACGTTTTGAATTGAAAATGAACTTGAACCGGAGCTGAACCCTGAACCCGAATTTTAATATCCGAATCGGGTTCAATTGGAAATATATCTGAGGTTCGGTTCTGGGGTTCAGTAAAATGTTACGGTTTAGTTCTGGTTTTGGTTCGGTTCAGGTTCGGGTTCGATGCTCTGATCTCAACGAAATGTTTTTTGACAAACGGTCCTATTCCGTGGCCTGCCAGATCTCTTGATTTAATCCCCTTAGATTCGTACTTATGGGGATATTTAAAGGATAAAATTTATGCCACCATTCACAATAATTTGAACGAATTAAAAAATAATACTGAATTTGTTCTTAATAATGTAGTGAGATATAGCTTATTAAGGTAGTTGTCACTCGAGTGTACCTATTCAAAAACTTGTTCTATGTTCAAAATAAAAATTAAGCTAATGCAGTTTATATTTGCAATAACTTATATTTTTTAACATTATATTATATATACAGATTGCATCAAAATAGTAAAAAGGTAATATCAAACACTGTAACAAATGAATTTTCTTTATTTTTCTGTAGAAAAGTATTTCTTTGAACTGTACCACTCGCACTAATACTTGCACAAGTGTTGTTTTCCAATGCACTCATACTAAAGTATGAATGTTGAAGAATAACTGTGTTAACATCAAACACTGTAACAGATTAATTTTCTTTATTTTTCCGTAGAAAAGTTTTCTTTTTAACTCTACCACTCACACTAACACATACACAAGTGCCGTATTTCAATGTACTCTCACTACAGTATGAATGTTGGAGAATAACTGTGGCAACGTCGCACCTAGACATTTATTGGTACATTCGGGTATAAAAGTAATAAGATATTTTCAAATGTAATCCTAATTCTAAAATACAAATGGAAACTGCAAAACAAATTAATATATTTCTTTCTTAAAATTATCAAAGTAATATTATAGTATTTAAAGTTTTCATGCTTTTCACGTAAAATACCAATTTAAAAAATATTTCCTTCGAATGTACGTCTGAAATTCCTTTAACCAAAGGTCACCTCTTATTCGTTAATACCAAGCGGGTGTTAACTTAACTGATACTCCAACTGGACCCCTATTCTGTAACTTTTAGCAACACCGATATCGTCTTGATACGGCCATTTTAGAAAGAACGCGCACGATAATGTCAGATAGAGTACGAACTATATGACGTCACTCTCGGTGAAGAATCTTGAAAAACAGTAGGAGGGATAACACCACCTATACAGGTGGTGTTATGGACATAGCAATACTGATTTGACAGTTTGTTGGCGGTATTCGTGAATGAAAGTTTGTCAATAATTTTAAAATTGTGTTTATTTCACCTTTTATTTTTGAGTTGAAAATATAATTATTTTCTTATTATTATTGCAAAGTGAATTTGATATATACTATTCAAAAGTGAATAAGAATATTAAAAATATTTTTTCGTGTAAATATTGATACAATTAACATAAGTAATAGTTCGCTATAAAAAAAAAACTTTCCAATATAACATATTTATTGTAATCTTTCTTTAGTTTACATGGCATTATTATACGCTCATCTCCAAGTTGTAGAAGAGGAAGAACTGGATGTAGAGTTGGAAGAAGCTGCTTACTGAGACAAAATCTAAGAGATTCTCAAAATCCTTTTGGTGTGTCAGAGACGGAATTTGTGGCGAATTTTAGATTAAATAAAGAAGCTTGCGGAAGCCATTGTAGTTTTAAACAAGAAATGAGATGTAGAGAATTATTATCCCTTTAAAAATTAAAGTGTTTTTATATCTAATATTTTGTTTTTATATAGCATTTATTTATGTCTTTACATCTACAAAGCATATGTCTACTACGAGTAATGTGAATATATTCATTTTTCACTACAATTTCTCAATCTGAAATATGTATATTTATTGACTAATTTATGCGTTTGTTACACGTTTTGAGGAAATGTCAGATTTTAAATGCATGACCAACCCACTGTAATTTCTCCAACAACATAGCCACAATAAAGTTACTGGACGAAAATCACGACCTATTCCGAGAATATTCGAAGTCAAACAACACTCAAACGATGACGTATAGCAATACTAACTGTTGCTAAAGGTTACAGAATAAGGGTCCTAGAACGCTTGTACACGGATGTCAAGTATAATTCTACCTATTAATCATATCTTCAAATTATAATTTTCTAGAGGCAATAAAATTAAATCTAGATGGTGAATATTTTTCAAATTTTTACATAAAATCCGTTAATTAGTTTTTCGATTAAATGTCGGTATGGATATAAAAGTTATAATTTAAAATGTTGTGTTTATTTTGCCATTTCCTATTCTTCACGTGTTAAAAAGGCCAAATTTAAATGCAAATATCTCAGGTACCGCGAGGTCAATGGTTTTAAAACTTGGAGAGCAGGTATATTATACTTCAGTTGAAATGTACTTAATATTTCAATTACTGTTATGTATTGTGATTTAGTTAAATTAGAATAACTAACGTTACAACAATATATATATATACTTTATTAAGCACGAGGCCACCGACCAATACATAAAAACAAAAACAGGGTTGTTCCCTTCCGCCGACCACCTGTTACCAACACTTACAACTAGTAACTAACAACTCTTAGTCTGCCAAATGCCCTCTAGATGGCAGACGTATACATAACATCTCCCTTGTTAACTAAACATTTATATGTTTTATTGCAAATAACGAGTAGGACGTTTTATGACCCTTCCTGACCGAGTTCTCATACCATTGCTACTATTATCATTAATTATTGTAATCGGATGGTTAGTGTTAGAGTCATTAGTTTTGTTTATAATTGAACCCTCTGCTTCTTTTAAATTTGAATTATCAGAATTATTATGAAGCAATGTGGTATCATCAAATTCGTTTTTTATTACTGGAGCATTTTCTGAATTTCTTATATGAATACTATTGCGGCAGTAAGTTTTATTATTTTCTAAAAGTACTTTGTGCGAACGCGGAGTTTCATTGTTTCTTATTACAGTACCTGGTTGCCAGAGTTTTGTTAAAGGATTTTGTACTACTACATTATCTCCCTCCTTGAAATTTTGTCTTGGTTTTGTAAGTCTATCATAGTACTGTTTAGTTTCCTGTTGTTTTTTAATGAATTGTTGATATGCTGATTTATAAACAAGTTTTGGCTCCAATATTTTTGACGTTGTAGGTAATTTGGTTTTTAAAACTCTTCCCATTAAAATTTCTGCTGGACTATAGTCTATACCTGTGATTGGTGTTGATCTATAATCCAGTAAAGCACTGTAAATATCATTTAAATTTTGAGATTTTTTGATAAAACTTTTGGCTATACCCACAGCTTTTTCGCACAATCCATTGCTTTGATGGTGATATGGACTAATAAATGTGATTTTGAAATTACAATCATTGGCAAAGTTTTGAAATTTATAACTATTAAATGGATTATTATCACATACTAAAACTTGTGGTATGCCGTGATTGGAAAAAACGAATTTTAATTTATTTATAATGCTGTCAATTGACTTATTTTCAATATATATTATATCAAGCCACTTAGAAAGAAAATCTATTATAATTAAATAGTTTTTGTTACCGTATTCTGCAATGTCTATTGAAATTTTTTCAAATGGTAATTTTGGTAATTCATGTGAAATCATTGGTTGCTTTGAGTTTGACTTTTGATGAATCTCACACGATTTACATTTTTTGACAAATTTTTCGATCATTTCATTCATATTCGGCCAGTAAAGTAAGCGTCTTGCTCGCTTTTTACTTTTTACTATACCTAAATGAGCATTACCATGAATTTGAGTTAACATATCGAAATACATAGACGATGGAATGACTACTTTTTCTTTGAAAAACAAAACTTTATTATAATACAAATCATTTCTCAACTTAAAGAAATGTTTTTGATTTGAATCAAGCAAATTTGGATTTGGCCATCCATCGTGTATATACTTCACAACTTTCCTCAATACTGTATCATTTAATGTTTGTTGTTCAAGGAATTTTAACTTTTGAGGAGAGATTGGTAATAACTCTTCCAGTGATACTGTATGAACAACATCTGTCATATCAGGATCATCGGTTACAATATCTTTTACATAATTTCTAGATAAATAATCAGAAATGTACATATGCTTTCCAGGAACATATCTAACATTTAAATTATATTTTATTAGTTTTAATAAGAGTCTTTGAATTCTATTAGTTGACTTGTGAATGTCTCTTTTCATAATACTTACAATAGGTTTGTGGTCAGTTTCTACAGCTATCTCATGTCCATATATGAAACAATGATACTTCTGCACTGCAAAACAGATACCTAAAAGTTCTTTTTCCATCATGCTGTACCGCTGCTCGGTATCTGTGAGACTTCTCGACACGAATGACACTGGTTGTCCATTTTGAAGTAGGCACGCACCCAAACCATCTTTGCTTGCGTCGGATTGTATGGTTATTTCTTCAGTTGGATCGAAATATTTCAACGTTGGAGCGTTGCTTACCAACAGTTTAAGTCTTTCGAACGCATTTTGATGTTCACTAGTCCAATTCCAGGGCACTTCTTTCTTCAAGAGATTGCGCAACGGTGCAGTTATTTCACTCATATTAGGTATAAATTTATTTAGATAAGTTATTACCCCTAAAAACTTTTGTAGAGTCTTTTTATTTGTTGGTTCATTTAACATTTGAATTGCTTTCACATGTTTAATATCTGGTTTTATTCCTTCTTTAGAGAATACGAAACCTAGGTATTTTACTTGATCTATCTTAAATTGAATTTTATTTTTATTAAATTTCACTTGACACTCACGAGCTCTTTTAATCACTTTATTTAAAATTATATTATGTTCTTCTTCCGTGGTTGCTGCTATAATTATGTCATCGAAGTATATTTGCACACCTTCAATGTCTCCAAATATTTTCATATTTTCTCTTTGGAATATTTCTGGGCTAGATGATAATCCGAATGGAAGACGATTGAATTTATATCTCCCGAATGGAGTATTGAATGTACATAATAGACTTGAAGCTGAATCTAGGCAAATCTGGTAAAACCCATCTTTCATATCTAATACAGTAAATATTTTCTTACCACCCAAATTTGACGTTAGCTCTTCTAATGTTGGTATTTGGAATATCTCCCTCTTAACATATTTATTTAATTCGATAGGACTTAGGCACAACCTTAAACTTGAATCCTTCTTTTCCACAATTACTAAATCATTCACCCAGTCCGTAGGTTTTGTTACCTTGGAAATTATTTTTAAATTTTCCATTTTATTTAATGTTTCTTTTAATTTCGGTTTAATTTTCTCAGGTACTCTTCTGGCAGGCTTCACAACTGGAACAGCATCTTCCCTAAGTCTAATTTTATATTTAAACGGTAATTTTCCTAGTCCTGTGAAGACATCTTTGTTATTTCTTAAGAACGTATCCTTTTCATTTCCATTATTTATTGGACCTTTATCGGCTATCTCTGTTTCATAAATTCGGTTAATTAAATTTAACTGCACACATGTGTTCAAACTCAATATTGGCTTTGACTCAGTATCAATTACGACAAATTTCAATTTAACTTCCTCTCTGTTTTCTGGAATGCACATTAATTCAATGAACCCTTTCGTTTTTACATTATATCCTCCATATGCAATTATTTTTGATTGCACTGGTTGCAGCTGTACATCTTTACACAATTTTATGTAATAATTATATGGTAAAACATTGACGTCGGCTCCTGTATCTAATTTAAATGTGACTTCACTATTATTAATTAGTATTTTATGACTCCAGCTAATTTTCTTTTTATTTATCTTATTAATTTCACTGATTTTTTCAATTGATAATAAATCTTCTTCACTTTCATCTGTTTCATTCAATTCTTTAATTTTCTTTGATTTTTCTGTAAATTTACATGCAATTTTAAAATGATTTTTCTTACCGCAGTTATTACAAATTTTGCCATATGCAGGACAGTTGTTCACACCATGTTCAGTATTACATCTAGTGCACTTGAATACTTTTTTAGATACTTTATTTGATTTGCCGTAACTTTTCTTCTCCCGCTTGACGTAACTGACTTCTACTGCTTCTACTCTTTGTTGTAATGACCTAGCTTCTTGCTTGCTGGCTTCAAATGCTCTGCAAACATCTATTGTTTTGGTTAGAGTTAAATTTTCTTCTCTCAGTAGTCTTTCTTGTAGACTTGGGTCTGTTATGCCAATTATTATTCTGTCCCTCACTAAAGAATCGCTTTGATCCCCAAATTCACATATTTGTGCCAATTTTTTCAATTCCGTTTGGTAATGATCAAAATGTTCTCCCTCTTGTTGTGATCGATTGAAAAATTTGAACCTGTTGAATACAGTTGATTTTCTGGGGGTACAATATGTTTCAAATGCTGAAATAACTTCAGTATACTTGCTTTTTTGTGCTGCAGTCAATTTAAACGTGTTGTACAGATGAAGGGCGTCATCACCAATGCAGTTTAAAAACATTGCAATCTTCACTGCATCACTTTTTTCTTTGTATTCGTTGGCTTCTAGGAAAATTTCAAATTTCTGAAAGAATACCTTCCAATTCTGAGCGACATCACCCTCTAAATTTAATTGTTTAGGTGGTTTAAATTCCATTCTAACCTCTTTAATTTATCTTTAAAATTTTAATTTCACTTTGCCTCAACACTATTTAATTTATCATTTATTTAATTCGTGGGTTTTACACCTGACACCATGTTATGTATTGTAACGTTAGTTATTCTAATTTAACTAAATCACAATACATAACAATTACTTCTGGGTAAAATGGTTTCACGATATAACTACCTTAAGAAGATTAAAACTATGTATTCATGTCAATGGTGGTAATTTTGAACAATTTTTATAAATTATTTGTCTTCATATTGTATCTTGTTTATTACCTAATAATTATTCACAAATTAAAGAAAATTATTAAAGTTTTTGCAATTATTTCTGCATTTGATTTATTTGTTTTCTTCCATGGCACTCTTTGTATAGGTATATTTGAATAAAAATGATACATTTTTAATTTTGCATTTTTCTCAAATATTTTACAATATTAGGGTATTACCTACGGATATCGTTGAATTAAAAAAAAATACTGAATCGAATAAGCAAATAAAAAAATAGGTTGCCATTTAAAATAAGAAAGTTGCACCCCGTATTTTGAGAACCACTGGTCTAAAAAAACTCTTGTTTCGCTCATTTTAATAGTCTTATAATATAGAAATTGTTTACTAATTTAACCGACCGCGTAGCTCTTATATTTCTAGAGATAGCAATAGTGTATACCTTGTTCAAAGATATTTCGTTATGGCTTTAACTTACTAAGCCTGTGGTGAACCGCACACAGCAAGAGATACTACCTGTTGGCGCTCAGGGTAGGATTGCAAAATATTTAAATTCGGAAATCTCTAATCTATGTGCGCATTACGTATTTCAGATTTACTTGAAATAATAATGAATTCGCAAAATTAAATTAAGTCTTTGACTATTACTAGAAATATAAGATGAGAAAATCGTCCTTGACCGGTATTAATACATATTGGGGAAACTAAGATACCAAAGGCATACCTAGTGACTAGGTATATAAATGAGTTTTCAAAAATTTAAAATCAGTAGTAATACTAACTTTCGTACTGAGGTCAACAATATACGTATTTAATATGTGGCGACCATTTGAAGAAGACAATACTGATGTTTTACCAGTTGAAAATTGTGATAATATTGATTACATACCTGTCCTTGCACCCCTATAAATCAAGCTTAAATCCCTAACAATAGACCCGCTGAGAGGGCCATAACGAAATATCTCCGAACAAGCTATACCACTAAAATGAACACCTGTATATATACAGAATGATCACGCGAGAATGAACCGGCAATTATCTCCGTTATTAAGCAAGATAGCAATTACCTTCAAGTAAGAAAATTTACTATAGGCAATATGGGCAATAAGATGTCGTATCAAGAAGCGTTATGATATATATATATATATATATATATATATATATATATATATATATATATATATATATATATATACAGGGTGGAAACGAACTTAATGTCATAAATTAAAGGATGGGTAGTATGATATGTGTAGATTACGAAACAGAAAGAATTTTTAAAAAATTCGCATATTTAAGGGTAGTTTTCATGAAACTAACATTTTTGGTACCACTGGACCACTGGCAACGCATTTGCATTTTTTTATATATTACACAATTATTTTCGTTAAAAATGCTATTTAATTTAATTATTAAGAATAATATCTTATACAACTAATTTTGAATGTATTTTTGAGAACCATATTTTTAATGAAATATGAATTAAAACAGCAGTAAAAAAAGTTTCCTTAAGAAAAGTCGAATTTTATATATATATATATATATATATATATATATATATATATATATATATATATATATATATATATATATATATATTGAAATTTTTAGTATTAATATATCACCTGTTCACAGAAGAAAAGTAGAAGTTTCCTCAGAATTAGTATTTTTTTGAAAGTGAACAAAAAGTCACTAAAGTCACATAGGAACTAATTAAATGTAAAAATAAACTAAATAAAATTATATCTAAGTACTTGTAGTTAAGAATTCCAAGAATACAAAATTTAATAAATTTACGCAGTAAATGAAAGTATATAATTTTATAATAAAGAATATTGTAATCGACGCTATTTTTTTCTTTTTTTTTGTTGTCTAACCTCTTCACAAATGTAATAATAGGTATACCGTTGGTTCAATTTTTTTTTTACATTTTTTTCCCATATTCTATGTGTTAGGTATTGACATATTTTTCGTGTGTTAGTTTCATGGTCAAAATTGGATGAACTGGTGACCTTCGTGAAATACATATGTTTCATTTTCTCGTAAACCGTTGGACAAAGATTTTTTATATAATTTTTCCCGTAATCTACGTTTCAGATATTGGATACTGACATACTTTTCAAAAGTTAGTTTTATATTTTATGGTCAAAATTGGACGAATTGGTGACCATCAGAAGTACGTATTATTTACTCGCAAACCGTTAGTCATAGAATTTTCTACATATTTTTCCCGTAAATTGCGTGTTAGATATTGAATATTAACATTGATTAGTTAGTTTTATGGTCAAAATTAGATGAACAACTGTTAAACTTCGTGAAATACATGTTATTTATTAGTATACCGTCGCTGGAAGAATTTTTTACTTATTTTTTCCGTATACGTGTCAGGTAGAATTGACATATTTTTGATGAGTTAGTTTTATGGTCAAAATTGGAGGAACTGATAACTTTCGTGAAATACATGTCATTTATTCGTAAGCCACGGGGCAAATAAATTTTATATACTTTTCCCGTAATCTATGTGTCAGATTCAAATATACCTATGTGTATGTAATAATTTATTATTTATTACTAAAAAAAGTAATAAAATTCAATTTGTGAAGATTTATGTTCGCTGTTCCATACCATTTTTTTCTGAATCTTGTATTCTGCTAACGAATTCTTCTTGAATCCAAGAAAAAAATTCTTGCACACAACAATGGCAAATTTATATGTATCTTTCATGTAAGAATTTTGTTTATTTACTGTATTTGAATACAGAAACAATAATTTGCGATGGGAACAGTTGATATATTTAAAGTCACGATTTGTCGCGTTGTCTCTATGCTTGTTGAACACTAGCAGCTGACTTCAGATCAATAAAAGAAATTTTTAATTACACTAATTATTTTGTGCGATGCACGGGATTAAGTGCATTTGTCCTTACATAACAGATTTGTTTTTGTTCAAATATAATATACTTCGAGGTCGGACAGGACTGCATTAAGGGGGCACAAAATATTTCCTCCTTAAATAAAAATGGGGACTATTCGATTATCATCAAATTAAATTGAGGGGTTGCAAAAATTCAAATTTTGAAAAACAAAAAAAATCTTATTTTAAAATGATTGTTTGACTTGTAATTTTTCTCTCTACATGTAATAAGCATACAAACAAGGGCTCGTATTACGAGCGCACTCATAAGAAAAGCGCTTTTATGGAGCACACTCCTCATAAGAATATAATGTAAAAGCGCGCTCCATAAAAGCGGTTTTATTATAAAAGCGTGCTCGTAATACAGGCCATTGTGTTCAATTTAAAAATTTAGTTTTTGGTTTCTCATTTTATTAAGAAATAAAAAGAAACATCTGAACTTATTTGGTTTTTGTAGAAATTTTGTATTTAACCGATAAATTAAAATTATAAAAATGAAGAAGGAAATGATGTTTAAAAAATAAAGTTCGGTAAAGTTAGAACTTCCTTGGTTACTAATAAAAATAAACATCTAGATCTGTTTTTGTAAATATAAAATTTATTTGTATAAAGTATGTGATTCTCAACAAATTGTAATACATTTTATTTTTTTGTTTCCCACCCTTAAAATTAAATTATGGGCTAACAAATATTTAAATTAAATATATTCAGGAAGAATACTTTGTAATAATTTTAATGAAAGTTATTTCAATTTATAGAACCTAATTTACGAACCACTGAGAAAGAACGAACTTTCGTATACAACAAACTATATTTTTATCGATTTTTCGCTTATAATCTGGATTTGACGAACTATTGTGTATAACGAACTATATTTTTATGGATTTTTCGCTTATAAAGAACTTTCGGGTCGTATGTAAAGTGCAATGTTTTCTGTCTTGTATGTATTTCGTTTACCGATTATTATTGTTCATTTTTATAGGCCATTACTTAATTTATACTTCTATAATAACGATATTATACATATTTATGCTTATTGTTATTTTTTACTCAAATATTCAATAAATGACATATTTATAACTTGTTTTGTGGATACTAACCTCGGCTATAATGAACGATTTTTGATGGCAGGTAGTGGTTCGTTATAAGCGGACACTACTGTATTTTTAATTCGAATTATAGAGAGTTAAGAAAAAATCCCACTCACCATATTTCTTGTTGTCCTTAGATTTATTCTTATTTCTGGATGAAGGGAAAGGTTTTAATCTGGATGTGTCATCATCAATGTCGTCATAGTCGGGCTGAAAAAAAAGAAATATGTCTTACAATTAAAAGAAAGAGTATGTTTGTGTCGTGGGAACAAAAGAAATCTTTAAAATTTCATTTTAATTAGTTAAGAAATGAGCTTGGATTTCACGATTTTAAAGCAGTTTTTATATCATCTGTCAAATGAATTGGCATTAGCTATCATGATGATATAAATGGAAATTGTTGCAGAAAAAAGATTTTTTTAAAAAAATTATCAATTGTATAATCTTCTTCTTCATACCTTGGGTATGTCGTACCCTTCCCTAGGAGGTAGTTTGGGTGGTTTCTCACTTCTGCGGGCGTGTTGTTGTGCAAGTTGTTGCGTTTGTAACAACAGTTGTTCCCTGGTTGCTGCCACGATACCTTGTGCAGAACCCTGTTGAGCGAACCCTCCAGAAGATCCTGAAGAACCTCCACCGTTACCCGCAACGGAGTAGGGATCTTCGTCTGGGATTGGGATTCGGGGACGGTTCTTGATGTCGAGCACTCTTTGCACTAGAACAGAAAAAATATATAATAGGCTAATAGCAAGAAATAAATAAAATAGTTATGTTCGTTTGGAACAGGTTCACTTCGTCGTCAATAACATGAATTAACGTTACTCATTTTTGATAGTTTTGTAGGAAACAAATTCAAAGTTCTTCAGTAAATATGAATGAGCTTAAATAACATACAAAATTAACATACGCGGAATGATTATAGAAAATTTAATTGTAAGCAACTTTTATCAGAAGTACATATTTTTTTCCAAAATAATACATTAACGATTTGTCAATCGCAATAAAACACTGCTAGTCAAATGCTCACTAATCACCCTTAATCACTGTACATACTAGCGTCCAATTTGTTCGGCTAGTAATAAATGTAATTCTCGTGAAAAATTTTTGTAGGAAGGGGAGGGGGGGGGGGGGGGCGAGTTAAAATAGTGTATATTTGTTTCTTATAGTGCCACACTAACTTTCGTGAATCGTGATATGAGTTTTTAATGTGTGATGGTTTACAGTGGACTAATTAGTGAAATAACTGAATTTTTTTCCAGCAAACGTTCCTGGTTGCTGAAATGCTGAGATGTTGAGATCTACGATGCATCTCTTAGCCAAATTTATCTCATTTTATTTTATAATTCTTCTACAGCTTATTAATATTAGTTAATCTGTCAATAATAACCCATAACCAAGAATAGATAATAATTAGAACAATTTGATCAAGTTTATTTGTCCCACATAATTTAACTATGTTTAAAAATTATTTCAAATAACATATGTATAAATATTTTTTGGCAGTGTGAATATTTTTACAGAATTTTCATTAAATGGTTAGTAATTTAGTTGAACATAATACTCGTACATGTACGTCGGTTGGTTCTCTCTCTCTCTGCATTATGAAAACTTTGGGGAATTAAGATATGCCACTTCGTGAAACTGCGAAGCTAATCAGTTCATCCAAATGGATGAAGTATCTCATTTTTCGCATTTTATGAGTTACGTCATTTCGTGATAGTGATGACATGCGGATGCAGTAATATTAATAAATATTCTGATTTGAGTCTATGAACAATGACACCTGATCAGAAATGTTCTCGATTCTAGAATACCGAATTTTGAAGTAATATTGGCGAAAGTTTGAGCGCAAATATCTCCAGAACTAAATAATAATTTGCGGTTTAGAATTTTTGCTCAAAAGTGGATATATGTGAGTTTTGGGGGCGTAACTAAAAATAGGTAGAAATACAGATTTGTGGGTATCAGTAATTTATTTTATCTAAAGAGCTAAAGCAGATCCGGACGAATAGTACAACTAGAAGAAATGTAAAATTAAGCATCTGAATTTTTCCATATTTTGTGACTTTCTATCTTTAGATTATTATTTACGGACCGTAAATAATAATCTTTCTTCGTATTAGTATGAAACAATGTGAACTGGCAATTTTTTATAATAAAATGAATGCGTGTATATATATATATATGGTGAAAAACGAAAGTCTGATTTTTTTTATTGTCATACAATGTACGATATTTAAGCAATTTATAAATATTTATAAGTTAAAGTAAGTGGAAGATTATTAAGGTCGGTAAAATATATGCAATTTAAAACAATGAATTTAGGTGTGTTCTAAATGTCAATTGAAGCTTCGTTAATTTAATCACTAATTTGATTTATGTTTCTTTCGAAAACGTGGGTTCAAATACCCTCCAAACAGTATATATATATATATATATATATATATATATATATATATATATATATATAGGGTGTATCTGGGAAGACGAACCCCCTTAACTTTTTTATTATAAGGAATAGAAAAAAAATCTTCATATAAAAGTTTTATCATAGTAAATATACTATTTGATGACAGGTACAGAATTTTTTTATAAAGTCAGGTTTACATGATACAACTATCAACCTAAAATTGTTTTACTAAAATAAAAACCGCCATTTTTTTCTCTTTTCAACGATGTATTACTTGTCATAAAGGAATATGAAAAAAATCGAAAAAATAAGATAATTGAGAAATATCAGAAACTATTTTTATTCAAAGTGCTAGGTGGCTATGCGAAATGAAACAAAATGTAAGCAGGTAAAATAACTTCACAACGTAAATTTACAAATGTAAAACTACTTAAAATAATTGCTCGAAATTACGACCCTGCTCTCTTATGCAGAAATTCAAACGTTGAATGTGGTGTGTATGAACATTTTCCAGTAACTTTACAAACCACGTGAAACAGGTAACAAATAAATATCTGATTTATTGTCATTAATTTCGCATAGCCATCAAGAACATTTTAATAAAAATAGTTTCTGATATTTCTCAATTATCCTTTTTTTCTCGAATTTTTTCATATTCATTTATGACAAGTAATATATCGTTGAAAAGAGAAAAAAATGGCGGTTTTTATTTTAGTAAAACAATTTTAGGTTCCCATTTGAAAAATAAAAGTTGATAGTCGTATCATGTAAACCTGACTTTATAAAAAAATTCTGTATGTGTCATCAAATAGTATATTTACTATAATAAAACTTTTATATGAAGATTTTTTTTCTATTCCTTATAATAAAAAAGTTAAGGGGGGTTCATCTTCCCAGATACACCCTGTATATATATATATATATATATATATATATATATATATATATATTATTCTCCAATTTCTTCAGAGACTTATTTAACTATCAAGTATGTTAATAAAGGTAATTAATAAATGACATAAAATTATTAATCGCCGATTAACACATAGAAAAGCTAATTTTTAAGTTAGTAACTTTTGACACTTAAAGTTTTGACATTATTTGTTTAGCATTGGTATCCATGGTTACTTATATTAAAATCGTTCATTAATAAAAAATCAAAATAATTCATTGATATGGGATTAATATATTAATATATTATATATTAATAAACAATTTTCTGTAAATTAATGAAAACCTTCAATAAACGATTAACGGAAAAATATTTTAAAACGAAACGACTATAGAATATTAACTATAAACTAAAATAGGTGGTAGCATGAATGGTGATTAGGAGATGACTAGCAGCGTTTTAACTCTGTCAATCGTTTATGGTTTATTTTAGAGAAAAAAAATCAAATAACAAAAATTAATTGTACGCAACTTTTATTTGATTTTTTTTTCTCTAAAATAAACCATAAATAATTGACAGTTAAAACACTGCTAGTCATTTCCTACATAGTCATCTCCTAATCACCATTCATGCTACCACCCAGTGTTATTTGTGAATGATTAGAAAACACAATAACCTTTCAAAAGCAAAATTGTCTGTGAAATTATAAAATCCCTGCCCCTATGCTCTAAATAGGAGAAATAGAATCAATTTTAAATTCTTTTAATGAATTCAATCGTACAATAACTTCTATAAAGTTTAATTCTTGTGCGGAAGAAGAATCTTATGCAAAACAGACAAGAGCAAGTTATAGGTTGAAAATTTGTTGCACATGCATTCGTTGTCGGCTTATTAAATTTTGTGAAATCCCCTATTTCCTACCCATCAAATTTATAAATTGGATACAACTAATGATCAACATTAAGAAGATTAAAATTTTCGAAGAGATTATTTATTTATTTATAGCCGAGATGTAAGAAGTATAAATCTATATAGTGTCGTACATGATTCATTTCAACACATCTTTAAATTAGAAACCTATAGATGTTTGGACAGACTATGACTTTAATGAATAATTCCAAGTATACAGGAGCTATTTATTATATTTAACATTATTGATTCAATAAGGAGATTAAGAAAAAACATTTTATAATCTGCTATTTTTACATTCTTCGTAATTTTATATTGCAACAGTCATTTAGGAATTTGGAAAGCAGTACTCTGGTACTATAGTATCAAGACAAAAAAGAACATGGCGAATAAATGTACACTGGCTGAACATTGCAATACACCAAAACATACTTTCGATCTGGAAAATATCAAGTTTATGGAAAAGGAAAAAATTCGCCAAACGTTTATTTATTGAAATGCTACATATTAGGGATGATTACAACAGCATCAACGCAATAATTTATATACTGATGTATTGGAAAAATTTAAAAAAAAAAGTTCAGGCCAAATTAAATTTATTAAAATTCTTTAAATTTTATTTAAATTCCTAAAGTATAAACTACATATACCCATTGGTTTATCAACGACCAATTGGAGAAAACTGTCCACAAGATATTTCCGGCTGTTTTATAAATTATTCTGTCGATTTTAAGAGGGAAAAGATGTGTATGTGCTTTTTGCGAATTTTTGTGCGATGTTTGTAAAACTGAATGTTTAAACAAATGTATTTATTGTACATGATTTTATGTTTAAGAATTTGTAAGATCTTACTTGTAAATGTGATAATGCTCATGTTAATGTTATATGTACCATTTTTTCTATATTTGTAGATTTTGAAGAAATTATAAGTATATACCGAAACGTTGGTTTTGTATGAATAAATGCTGTATGACTAAAGTCACCACAATCGAACAATTTGCCCATTAGTATTACTTAGTTTCCAGATAGCTAATAAAAACTGTAGGCTGACAATTTGCTTCAATTTTTTGTTCTTCTGATATATCTAGATATGCAGAGTTAATTAAATGCAAATATATTCCAAATTAAAATGATTTCAAATATACTTAAATCATTATGCGGCTTTTCTTTTGTATACCCTATCCAGCCAATCAGACGATTCACGTCATAACTGAAATATCACTAAAAATAATGACGTCATGTACTGCTGCGTTTACATTGTCATGTCAAACGGATTAGAAGATGATTTGCGGGTTGACTGCATACATCTTCATTATTTGATATACTAAATATTTATAAAGTATATTTAAATTCTATTATATTATAATTAATACATTTTTTTTGTTGTGTTTCATTTAGAAATTACAATAAAATAAATATGTGCCATATAGATTTAATTTTAAATCTTAACGTTCCGTATAGCAAGTAAAACTGTCTACTTGGTCTGGGCTTCTTTTTCTTCGGTGATTGTAACACAATGGAATTTTTGATCTTTGAAGATATTATGCTTACTGTAGACCACGTCTATGCAACTTCGTATTTCGGGCCTGATATACAAATGGCAACGAATTGATGCCGTGAGTGAATACGTAGATAGAGACAGGAGATAGAGTCAAACCTTCGTGAGCTGTGTTCGTTACTTCGTTAGTCTGACTCATTTCTTGCCGGCTTAAATATTGTGTTGATGGGGTATATGAATAAGTTTTAAATCATTTAATTATTAAAATGGGTAAAAAATGTTTTGTTCCTATGTGCACCAGTGGGTATGATAATAATAAAAATAAAATAAGCGTGTTTTCCGTACCTAAAGACTTAGATTTGTTAGAAAAATGGAAGAGACACATTCCCAGAAAGGACAGAATTTTATCTGTGAAAGACTGTTTGTGAAAAACATTTTTGTGAAGAAGATATTATAAGAACATGGAGTGATGGAATAAACACGGTGAGTGATAAATTCTGTTTTATAAGTTAATTAAATGATTATATTTTAATAAATAATTTTAGATTCCTTTGGGTCGTTGTAGACTGAAATCGAATGCCATCCCATGTATTTTTCCGAAGTGTCCAAAATATATGACAAAAATTACAAAAAAGAGGAGAATTATTAATAAATATTTGCCCTCAAATTCTCCCGAATCTATTGCAAAAAAGCCGAAAGTTGTAACAGGTATGTATGTCTTACAATTAAAATTATCAATTCAAACAAGTTATTATTATTTTAGAAATTTCGAATCAGTGTGCCATGATTAGACCTGAACACGAGGAACAAAGTATTATTGAAAATAATATTTCTGGAGAGCAAGATCCATTATTCAGTTTCATTTGGAAATCACAAATATATGTATCAGATTTATGGGCGCAAAACAAAATAACAAATGGAACTGAGAAGTTTTTATTTTTTACTAAATATGTAATGCTGCAAGTTGGACGTCCAATTCCTGAGAAACAAATTGTTCTAAATGAAGATTGTAATATAAAATATATCGTTTTGGACAACATAATAGAACCTCCAAATTAATATTTAAAATCAAATATTGATAATTTGGATGATTTTAGTAAAATTTTAAATGAATTTAACAGTCTGTACTTGTGTAGAGGTGGACCAAATACGAACCTTTATTCACAATAAGAAATATTGAAAAGTAGAACGGCACATGTTGATAAAAAATTTAATATTTGGAGACATATAAAATGCTCCAGATTTGTACAAAATTTTAATGAAAGTTGCGAATATTGTCAGTTGATTTCAAGAAATTTACGGATACAGAAAAAAAGAGCTGATTTAAGAAAAACAAAAAAATAGCAAGTAAGGATTGCTTTAAAAAATATTCAAAATTAATTATTAATAATCAAAAGAGTAGAATTAAAAGATTAAATAGTAGTATAAATAATTTGAAATCGGTGATCAACAGCTTTAAAGTTAAGATGAAGATTGTTGATACTACTGATTTGGAAACCGAATTAAAAAAATTGAACATACCTAAACAACAACAGCTTCTCATTATACAGTGTTTACGTTTTTGTAAAAATAAAAACAAATCAGGTAGAAGGTAACCATGAATGGCTATTAACACATCCAAATACAAATATTTTAAATTTTTGTGTATTTGCAGAAAATAATTTATTAAAATTTATGGACTCAGATCAAATATATCATGAAACAATCTTGACCATACTGGAAAATTATAATTTTACTTTTCCTTGTACTGAACACAAAACATTGGTCTTCTCGTATATTATTCACGAATTTATTATCATGCGAATACGACTATATTATCATATGCAACAAAATAATATAAAATCTAAATGTAAGGATCTTAGAAAAAATTCAAAATTACTATGTATGTATTTAGTTTTTTAAAATCTTTATCAATAATTATTAAAATGTAAATATATACCTAAGTTTATATAGTTTTTATTTTAAATAAATAGATTATTTATGTATATATTTTATTTTTATTCCATAATACTCATAACATATCAGTGATGTAGATAGGCTCTATATGTTGTCTCTCTCTAGCATCGCTTGTCTCTGTCTCGGCATACTTTCGTATATTTTTTGAGGTTCAACCGCCCTCTCCTTCTGTATTGTGCTTCGTGCTGTAGACACATTTAGTTGTAAAGCATTTGCCAAATTCTGAGAAAATTTATAGGTTATAATTATTTTTGAGACTGTTACAATTAAACAGAATGAACATTACCTCATTAATACAATTCAGAGGCAGCAAGGGTCCACCATTCGTCTTCTCATTCTCAAAATAATTTATCAAATGAGCTACAAGTTCTTGACTTTGCCGGAATAAAGCTTTTGGCTTGTCCAATAACAACAAAAAGAAAAACACAAAGAGAATAATGATAGTCTTGAAAAAGACTGATTCTTGAATATACAACGTATTTTTATAGTATTTACAACAAAAATTGAAATACTAGCACATCACCCGTAAAACCAAGCAAACACAATATCTGCACAATACGTTTGACAAGCTTATATACACACACTATATTTAGTAATATCTGACTTCAGTGTAGCCAAATGTAAAACGAACAATTTGGCATTATTTTATTAAAATTACCGAAAATATACTAAATAAAAATGTTTTAAAATATATATACTAATGACATTGATTTCAAATATACAACAGTAGTACAAAAACCCAATGAAATACTGTAAATAAAATATATTTTATATTACATTGAAAACTAAGAAATTCCCTAAACGATGACGTAAATCGTCTGATTCGCTGGATAGGGTTTATATGCATTCGCAATAGTATTATGTCATTCTACCTGTTTGTAAGTTGTTTACAACGTATGTGCACAAATTCTTTGCCATTCACTTCGTCCCAGAAATGTACATGGAAAAATTTAACAACTTTAAAAATGTTTCTGACACAGTCGAATACAAGTGTAACCTGAGAAGAAAACAATATTACATTACGCTAAGAATTCCGTGATATTATTTACGGAACTACAGAATGTGCCAAGGTGTTGTCAGATATAAATGTGGTAATACCAATTTTTCCAAACTTTATATAAATCGTCAAAATTTTATTTATCATATGTAGATATATATCGGACAGTTAAAAAATGAAATTGTAGGTTTGATTCATACAAGGATTTTTTTTAAAGAATTTTGTTACATTGGGGAAAAGATATCTCATACCAAATAAGAACACAAAATATACAATGTGAACACGACATAGGTAGCTGTTTAAACAGTTTTTTCAAAATTATTGTCTGTCCCATCAAACTTTGTACGATGTTTTACGTATGGAGATTTATGCCCGGTTTCACCACTGACGAATAAATTTTTTATTTATCATTTAAACTATTCGATGATATTTTTGTTTCGCCAACGTCAATTGGCAACTATTCGACGAATAAATCATTGGTTAAATTATCTGGAGATTTTTGCCCAGTAAAGTATCTATTCAACTAATAGTTTTACATTTGATATGTTTGTTGTGCGTGTTGTAATAATTGTTATAATTGTCCAGTAAGTTGATCAAAAGAATATTTACAATAGGTACCAATCTAAAATGGATAACATATAAATATAGAAAACGAAATTGTTATAAGGTTAAATATATATTTGTTATTTAATATTTCCTAATATTAGAATATCAGCCTCACCATTGTTGACATCTTCCGATGAAGAAATGGTCCTATAATTTAAGGTAGTTGTCACTCCAGTGTACTTATTCAAAAACATGTTCTATGTTCAAAATAAAAATTAAGCTAATGCAGTTTATATATGCAATAACTTATATTTTTTTAACATTATATTATATCCACATATTGCATCAAAATAGTTAAAAGGTAATATCAAACACTGTAACAAATGAATTTTCTTTATTTTTCTGTAGAAAAGTATTTCTTTGAACTGTACCACTCGCACTATTACTTGCACAAGTGTTGTTTTCCAATGCACTCATACTAAAGTATGAATGTTGAAGAATAACTGTGGTAACGTCGCGCTTAGACAAAGATGGAGATATTTTAAAATTTGGCGTTATACAATTTTTATCTGAAAATGTAATCGGTAATAACAAACCACGTATAACTAAAAGCAAAAGAGTTTTAGAGAAAATGGTTGAATTTTTAAGTAAAAATCGATAATTTAATTTAAAATTCAACAATTTTCTCTAAAACTCTGAAACTAAATAAATATTATATTTTTGCAATATAATTTTTATTTTATTTTCACAATAATTTTGCGTTAAAATAGTTATTTAACTATCAAGTGTGTTAATGAGGGCGATTAATGATCGAGACAATTGTTGAGATCATTAATCGCCAATTAACACACGTGTTAGTTACAATATTTTTTCGTTGACCGCATCTTACTTAAATGGAAAATCTAATTTTATTCCATGACTAATTTTTTTAGGTTAGTAATGGTTGACCGAACGTCAAATTTTACATCAGAAAATCAATAAGTTTTGTCATCAATTGTTTTCAGTGGGTGCGTTCAGTTTACTTAATGCTAGACAACACAAGCGGTTTTTTATGTTATTTGAGGAATTTTATTCTTTCAAATTCATTTTAAAGGTATGCTACGTGAATATACCTAGCTAGTAAGTGTCAAAAGCATGACTTAATTCTGTCTCCCTTTTTGCTACAACTTAGCATTAGCAATACATGCTGTGTTCCATGTGGTGAACGCACAATTAAATACATATTTATATATTCTTATTATTTCCATTCATATATTTTTTTTCAAATTTGGGTTCAAATAAGTTATTTTATTTTTCAGACTATTTATCATCATTATTTCAAAGAAAGGGCGATAGGAAATATTTTGCTTCTATATTGACATTGTTATTAGTCTATATTGACATTGTTATTAGTAATAATGCCTAGTAAATCTTATATCTTTTTCTGAACAAACGCTTTCAAAATAATTTTAATTTTCAAGTTTTCCAACATTTATTAGTACATTCGTCTATAAAAGTAATTAGATATTTGTATGAGTAACAAACCGTGACGTCACGAATTTTGCAGCGGCGAAAGTTTATTAGCAAAGTTTTGAACGAAAAGTTGCATATTTCATGTTATTTTATATTACTATACTTATTAAATGAGACGGATTTCACGATTTTGTAAAAAACAGCAATTTTTTTATTATTTTGAAATGACTCCATTCTACCTATTTATTGTACCTTCAGATAATAATTTTCTAGAGGCAATAAAATTAAATTTGGGCGGTGAATAATTTTCAAATTTTTATATAAAATCCGTTAATTAGTCTCCTATAACGTACTAGTTTTTCGATTAAATGTCGATTTGGATATAAAAGTTATAATTTAAAATGTTATGTTTATTTTGCCATTTCCTATACTTCACGTGTTAAAAAGGTCAAATTTAATTGCAAATATTTCAGCTACCGCGAGGTCAATTGTTTTAAAAATTGGAGAGCAGGTAGATTATACTTCAATTGAAACGTAATTTAAATATCAATTAATTCTGGGTAAAATGGTTCCACGGTATATACCTTAAAATCAATTAGATGAAGTCAAATTTCGTATGCGATTCTGATCAATCAACACCGTTTTTGAAATTTTACATATGATTCGGTATCATCTGGAGCCAGTAAATATACAGGGTGTTAATAAAAAAACTTTACACACTTTAGCAGGTGATAGTAGAGATGAAAACAAGAAAAAAATTCTAATACACTTAGGTCCAATACTCATTGGTTTTTAGAAAATTTATGTATGGAATTTGTACATAATACACAGGATTGACGGAAGGTATTGTGCTGGCCACATCAGATTTAACAACTAAGGACTCTAGGTGTTTACGATCAAGTGCGTGAGTCTCTTCGACGACGGCTGCAACTTTGTTTACAATTGATCGTAAACACCTAGAGTCCTTAGTTGTTAAATCTGATGTGGCCAGCACAATACCTTCCGTCAATCCTGTGTATTATGTACAAATTCCATACATAAATTTTCTAAAAACCAATGAGTATTGGACCTAAGTGTATTAGAATTTTTTTCTTGTTTTCATCTCTACTATCACCTGCTAAAGTGTGTAAAGTTTTTTTATTAACACCCTGTATAATATAAAGGATCATATTTTTGTGCGAAAGTATTCCATTCTGCAATTCTTTCATCGTCAGTTTACTTATTTTCTATAATATGCAAATATTCTTCCACTGTAATTATTAAACAATTTTTTTTCTTTCGCGACATAACTTTTGCTTCTTTTCCTCTTCTTATTTCTATTTTCATTTATTTTCATTTTATATCAATGACTTTTTTTTTTGACAGCGAATTTGACCGTTTTGTCAGGGAGATGAACTTGTTAGCAATATACTCAACGAAAAATAATGGAGCGAAAAATAATATTCTACGAATAACTATCTACTCAATGATTTTGGTTGGTGAAACGAAACTTTGACTAATTTATTTATCAAATAAGTATTAGTGAGTTTATTCGGCAATGGTGAAACTGGGCATTAGAGAATTAATTTCTGATGACAGTAAAAATGGATATAGTATGCGATTATTTAAAAAAATTAACGTCGAGTATACTGCCATATTAAGTAACATGTCAAACAATTAGTATTTGACAGATAATTGAAGTTTTCTTGAAATAACCCATGCTAAATCTGTTTTATTACGTCTTTAACTAAACCGTCAAATTGTATTTATATATCACCCCATAATATTAAAAAAAATCCGTTTTCCTTCGTTAAACGCCTATGGCATGGATTCTCATGTTCACTTGTACATATATGTCATTAATTTTATAACAAAAAAACTGTAAAAAACTATTAATATGTGAATATTATTATTTTTCTATATATTAAATAATAAATTTTTGCTATTAAAATTTTATATGGTTGTTTTTTTAAATGATGTGTATATTATTTTGCTGTACATCGTAATCGTACCTAATTTATGCTTTTCTATGCCTAGACGAAAAGTGTGGTAATTCTTTCCAAATAAAATTAGACCTGGGGACAGAATTCGTATTGCGAATGATTCCTGAGGTATTTTGTAGGTATTACAGAAAAAATAACATTCCATATACATATTATATTATATTTTCGACGCTAAATTAACATTTATGAAACATGTCTAAAGTAGTTTCAGTTGGTTACAAAATGTTAGGTTAAAATAAACACGAAATCATTTTCTACATTGAGAAAAAAGGTGCGTGAACTTGGCAGCAACATATTTAAAAAATTAATACAAGTGCACTTAATCGATTGTATTTCGTTGTACTTTACTAAATATTATTTGTATTGCGTAATACTAATAAATTTCATTTTATTTTTATGCTGTCAAGTTCACGGTAGCAGCAAGGTTTGCGTATTTTTTTTTTTAATATTACAAATCGTTTGTATTTCGTTTGTATTCCATTGTATTTCTAGTAAAAAATTTGATTGATATAAAGGTTATTGTAGCGTGCGGAGTTAAATGCCCCAAGATCCAGATTTCTACTTTACTTGATTTTTTAAATGCAACAGTATACAGGCTGGTGATCGGCACAGATCGTTTGTATTTCGTTTATATTTCTAGTAAAACTTTTAAATACAAAATTTTCTACATAAAGTTGTTGACAATATCATTTTCATGTTGCTAAGTTTGCGCTAGCAGCAAAGTTACGTTAAATTTTTTAAAAATCTTACAAATCGTTTGTATTTCTTTTGTATTTGTATACGTAAACGTTGCTGCTAGCGTGAATTTGGCAATATATTATTATTATTATTGTTATTATTATTATTATTATTATTATTATTATTATTATTATTATTATTATTATTATTATTATTATTATTATTATTATTATTATTATTATTATTATTATTATTATTATTATTATTATTATTATTATTATTATTATTATTACTATTATTATATTATTATTATTATTATTATTTTCCTATACATCTCTAATGTGTTTTGCATTAGGTTTTCGACAACGGTTATTAATAACAAGTAACTTAACATTTTCTTATTGAAAGTTTAATACTTTGCGTACGATTCTTGTAGTTCCTAGAATTGCTGTTTTTTGAAGCTCTTTATATACGTTATATTCTATTTTTATTAGTTGTAGGGAGTGCTGGAGTGTTTTTGGTATTTCACCGGTTGCTCCTATTATGACAGGTACAGTATAGACTTTATTTTGTTTCCACATGATTTTAATTTCCTCTGCTAGATGAACGTATTTATTTATTTATTTTTTCTTTATGTTTTTTTTTCAGGTTGGCAGCTGCAGGTATGGAGATGTCTATAAGGTAAGTTTCTTTTTTTGTTTTCTCCTCCCAAACTATGTCCGGTCTATTGTTTCTTATTTCTTTGTCTGTTATGAATGCTCTATTCCAGTATAGTTTGTGTTCTTATGTGTCTATTACATTGGTTGGTTCGTAGTTGTAATATGGTGTGATTTCTTGCGTGTTGTTGATTCTATTTTTTAATAACTGGTGAACAATCTTTGAGGCATTATTGTGGCGTTCAACGTAGTCTGTCTCAGCTAATATTTTGCATCCGCTTGTTATGTGATCTATGTGTTCCGGGTGTTCTTTACAAATTCGACATTTATCTGTGGTTATGATAGGGTCTTTTAGTATTAGTTTTTTGTAGTTAAGAGTGGCAATGACTTGATCTTGAATAGCTATGTTGTAGCCTTCTGTTTCGGAAAATAAGTTTCCTTGTGTGAGCCATGCGATGGATGCTTTGTAGTCTATTTTTGGATCTAATAATTTGTTAATATATCGTCCGTGCAAGCTTTTGCTCTTCCAGTTTTCTATTTTTTCCACATTGTTTTCTATTTTCGTTTTTGGATCGTAGTTTCCTGTGCTCAGACGTAGAGGGGTGTAGTTTTTATGTGCTGTTTTTATTGAGTTGTAAAATTCTGAATTTTCGCTTCTTTTGTAATAGTACTCACGCAGGTTGCTTATTTGCGTATAATGTGCGTTGCGGAGATCTATTATTCCTCTGCCGCCTAAGCTTCTTGGGAGGTGGAATCGTTCGACACTACTATGTGGGTGATGGTCTCTATTTTTTGTAAATGTTTTCCTAATGATTCTGTTTAGTTCCTGTAATTCTGTGTCTGCCCATTTTATTGTTCCAAAGCTGTGTGTTACTACTGGGATTGCATAAGTATTAATAGCTATTGCTTTATTCCTGCCTAAGAGTTTTGTTTTAAGTATTTGTTTTGTCCGTTGTTGTAGTTGAGTTTTCAGATGTTTAATTTTGGTGTGCACGATATTGGTAGTTTGCATTTTCCCTAAGTATTTATATGTTTCATATTTATACATGCTCCTAATGATTTCATTGTCTCTTGTCTGGTGGTCTTCTAACTCTTGTCATTTGCCTTTAGTCATTCCGTTTAGGTGGCATTTATTTAGTCCAAAGCTCATCGAGATATCTTTACTGAAATCATCTACCTTGTTTAGAAGTTTTTTTAGCCCTTCTTTGCTGTTAGATATCAATTTAAGGTCGTCCATGTAGAATAGATGTGTGATGTTCTTTGTGTTTTTATGTTCTGTGTTGCAATCTACTTTAGTTTTGTTTAATGATGTTGAAATGGGGTTTAACGCCATACAAAACCAAAGGGCACTCAATGAATCTCCTTGGTAGATTCCTCTTTTTATTTCAATTGGATCTAACGTTTTGGCTCTTGTGTGGATTGATGTGTTCCATTTGGCCATAAGTTGTTGAAGTAGTCTAATTGTGGTGGAGCTAATTTTATATAGTTTAAGAACTTCGATGAGCCAGGTATGCGGCACGCTGTCAAAAGCCTTTTGGTAGTCTATAAAGGCAATAAACAAGTCGTTTTTGTTTTTGGCGTCTTCGGATATGATGGAATCTATTACTAACTGTTGTTTGCATCCTTGACTGCCTTTCCTACATCCTTGTTGTTCATCCGCAAGTATTTTGTTGTGTACCAGGTGTTCGGTTATTTTGGTAGCTAATATGGACGTTAAGATTTTGTACATCGTGGGTAAGCATGTTATTGGCCTGTACTGAGATGGATCTGCCATGTTGTTCGGGTCTTTGGGAAGTAAATAAGTTATTCCTTTTGTGAAAAAATCTGGCATTTCATTTGGATTTCGAAGTGCGTCAGTTAGTAATAGTGCCATTTTCTCATGTGTTGATTTCAGTTTTTTTAGCCAGAAGTTGTGTATTTTGTCAATCCCGGGTGCTTTCCAGTTTGCTGTTTTTGTTATTGTTGTGAGTACATCTTCTACTGTTATGGTGTTGAACTGCATTGTTTGTATTCTGTCGCATAGTTTTGTTTCTTCTGTTAACCATTGTGCTCTTTTTTTGTGTTTAGCGTTTACCGACCACATATTCTGCCAAAATTCGTGTATAGATTCATCTGTTGGTTGTTGTGATAAATGTTTATCTTGGTGAATTGTTTATTGCGTGTTAATGGTCTTATAGAATTTTCTTTGATTTGTGTTGAACATGTTGTTATGTTGTCTTCGTGTTTCACTGTCTTTATATCTTTTAAGTCTCTTAGAGTAAGCCGCTAATTTCTGTTTCAAAAGGTCAAGTATTTCGGGGACGGTATTGTTTTCATTATTCTTATATGTTGTTATTATTTCCATTGTGTTATTATGTACTTTTCTTGTTGTTGTGCCATTTTTGGTTTGTATGCCTATTTGTCTCATTTGTGTCCATTTTCATTTTTAGCCTGATTTCCCATGGTTATTGTTTTGATGTTGGTCTATTTGTATCTCTATTTTGTTTTCTGGCTTTTTGGTTGTTTAGTTCGATTATACTGATTGCTGCTATATAGATAAAGTTGTTGAGTTCTATTAGATTATTGCATTCTGTTATCTCTTGGCTTATTATGTTATCAATTTCAGTTAGGATTTTATTAATGCCTTTCTTGAGATGAAGTTTTGGGAGGGTTGGCGTATTTTCAGGGTTCATACCCTTATATTTTAACTTATATCTGTTGAAAGTATCAAGAATTTGTTGTTGTTCGCCTGTTAGATTTTGCGGCTGCGTTTGTGGAGTTCGCGTGTCGTGTTGGTCATTGTTGTCCTGTTGTTCTGGAGGCTGTAGTATATGCTGCACTTCATTTTTTATTGCTATCATACGTTCTTCAGGTATTCGGTTTTTGGTGAAAAGTTGGCGTCTTTGATCGAGTACATTCTGAACTGTTTTTTTTCTTAATTCGGGGAACTTTTGAATCATTTCGTTGTTAGTTCCTACTTCTTGTGACAGGAGCAAAATGAAGAAGCACGCTGCGTCGGGGTGCTAGCCCTAACAGCAGGGTGTGTGGGGCTGCCACACATAGCTCAGGGATCCGTGGGGGCGCTACTCCCCAATGATGTGAACACCAACCCTTCGTAGCTCGGGGCCCCGGGGACGCCACTCCCCGTGTAGGTTCCAATGTGTGGAACCTACCCCCGAGGGGTTATTATTATTATTATTATTATTATTCGTTTATTTCTCTCTGCTTTTATACAGGAATCATGTACAAAACGGCCTATTTTAGGCAAGTATATATACAATAAATTTTGTGAGATGAGGTAAGTAAAATACATTGCATTGATAGTATTACAAAGTACATATTTTATTTGGGCTTTCAGGGGATGGCACCAGTCGGTGGTTAGGCTACTCATCCGTCTTGATGGTCGTTCGTTCCTTAATCTCTGCTTGGGTGGAATCTTCGGGCATTGACCGGTTCAGCACTTTCCTGACGATGTTGCATGTGTTGAGGGCCACGCTTTTCTGCATACTGAGGTAAGTCTTTTCTGGGATTTTAAGAGTTTTTAGTCCTTCATATAGTTTAAAAGGAATTTCGCAGGTTGCTCCAATTACAATGGGGATGATTTCTACGGCGTTGCTGATTCCATATTGTTTTGATCTCTTGGGCCAGGTCTAAGTACTTTTCGATTTTTTTGGATTGTGTCTTGCTGATGTTATTCGCTGCTGGAATAGCCACATCAATGAGGTAAGTTGTTTTTTCTTGTTTCAAGCTGTATATTATATCTGGTCTGTTACTAGGTATGTAATGGTCGGTTATAATGGACCGGTTCCAGTATATTTTGATGTTTCTATTCTCTAGGACCGAGTTGGGTTTATATTTATAGTAGGGTTTTCCTTCTTCTAGCAATTTGTGTTGCAGGCACAAGTGTTCGTGCACAATTTTTGCTACGTCATCGTGGCGTTTTGTATACTGTCTCGATGCCAGTATTTCGCATCCACTTGTTAGATCATCGATGTTTTCCTGTTGCTTATGGCACATCCTACACATGTCGCTGTTTACTGCGTTGTCTTTTACAATGTATTTTCTGTAGTTTAGAGTTGGCACAACTTGGTCTTGTATTGATATTAAAAAGCCTTCAGTCTCTTTAAATAGATTTCCTTTTAGCCAGGTTTGTGATCCTTTTTTGTCGATGTGGTTTGCTTGCAGTATAGCTGGGTATCGTCCATATATGGGTTTTCTACACCAGTTTTCTAATTTCTCCTCTCTCTCCTTACACCTCTAGTTCTTGTCATTATTAACTACGGCACTATGCAAGTCGGATCTCTTCTGTTTCTCAAAGAAGAAGTTACGCAGGTTTTTTATTTGGTTAAGATGTTGTTCTCTGATATTCAAAATTCCTCGCCCACCGTCAGATCTCGGGAGGTGGAACCGTTCTATGGAGGACCTTGGGTGATGTGCTCTATATTTTGTAAACATTACCCTTATTTTTCTGTTCAGTCCTTCTAGTTCTGTGGGTGTCCATTTCAGTACACCAAAGGTGTAGGTAACGACAGATATAGCGTATGTATTGATGGCATTGCATAAATTTGCACCTGACAGTTCTGTTTTTAATAGTTTTCTTGTTCTTTCTATTAGTTTTTCCGTTACTGCTTCTTTGGATTCCTTATGTGTAATTCCTGTATCTTGATTGAAGCCTAGGTATCTATATGTTTTCTCCTTCTCCATTCCAATTATTTCACCTTTGTCTTCGTCTGTTATATGGTATCCATCTATATTTGTCCATTTTCCTTTTTCTATTGCGTGTCTTCTGCATTTATCTAAGCCGAATTTCATTTTGATTTCTTTACTGAATATTTCTGTTTTCCTTATGAGTGCATCCAGGTCCTGTTTCTTGTTGGACATTAATTTTATATCATCCATGTATATTAGATGGTTTAAGGTTGTTCTGGATTCCGGAAACGTGTATCCCTTTTTAGTTCTTTTGAGCATACTTGAGAGTGGATTAAGCGCTAGGCAAAACCATAGCGCGCTAAGGGAATCTCCCTGGAAGATGCCTCGCTTTATATTAATATTCTTTATTGTATCAGAGTTATTCAGTTTTAGTGTAGTTGTCCAAGTTCCCATTATTGTCTTTAGAAAATGTTGCATTTTAATGTCTATTTTATATATTTTTAGTGTTTCTTGTAGCTAGGTGTGCGGTACGGAGTCAAATGCTTTCTGGTAGTCGATGTAGCATGTAAATAGGTTCTTCTTTATTTTCTTTGTATCTTCCATTATTATGCTGTCTATTATATGTTGTTCTTTATATCCTCTGCTTCCTCTTTTGCATCCCTTCTGTTCTTCTGTCAGGATATTTTGTTTTGATAGGTGTTGATATATTTTATTTGTTATGATACTTGTAAGGAGTTTGTATATAGTTGGTAAGCATGTGATTGGTCGATACTTAGATGGATTGTCGCTGGTTGGTGTGGTTTTTGGGATTAAATACGTGATTCCTTGGGTGAGGAAGGCTGGTGTTGTTTCAGGGTGTTCAATTATACTGGTTAGTAGTTCAGCGATTTTTTCGTGAGTTGAAGGGTATTTATTCCACCAAAAGTTCTGCAGGTTGTCTATTCCTGGTGTTTTCCAGTTTTGCATCTTTTTCAGGGCGTTTGTAATTTCTTCTTTATTTATTGTGTGTGAGTGCATTACCTCTATTTTATTAGCCGCTTTTTCCTCTTCTTGAATCCACTTCGCTTTTCTGTTGTGTTCTGTTTCATCCGACCATATTTTGGTCCAGTATTCCCTTATTTTCTCATTGTTTGGTGTTTTTCCTTCTTTTATTCCCGTTTGTCATGTTCAATGGTTCTATAGAAGTTCTTTTGACTGGTATTAAAGAGGTAGTTCTGATGTCTTCTTTTTGCGCTCTCTGTATATCTCTTGAGTCTATTGCTTGTTGACATTAGTTTCTGCTTTAATTTATCAATTATTTTATTTATTATTATTATCTCTTTATTTCACAAACTACTAATACATATATTACATTATAAAATGAAAATACAAATGATTGTTGATCCCGATATTCTGGATAAATATGTATTCTGCAGTTCGGAAGAACCACTCCATCCGGCAGCTTACCAAGCGGCTTAGGTATGGATGTCTACGTTAGCACCTTTCTAATGATATTATTATTATTATTATTATTATTATTATTATTATTATTATTATTATTATTATTATTATTATTATTATTATTATTATTATTATTATTATTATTATTATTATTATTATTATTATTATTATTATTATTATTATTATTATTATTATTATTATTATTATTATTATTATTATTATTATTATTATTATTATTATTATTATTATTATTATTATTATTATTATTATTATTATTATTATTATTATTATTATTATTATTATTATTATTATTATTATTATTATTATTATTATTATTATTATTATTATTATTATTATTATTATTATTATTATTATTATTATTATTATTATTATTATTATTATTATTATTATTATTATTATTATTATTATTATTATTATTATTATTATTATTATTATTATTATTATTATTATTATTATTATTATTATTATTATTATTATTATTATTATTATTATTATTATTATTATTATTATTATTATTATTATTATTATTATTATTATTATTATTATTATTATTATTATTATTATTATTATTATTATTATTATTATTATTATTATTATTATTATTATTATTATTATTATTATTATTATTATTATTATTATTATTATTATTATTATTATTATTATTATTATTATTATTATTATTATTATTATTATTATTATTATTATTATTATTATTATTATTATTATTATTATTATTATTATTATTATTATTATTATTATTATTATTATTATTATTATTATTATTATTATTATTATTATTATTATTATTATTATTATTATTATTATTATTATTATTATTATTATTATTATTATTATTATTATTATTATTATTATTATTATTATTATTATTATTATTATTATTATTATTATTATTATTATTATTATTATTATTATTATTATTATTATTATTATTATTATTATTATTATTATTATTATTATTATTATTATTATTATTATTATTATTATTATTATTATTATTATTATTATTATATTTATTTCACATTTGTTGGTACATTAATAATACATACGGCCTATACGGCAAGTATATACAATATGTCACGCTAGGTAAATATGTACATTTCATATTTTATTTACAATACATTGTATCTCATTTCGGGGGGGGGGGCTGTTGTGGGCTGTTTGGGTTCATCATTATTATTATTATTTAGTTTATTCACCTAAGTCTAGTACATCTAAGAGCTACAAGGTAAATAATTAAATACAATACATTAGCAAAATTGTACTTTTCATTTTCAGGGCTCTAGGATTGCTCGTAATGATGGCCTAAACTTCGGGTTGGCAGGATGGAGATCTCTTCTGCTGACTAGGATGTGATCTTTAGGTGTCCTAGTCGGTTTCAACCATATTCCAGCTATAAACCATACAGCTGAGGATATATGGGATTTTAGGAAAGTACTTTTCTTATAATGTGGGCTGTTCCATATATTGTTTGTTTTTGAATTCCATATGGGTCGTGATTTCCAGGGATGCGTTTGACATTTTTAATAAATTCCTTATTTACATAACCTGTCGCTCCAATTATTACTGGAATTATTTCGCATTTTGTTTTCCACATACGTTTAATTTCAATACACAAGTCTTTGTATTTTAGCTGTTTTTCGGCATCCTTTGTTATTATTTTCTCATCGGCTGGTACGGAGACGTCAATTAAGTATGTAGTACAAGGAGTTCTAATAATAATATCAGGCCTATTAGCATTGATGGTTCGGTCAGTTCGCACTCCCATATCATATAATATCGTTACATTTCCGTTTGCATTATTCACTACTTTCTCTGGTAGATATTTGTACCATAGCTGTTTATTTGTTTATCCTATATAATGATTGTAGAGATTGTAGTGAATAAGATTGCAGATTTTATTATGCCGTATGACATATTCAGTTTTGGCCAATTCTGAGCAGGATGACATTATGTGATGGATGGTTTCATCTGCAGCTTTACAAATTCTGCATGACTTGTTTTCGGATGATTTATGGATTTTCTTTCCTATATCTCGTTGTTATGGCTTGTTCTTGAGCCGCTGTTATTAAACTCTCCGTTTCCCCTTTAATTCTTCCTATTCTTAGCCACATGAACGATTCGATTTTGTCATATTCTATTTTTTCCATGTCGCGTAATTTTTGTCCATGAAGCGGTTTGTTTCTCCACATTTCATATAAACGTTTCCTACATTGTTTTTTAATTATTATTATTATTATTATTATTATTATTATTATTATTATTATTATTATTATTATTATTATTATTATTATTATTATTATTATTATTATTATTATTATTATTATTATTATTATTATTATTATTATTATTATTATTATTATTATTATTATTATTATTATTATTATTATTATTATTATTATTATTATTATTATTAAATCATTTTGTACTTTTATTTCGCCAAAAATTCTCATAGGTTACTAGATAATGGCGGAAATTTGAATTTGGTCGATTTTTTCATTTTCAAATTACGGCTAAACTATCAATAATCGAAAAAAGTTTCAAATACAGAAGTTAGATATTTTGATTGTCTATTCAGTGGTGGACGAAAATAATTTTTCCATCGGGAACTTTTCAAAGTATAACAGACTTACATTTTTTAAATTTAAGCCACATTTGAGTTTTACTTAAAAAAATACTTATTTTTCCCACTTTCGAATAGTGTAAAGGTTATTATATTTTGTTTTACCATTCAAACCTTAGATTTTTCGATATTTTTCAGCAAATTTCTAATTTTATTATCAACTTTCTTTAGTTTTTCAAAATATAATATATGTAATAATAATTCTTTATTGTATTTCAAGTATTTACATTATACTTATTACAATTATACAATATATAGGGGGGAGTCATTTTTGCCGTATATTTTATACCACTAACCATATATATATATATACATATGGCAAAAATGGGGATGAGGTGATGAAAATGGACATACACAACAACCATGCCTTATCCAGGATTCGAACCCGGAACCCTTGGAACGTGAAGCGTTAGCGCTACGGCTACTTCACCTGGGTCGGGTTTTAAAATAGTAACTTATCCCATACCTACCTTACTGCATTATTTAATTTTAATTCTATATTTTAAAGTTAACGTATGTATATCTACACTAGGTGTCTGATACAAATAATAATAATTTTGAAACAAATGAATTTTATTGACCAAAATATTTTATAATCACAATAACATAATATATTTAAATAAAATAACTAATATGACATGTAAATATTACAGATTCGTCCAAATAATTAAAATTTGTGATGAAAAGTATCGAAAAATATAAGGTTTGAAAGGAAAAACAAATTTAAAGTACAATAACCTTTATACCGATCAAAAGTGAAATAATAAGTATTTTTTTAATGTAAAAATGAAATACGAATTCCATTTAAAAAAAATGTAACTTTGTGTTATAACACGAATATTTACCGACAGAAAAATATTTTCGTACTCCATTGGATTATTGATAGTTTAAAGTAATTTTAAAATGAAAAAAATCGACCAAATTTTCCGCCATTATCCAATAACCTATGAAAATTTTTGGCAAAACAAAAACACATCTGAGATGCACAATATGTTGCTGCCAAGTTCACGCACCTTGAGAAAAAGGGTTATTAATAATAATTTATTTGTTATATAACTGCTTTGTTCACAATAAATATCTCTTTTGCAGTACAAATAAATTATAATATTTACGACAAGCGTACACTTTATTTAGAACACATTTATTTCCCCTTAACAAATATGCACTTTTAGGAAATATTTCATTTTATATAAATATAATTATATGTTGTGAAAATAAATATATTATTTTTATAAACCTACCATTTTTTTCAAAGAAATAAAGCATGTTTCAATATGAAAACACATTATTTAATATGAAATAATATTTTATTCCCCTTAACAAATATGCACTTTTAGGAAATATTTCATTTTATATAAATATAATTATATTTTGTGAAAATAAATATATTATTTTTACAAACCTACCATTTTTTCAAAAAAACAAACCATGTTTCAATATGAAACCACATTATTTAATATGAAATAATATTTTATTCGACTAAAACAAAATTTATTTCCGTGAATATTAGTTACCCAATATTAATATAAAACTTTATTTCCAGCATACAAGTCTGTCGAGGAAAACCCCGTGTGCTTCATTTGTGTATTGTACTTCTTTTATGATGTGGTAATGTTCCTATACATTATTTTAACTGATAATATCTATTGTGACAGTAATAAAGTAAAAGAATAATTAAGGCTGCAGCAAATGCTGGGAGTAAATAAGTTTGCAGGTAAGCAAAATATTATAACCTTTATATAGAAACACGTATAATTTTTCTTTACATATTAGAGAGAAATTTTTAACCAGACTTAAATGATGGCGATGGCAGTGAAATATTGGCAAAATTATGAAATTAAATCCCAGATTTGGAGAACAAACGAGTCTATTTGCAGTTTGTAAGTTAATATTTATTTAATCATAGTGTTAGTTACTTTTATCATATTCTTAATATTTAATCTTAATTATTTATAGTTTAATAAACGTATTATTTTCACTAATAATATTTCTCCGATTATTTACACTTCACCCATATAAATAAAACGTTACAATATGATATAAATAATTTTGTAAATAAAAATAATATTTTTTCTTTGATATTTTATTTAATTTAAAATAAGAAAATAATTGCTTTCAAATAAACCAATAAAAAATTTCAGAAATAATACATTTATTTGTACCAGATATGGTAAATTTCATTAAATCATGTTCTTTTTAAAGTAATAAATATATATTTATAATAAATAAACATTTGAAAATTTAATGCAAACATCTTAAACAATTTTTTTTTGTGTGAATCAAATTCACCCAAAGAATTTATATATTTCTCAACAACAAATATTTAATTAGCTGAATTCAAAAGACATTGCTTTATTTGAAACGAAACTTGTTTCTACGAAATGATCCTTTTTTCAGTGTAATATCCGTGTCATTATTATTTTATACAATGCCTTCGTCAGATCGATACTAAAGTATTGTAACTTGATTTGGGTTTCTTTCTAACACAAATATATTGATACAATTGAACGATTACAACGTAAATTCTTGAATTACTTACACTATAAGCAAAATAACGCCTGCCCACCTATATACAATATCTTCTTCTTTGCTCACCACATTCAACTTAACCACACTTTCAGCCTGACGTAAATGTGCACAGTTACAATTTTTATACAAAGTAGTCAACAAGAAAATAGACAACCCTGACTATTTATCTCTTATTTCCTTTCATATTTCTAGAATGTCGTCACGTTTCAGCAGGATTTTTTATTTGCCTAAAGCCTCAACTGACTCACTGTTAAAATCCCCGTTATATTCTGTGTGTGCACTTTATAATACTATTCACTTTCAATTTAACATATTTTCTTATTCTTATAAATCTTTCCAAAACCGCTGTCTTCTGATTCTAGTTGTTTCTTAAGATAGACTTTTTATATGATCTCATTCGGTCTAGTTTTTAAAGTATTATCTTATATTATATTTCTATTTTCTGTGTTAACATAATATAGCTTTAAACTCTGTAAGTTTATCATAATTTTATATATTCTATGTTTTTTCTATAGGTCTGTAAAAGGGTCTATGTCCTGTTGACCTGTTCTTAAATAAATAAATAAATAAATAAATTACGTATATGAGATATGGTGTATAAAATTGAATGCCAAAAAGTATGGAAAACAGCTTTGAAAAAAATGAATAATGTAATTTTAATATGGAAGAATCTAATTCTAATTCAAGGATTGTAGTAAACGGGAAATTGCAAGCAAGTTGTTTTTGCAACTAGTTACGTACCCGTTCTCATAAGACCGTGTTTTGATCTAAGAGTTCATCTTAATACGTGACAGATCTCAAGTACGCAAAAGGACAAAGGTTTGCTACTGTCTTCCAACTTTAAGAAACATTTCAGTCACATCCATTTCAAAATAAAAGAAAATAATTGTACGTTTTCTATAGGTTATTCGTTTCGGTCATTTGCGCATACAGTTTAGCACTGCGTCAATAATACTCGTATATATTCATTATAGTTACTAGAAAAGTTTTCGTTTCGCAGTAAACAGCTTGGTGTCGAAACAAACAAATCTAATAACTTTTGGTCTTTTGGAATAAAAGTAAAATACAGTAAATAATTTCTCACCTGGTGGAAGCTTGGATTTGAGCATATCCATGGCAACGACGTTGATGATGAGGACCCATATAGGACACTCCAAGACGTCTGGTTCGGATTTGACGAAAGCGATAGCACTGAGACACTGGCACTCCAAACGGCGTCGGTCTGGATACGCACGTCGGAGTTCGCGATTCACGTTCGACTGGAACTTTTTCATGTCGAAAAGCTGAAACAAACAAAAACACTCACAAAAAGAAAGATATAGGAAGCCAAATTTTTCATAAACCAAGAAGTCTGAATTTTTTGATTATACGTTTCCGACAAAGGTTGCTTGGGTTTTGCTTAGGCTCTGTTTAATCATTTTAAATTAAGTGTCATGTTGTGACGTTTATTTTGATAAAAATTACGCGCCAGTTGAAAGTGAAGTAGAAGTGAAAAGAAAGTTTTTTTTTTAGAATACCAAAGGTTCTGTGGAAAGAAAAAAAAATCATCAGGAAGATTCCCCAAGATATCTAATCAGACGGGTGAATTAATTTGTCAATCATGTATCTGAAGCCCAAAGGAATTCAATATTCGTCGTAGCCTACACTTAGGGCTCTAAAATTAGCAGTATATGGTGTCATGCGAAGGAAATTGATGCTTCGTGTATATAAAAAATGTTAACTTTGACAATAATTTAAATATTCCTTATTAAAACCGGGCAACCTTTTCCGGAAACCCTACATTGAAAGAAATAATAGAAAAAGAATATGTTATGGAGTACGAATGGCGTTTTATCTAAGACATTGAGGCTGTGTCCGATGTCGCATTTTGGCATTTAGTACTTAAGGATTTAGAACTACATCCATTAATACAACCTCGAATAGTGCACTAATGACAATGATATAAAATAGGAGCTTCTCCACAATAAATAGTAGTGTATTCTACAAAACTCTAAAATTAAATCCTAATATACTAAATAATGATGTCATTTAGTGCATATAAATTTAGGATTTAGACATTAGGGTGATAAAATTGCAACTTCAAACACAGCTTATATGATCTACTGTTTCATATAACCTTTCTATTTTTAACTGGAGGCGAAGCCCTACCTTGACAGGTTTTTCAGGTTCTAGGGCACAACCAGGCAATTTGAGAATCTCATTCCCAACGGCATTTTCATCGTCCTGTCCTGTGCTTTTGACGTAGACATTGCACTTGGAAACACGTTTGATGAGGATGTTCCCCGCGTCGTCCATCTTGATTTTCACGCCCTAGAAAAGAATCATGTTCGAAACATCCATTTATCCCCTTTTGTGTGCGAAACAACCAAAAATGTATATATCAATGTCCACATGTTCAAATAACAAAAGAAGAAAAGGTAATGTGATATTTCGATAAATATCAGTAACCAAAAATAGGCAGACAATAAAATTTAGTAACATGAAAAAATGGATTTTTTTGGGACTTACGTGACCGATGTGCCGTTTGAATTCTTCGGTTTTCTGGTCTCGCATTGGGTTCTCAAATCCGCAAAGACCAATTCTGGAAAGAAAGAACATTAGAAAAAAATCGTACAATATACAGTAGATTCAATCAACTAGAACAAATATACTTCGTGGTTAATAAAATAAGGAAGTTACTTCCAGAAAACTACGTAAGGGCCATATTACAATAGATCTTACAGATTGCAAAGAGACTAGCACTTACAGACTATATTTCACAAGCTTTTATTTAACTTTATTTGTTTATTAAAATTAGAATTTATTTATTATCCAGTTAAAAAAATACATAGTCATTTTGGCCTATTTTGTAACTCAGTGGATAATTTTTAGCAACGATTTCACTCAAGTATCTTGATATAACAAAAAAAAAGTTTAAATCGTAGAAATGGGCTAATTGGATCGAGGAGAATTTAAATAAACGAAGAAAGAAATTATAGAAAATTCATGGACCTCGCTGGGATTTGAACCCAGGGCTTTCCTATATCTAGTAGGACGCTCTAACCAACTGAGCTACGAGTTCCCATCGAAGTCAATGAATATTTCACAAGTCTTTTTACAAATCGTAACAAGTACACTCTTCTAACAGGAGAGATGAATACTCGGCGCGAACAATGCGCATATAAAAAAATGGAATTTTCACTGTAAAATCTATTTCTATTGTACAAAAGTTGTAGCCAGTTACTAAAATAACCATTTTGTTTTAAAATAGGCCCGATTTTTTGGTTAAGACAAGTATACAATTTGTTATAAAAGTCTTGGAGATTATAATAACATGCAAATAATAAATATTAGTTTAAAGTATTTCTGAAAATGTTAACATTTAAAATACCCTTATAGGTTTCTAAAGTAGTTTTTTTGTTAAAAGAAAGTTGTGTGTTTTTTTCTGATTGGGAAAAATTAGACCAACCCTAGTTTCTACTAATGTTTTACAAAAACTAATACAAAAAATGTCTAGAGTTTATAATCCATTATCAAAGACAGAAAGTTTTTCCAAAACATCGAAATTAATTAATTGTAAGTAATTTTTCTCGTTGAAATAAAAATGTTCTATTTTGTAAAAATAAACATATTTATTTCGAATTTATAAATTTTCAAAAAGTTCATACAATTTTATGACTTTAATTTTGTGAAGATGGAAATGATAGACGTCATTAGTGAAATACTTTTCATAAAAATAGAGGATCTCCAAATTCGATTCCAATTCTTCGATGCAATTCAAAGTTCATCGATAAAAAGATTACATGCCATGTGCAGAAGTTAAACAAACTCAATTCTCAATTTGTTTTTGTAATTGCGTACATGTATGAAGGAATATGAATATAAACTCTTCCTTAACAAGAATAAAAGTAAAATCCTTGAAAAGTTGCAGTGTGCATCTTATACACTTCGTTGTATTGTCGCTTATGGCATAAAAATCCACAAAACGAATTTACTGAACACTGTGACAAATTCACATTTGTCTTTACTTGTTGAACCGTCAGCATTACACTGCATTTGTTTACATGCTCCATTTGTGACTTGTTTCATTACTATATACACTATATTGTCTGCTGAATTCACAATTGTTCTAATTGTTAAAATGACACAGGGAACGACTACTAGAATCTGTTGAAAGCAGATTGATTGCCGATTTCACTAACAGTTTCCTAAATTTTAATTAATGCCTTCAACATGAGTTGGTCTCCAATAATACAATAAGATGAATGTGCATATAAAATCTTCACCTAATGTTAAAAAATTTAAATATCTAGCTAAAACTATTCGTGTATCTATAATAGTTTATTATAAAAAAAAAGGTTAACAAAAAATGTATTTAAAAAATGGTAATTTTAAATTCAATCAAATTGAAAAAATCTATATTACACAATAAAGCAAAAAAGCCCAATATATCGCAAAAACAGTAATATCCACTAGGTTTCAGTTTTGTTCAACTCTGGGTTTTTACTAACCCTGGTAGAAACAACATAATTTCGAAATGTTTTGCAAATTCTCCCACAGCTGATTAATATTGGTTGAACTGGTTTTAATAACTTGTCTTTTCATTTGTCGTACAAAGCAGATTGGCACACCTAGCAATGGGTAATATGCCGTGATGATATATTTATTTATTTTTATTTCATTTCATTTCACAGAATTTCCACAGACTCAAAGGAAGCAAACGTAAACATTACCAAAAATAAAATAAAATTTTCAATTTTCTTCTGTTTTGTAACTTTCATTGTCAATTATATGACAGAAACAATTTGAGTACAAAGATTTTTAGAAATCAGCAGGTGTACCCATATTTTTGGACGATACTGTATGACATGCAACAATAATATGCTGCAAGAGAATAAAATTTATCTCTGAGCTGAGCTGTCACGTTTACATGTCGACCATCCTTTTCATGTAAACATTAATCCTATCAATAAATAAATAAACTGAGTAAAATAATATAAACTTGTATGATGGCAGACCACCCATTTAATAGAAGCAATCTCTCTACTCCGTAGTTGACATTTACAATTGCCTATGACACATTACAAATGTTTCCAACAAATAGTTGCTGCAGCCCTACTAAGCTATCGCACCAAAACAAAAATTACAAATTGTCACTTAATCCGTGGGTGTAACTGCACTAGCCTTGAGATACGGTTTCTTATTTGAACTATAAAGGCACGTCTACAAGGTAAGATCAAGATTTTAGCATTACGAAAAAGGTAAGAATTACGTAAAAATTTCAAACATAGTTTTAAAAGTCAAATAATCGAAAACTATTCAAGTATAGGGTGTTATGTAAGTAAACTTAAGTAGCTTAAAAATCAAACTTTCAGAAAATATGATTAATGAACCTGTGGCATTGCAATTTAAAAGTTTCTTGTACTACCATTATCTCTGTCTTCCGTTTTTAGCGAAAATGAGTTATATATTAGTATATTTTGATACTGCATATCTTTTTAAATTGTAATTTAAAGGTCTCTCGTAAACTTAGATAAAATCACATAGAAGGTATTACCCGCGATATACAAATTTATTGATTAATTGGTTAAATTTTTACTAAAAAAAAATGGTAACTTATTCGGTATTTGGTTCGCAATGTGGTGCTCAAACTAAAACTGTAATCTCTATCTTTGTCTGTGAATAAAAATGATGTTTATAAGTATATTTTATTATTATATTTAAATGAATACATCTCCTATAACAATAAAAATTTAAATAAAATTTTGTACTGTTATAATTTATTGGCAGTTTCGAAACTAGTATGTGACTCTTATAGTAAACCGTAAAATAAATATCAGTCGCTTTCTTGTCGAAGTCATATTTGGAATCATGTATTTATATTACAAGCATAAAGAAATTTAGATGTTTAACTTTATGCGTTAAAAATCTTTCATTAAAGTACGAATAGCAAAGTGAGATTAAGTTCTTAGTGATAGTTAAACGCTTTTAAATAATCGTAAATTAAATTTCAAATTAGCAAAGTTGTTTTAATTCTAATGAATAGCGCAAATTTGTGAATATACTTTTTACTAGGTAATTGGTTTTTTTTATTGGCATTAGTATACAAACAGTAATAATGATGTGACGTTATCTATTGCTTTTATTTTCATTTGATGATTTGGTTCCGCTGGTTTTTTTTTTACATTATTGCGTCATTATTATTTACACATATTTGGTCAATAGTAAATATATTCACTCTTTAAGAATTTATGTGGAATGTGTATATCTGTATACAATTGAGAATATTTTATGCATTGGATAAAGACTTTCTACGGGACATTACAATAACTACAATAAATCTATATAAATAAAGTTCAGCTAGTGACTATGAATCTGTATACATATACTATGCATTTATATTAAATGCACATCACGCGTAAACAACTGAGATTTATTTGGCCAATTTTGAATTAAAATATTCCTCAAGCATTATTACAAGCTTTATTTTTTATTATGTTACACGGCCGAGCAACTGCTGAGGTCATATACAGACGATGAGCTTTGTTGATTATAAAGTAATGGATAATTGTTATTTTATGGACTCTAAGGCTAATATTATTGATAATAAAATTAAAAATACGCTTAACCTTAAAATTAAGTGAAAATAAAAACTAAATGCATACTTTGCGAAGAAGTTGTCATCCACAGGTAAAGATAAATTGGGATTACTCATCATGTCAACCATGCCAGAGGTCTCAACAGTCCTTTACTCAAAGTGGTTAAGATTATTTAACATGTACACCATTTAAGAGGTCTTAACAACTCAGGAGTTCTGAGGAGTGTTAGGTTTATATACAGGATGTTATATTTTAATGGACTCAACAAATATCTCGCTTATTTATTAAGTTAGTAATTTCTTTCATATAACATGATTTATACAGCAACATGTAAGCTAGTTGATGACGGTACATTCATGATACCACTTCCGGTTTATTAGTAATTAATATCAACTTGAAATTTCAAATGAAACATATACTATATTTTTTTTACAAATTTGAAAAGTACATCAAATTTGCTTTATAATCATGTAAAATAATCCATATGTTACATTATTAAAAAGTAAAATGGCGGGCACTTTTTTATACACCTAGTCGAAAAGAGAATAGTGAACCATGACTATGGCTTGAAATAAAACAATTAACTAAAACAATTGTAACACGGTAAATGTCAACCTGTAAATACTCAGTAATAATTGTTCTAACCTTAATTATTAGCAAGTTTCATTGTAGTACCTTATTAATTTATTATAAAATGAATAGAAAGGGCTACTTATTCTGTTTCAAAACGTTGTGAAAAATGTATAGAAGAGGCTGGGAGTCATTTTGAATATTTGTTGTAAAATCATTTTGTTGTTATTAAGTGTTCCTTATTCTTATTTTCTGTATTATTATGACAAAAAAAATATCATAGCTCACTATTCTCTTTTCGACTAGGTGTATAAAAAAGTGCCCGCCATTTTACTTTTTAATAATGTAACATATGGATTATTTTACATGATTGTAAAGCAAATTTGATGTACTTTTCAAATTTGTAAAAAAAATAGTATATTCCATTTGAAATTTCAAAGTTGATATTAATTACTAATTAACCGGAAGTGGTATCATAAATGTACATTCGTCATCAAGTAGCTTACATGTTGCTGTATAAATCATGTTATATGAAAGAAATTACTAACTTAATAAATAAGCGAGATATATGCTGGGTCCACTAAAATATAACATCCTGTAGATAGGTGGGCATGGTTTACATATTGAATAATATTAACCATTCTCTGAGAAAAAGACTGTTAGGGCCTCTGGCATGGTTGGCAAGTTGAGTAAATCTAATTTGGCTTTATCCTTTTAATACAGTTTCTTGTCAAATTTAATATTGGATTTCGAGTGCCACCGGGATAATATACATACCTATAATAAGTTTGGCAAACTATAATTACTTCATGAATAAATAAAGCTTTTTTTTGTACAAATAAGAGAAGTAGGATAACATTTGTGTGTTTTTATAGAAACTTATAATTTGTAGAAAATAATACTTTGTTATGTATATTGTTTTGTTTCCTATTCGCTTTCTCTTGCAATCTCAGCGCTTATAAACTATATATCTACTTCCGTCTTCGAACATTGTTTGCAAGATGTCAGTTTACTTACGTAACCATAAATACTCTACCGATTTTTAATACCCAAATATTTTGTCTGTTAAATTTATAATTCTTCCAAATAAAGGAAATAACTCTTTCTTCTTCTGTGAAAACAAATATGTAAAGTAAATATTTACTTAACAGCAAATCCGAATAAGTAGATACAGTTATTGTTATTTTATTCGTATAAATTTCACAATGGAATCTAAATTTACCTACGCACGAAAATTGCGTGGTATACTACGCGAACGCGTACCGGTTATTATGTCACGAATATTTTTAACGATATTGGGTGCGTTTGTGATTCACTCAAATATCTCTGGTTTACTCGAAAGTTTAAGGATAGGGAAATAATGACTTTAAGAACGGTGCACAACCTAGACAACACACAAAATAATTTCAGTGAGATCTGATCTGGTCAGATCTATACGAAATACACGGCGGACTGAGGATGTGTCAGAAGACATAAATTTGATTTTACCTAAAAACACATGCTTCTTCCGAACGCAAATTATTAATAAATAAATAAATGATTTTACGTGAAAAATTTTAGGTGACATATTTTTCACCCGAAACTATTTTTGCTGGTATTTTTAATGTTTAGAATGAAAAGACTAGAAAATGAATGTTTTGCAAAAAAGAATTGTTCATTACTACTACCGTTGCCGTTGCAATAGTAATTTAACATATATTGGGCACTTTTAATGGGAAAAAATCAGAAGTATAATCATACAGTTGGAATTAAATTATAAAAAACTAGGTGAAAACTATGAAAAAACTATAATGAAACCAGCAGCCATAAACTTACGGAAAATATTGTCTGTTATGATTATTTCTTGTATCGGATTCGAACTCTGATTTTTAAAATTGCAGCTTATCACTTAATTTTATAAGACTTGTGCCCGGTTGCACCAACGTAAATTAAATTTTCCTTTAATTGACAATATCGTATCGAAATAAAATGTCAAATGAATTACATATTATGTATTTCTGTCAAAATTTCGAATTTCAATTTCTTGTTTAAGGGTTGTTTAAAATTTAAATCTAGTTGTACAACTTAATATATTTCAAAAATTTATAAATTTTTATCTACATATATTGGCGAGTCCGAAGTCGCGACCATTTTTACGAACTACACGAATTTCTTAAACTTAGCTTAAAGTAATAAGTGCATGATGTTTTAAGATGTATAACGACATCATTCATGTTGAGAAAGATTTGCGGTATTGCGGATGCTGTAATTGATTTAAGGCGTGAAATATATTCGTTGAAAGCTTTCCGAAGTGTTTATTTACTTGTTTATATTTATTGCTCCTTCCATTTTTGTCTGTATGTAGGGTGTGCTAAATTTAGCATGCTAAGGGTTAAGTATTTCTCGGAAGCAGACGTTTAGTAGGCGTAGAGTAAAAATATTAGTGGTGCGTATGCCTACGTTCGTGTAGACCGTTAGATAAGGCTACGTTTGCGCAAGGCCGACTACTATGGCGCTTGCTCTCCATTATTTTACTTTACTCAGAATAAATAACGTACGCTACGCCTCTGCTAACAAATTCGCCAGAGAACATATAGAAAGAGATAGTGTAAAGAGAAAACAGATGATAGCAAAACGAAAAGACCAAGCGAATTACAGAAAAAACACTTTACAACGAAGAAGTTTGAGGTTAGGCATATTACACACAGTTCGAAAAAAACTCTGATATTCGAATAATTGTCGAATTTAACGCAAAATAATTAAAAAGAATATTAATTTTGAAATTTGCAATTTTTTTAAGTAATCCAAATTTAGTAAATAAACTACATTTATACGGTTATTTTGTATTCAGAACCTTCAACGATTCAATTATAAATATGAATTAAATATATTTTGTGCAAAATTCATGGACTTCACCGAAACCAGGACTTTCCTATATCTAGTAGGATGCTCTGCCAATTGAACTATGAAATCCCCATGAAGTCAGTGAATTTTTCATTTGTTCTAATTTAATCTAATGAAAAAGAACCTAGCATACTTATGTGCAAATAACCACATATTAATTCATAGGTATTATCCCTGGAAAACAGTTTTTTTCAAATATTATCTGTCCCTTAAAACTTTATAGAGTAATAAAATAGCCGAAAATCACGTGACAACTTTTGTTCCAAAATAATATCAAAATTATATTATCATTGCCGTATTTTGATTCATATGACAGCTAGTAAAATTCGAAAGGTACGCCCATGGAAATAGTAATGCTGTCATACTAAGTATTTGATCAATCTGTACATACAGGTTTAGAAAATAAAATTCTATACTTTGAGTTTCAAAATTAACAGCTTCAGTAACAAAGTAAATTTAATTTAAAAATAAAAATAGATCTTCTTTGTTATTTCAAGAAATGCGCACCAATTAACTCTAATATACCTATTTTTGACATGTTAATTGATTTGACAGTTTACTTGACGTTCATTGAAATATAAACCTTTATTTTTTAAAATCATAAAATAAATTTTCAGACTGAACGCCTTGTTTTTATGTTTATTATACATACGGAGATAAATTGCTATCCTCATCATACATTGAACGATTTTGAAATGAAAATTTGGTTTATTGCTAATTTGAATTTTTAGATATGTACGGATTTTAAAAATCCTCAATGATCTGAACAATTTGCAAACATTGTTACAATAATGAAAAGTACTCGTATGCTTCCATATTGATATTTAAAACTTATAAGCGAATACTAAAAATGTTATGCTTAAAACTACCTATAGAAATATAATAAAGTATAGGTACTATATAATTCTTCAATAACAAATTATAGAGGGTTAACTCAAATGCAACCATTATGAAAAAAATGGCGACCAATTTCTTTAAATATAATGCCATATGCTGGTTGGAATTAAAATATTTTACGCATGAATAGAAATAATAAAAAAATATTCATGGCCTTGAATAAATTCCATAAGGAATGAACGTTTTATCTACAGTTCATTTAAATAAATAAGTTTGACTTAAGCTTACTTTTCTACTCATCGACAATTAATTCTCTGTCTAAAATATCAGTTGATTGTAATTATTTCTCATATGTAAACAATGCGTAATGTTAATTTGGATTTGTTAGTCAAATTAATTAAATTTATATTAAAATAAGGATATAGATATTATCAATAATAGTTCTTGTTTAGAAACAAAATGAGATAATCGACTGTAAAAGATACAAAAAATTATTATAAATAATACAAAAGAGTCGGTATTTAAGTTGACAGTTGAATCGTCTGAAAACTCCTTAAACCCAATTTAGTAAAGTTTTTAGAATCATAGAAAAACTGTTTAACTATTTTCTAGCAACTAATTTAATAATTTCTGGTTTTGTGGATTTTTAACAGCGCCCTGATCAAGAAATAGCAACAGATAAAACGGATTTGTTTATTGTATACACACAAATTCAAAACTAAAAATGGAGTTATTGCCGTTTGCAACGAAAGGGAGGATTTAATGGTACATGAAAGTTAATACAGTGGATTTAATGACTTTTGATACAGCACGAATTACAAACAAGGCATAGAAAAAACATCGTAGAGAGGAAATAATCTTTAATAAAGAAAAATAAACAATATTCAAACAAATAGCATTTTTCAATGAAATATTTACTGGAAAACCTGAAATTACTTTTTGAAATCAATTTTAAAACGGATTTAGTTTTCGTTTTGCTAGTATGTAAATACATACAGTGGCGCACAAAATTATTCGTACACTTTACATTTATCAGTAATATGTAAAATAAAAAAGGTTTCCAAAAAAGATATTCATTTAGAAAATTAATCATAGTCTTCTTTTGATATTTCAGAATCAAATGATAGTCATCAAAGTAAAAAAAAATGTTTACATTACTTTATGTAATAGTGCTGAAAACAAGTTATATACATACAAAAATTGAGACACGAAATTATTCGTACACCTAGAGTCATAAAATTATTTAATACGTAATACTACATTTTAATATTTAGTGGTATACTAATTGGCTTTAATTACAGCTTCCAGTAGCGTAGGCATTGATTTTATTAAATTAGATGATATGGAAAATGGAATTTTTGCCCATTCTTCAGTTATATTAGTCTGGAGTTGCTAAATAGTGGAAAATATTTTTGCAGGGTCGCCTATCTAGACCATAATTCTCAATAGGGTTGAAATCAGGAGACTGGGGAGGTGTTTTAAGTTGTTTCGATATGTTGTAGAACAGCCATTCTTTAACAATAAGTGCAGTATGTTTGGGAAAATTATCTTGCTGGAACATGTATTTCTTTCCCAGTCCAAGTTTATCCATAGAAGATTGCAAATTTTCTTTAAAAATGTCAGGAGACATACAGCCCCAAACAATAACGTTTACGCAGCATGTTTAACCGTGCCACACAAATTATTTGTATCTAGCTCGGTATTTGACTTTCTCCAAACTATAGGCCTACTATCTGATCCAAATAAATTAAACTTACTGTTTTCTGACAAACTAACTATTCCAAAATTCAGAGCATGTATTTTCGCGAAGTCTAGCTATGCACAAACAAAGAACAATGTAAATTATATGTCAGAAAGCAACCGTTGGGTTATTAAAAAAATTCATGAAAATGTAAGTTTATTGAGTAAAGAATGGGCCAACTCTTCTGAAAATACTACATTACTGTCCTCAATATATACAGGGTGGAAACGAACTTAATGTCATAAATTTAAGGGTGGGTAGTATGAGATGGGTAGATTACGAAAGTGAAAGAATTTTTTTAAAATTCGAAAAACGAAAATTCGACTTTTCTTAAGGAAACATTTTTTTACTGCTGTTTTAATTAATATTTTATTAAAAATATGGTTATCAAAATACAGTCAAAATTAGTTGTATAAGATATTATTCTTAATAATTAAATTAAACAGCATTTTTGACGAAAATAATTGTGTAATAGATAAAATAATGCAAATGCGATGCCAGTGGTCCAGTGGTACCAAAAATGTTAGTTTAATGAAAACTACCCTTAAATATGCGAATTTTTAAAAAATTCTTTCTGTTTCGTAATCTACACATATTATAATACTCACCCTAAAATTTATGACATTAAGTTCGTTTCCACCCTGTATATATTCGTATTTAAGGAAGCGTACAAATAGAAATTATCCTTTCAAATAGTTTACTAATTCGCTAATATTTAGATACACGTTTTTTAACATGGTTCCTAACCTGTCTTACTTACGCTGGTGATAAGTAAAAAGTGAAAATAATTGTTTAAAATTTTGGGGTTTTTTTTAACGTCCTGTATAAAAAATGTGTAAAATAAAACTGGATTACGAACATCATAGCCGTATATTCGGGAAGGCTTTTAATTTTATTTCATTTGCAAAAAGAATTCTGATAATAGAAGATGCACTTTTTTGAAAAAAATCCGTGGAATTTTTATTTCCAGAGAACAATGTATTTAAGCATTGTGGAACTGAAGTTTAATATCTGAAATTATGTAGGTACATTGTAAAATAAATATTTTTATGAATTGTAATTTTGATTTTTTGCTTCACTGTTTATTAAAGATTAAATTATTCTACGTCCATCAGATTTATTTTTTTTTGTACAAAGAAAAAATAAAGAAAGTATCATTACTCTTCGTGGTTATCATATATTTAAAATAATATGGGCACTAAATATGAAAAGTTCTAGCGAATTAAATAAAAAAAAAACATATTGTAACGTGCGCCCCTGCAATGACATAATCCCCAGCGGAGAAAAACCCATACGCGTCTAGACTGGTTTAATTACATCTGGTGGACTGATCCTTTGTATTTAATGTCACTGTAGCGTCAAAAAGTTCGAGAAGGACATCGCAGTATATAAAACTGTCGCAAAAGCCAACGAGGACATTCTGATATAAGACACGTATCGTGAATGAACAGTGGGTGATATAAATAAGCAGTCTACGAGTAGTGAACATAATGTAACGTTTATTTATATGGGCGAAGTGTAAAAATAATAGAAATAATATTAATTAAAAGAATACGTTTATTAAACGAGAAATAATTAGGATAAATATTAAAAAGATAATAAAAGTAACTAACACTATGATTAAATAATTATAAACACTAAGAATATTATTAAATACTTAAACACTAAGATTATTTATTTAACCAATATTAATATCACTATATTTATTTATATAACTACATTTATTTATGTTAACAAGTCGTAGAATGTTTATTTATATCACCCCGTGTTCATTGCTCGTTGCTTCTATATAACAGACTATATCTCCGCTGTCGTTCCGACGGTATTGATACAGCCCAGTATCCTTCTGGAACCTTCCGTCGCCACAATGATACCGAATACATTAGACTTAGGTCATCGGTGTAATTAACACGTCTAGCCGTTACGCCGCCGGGGATTACGTCATCGCTCGGGAACAGTCCACCAGTAGCGGCGCTCGAATACTCTTCAGTCAGTGGCGTACATTACAATAAACAAATGTAGTTATATAAATAAACATAGCTATATAAATATTGTTTAAATAAATAATCTGAGCGTTTAAGCATCTAATAATATTGTTAATATATTCTTATTTTTTCTACTTCATTCACAGATAAAATTTAATGGAGAAAAAATAAAAATATCGGTTCTCCTCACGGATAGAGATAGAATAAACATCTATATTATGAATGTATAATTTGTAAATTATATAATTTAATGCCAATTTAAATATAAAACAAATATACCTACTAACTGTTTATTGTAGCAGCGTCAAAACTGCGGGTGTTTTGCAGTAAAGTAGTGAAACGAATAAACCTAATGTAACAGTAAAAAGAGTGCAAGTACCAAATTTTTTTAACTCATATATCACATTAAAATAGCTACTTCCACGCTAGGCAAATGAACAATAAAAATTTCGATGTACACGTTACAATATAATACTTCGATGTAACCTGTATAAGATTCTTGCATGATAGGCAAATGAACATATTCTGATCTAATGTAACGCTCGAGTTATGCGAGTACAAGTATCGTGATTTAGATTAGGTTATGTTAACGTTTATTTAGAAAAATTGCGTAAAAAGTGAGTATTTTGTCGTTCCCTTAGTAATATAAAAATGTCTTTTTAATCTTAAACGGTTCAATTATATGCAAAAGTCTGCTATTCTATTAATTTCTACTCCAAAGAATGCATGTGTCATTACAATTCAATTTGCTTTTACTAAATAAACAATACATATCCTTGAAAATGATTAATCAACTGAGTACAGTATTTATCTAAAAATTCGATCAATTCATAATTTACGTATTAATTATTCTCTGGACAAGCTTGAATTAAATACTTCTTAGTTACAATTTGTTTTATAGTTCCATATAAAAAAGTTCAAAAAATCCATTTTCGTATAGGTTTACCTTCACCAATAATGACAGAATTGAAGGCCAACGGGTCGAATATTTCTCCGCCTATTTTTGGATACTGAAATTATTTATTGCTACTGCTATATTGTTGCACACCCAGATATAATGAGAGATATACTTCGATAATGTTCGTTAAGAGTATCACAATAATATACGTATGCATGGCAACTGTCAATTTTTGTTTTTGTAATCTACATTGAAAATATTTGACAGAGAATTAAGGACATTTAAAATTGATTCTTTAGGTAATAATTTGTACTTTTTTATGCTTTATTTTAATTACCAAGAACAGAATTACGTATACGATAAAATGTCAATTATTATAAGAAAGAATAAAACAAAACTGTAATTTTCAGATGTAAAAAGGCAAGCACCATTTAATTCTAGATAAAATAAAAATAAATGTAATAAAAATACCTGCTCAGTTTATAAACATTGCTGAGTGTGCCAAACTATGTACTTTATGCTAATTTCAGTAACGACGATATATTTTTATCGTAGATCGTTTCCCAAATAAAGCATAAAATTTAAAGACATCTGCATACCAAAAAGTTTTAATAGCATATTATGAATATATGTTTAACAAGTTTTGTAAACAGATTGGCACACCCAGCAATGGGTAATATGCCGTAATAATATATTTCTTCATTTATTTGTTTAAGTTTTATAAACGTAGCAGAAATACAAAAATACACTTTTAGATTATTTAATTTTACAGAATGCCAACTGTTAATGGTTGCTAGTTTTAGGCCGTCTCCAATACGACCGAAGCCACAGCTTATCAAGTTGTGTTAAGATGTTGTTTAGCCACATGGAAACCAGTACGTTTAATTACATTTAAATAACAAGCAACATGAGTAGAAAGAATATTTTGAGTCATTCTCAGAGCTCAAGGTCGTAAGATTTTGCTGTTTCTGTAAAAGTTTGAGTACAAGAAAATTTGTGAAATGAAACAGCATTACACTCGTAAAGTTCTTGACAAAAGAGGACAATGGAGAAAAAATTACTCATGAAGAGATGACTGGCGTATATAGGAAAGATATTTTATAGTGAAATTATGGTGTAAGCAATTTTAATGAAGTCGGGAATCTGTTGAGGATGGTCCAAAGTGCGGAAGTCCCTTGGAAGCAAAGACGAAGGAAAACATGAAAAAGGTAGAGATTTAATTTTAACGATGCCAGAAGGATGGCTAGGTAGGTAATATTCTAAATTACCCTTACGGTAAAAAAAAACTCGGTGTGGTTAGTTAAATGTAATACCAGCGGCATTTTTTTGTGAATTTTTGACTAATTTTATAAATCAAAACAATTTTTTGTATCGAGCTCGTGTAACAATATTTTGTTTTCTGTCAAATTTATTAATTTATTTTATATTATAAATCATTTTTCAGTGAGACTATGAATTTGAAAATAGATTTATTTTCTTGAATAATATTAACAACTCTTCAGCACAATGTACAGTAATAAATTCCATTTAATTTCAGTAGAAGGCAGAGCAAGTAACACGATATAGTCTGTTCTTCTTATGTACTTGCAGAATTAATAAATTATATTTGGCCTGAGAGTTGTACAAAAAAAATCTAAGGGCACTAAGACAAAAAAATTATACTACTCAACCAAATAACTTGCAATATACTCAATCATTTTTAACACAAGAATATCAATGAATTGCATTCGCGATAACAGTTATGATTACATATATGTATGATGATGTTTGATAAACATCTTTATCGACAAAGAATTATCACCATTACCAAAATCTATCTAGCCATCTACTGACTGGCATAACAAGAATCTGTCAAAAAGCCTGGAGGGTATTTTATTACAAAAATGGCAATCCAAATTAAATATAATCGATAACAACAACTTTATAGTCGTAACTATACTCCTCCGTAAAGACATATATCTTTCGGTGAATGACCTGGGCAAAATTTTGCACATTTTCTGGCAGTATTTAGAATCTTCGGAACGCTCAACTTCAGTATTTTGAAAATAGCCAATTTTTATTCTAACATATCTATAATATTAATAATAATAATAATAATAATAATAATAATAATAATAATAATAATAATAATAATAATAATAACAATAATAATAATAATAATAATAATAATAATAATAATAATAATAATAATAATAATAATAATAATAATAATAATAATAATAATAATAATTGGCAAATGACCTCAGCAGTCGGTCCGCCCTTAAAAATTAATAAATAATAATAAATCCAACAATTTTCTACAAGTATTCTTAAAAAATAACTATAAAATATTCTTTTTAATTTTAATTTAACTGCTCATAGATATTAATGTGATGGGTAACGAAGAAGGACCAGTAAACAAATGGTTGAAAGGACAGAGGACTGAACAAGTAAATTTTCTTTTAAATTTTAATTTAAACTGCTCATAAGTATTATGTCTGCCTGATAGGCAAAGGAGAAGGACTCGTTAACAAATGGTTGAAAAAAGAGAGGACAATAAATTCTTTCAAATATCTAACGATGTATAGTAATTTGGACTGGCATGGCAATTGTAAGGAAGAATTTAAGAGCAAAATTTCGGGAAAGATACCCTTTAGTAAAGTTCAGGAACTGATAACAACGAGCCGCATCAACAGGATTACAGAAAAGTTTTGTAAAATACTTCATATAAAGCATTGTGCTATATAGTAACATGGAATTTGGTATTTGGTTTGAGATGTGGTTGTGGCCACGATTGGAGAAGATTGAATGGGGAGAAGGAGAAAGAGAGACGAAGTCAGGAATGAGGAGATGCTGAGAAGGATAAAAATAAAGAGAATTTTTTATAAGAAATTAGAAAGAGGAAGGCCAACTGTGTTCGACATGTTTTCAAATTATAATTGAAGAACGTTTGGATTATTAACAAATATCAAGGAAGGAAAGAATTACTAGATGAAAAAAGAGACTGAAATAACACCCGCCCGGATCCTACACGTAAATCCAACACAGTATTTTGGTAAACGTTTGATGCTATCTTAACAAGTTATGGAACACTGTACCTGTACACCCAGATTTTTACAGAATTCACAAAACACATGAACTTGTTGTTTCTATCTGTTTAGAAAATCTGCAAGTATTCAACAATGCAAGAATAAAATTGTTAGTAACCACGCGAAAATGAAGCAAGTATAGACAAAATGTTAACTTTAATATTAGCTCTGCTTCAAAATGAGTTCTAAATTTCAGGTTTATAGTTTAAGAAATTTCAGAATGAAATAATAGATACAATTTTGTTCTAGTTGTTACGGATTAATTTTGTTTCATAAATAATATTTTTCTAAGCATCATATTTTTATTATTCCAGTTTGCAACTATTTTACATCTTGCTCAAACTGAATTCTTTGTTATAGTACCAACTTTCCCTATGTGTTTCTCATTGCAAGCGCAGTTTGGGAAATAAAACATAAAATTTTAACAAAACAATACGCAGGCAACCGTGTAAATATTCTTAGTAGTTTCGCAATTTCAGTTTTTAAGATATTTTGCCCTAGAAACTAGCACACGATACCTTTCTAAAACATATGATCTACATTTCTGTTTACTTGATTTGAAATAATTACTCTCTAGTAAATGAAAGTGTTTATTTACGATACAAAATATTTAATTATTTTAAACAGTAATTAGTATATCGTCGTATAATATAGTAATATGTGTATAACAGACAGAGAGAAAAGATATTAAATTCCCAAAACAATTGCGGAGTTACTCATATGAATATATAGTATTTCAAAACTTTATTATTTTATTCTAATGTATTATTAATAGGATTGAAAAATAATAAATAAAGATGTAACATTTTATAACAAGATTAACATAGACCAATATCAAAAAAATCGTGGAAATCCCAATTGAGTGGCAGAATCAAACAAGTCTATTTATTGAATTTTATGTGGTGTAACGATGAAAAAAAGGGTGTAACATATATGTAATTCTATAAGATAAACTATTAAGCGATGGGACTATAACTAAACAACGCCTTTTTGTTTTTCCAAAAATAAAAATGTTTACACCATTTCTTTTTTTCATTTTTAAAATTTTATTTCATAGGGCAAGTGTAAAATTTCTACAAAAACCAGTACAGTCCAGATTTTTTATTTTTATTGTTTAATAAATGCGAGAACCGCAAAATACAATTTACTTTGTTTTTATTACTATTTAACATCACTTGTATGTTAGTTAGGCTGTTACTTCAAATTTGAAACTTTGCACACATAAGTAAGTAGTTCGAATGACAATACATTAATTATATCCGATCGACTTTTTTTCCTTTGTCGTTCATTTTAATTAATGTTTGCTTATATATATATATATATATATATATATATATATATATATATATATATATATATATATATATATATATATTGAATTTATTATGCTTATACATATACGGAGAAAAATTTCCATAGGTATACAATAAGTGGTTTTAAAATGAAAAGATTTTTTTATTTAACGAAAATTTAATTTTTGGCCATGTTCAGTATTAGTTACAAACCTCTTAATTATAGTATAAAATATCAATCGTATTACTTCATACAAAGAGCTTATTGTTGTGTATTATAAAATGCATTTAAAATGATCAATGCGTTTAAAGTAAAAAAAGTATTATTCAAAATCTAAAAGCCATAAATCCCGTCCCAAATATAACTGGTCTTACTGTAACAATACACACACACAGTATAATAAAACGGTATTTACTTTTCTTGCATATTTTATATCTTTTGTAGTGTTCTTAATTACACATCGCTACTGAGATTAAATGTATTTTTTACTAGTTTATTGTAGTAAATGCGTTCTAATTAAAATATCAAAGTGAGATTTATTTACTTACAAAACTTTTAATTTAGTATCGAAACGTGTTACAAATTGAAATGGGTAATGGTTCGTTACACGAAAGTAATTTGGTTTTATAATTGTCTTCTCCGGCCAGGTCTTCCCCCGGTTTGCTACCGAACACCAAGTCGCATGGTAAACGCAACTCACGTCCGAATAAGATGTTCGCAGGAGTTTGTCCTATTGTTTCATGCACGGATGAACGATAAGCCATTAGGAACAGATGAAGATGTCGGTCCCAGTCTCTTTGGTGGTTGGAGACTACCTTCGACAAATATCGGTTGATCGTTCTGTTCATTCGTTCAACCATGCCATCGGACTGCGGATGTAATGCAGTTGTCCTTGTTTTATTAATTCTACTCTTAGGAATGACCAACTGAGCTTTCTTCTCAGTTCCATCGGCATTCTCTACCACACGCTTCAACAGGCCATCCTCAATCACCATGGAGTCCCATTGCGCCCAGTACGCTTTTACACTCTGTGAGTGTGGTGCAACGTCTTCCTATATTGGTTTGCATTCTTCTGCTTTCCACTCCAATATAATTTTCAAATTTGGGTCATTTTCTTGGTCTTTGCGTAGTCCATCGGGCTGCCAATTATCATCGACTACTGTTGTCCTGGCGACGGTAAACTGTTTCTCTTCAAGTCGACTACAATGTTTGCAGTCATCTTGGCAAGGCCTTCTGGACAATGCATCGGCATTACGATGGCTGGTACCTATCCTGTGTTCGATTTTGAAATCGTATTCCTGTAGTCTTTCAATCCATCTAGCCACCTGACCTTCAGGATTCTTGAATTGTAGCAGCCATTTTAATGCAGCATGGTCAGTTCTAATCAAAAATTTTCTTCCGTACAAATATTTGTAGAAATGTTCCACGGATTTCACGACTGCCAAGAGTTCTTTTCTGGTCACACCGTAATTCTTATCTGGTTTTGACAAGGTCTTACTAAAGTAGGCAATAACCTTCTCATGCCCATTTTGTATCTGGGAAAGAACGCCACCAATTCCGACGTTGCTGGCATCTGTGTCTAGTATGAATTCTCCTTCAGGTAAAGGATAACTCAAGACGGGTGCGCTTGTCAAAGCATGTTTTAGTTCTTTAAATGCAACTGTACAGTCCATTTCCCAGATAAATCTTCTTCCTTCTTCAGTAAGCCTTGTCAGTAGCTTGGCTATGTTTGCAAATCCAGGTACATATCGCCGATAATAGGTACACAAACCAAGGAAACTTCTAAGTTCGTGTTTGTCCCTAGGTGCTGGCCAGTCTCTCACAGCCTTTATCTTCTCCTGGTCAACTGCAATACCCTTACCGGAAACCACGTGTCCAAGGTAATGAACTTCTCTTTGAACACTTCTTCGGGCTAAGTTTCAGGTTAGCCTTCCTCAATCTCTGGAAAATCTCTTCCAAATTCTTCATGTGGTGCTCGAATGTCTTACCTACCACAATAATATCGTCGAGGTACACTAAACAGGTTTTCCAAGATAGCCCAGCCAATACTGTTTCCGTGAGTCGCTCAAACGTTGCAGGAGCATTGCAGAGCCCAAACGGCATTACGGTAAATTGCCAGAGTCCTGTACCAATGGTGAAGGCTGTCTTCTCCTTGTCTTTTGGATCCAAATCCATTTGCCAGTAGCCGCTCTTTAGGTCCATAGTGGAGAAAATCTTTGAGCCAGCTAAGGTGTCTAATGTGTCGTCTATTCGAGGTAGCGTGTAGCTATCCTTCTTCGTCACGTTGTTGGGTTGACGATAATCGACGCAAAATCGTGTAGAGCCATCCTTCTTCTTCACTAACACCACTGGTGAAGCCCAAGGACTGCTTGAAGGTTCGATTACGCCTTCCATCTTCATGTCCTCAATAATTCTTTCGGCTTCCTCACGCTTCGCCAATGGCAGTCTTCTTGCTGGTTGGCGGATGGGTCTTGCGTCTCCGGTGTCTATTTTATGGTGAACTACATTTGTTCTTCCGTTGGCTTTCTTGTCATATTGGAACACATCTTGAAACCTCCCAATTAACTCCTTCGCCTTGGTTCTCTGGTCGGCGGTCAATTCTTCAAACGATGTTGTCAATTGATTGATTAACGTGTCCGGAACTTTCTGAGATGTGTTCCCTGTGGCCTTTACAGTTCGAATAATCGACTATACTGCCAAGCATTCTCCTACAATTGTTCCTCTTTTAAGAACAACAGGATAAAAACTTACGTTCATTATTCGAACTGGTATTACCCGGCTGGCTTTGACCAGTGATTTTCCGACAACAACTCCAGTGCCAGTTTTGGCATCATCATTCTTGGGCTCCAGCATAACGATACTTCCCTCACAGAAACTACCATCTAAATGTGCTTCCAGGATAGTTTCACTTCGTTCTGGGAGAGTAACGTCCTCGGCCATTAGTACGCGCACAGCTTTGTCATCTCGTGGATTTAATACGAGTTCTTCTTCATTGACCATCATCACGCCCTTCTTCAGGTCAAGTTTAAAACCATGCTTAGTCATTGCGTCCATTCCGAGTATTAATTCATCTTCAACTTCAGCTACCAGCGCACGATGTTTAAAGGAGGTGTTTCCAATAGAGATGGTGATATCTACTTCTCCTAATGCGGTAGCTTGTTCTCCCGTCGCTGTGCGTAATCGCCACTTAGTTGGTTGAAGATGGTCTTGCTAGTTTTCCTTATAAAGTCGAGTCTAATTATAGTTTTTGTCGCACCCGTATCCAGTAGCATTTTCATTGGCCTTCCGTTAATAGAGCCATCCACATAGATGCTATTGGCTTTATGATGAAGAGATGCGACATAACTGATGGATTGTGAAGCTACTAGATTACGGGTCGACAGTTGCCCCTTCGCATCAACCCGATTTAGTTTTCCGACTCCTTTTCTTCCTTTGTCGATTCCGTCTTCTTTTGAGAGTTTCTTTCTTCCAGCAAACATTTCACTTGCAATTCGTCGCACTGTCTCTTCTAGATCTTCAGTGTTTTCCTTTCTTTCAGCATCCATATTTCGCACTCGCGATTGGTTACGTGAAGCTTGTTTGGCAGCTTCATGCTCCAATGCATATGAGAGTGCGTCAATTAAAGTTTTTGGACGGGCCAATCGTAGTGCTTGCTGAGTTTCGTAGTCTCGAACCCCGTAAATGAATGATTGAGTGGCCAGGCACTCCAAAACGCTGTCAGGAGCCGTAGGATGTGCGAGATGAACCAAACGAGCTACGTCAACTTCAAATTCTTTCTTTTGAACTCTGATATCGGTTCCTCAGCTGCGTCTGGTATACCTGCTCCAGATGCGCATTTCCATACCGCATATCCAATCGCTTGACTAGCTGGTCGTAGTCCTCTTGTTCTTCTTCTTTCAACGTTTGCAGGATGTCGATAGCTTCTCCGCGTAACGAGACAGTCAACGCCGTAGCCTTCTCTTCGGGCGTCCAATTATTCGCTTTTGCGGCCGCTTCAAATTGTTTTAAATAATTTGGCCACGAAGACTTCCCATCAAATTCCGGAGTTTTTATGTGCAATTTTGAAGTAGTATCAGGTTTTACTACTTTTCTTTCTTCTAGTACACCCACCTTTGCTACATCGGAATTCGACATTGACGTCGAAGTAATTTTAGTGAATTTTTCCTGTATTTCTTCAATCTTCTTGTCATACTCATCTTTTAAATTCTTTAGATCTTCTTCGGTTTTTCTAGAATTCTCCTCTAATTTTTCTTCTAAACTTCTAGAATTTTCTTCTAATTTTTCTTCTAAACTTCTAGAATTATCCTCTATTTTTTGTTCTAATGCTCTAGAGTTTTCATCTAATTTTTGTTCTAATGTTCCTGTCAATTCTTCTTTCAATGTTCTATAATTTTCTTCCGCCTTTCTAGAATTTTCTTCCAATTTATTTTCTAATATTCTAGAATTTTCTTCTGCCTTTGTAGAATTTTCTATTAATTTTTGTTCTAGTGTTTGGGTCAATTCTTCTTTTAGTGTTCTAGAATTTTCATCTGCTTTTCTAGAACTGTCCTCTAATTTTTCTGTCAATTCTCCTTTTAATATTCGAGAATTTTCTGCTATTTCCAGTTTTATTTCTTCTTTTATTTTACCAAATTCGGATAGGTCAAATAAGTAATCGTCAGCATTTTCACCAGCAGCGATTAATGCTTGCAGCAGACGAGATTGTAGAACGCTTTTCAGTCCTGTCGTATCTAATTCTCGTTCTTCCAGTTCTCTCTTGAGATCACTTACCTTTAATTCATTTAATTTTATTTGTTTAGTCGCCATTTTATTTATTTTTATTTACACTTCACAGTTATTAACAACCCCACACCTGACACCAATTGTAACGTTTTTATTTATATGGGTGAAGTGTAACAAATAACAGCTATATTATTAATTAAAAGAATACGTTTATTAAACGGTAAATAAATATTAAAAATATAATTAAAAGATAATAAATTAAACTAACACTATGATAAACAAATATTAACACTAATTTAAAGACTAAGACTATAATAAGACAATTAAACACTAAGATTATTTATTTAAACAATTAACACTACTCTTTATATCACTAATTACATTTATTTATGTTCACTTGTCACTTGTCGGCTGTTGTTTTTATCACCAACTATTCACGACACTTATTTATATCAGACTTCTGTACTCGTTGCTTGTATAATACAGACTGCCTCCGCTGGCTTTGGCGACGGGTTATATACCTGGCGACTTTATTTCTAGAACCTCCTCGGGCCTAGTAGAACCTTCGCGAGGCGACAGTGACCTGTCAGGTCACGCCGTAGTTACCCTCAAGGCCGCGCGTCGCAGGGATCGCGTCATCTGGGTCATCGCTCTGGTACATTCTTTCAGCGGCGGGGCACGTGTACTATTCTCACAGGGGCGCACGTCACATTATATTATATTATTTAGGGCATTTTAAAAAAAATATTGTAGTATTTCCATTATTTGATTTCCCATAAATGCAGCTACATGTATATCATACCCAAACTGCAGTATATTTTCAAGTGCGAAGAAAAAGAAAAGAAACAAAAAAAATCAGGAAAATGCAAGGAAATAATCACTGAATTACTGCCACTCAACCGCGCACATACGACTGTGGTAACCATATAAAATATAAAGTCCAAAATTCTGTGGCGTCTAATGTGATATCCATGTACTAGAGTAAGTTATTTCAGAAAAATACAACCTATTTTATAAGGTGTCTACTACTGATACATTTCTGTGACATCTACTAAAAATTTGGTAACTGACAAATGTCCAGTACTAATAAATTTCATTTTCTCATTTTGATAATTTTTTATTAGATAAATAATTTTAATTCTTATTTGTATGCCTATTATTATTATTTTATTTATAACGATATCAACCGTTATGGCAAATTGTCTGTCATTGTCTACCACATGCGGGCGTCGGGCTATAATAACGTCACTCTGCCTCTTCTCCAAATTTTTTATATTTTTTTCTCATAAACTACAAATAATTAATCAATTTAAAAAAATACGGGTATTTTTAATAATTTATAATTTTAGAAAATTTTCTTATCCGATATACTCGTAAAATGTAAACCTCTAGTCTAATTAAAAATAAAACATGGTAAAAATATTTTCATTGGTCAGTTTATTATTGACAATTAAATCCTGTAGTATCTACTCGTATGTCACTGATAGTGTTGATGACGTAAAACTCACCGGAAACCGTCGAATCCGTCGTCCGATCCGTTGACGGTAAGCACCGGTGCCCTCGCATAAGCTTTAGCGACGCGCCGGTTACGCTCGAGGACAATCACTTTTGCCCAAATCTCGTCGTCAATTTGCGTCCATTTGTCAAGGACCTCCTGGATGTGATCCTGAAAAGAAGAAGAGTCATCGTGAATATAAATATATACATATTTGTGGGAAGTTTTTCGATTTTGGTATAAATTAGGTATTAACAATTATTTGAAATCTGCTACTCTTGTTCCTTCTTTTGGGTAAGCAAGATCTTACAGAAATTTACATACAATCATATACACAAAATACATGCGTTTCAACATTCATTTTCAGTCAACATGACAATATTGCCGTTTAAAACAAATAAACATGGACCAATTGTACATCGTTGGAAAGCAAAAAAAAAAACTTTTCAATGGTGTAACTTTCTAACATAAATTCCATATAAAATTGATAACTATGATATCATTACCCGAAATCCAACAGCCATAAAAAAATGAGCACTGTCATACGCAAATGCATAAAATAGTGAAACCAAAATCCATTATTATTTCATACTACAAAATTTGTTAATACAGTCACTGAATTTTGTAATTTTTTTCCTCGAATTGTTTTGAATTTTAAATTAAATTGGGTTACAATACTTACCTACCGGAGTATGCGAAAAGTAAACATACATACATACATACATACATACATACCAATACCAATTATGTTAACTTGTGAGAAATATCTATATTTATTTATTATGCAGCTGTTTATCGAAGAAGGTTACAGTAAATACCTTATTGATGTCATCTGAGAATTATATCTCATTTCAATTAAAATTTTCCTTTTTACTATATTTGTTTTTAAGGCCAAGAGAAATATGCAATAACTTTTACTTCATTTATTAGGTACTAGAAATCCATTTACACCTATTGGTATTCTATTCATCAAGAAGACCAAATAATGCTTAAATATTTGTATCCTAAGTACTTACTTTATTACTAACAAAGTAGTGTGTAAAATATTGCCCATTAGTTTTTTTTTCAGTTTATTGATATACATCACTGTCGATCGATATTACCAATGCCAGATAAATAATTTAATTTGATCATTATATTTCACTAAAACTTGTTTTAAAATAAACCAGCATCAATTATAATTTAATCCTATTTAAATTTAAGATTAAATTCTTTCTTTTTTCTGATCATTACCAGCTTCTCCAATGAAAGAACCTATTTTTGTTTTTTCAAAAAAATTGAGTGTGTCGTGATCTACTTTTAATCTGTTTGTTCGTACAACCCGCGCAAGGACAGTAGAACATTATTGCTTAGAGAGTAGAACTAATTATTGTACTAGCCACAATCCACAATGTGAAAATACATTGCCACATACGGTGAAATTATAAGTTGTGTTCCATACTGTTGACTAGAATGTAAACAAGTATAAAATCAAACTTGTGAAATACAAATAGAAAAGTTTCTTTTATTCATTGCAAAAATACCACTATGACCAAATGGATGCACTTTTCCAAAAACTAGTGCTGTAGATATCACGCTAATAGAGATTATCATTGCAATAAATGTGCAGTTACTTGCCAAAAGCAGACATCTTACTTTTTGGTGATTTTTTGTATTTACAAGACAAATTCCGGAAAAAAAATTATACGACAAAACTGCGCTAGTCTACATGTATGCTGGGTGTTTACTTGAAATCTTATATAGGATATAATTTTTTTTTGTAGTTACCAATTAATTTTTGAAAAAAGTTATAAATATAAAACTTGTTCAGAATTAAAAACTACTCGAGACTTAATTAATAACTTTTTTCTAATTTTACGAAAAAAACTCAAAACAGAATTCACAATTTACTGCATATGTTAGAGTGCCATGGAACTATAGTAAGGTTGTTTATTGTTTGTTTGGCAAATCTAATAACAAACAAAATAACACTAGCATAACATTCTGAAATATGATACAAATTGTGTATTTAATTTTGCGTTTTTCTCGCCAATTAAAAAGAATTGTCATTAATTTTAGGCTCATATTGTGTCATTTTTAAATCTGAACAACTTTTTATTTAAATTTTCTTCTAAAGTTAATAGGTAAGTAACTACAGGAAAAAAAATCGTCTTTCCTATATAACATATTTCAAGTAGACCGGCCAGTACAGTGCATAATATTCAAAGTCAAAATTTGCAGAACGAAATTTCAAAATTTCATTGTCTGTAAATCGACAAATTTTAAAATGAAACTATAAAATTACGAGTATTATTTGTCTGCACTAAGTTTAAATAGCCATTGACAAAATTCTTCCCATTAAAACATAACTGAAACAATTAAGTTAACCTCATATTTCGTGTAAATTAACAGCCTAAAGCAACAATATTAATCATAACCTAGATAATAGCCAAAAATAAACTACAGTTACCAATCTAAAGCATTGTTCCGAAGGTCGAATTCACCAAACGATACGAGTTTTTTCCGCGGTAGCAAATATACTTACTCATGGTTACACATATAATATAAAGGCTATAAATAAAATATGAACACGTGCGAAACAATAGTTCAATAATAATTGCTACGCACCCACATAAATTCTGTCACAGTTAAATTTCGTAACGCAAGTGGACCAGAAGAAAACAGAAAATACGTTTTGCACGTGCAAAATAGGTTTAGCATTCATGGCTTCAGAACTCTTAGGGAACAACCCAAAACAGGCTGAGTACCAAGCATTCGGGAAGCGAGAAACTTCGGAGGATCGAATTCGAGATTGGGGAATCATAATTATAATGATATGTGTTATCATATATGATAAAATAAAACTTTTATCAGCGTAAGTAAGATCTTACAGTTTCATATAGCATGTATTCGTCTATACGTTTAGTTCTAGTACCATCCTTGCGGAATTTTTAGTGAAAATAGATGTGTATGTATTTTTGCGAATTTTTGTACAATATTTGTAAAAATATATGCTGCATGACTGAGTTTTCTTGTAACTATTAACACGTAATCTATACCACAGTCGAGATATTTACCCCATATTAAACTACTTGCATTAAACCACAGATATAAGTATAAAATGTATGATGAATAAAATTTAGGAGCGTGAATACCTCCCATTATTTTTAATAGTGTGCAATATTTGAATCAACGACCTTTGTCTAAACAAGCTCACAACCAAAAGCGAATCTTCTATTTTAAATCCTGTTTTTATCTCCGTCCGAAAAGTGTGTATGTACTTTTATGTAAACATTTATGGTAACATGTTCTTGTACATGAAGTATTGCATAAGATAGCAAGACATGTAAACCGTAAGATCAGCGATATGGCAACTTGCGAAGTAAAAGTGAATGCTTTTGTTCAGAAACCATAGCCAGGCTACGAGTAGATCTAGTTCCGCATTAAACACATTTATTATCCGACATTCATACGATTTAAAATTGTATTTGAAGATTAAATGTCGCAATACACTGTGAATATAGAAATTAGAAGGATTAGAACGTGATACGAAGATTATTAACCTTATGCCAATGTCAGTCAATAAGAACTTCAAATTAGTTTTGATGGATGACTTTGATGTATTTGTTAATCCAAATGTTTTCTTACACAATACGTATCATATGATTGGAAAAAATTGATATTTGTACCACCCACCGTACAACAGAACAATAAAAAACAATTTGTACACACAAATCTTTTATATATTATGTATATCAAAAAATTGTTTTTGTGGGTCCAAACATGTTACACATAAAATCTAATCAACCAATCAAAATTGGGTTTCGAAATTCTTAATAAGTCGTTAGGAAAAGATAACAATGTTACCAAAATTAGATAACAAAAACATTGGGAGAAGACGTTTAGAATTACACTATTTGGAATTTATATAAAAAAAATCTTCATTTATGTAAAATACGTTCACACATTTTTTTTAAGTATTTCATAGAAACTTCATTTGTAATTTTTTTCTGCTTTGATTATACAGGCTGTACCGCAACTTCAGGTATAAACTTTAAGAGCATATAGTACTGTCCAAAATGAGTAAAAAAAGCTAAATCAACATGGGTTCGATCTTCAATAGTTTCTCATGTATAAAGCATGCATATAAAATTGAGTTTTTACGGGGTTGTCTCGAAAACTATAAGAGTTACAAATTCGATTAAATGAGACATTTTGTTTACCTTTGAGAGGTAATTAACAATTGTACTAAGTTAAAAAAAAGAGACAGAAAACAGTGGGCAAACTTTGTGCACGATTAGGATTAAAAATCCCTACACTTTACGGTAGAAGGGAAAATGACTATATACAGGATAATCACGCGAGAATGAACCAACAATTATCTCCGTTATTAAGGGAGATAAGGATTATCTTCAAATAAGTAAATTTAGTATATAAAATATGGACAATAACATGTGATATCAAAAAGGGTTCTATTGCTTCCGGTTCCGGAGTACGCGATACTAACTTTGAAATTTCAAATAGAACATACTATATATTTTATAGTTTGAAAAGAAAACAAAATTTGATTTACAAGAAATGATTTATATTCTATGTGTTAATAATTTCAGTGCTTAAAGTACTTCTTTTATTGCTTTTGCTATCTAATTTTGGCATACCTGATATTTTCATCGAAACTAGAAAAAAAAAATGTAATTGGTTAATTTAAAATTTATTACAATTTTGAGTAAATACAGTATGGTCATTCACAATTTTATTTCTATATGTATTATATAAAAATGGAATATAATTATCTATCAAATGTCTACGTAAAAAATGTTTCAAGAATGACACTATAAAAACTATATACAATGCTTGATCTTTAATCTTGTCAAAATGATATTTTGAAGTATTTTTTTATATTTAAAACAAAATCTTGCAAAAGTGAAAAATATTTTCTGAAAATTACCAATATTCTAAGGAAAATATTGGCAGGCTGTAAGACATAGATACAGAAAGAAAGTTGTGAAACTACTTCAAGTATTAAAGCACACGCAGAAACAAGTTTCATTTTAACAGGGACACATTTATTGACCATTGACACATATAATAATAAAAGTATAATACAAAAATACTAATACCTAATATTTCGCATTTAAAAAAATATAATTATTAATATTTATTATATATATATATATATACAGGTGTAACACGAAAAGCGGGCCATAGGCGTGTAACATGGGAAAACAGTTTTTCCTTGGCCAAAAGTGGCCTATTAATTTTAGACAAAAATGCTTCAAATGAATGTTGTAGAGAATTAAATTCTACATCCAGTTCAATATTCACATTTTATTTTGCATGTTTAGTAACCGAGCAAATCGAATTTAAATTTTTACAAAAGTTACTTCTTTATAGTGTTAGCCATGGCATTGAAACGAAATCAAACAAATGTAATGACTTTTTACCTGTCAGAAACACTCTGTTTAAGTCTAATTATTGGAAATGGAAAATTTATCACTCAAAATAAACTAAATAAACAACAATAGAAATAAAGTTTTTGAACTCATATTTATTAAACATTCATTTTTATTACATTATTTTATTTATAAGTAAATATTATAAAAGATACTCAAAAAGCTGTCCGTTTTGCGCTAAGCAATAGCCTAATCTATTATAAAAACTTTGCCTGACATTACTTAATTGTCTACGATTTATTTTATTGCATTCATTTTCTATAGCGTTTTTCAGATATTCAATACTATTGTATCGTTTCTTATAGACACAAGACTTTAAGTGCCCCCATAAAAAGAAGTCACACGGATTTAAATCCGGTGACCTAGCTGGCCAGTTTACTGGTCCTCCTCGCCCTATTCAGCTTTCTGGAAAAGCATCATCCAGATAATTTATAACCTCCCTCGTACTATGTTCAGGACAACCACACATGATCGTTATTTAAGTTCGTTATTTCTGGCCCAACTGTTTCCTTAATAAGTCCAAATATGTTTTCGAATTTAGCCTCCTATCCTGATTAGCCTTTTCCATAATTATTTCGCAGAATATTGCGCGTCGTTCAAAATCTTGTTCAAAAATTTCCTGGTGGTTTTATATTTTAAAAGGGTGATATTTATGTTTTTTTAATATTCTAAAAACGGTCATAAAACTGATTCCTATTTCATTTGAAATTTTTCTGACATTGAGATTTGGATCCATTTCAATTAACGCTATTATAGTTTCCTCACAAAAGTTCCGGTTCTAACTTATTAAATGTGCCGGTCGTCTCAAATTTTGAAATAATTCTTTGAATTGTTGTTTCACTAGGAATATTATGATGATGCCAAAAAATACTAATTAAATCCCGAATTTTCCGAAAACTTTCCCCAGAATAATGCCACTTAATTTGTAACTTTTCTTCATGAGAATAACTTTCCATTTTCAATAATTATATTTCTTGACTTAAACAGAGCGTTTCTGACAGGTAAAACGTCATTACTTTTGTTCGATTTTGTTTCAGTGTCATGGCTAACACTATAAAGAAGTAACTTTTGTAAAAATTTAAATACGATTTGTTCGGTTACTAAACATTCAAAATAAAATGTGAATACTGAACTGGATGTAGAATTTAATTCTCTACAACATTCATTTGAAGCATTTTTGTCTAAAATTAATAGGCCACTTTTGGCCAAGGAAAAACTGTTTTCCCATGTTAAACGCCTATGGCCCGCTTTTCGTGTTACATCCTGTATATAGATGTTCATTTTATTTTGTCTACTATTGCTATCTCGAGAACTATAAGAGCTACGAGGTCGGCTAAATTATCAAACAATTTCTATTTTACTAGACTATTTTAATGAGCAATTAAAAGAAAAAGAAAAGAAAATTAATTTTTTTCAACCACTGATTTTTAAACTGTGGGGACCAACTTTGTTATTTTAATGGGGCCAAGTATTTTTTATTTACTTATTAGATATAAATTTAATCCTGAATTCAATGATATAATATTTGCATGCCTTTAAATAACATTTTTTTTTTAGATAAATTCATATAAAATTTTATATTACTATAAATGGAAAAAATGAATACATGTTATTATTATTTTGTTCTTTTAATTAATCATAAATATCAATGTAAACAAAATATTTATGTATTTCTTTCATGGCATTCTAATTCTATGTAAAAAGTAACACGTATTCGATTTTTCCATTCGTGGCACTCTTATTATAGCCATATTTTAATCAAATTATTATGATTTTTTTCTCAAAAAAAACCATTATGTAAGGATATAAAAATATTATATCACTGAATTAAAAAAAAAAATCTCTATCGAAAAAGCAAATAAAAAATTATATAAATTATTTAAATAACAAAGTTGGTGTCCACAGTTTATGAACTGCTGGTTGAAAAAAAATTATGCTTATAGTCTTGTAAAATAAAAAATTGTTTGCTAATTTAACCGACCTCGTAGCTCATAGTACTCGAGATTGTAATAGTGGACAAAATAAAATGAACCGCCTGTATACTGTGTGTTCAATTTAAGTGGGACAAGAAATACAATATAGGGTTCAATTTAGTGCCATTTGAAATTCGAAATAATTTTTGGCCTCGGTCGGAATCGAACCCGCGTCCCCAGATTCGCGATCAAACACTCAGACACACAGCCACCAGACCCCAAAAACGGTTGTCCATATTTTAGTTGGAAATAACTGCTATTAAGTATAATATCAGGTTCCGCGGTATTACATGGCTTATTAATTTTATAGGTTATGTCAAATAACGGAGTGTTGATATATCAATAACTAATGTTAGTGCACGATGATGGTTTTAAGGCATTACAAAATACAAACGAAAGTTATATACTTATAAATACAGTTATTTCAACAAGATCTCATATAACGAAAGAATTATGGGAACACTCGAAGGACAATGCTTGGGACAATGACAGAAAGAAGTGGGTCGTAATTATTCTAAATTTTGCACTGAGGAGATTATAAAATTAGAAAAATAACATTAACAAAAATTTATCATCTCCGAAAGCTCCGAATAAAAGCATATTGGCGCACCCAGCAATGGGTTGTGATGATATATTTATATATCTCCTATGTAAATAGTGATTTAGAAAGCCAAGCAGCTTGGTTTGCAATAAAAAAGCTTGGCTTGAAATTTCAGGCTTTCTAAAACCTTAGGCTTGGTTTGTTTTGGGCTTGGTAAAACAGAAGCTTATTTTGGCTTGAAAATTCAAGCTTTTTAAAATGTCAAGCATGGCTTGAAATTTCAAGTTCTTTAAAAATATCAGGCTATGCTTGATTTTTCAAACTTTATAAAATGTCAGGCTTGGCATGATTTTTCAAGCTTTTTCGAGCTTCAAGCAAAGTCTATGAATCCCCATTGTTAAATAATTTATTTCTAATTTTGCATAAATAATTTAAAAATAAATATATCACGGGTAATTACCCATTTCTGGGTGTTCAAATGTGCTTCTATTCACATATTTTGGTATTGAAGTTATATCTGTACCGTTGTAGGCATTTATCAGGCGTCAATTCACTCGCATGGGCTCTTAAAACTGTAGTGGAGAGTGCACCACAGCGGTAATTTTTGTGTTAATTGAAAATTAATTGAACAAAAAAATTAGATCAAAGTAAATTTTCCCTTTTGAAAATTAAAAACCAGAATATTTTCTCAGTTTTTACTTCACAATTTGATGCTTGTTGTTTATACTAGTAGTAAATAAAAACAGAATTATTATAATACTTTCAGATCAATAGATCCGGTTTATATCTCCAGTTCCATATGATTCAGTAGAAAATATAATGCAATGCTTGGAGCAAATTACTGACTTATACCAGAGCATAAAATGGCAACTGAGTGTTGACTGCATTGCAGCACTCCTTGTGAAAGTAGCCTTGCTAGCTAAATGCTGTCGTTTTTTCCACCAAGCATAGTGTACTTACTGTATTTAATTTACTATAACTAGTTGCTAGCTAGGAAATATTTACAATGGATTAGGTGTATGCCATTTTTTAGAAGATGCCACAATGGTAAAGTTACTGGAAGGAATGTGGGTACTATTAACTGATGTAAAAATTGTTAGTACCATATTTGTTAAATACAAAATTATGTATTATTATTATTATATTGGATATTTTTAAGGTGTGTTACTTTTTAGAAGATGGCATAATAAAATTAAACGGTTGACATTTGTTGCCTGGCTGAGTACTAGAATCCGTGACATAAGCGTTTAACATGGGAAAACAGTTTTTTCAAATATTTTGTCCCGTAAAACTCTAGGGAGTGCTTTATACGGTATTGGGGACTCAATTTCAAGATATAGTAACTATGAATCTACTATGCAATTATTTGAAAAAATTAACGTCGTGTAAACTGTCAAACTAAGTAAGAGTACAGAAATATTTAACAACTACTCCGACACTCATCCACAGGTATAATTTTAACACGTCTTTAAATGAAATTTACTCGATAAGTGAAGTAGTAAATTCAAAAATTTTGGCATCAAATTAATTTGGTCAAGTAGGTTTATATTTGGGTTTGTCAATTTTTGGGGAATGACATATTTTTTTACAACCCATCAATTATATCAATAGTTTTTAACTTTACTAGACACGGCCTTCTACGCATGTTAAAATATTATTAGCAATAGTATATTACGTAACAAGTTGTATAAACGAGTGTCTAAAGAGTTTATAAAACGAGTCGCATAATATACTCCATCTACGATTGCAAATTGAGAGAAGAAATACACATTTTTTATATTAGTTATTTATACTCAATGACATCTTTCAGGTTAAGCAGGTATCTTCGGTCCGAGCTTAATAAATAATTTATTAGTAAAATCTAGCTTCACGCCGTATCCCATACGATCGAAGCTAATAGTTTTCAAGTACCTATAGTTATTGATTAAGATTTAGTTTACCATCTTAGAGACCAGTACGGTAATACACAATTTAGCGATTAAAAAAATATAAAACCGAAATGAAAATAGTTAAATGTAAACTATGTAGTAACTTTTTTTAAAAAATTTAAAATTTTAAAATCCAAATAAGTTCTATAATTTTTTCGCGGTTTCTATAGCAAACCTTGTGGACCCCTCAAGGAGCCGCAGTCTCTGGTTAAAAATAATTTATTTAAATAATTTCAATAACGTTCAATTCAATTTTGTACAAAATTAATTTCATAATGCCAGTAAACCAATTTGAAACATTCCATTCTTTAAATAGAATGTGAAAATTATAGTCTTCCTTCTTTGGTATGGCTCCTAATACGCCTGAAATTTCTCTCTCTAAGAGATAATAATGAACAATCGGTATTGCACTGATAAGTTTTCAGTTCATTATTAAGGAAGTGAAATCGGTATGATATATTAAAAGAACAACTGCTCCAATACGATCAACTAGTTTTCTTCAATAATGATGCTTTTCCTGCCATTATGATAGAGCAATTGGTATTATTATTAATAAGCCGGCAATGAAATGAACATCTTCGATTATTTAATTTTGCTAGAAAGTATCTTTGCGATACTTTATGTCGAACACATAGCACAATTTGCAACGTATTCAAATGCAAATCCAAGTAATTCATTATATGTACGCAAACAATAATTTGTCAGGTCTTTTTATGAAGCGTGTAGTTCATATTTTGCAACACTATGCCAAAGATGCAAATTTCTATTCAATACATTTACTTTATGTTTAAAGCTGAAGCGTATCTTTATTATTAAGGTTGTATATCAAATAATAGACTTCGTATCTCTAAAATATATGCAATTAATTAAATAATTTAGAAGTTATTAAATGTCTGCATATAGCTCAATTATTGTAATACACTTGAATTAAGTCACGTAGATTTGGAATTGAACCTATTAGACATCGAATGGGATACGTCAAAAATTACCCGAGTTCTTTTTTAAGACTATAAAATACTGCATCTAAATCAATAAGTAAAAATAATATTGCATGCTTAAATTAGGTATGAAAATGTCGAAAATCATTCCTAAAATAGCGATAGCCATGAAATTGAAACAAATAAATTAATGATTTATCTGTGAAGTTAGGTTAGTTCATTTTTATTAGGTATTATTTAATAAAGTAAACAAATAAGTATCTATTAATTTAAAAAATATATATAATTATTCACAGAAATCACTAATAATTATAAATATAAATTAACATAACTTGAGAGATAAACCGTTAAACATTTATTAATTTTTTTGTTTCAATTCCATATAGCTGCCGCTATTTTTGAGGTGATTTGAGACATTTTAATATCTAATTTCAGTCTTTAAAAACCATGCAATATTAATTGATTTAGATGCAGAAATTTACATAAGTACTCTACATCTTTTATTTGAAGCATTTTTACCTATAATAATTAGAGAACCACTCTGTATATCATCCATTCCGAAATTTGCGAATTAGCACACCCAACAATGGATAATAATCCAGGATAATATATTTATATACGTACTATTTCTATCTTTTGTTAATAATAACTGTTTTTGTTAGTATACTTCAAGAGTACGAAGCCACTGACGGTGGGTTAATATTTATTTATTTCTGATATTGTCTTTCTGCTACTTATATTTGTGTATCTATTCTTTCAATGTCCTTGCAAACATTTCAACATAAATTGTTGAATAATCACACCTTTTATTCTAAAAGAATCTTGTTTTCTTAGGAGTGTGAAAGCACGTGACAATATTATGAAAGGGCGTGTTAAGATCACGTTGTTTAGACTGCGCTAACTTTTGTGCTAAATTGTACCGTCGTACACTGGATTGCCTTGTGACATTGTAAGGAACTTTACAGGGACGGACAAAAGTAATTTTAACATTGAAATCAAGATAGAATAATACGATACATTTAAAAATGTCAAGAAGGTATTACTTTACTCTAGGTATTTTCGGTATTACTGCAGGTAATATCAAATAGTAGGTACCAGGAAAATTTGATATTACAAATCGGGTGTCGGAGAATAATTTGCAAAACATTTGGAAATCAAATTTTAGTAATATTTTACAAAAACTAATACAAAGAATATTTGTCATCAAAGTCAGAGGAGTTATTAGATCAGAAAGTTTTAACTAATTATAGAAAATATATCACAAAACTTTATTTAAAATTTAAACCTTAGTATTGAGAATATTTTCTTTGTTTCAAATTGTTTAAGAATTTGAAATATCAATTTATGTAAAATGTTAGAGGTATTAACTCAATTAAAAAAACACAAATTTTTAAAATTCTCTTTTCAATAGGCACCAATTCTCTTTAATTTACAGAGTCGGGATTGCACACAACCTTTTTTATCACTTACTTTCGCTTTACGAAACGATTTTTTAACGATCCTCAGAATGTACAAATAGAATCATGTTATAATATTTAGCTATGAATTAGTGAATGTAATCTTCATCAATTAAACATTTTTCACTTATATGATTGCTTTCGATAAATGGACTAGTAATTACTCCAAAACTAACATATTTATTAAAATCTGGCTGATGATATATTTGTTTAATTTTAAATATTAGTTAAAGACTTTTATTAATTGACCCATATGCATAAATTAAATTAGTCTTTTTGGAGCATAAAACCTTTCACTAATTACTGCCAAAATTGCTGATGATCACCGCAAAAACATAAATTGCAAATGTTACTCTAAGCACAGTTAAAAGTGAGCAAGAAATAGAGTTGCTGTACAAGGAATGTTATTGCATTGCCTTAGGCTCTTCGTCCGTTAGCTAAACGTCCTTGTGGGATCGAATACTAACAGCAGACTTCGTAAAAGATGTTGAGTATGTAAAGAAAACATTTGACATATTGAAAGGAGTTATATTATGCTTAAGTAATTGAGGAATTGATGGAAAAATTTATAATTACTGTTTGGTGGTTTTCTTTTTTCTACTTGGTATTTTATTTTTATACTTTCACTTTCTTTTTGATTATAGATTAAATTAAGTATTTTCCATATACGATTCTCATGCTAACTCTAATTATGAGCAAATTTAGGCAAATGTAACAAATTTAATAGTCATCGCACATTTTCCAGTTCTATATCTTGAAACATTAACAGCTTGTTTTGTTCCTCCTTATTTGTACATACTTTTTAAATCAAAAACCACCAGTTACAAGCTTAGCTTCACTTCAAATTTGTATGTTATGTTGGTTATATTCAGTGGCGACGACTTTTTATATTTCTGTCGGGTGCTCAAAACGTAATAAATACCTATACTCCATTCACGACTGAGAGAGAATGTGTAACTAATTCTTGAACAAAAAGAACTGATTCTATTTATTTGGCTCCAAAATTATCCTCTTTTGACCAATATAATGACTTGCATCTGTTCAAGATTTAGTTGCATAATGTCTTGCTATCGTGAATGGGGAGTGGTTACAGGGTGTTCATTTTATTTTGTCCATTATTGCTAACTCGAGAACTATAAGAGCTACGAGGTCGGTTAAATTAGCAAACAATTTCTATTTTACAAGACTATATTAATGAGCATAAAAAAATTCAACCAGTGGTTCACAAACTGTGGACACCAACTTTGTTATTTTAAATACAACTATATTTTTTTATTGGCTTATTCGATAGAGAATTTTATTCTGAATACAGTCATATAATATTTGTATACCCTTAGATAACAATTTTTATGAGAAAAAGTCATGTTTAGATTTATATCAGTTTTATTTTAAAATGGCTAAAATAAGTGTGCCATGGACGGTACAAATGAATGTGAAAAACAATTACTTTGTAACAAAAACACAACAAATAAATAAATTTACAAATACTGCTCAAATTTTCCTCCATTTACATTAATACATAATTGTATTCTTCGAAACAAATTACTTCTTACTGATCTCAACGTCCGGCCATCATTATTATTTAAAATATTTTCATTGTTGTTTTTTAGATGCTGTAAGTCTGGATACATATTATTATAAACATTATCCTTTAAGTAGCCCCATAAAAAAATCTAATAGATTTAAATCCGGCGACCAGGCGGGCCAAGCAATAGAGCCGTTATTACCAATCCACTGATTCGGAAATATTTCATTCAAATATTCCGTTACTCTTTGCGCATTGTGGGCAGATGCACCGTCTTGTCAATAATATAAATCTCTTACAACTTTTAATGGCACATCATCTAGCATATTTGCTAACGTGTCTCTTAAAAATTGCAAATACCGATCCCCTGTGAGAGTACCTTCATACATATAAAAAAAAAATCTTTCAAAATAGCACATCAAATGTTAACACCAAATTTTCTTTGAAATCCTCTCTCACGCACAATTATAAGGTTCTCAGTACTCCAGTAATGATTATTTCTTGCATTAAACATGCCATTATTTGAAAAATTTGATTCATCTGTCCAGATAATAAATTTTAAAAACTCTCTTCCTTCATTTAACAACAAATGACAAAACTCAAGATGTCTTTCATGGTCTCCAAGATGTAAATATTGGATTTTTTTAAGTTTAAACGCTCTGTATTTATTTCTTTTTAAAATTTTATGTACTGTTTCTACACTACATTGGTGCTCGTTAGCAGCTATTCTAATAGATGCCCTTTTGTTTGAAAATACGCCAAAATATCTATATAATAATAATAAATATCATTATTTATTGTAGTTCTTTGTTTTTCAATAAATGCAGTTGTATTGGCATGTAATCTGGCTTCTAATCTTCGAAAATATCTATGTGATGGTATTCTCTTTGAGGATATTTCTCCTGATACATTCTAACCGCCGCAAAGGTATTTTTTCTTGCTAAAATGTACACTTCGTACATATCAACTTTTTCATTATGAGTAAAATTATGCATTTATTTTACTTTATTGAGCTTATTGACAGAAGAATAATTCAATAATAGCAACTGACATTTGTAAACAATATAAATAGTGCTATTGTTTCGGTCACACCACTCTAAAATCTGTATCCATATTCTACTTGTTTCATCCATGGCACACTTATTTTAGCTATAATGAAATAAACCTAAACATGCATTTTTCTCATAAAAATTGTTATCTAAGGGTATACAAATATTATATCACTGAATTCAGAATAAGCAAATAAAAAAAAATATAGTTGTATTTAAAATAACAAAGTTGGTACCCACACTTTGTGAACCACTGGTTGAAAAAAAAAATTATGCTCATTAAAATAGTCTTGTAAAATAAAATTTGTTTGCTAATTTAACCGACCTCGTAGCTATTATAGTTCTCGAGATATGAATAGTGGACAAAAAAAAATAAACACCTGTATAGTGTTCTATATTTTATTTTCTGAAAAGTCTAAAATACGATTAAATTTGTTTGGACATATAATAATACATGTAAAAGTTAAAAAATATATACGGGTGTTTGCTCGTTTATGAACCTTAGGAAAGATAATGGTAAAATTTCCATATGGCTATAAGCTGTAATATCTGCCCTATTAATTATAGAACAAAAGTGTAAATGCAAAATCTGTTCAGAATTAAAAACTGTATCTAATAAATCGAAAATTATTGTTTCCGTGTGTTTCGTTCACGAGAGAGAGAAGCAGACTGCCATGAGAAATAAGATAAGATAAGTTTATTATTTGCAAAGAAAATACATTCTTATAACAATAGCAATAGTGGTTGGCAATTTCCAAATTATACATATCTTTATAATTTTATTAGTAATAATAATAATAATAAACATATTAAATACAATTTAGTTTAACATTACAAATGAGTTTCTTAATTGCTATACATATTTGATATCCCAGTAACAATTTTTTTTTAATATATTTTTTTTATTTTTAATATACGTTATATAGATATAATTAACAAACTTAAAAACTATTCATTTAAATAGAAACATAGTGTATCGTATAACATTTTTACACATATGACATTTAAAGAAGGTTTTAGATAAGGTTACACCTATAAGATATTTAGAATTTGTATGAATGAGTTCAATTATTAGCCCCATGTTTGCCACTTCGATTAGTTTAACATTATAATTATTTTTTACACAGATCAGCAGACCTCCACTGGCTCTGCCCTTAACTTTGTTTTTAATTGCTTTGTTATCAAACATAATTGAGGTGGTTATGTAGGAAACGGGGAAGGGTTTTTATTTCTGTATAGTGCCATGTTTCCACAGACATATTATATCTGCTTTTATTAATACCGCTTCAGTTTCTACTTAAATACTTAGCTGAGCATGGGGTTGTGAAGAGCAAGATTCGGCTAGTGTTACCGGGTTGTGGGGGTGTTGTTGGCTAGCAGAAAAGAATCCAGTGTACCGTTGTCCTTGGGTCGTATTTGTCCCTGATTATTTCGCTCATTTTGTTTGGGAATCTTCTTTTGTTGCTGTTGTGATGTTGTTGGAGAATCTGTGGATGATTGGCTGTCTCTTGTTCTTTTCCCAGATGTTTGCTGGTCGCTGGTTATTGGTTTCCCATCAATTAAGAGTTTATTTCGAACAAGTTTTACATTTATTCCTTCCTCTGTAAGTTTCTTTTTGGTTTTTAATAGTTCTTTTCTATTTTCTCTCATCACTTTTGGCAAGTCTTCTTCAATGTATATATTTGTACCTTTAAGTTTACGTCTGTTGAAATATATTTCATTTCTGACTTTCTGAGATGGAAATGTTATTAATACTGGCCTATTTTTGTTATCAGATTTTTTGCCAAGCCTTTGTATATGGTCAATATCCGACTTACAAATAGAAGGTATCAGTTTTTCTTTAAACGAGTTCAAGATTTTACTCTCAAATGATATATATATATATATATCATCGGTCTCCTGTAATCCATAAAATACTAGGTTTTTTTTCTTAATTTCCCTCTCTAACATGTTTATCTTCTTTTGTTGCATTTCTATTGGCACACCCAGCAATGGGTAATATGCCGTGATGAAATATTTATTTATTTTATTTTTTTCTATTTTATCTTCTAAGAGGTTAATTTTTTCTTGGTTAGTTGTACAGAAAGATGAAATTTGTTGCATTTCCAGCTTTGTGCTAGTTGTATCAGCTTTGATTTCATCTAGTGTCCAGCTTTGTTAGTTTGTTTAAAATTTCGGCCAATTTTCCCTCCATGCTGTAAGAAATTTAAGGTTATGTCTCTGTATATTAAAGACAAACTATTATTTCCAGTTTCAATCTTTTGTTATTCAGATTAAAATTGTAGCTTGAAATTTACTAATCAATAATGGATTTTATTTTTAAATTTTGTAACTTTTCTGTTTTTCTAAAATTCAGATAAAATTTTCTATGTTTATGATTCTATTCAATGTTGCCAACCATCCGCCATGAGAAATAGAACAAAAATGTTCAATCCATTTTATTGCTGGAGTTTGGCAGAAGATACCTAAGATAACGTTTTAATGATGATTGATTTCATTAAATTATTTATCAATAATCATGGATACATTTACTATCTCAGACAAAAAAAAATAGTGCCATACGGAAGTTAGTTTTATGGCCAGTTATACCGCTTATATTTAAAGCCTTAACAGGTTAATAAAAAAAGTGCATATCAAAATTTTAACAGTAATATTTAACAACTCATTTGACATTTCGTTTCGGTACGACATTGTCGATTTAACCAAAAGTTAAAAAAATTATGTCGCGTTTCTTAGTTCAACCTGTACTTCCTAAAAATATTAAGAAGAAATTTAAAAAAATGATATAGGACCTCATTATATGTACTTAGTTATACTATTCTTCTATGTATTACAAATCTTCGTTTACTGTTTTAACGTAGTTGATTTTCGGTAGCGAAATACCATATTTAGAGCACAATATGACCAAATCACTTGTCCTATTGTACTAAGTAAAAATTTTTAGAAACGCTAATGTACAACAAAAAAACAAAGTATTACCTTAAGTGTCAAACGAACAGAATTACAAGTATTTTGTTTTGGTCACGATTATATATTTTACGATGTAACATAAATTATAACTTAGGACCAGAGGTGCAAATAATTTGGTTGTTGTCAAACCTCCGCAGATATCCACGTAAACAATTATTCCATGATGATTTATGCAGAATATACCTGTATCGCTAACATTTGAATTAATATTCTTGGTTATAAATAGCTATCCGAAACAGAAGAGAAACCTGGTATTAAAAACAAACATAAATAAAAGAAGAGGCATCGAAAGTGTGTTCTCAACTATTATAACAAATTCGTGTGACCTTTATTGTTCGTATATTAGTTGACATAGAAAACGAAAATCATTTAATTATTAAGCAAATTCTGTTGATTTTCAAGAGATTCATTAGTGGATCTTGGCAAGAGAAAGGCTTTCAAATTCTGAATTTATCTACAATAGAATACAGCATCAAATGTTTTATGCAGCATAATTAGTAAGTATACTCTTATATAGGAAGGGTCACTTTCTTGTGATTCGAACCCGGGTCAAGAAAACAACGATCGGTCACATAACGCAATCATCCATACATCCTTACAACATTTTGTCTACTGATTAATGTACAGCATTTTATACTCTACCATTTTTATTTGAAGTAATTTGTAGTAACGCGCAAAGTAAAACTATTTTTCCTTTTTTTGACATCTTTTTTAATTTTAGGGATAAGAAAAAAACTAAATTTCTGACCCTGCCTACCAAAATGGGATTGAGATCGAAAGAAACAACTTTACTCACGAAAATTTCTTAATATCTCTTTTAATTATTCGAAAAAATTTAAAAATTGACATCACGGACCATAATGGGCTTGAGACCAGACTTTTTGGGCATTGATAGCTTATGTCAAAAGGAACAACTTTTAATTGGATATTATCGAGGATATTATGGAGTCTAATATTAATATAATTCATAATAAAATTTAAAAAGAAGAGTTGTTAAGACCTCTGGCATGTTTACATGTTGAGTAATCTAAAGCACTCTCTCAAAAAAGGTTGTTAGAATATCTGCCATGGTTGACATGTTGAGTAATACTAATTACTCTTTACCCTGTTAATACGGTTTTGCGTAAAATTTACACTGAACATGAGAACATTGTTCTCGAAATACGCTCATAATTTTTATTTCCACTTAATCTTAACGTTAGGTTAATTTACATGCGCAGGTATTATTTAGGAAAATACACGAATACTTAAGGTATTGTCAGATAAAATCAAGAAAGTATTACTTATTATTACCAAGTATTGGTATAACCACAAGAAATATATTATTTTGTTCGATAAATATAAATAACTTGTCTACGTAATAAATTATTGGTATACAATTGTTAATTCTTCTTCGAAACTGTTGATGTTTTTTATGTACTGTCGTCATCCGAATAATAAAAAATTAAACAGTTTGCTAATTTTACTTTCAACATTCATCATAACCTACACAAATTATGATTTAATGCAAATTGAAGTTTCAAAATGGCGGCTCCGTAACAGATATTTGTCACTTCTTAACACAATATGTTAGATTAAGGTCAGCACAGAAGATCGTTTTCTAATTATTGCAATTTTTCTTTGAGCAAATAATTGGAAGGAGGAAATAAATCTTCTTTAACCACACATGTAATGAAAGAAAGAAATTTAATTTCAAGTAATGAGACGTAAATGTAGAATAAATTACCTTTAGTTTACTTTCTATACGATTTTTGTACGGTACCGCTGACCGATACGATTTTTTTAATAAAAATAATGAATTTTTAATTATGTAACTGATGTGTCGGCCAGTGGCACTAAACATGTATACTTCAAGAACCGTGACATTAATTTTGCGAATATTGAAAAAAAATCATTGAGATTTAATACAGCGAAATGTAAATACCCTTAAATATTTTATCCCTTTTTTAACACACTGTATATGCGAAAAGACTATACTTTGATCTAAGCAGAAGGATGAGTAAAATAATGCATAGAAATGTAAATTAAGTAGATACATACATATGTTATTTACTGAATAATAACAAAATTATCTAGCATCTTTATCTTTTGTGTGGGTATATGAGAAAAGACTGTTAAATCATACTAAATAATTTATGGTCTTAAATGTTTCAAGTTTACCTTACCTTGTCTAAATCTGTTCATGTCCCGTTTTAAAATATAGATAATATGGCCTATATATTAGCTATATGACAATAGAATATATCCATAGTGTTCAGGAGGTCCAATATCTCCATGTAAACATAGTGAAAGGTATTATATTTGATATCCAATAAAGAAGCCATTATTGTGCTATACGGACTTTTATTGCTTACCCACGTAACAATAATAAAACATTTCAGATAAATAAAAATGTGTATAGACAGCTATAGAAAACGCAAATCCATTATTTTGCCCATTTTTTCTAAATAATGATTTATAGGTGGATATTTTTACCGTGCTAATAAGAGAAGATATGATAGAGTTTATGTTGTACGCAAATGAAAGTTGTCTGAGGCTTGGTTGTCTTGTCATGGACGTTGGAAATGTCAAGTACAAATCGGAGACAAACAGTATAGCCAACCAAACCGTTCGATAAGATTTCAAATAATATTTATTTATTTATTATTAAATCTATCCAACAGGATCTAGGATCCCAATTACAGGACGATTACACAAAATGTATAAATTTACAAAATGGTACAAATAGACAAATGAGGACAATGGAGAAATTACATGATGCACAATACTTAACAAACAATAAAAAAAAATCTCAGATTAATAGATTAATGATATTTTTTTTTTAATTTACTGAAAGAATCACTAAACATGTCTACATCCGTGTTACTGTCATGAATTAGGTAATTAAATATACTACAAAGTTGTCTTAATAGAGACTTCAGTTCATAATTAGTCCTTGCATAATTACATTTGAAAGGTAGTTTTTCCTAATGTTAACGCGTATTAAACCAAGAGAAACAGGATCGTCTATTAGATCATTTAGTAGTTTATGTAAGAGCAGACAACTTTGTAGTTTTCGACGCGAGACTAAACTCAGAATATTCATTTCGCACAATAAGTCATTATAGTCTGATCGTAACTGGGATATTGTCTGAAAGATCTGAAATAACAGTATTTAAAAAAAAATCTTTGTATACATTCTAGATCGGAAATATACTTAGAATAGATTGGATTCCAAACCAGCATACAGTATTCCAGTTTAGACCTAACAAATCATAATATAGACTTTTCAAATGTACATATATTTTTGAAAGAGATACTTTTTCGTATAATAAATCCTAAGTTTTTATAGGAAGATTTAACTATATAAATAATGTGATCATTGAAAGACATTTTCTCATCAAAAATAACACCAAGGTCCTTAAATGTTTTACTCGGTCTAAAATATGACCCTTCATATTATAATGATAAGAATAAACAATTTTTTTAACAAGATAGCTCATTATTTTGCACTTACTAAAATTGAAAAATAAGTTGGAGGAGCGACTCCAATTCATAAGATTATCAATATCTTTTTGTAAAAGTATGCAATCATGAAATGAATTTATAGTTCTAAAAATCTTTAAGTCATCTGCATACAGTAATATTTCAGAATGCTTGACAGAATCGACAATGTCATTAATGAAAAGTAGAAATAGTAAAGGGCCTAAGTTAAAGCCTTGGGGTACTCCTGAGATTGCAAAGTATAAATTAGAATTAAAGTTATTATAATGAACACGCATCTCGCGAGACTTTAAATATGATGACAGGAAGTGAATGAGATTTGATGAAAAATGGTAATTAGAGTTCAGTTTTTCTATGAGAATACTATGATCTATACGATCAAACGCTTTCGTAAAATCAATATACACTACATCCACCTGTACATTGTCATGTAACGAATTTAATGTGTACTCAGTAAAATTTATTAAATTAGTTGTGGTTGATCTTCCTTTTGTAAATCCATGTTTACGAATATTAATATTATGGGAAACGGAATTATAAATATAGTTGTAAATAATCGACTCAATTTTTTTAGAAATATTAAACAAAATGGCAATTGGTCTACAATATAGAATATTTGTTTTATTACCAGACTTAAATATTGGACAGATAAATGAAGTTTCTATTTCTCCTTTTTTCTGACAATTTTACCTATTAATTACCAAAAGATTACCTACTTAAGCGCTAAAAATAATAAATGAGAACTGTATTACTATTGCCAGAAATATATTTACTTCAAAAAATATTTTTTACCCTTGTAAAAATATGATTTAAGTTTGACGTCGGTTAGAATAGAACCGAACTCGGGTCGTTTGAATCACAACCGGTCAACTAATACATGCAGCTACATACATATAAATTAAATAAATGCTTGAAAATATGATTTTTACTTTTTATTTTCGATTACTATATGTTGCAAAATCTAGCACTTAAATTTATCATTTTCTGTATCCGTGTTTAAATTTATAGCCAAGTTTAACAATTCATTTTGTAAATAATAGACACGTTTATTTTTTGCAATTCTTTTGACATTTAGTAACATATTTTCCAAAAATAACCTGATTTTAATATCGTGATCTATTTTTAACAAATTTTTGTAAAAGTCACGAAAAGTAATTTATATTATACATACATATATAAAACTAATAACTAAAAGTTCATATTTATTTGATCAGTTTTTTTAATTAGTATTTAGTATTTTGTAAAATAAATAATCAGTGTTGAATATTGTGTCTAAGTTAGATTAGGTTATATTAAGTTATGGTTAGGTTAACTGAGATTAGATTAGGCTTGGTTAAATTAGGTGAGATTAGATTGAATTACATTTTTATTATAAGTTACTGATAATTTAATACTGATAGTTTATTTAAAATAATGACCCAATAAATAACAGCCTAAAGAAAACATATATTGCACCTATGTTTTGAAATATCAAATTTAAAAGGTAATTATTTTCATATTCACTATATAATTGGCTATTTGCACGTACAATATATTAGGTTCAGATTATTTAGATTTATTTTCGAATATGTAGTAAAGTATTGTAGGTTTTTAAAACCATGATAGAACTTTTTATCCATTTCCAGATTTCACCCAGTTATTGTGGTATATTAAAATATGAAATATTATTTTTGTCATTAGTTGATTGGTATTTGATGTAGTAGAACATATGTGTGTTTCTATTTCTGAAACCGCAAGTAGATATTAGTTGGTTTCACATCACATGACATGGTATAGAGGTCAGGGCCTTAGATTCGAGCGTGGATCGTGGATCGTTCAGCGTTGAGGCCCGAAGCAAGAGAAAGTGTCTTCACTATTCACTACAGACGGGCTAAACATGTATCCGTCAAACAGGTGGATAGGGAATCACATTTCACTTGTTTCAAAAAACATAAACCGAAAAAAGATTCAAAAAGACGAACAGGCATACATCTAGAATAACAAATCGAGGGGTACATCGTGAAGGAAATATGATGAACACAAGAAGACATTTTAGTATCACAGGAATTCCATGTACTACCGGAGAAACTCAGAATAGGTTAATATTTAGGGAAAAGTTTGTATTTATTTGATTAGTATTTTTTTTACATTAATGATTAGTATTTTCTAAAATAAATGATAAATATGATTGTTATGTCCAGGTTAGTTTAGGTTCAGTTCAGTTATAGTGAGCTTAGTTGAAGTTAATTTAAATTAGATTAAGTCATGTAAAAATAGTTTAGATTAGGTTAAATTACATTGTTATTATAAGTTGCTTATATGCAATTTACGGTTTTGAAAGATATTTTTTTGTTTCCTTTTGTTTGAAATTTTGGACAAGTTTAGTGTTTTCATAGATATTCTTCAAATATCAGAGAAACATTTATAATATTCCATGGAAAATACTAGGTAGGATTTACGATATATGAAATTTTAGAGTGCAAATAAAGATGTCATTATCGTATTTTTAGACAAAGACAGACTGTTGTCTAATTGAAAAATAAAAGAATAAAAAAGAAACATTTTACTTTTTTTAGTTGTTAGGCCTGTGTCGTACAAATTGCAACCTAATAATTAGGATATGACTCGTATGTGTTTTATAGACTTAAGCAAATATAAGAACAGAAAGAAATTGGAATATGGTAAGCGTCCAGTTGTAATTTTTCTAAAAAATAACTTTTACTTATTTTGTTTCTTACTTGTCCGAAAAAAAAAACTGTTAAATTTTTTCTAAAATCTTTGTTACCTAATTAGAAATTTGTCAAAATTTGTAATTATCTATGATAAATTTATATATAATCGGAACACAAAATCTGCCTAGAATTAAGATTAATTCTGGTTATAATTCAAACGTGTTAAAACAATTTATATCCTCTGCCAACTTTCTATTGCACCCTTTAAAAATGTTCTTAATGACCAAGTGGCGCAACAAGCGCAAAATTAAATACAATATCTTCATGTGTATAATATATTCTCTTCACATTAGTTTTGAAATATTTGAAACATGAGCGTATATTAGTTTTTATGTTAACCTTCAGACTATTAATAATTAACTGTATTTCTACTTTTTTTTTCAACATGGAATGCGAATATTCATATAAATTTAAATGACTACTGCCCTATTTTCGACACTGCTTTTAAATGCAAATTTCATAATGACATTTTAGGGACAAGACATCGAAGATGCATTATAAAATATTTTGCAATAGGATGTTACGTATCATTTGATCACTAAAAGGATCAGAAATATTTAAATATTTTCTCATAGCTATAAAATTAAAAAATATCAAATGTTAATTTGAAATAACGTCAGTCTTATATGTTTGTCAAATTACTATATACAGGTTGTTGAAAAAATCGTACCAAATATTTAGGAGGAGTGCTTTAAGTATAGATCAAAATGAAAGATAAATAAATGCATAATTAATATGGGATCTACAAATGAACCTTTTCGGAAATATCAGCTATTTTCTATTATTAAAAACAACGAAACATCGAAGTCTTCTACAATGATTTTGATATTAAGCGTAAATCATTTCCACATTAGAATACATAATAGGTAGTATTAATAACACAGCAAATGTATTAATTGGTATTTTTCATTTTTTCCTTTTTTTTACCGGAAACTTTCCGAATTTCTAGTGTTTAGTGATTTTGGTATTCTGAACTTATTTAGCAATACAGATATTATATAATAATATTTCATTGTTAAGAAATTTACACAAAAATTTTCAGAAATAATTCCAAATTTCATCACAATTACAATACAACTTTCTATATAAAATTTCCATGTTACATTATTTTCACATTATATCATTTTGCTTAATTGGATCTAGTAAAATTGCAGTGAAGGACAAGTAGTTAGAATATCATAAAAACAATAAATCTAATCATGTAATGCGAACAATTGCACAAAAAGAATTCTCTACAGGATATGGTTTCAAACAATACAATCTAGTTGAAGATTCTGTGTCTAGAAAAATCTGCAGTGTCACCGATCTGTAGGTAACTGGTTCTCTTTCGATTTTCGAATGTAAAATTGTAAACGAAGGTCACTGGGATAATTAAACATTCATGAATTAAAATAAGAGCACGATTTTGCCTTGTGATGATTATTTTTATCGGTTTTTATTCGATTTTTTTTAGTTAGGTTTTAAGTATAGGTGTGACTAGGGTTGTATAAAATACCTGTTTTTAATTAATTCCAAAATACAAGGATAATCGTGGACAACATAAATTTGGAAGAGAAAACAAAGTTTAAAAAAAATTCTTCAAGTTACACTTTGCGAGAAATGCATTATTGTTTTATTACAAACGTACTTCTGCTCTTTAGTCTTGTTTGTATGCAACCCTTAATTAATTTTCAGACCATAGTGGCTTGTAAACGCCTTGACAAACTTTAGACATTATTTACATTAGTTTTTGTAAAATATTACTGGAAACATATAGGTGTTTCTCAACTTAACGTACATATTGGATTGCCATAGTACTCAACGTAATGATCATGACACAAAAATATTTCTTTCAAAATTCGATAATATAATTTTGAGTTTTTTAAAGTAAATATTTTTGGGCCATTGGTTGAATGGGTGCAAATACAGTGTTACTAAAACTGTACTCATTATATAAACTACCCTTAATTTTGTGAATTTAAAAAAATACCTTTTTGTTTCGTGATTAGTACGCTGAGTATGCTATTGTAATACGTACATGTAGTTGAGATACTTATGCAAATGTTTTGCAAATTTTCCAACAGCTGGCTAATATTGGTTGATCTAGTTTTCAAGATGTGTTTCTTCATTTTATCCCACAAAACACAACAGGATTGAAAGGAAACAAAAAAAATGTTCAATTTTACTGTAATTTGTAATTTTCATTAAGAATTACCTATATTAAAAATAATTTGAGTATATTAATGAAAAAACTATATTTAATATTTTGTTGTATCTACCTATATACATATAAGGATGCCTACATTATTAGTTCCACAATTGTAGTCAGTAATAAATATTTAAAATTTAAACACAAAATTGGATGATTTAAAATAACACCGCATAATGATATTGTTTTCTTTTAAGTAATTATTGTGAAAGTTGCATTAGTCAGAATTTTTACAATGACATTATTAAATGTTATTTAAGCGAAAAGAACATGAATTTTGTAACGAGAAATTATAGTGACATTCGTTTCCTAAAAAAAAAAAATGAATTCATTCTAATTACTAATATAACTTTTAATTAGATATATTCTATTCCTTGTTATAGTCTACAATGATATTTTTATATTATCTTTCAGTTATAATTGTTATAAAAGCATTATCACAATTTGTTGTATTTAAAATATTTGAAAGGTGTATTGATAACAGTACTCCGAGGTACACTACAATAATCTAACAAGTCGTTTTTTTTCGATTGCAGTGGCGCCACATTGTGAGTAACAAGCTTTTGTCAAAAACAAAAAAAAAACAAAAAAAAATATAATTTTTAATTCTACAAGAACCAAAATAGTTCGCTTGTTTCTGGACAAGAAAGGAACAAGTCCTTTCTGTTTCTGGTCAGAACCAAAAATGTTCTGACCTTACTTTTTTACATTTTATTTCATCGACAAAAAATAGCAAGTGCAGTTGTTTTTTATTATTTTTATTAAATTATGGATCCACAAAATAAAATTTCAAACTCAATGTCTTGTCTTTATGCATGTTATATGTACGGAGATAAGTTGCCAGGCATACAATGAACAGTTATGATATGAGAGATTTTTTGCTCCTGAAATTTTGAATTATTGGACATTACTGTATAGATTATCGTCGATATACACTTAAAATTGGAGCGAAGAAACTCTCGATTTATTCATATTTGAATTGTTAAATAAGTAAAGGATTCTCTCTGATTCCTGTATTTGTTCACGCTTCCGGAATAAAGTACCTATAAGGTCTTAAGCACCGGAAATGCTGTCATTCTTGCAGTAACAACGTATTATGCACACATACGCACATACACACCAACATTCGACTTGCATATGAACATACAGAGATATAAAATTGTGCATGTGCGTGTGTAATATCCGTACGTACTGCGTGCTTCGATTTTGGATAAGATGTACATTTACTCACGGGCTTTCAATAGAAAATTTTATTGTTTGCTTAATTCATTCAGAAGACAAACTGATCTTTGATAGAGAAGGGATATTTTGACGTGACTGGTAAATAAAAGGCGAGTAATTCTTCGAAAAAGAACAATACATAGTAATATTGATTTAGTACAATTACAAAAATGTTTTGAAGTTCTAATAAATAATTTAAAACTCCAAAGAAGATTTTGCTCAATAAATTTTGTAATTTTTTGCTCAATAATATGTAAAGTAAATAATCTAAAGCTGCCCCTATACGTTCAACAATACCACCAATTTGATAGATAAGTTAAATATTCCATTTTGATTTGAAGGTAATAAACCCGTCAAACCAAACAATTATTTATATAATAATTACGTGTTTCCTTCTCCGAATATAATTTTAGATTTTCTTGGTTTGTGATTTAACTAAAAAAGGATTATCTTCAAGTAATCGACTAAAACTTCAAGTGTACATCAATTTCAATTTAATAGGTACATGTTCCTACGTTTGAAAGCAAATACCTCAAAAACGAAAAGAGGTATCGACCTACGGTTAGAAAATTTCGAATCTACGCATTTTACATTTCATATATTATTGAAATATAAAAAAAAATGTAATACAGAGTTGGAGGATCTAACAAATAGATGGAAAGTCTGAAAACCGCTTAAGGTTTATTTTGGAGCTACTTAATCTTGAAGGATAATGTGTATTCCTTACCTTGAACAGCTTGTCCTTCTGGTACCAGACATCCTCCTCATCTTCAGGATGTTGGAAAGTGGCGTCGAGATGCAAGTCGTCCCTGGAACGCGAAAGGATTCGACGTCTTGAAACCATTTCTTTTGGAGGGTTTGGCAGAGGTAGTTCAAGAGGTCCACGACTGAAAAAAGATTACAACTTCATCAAGCATTGAAATCACAAAGATTGGTAAAATCACCACAAGAAAAAGAAGAAAATTGACTTTCTTAATATTTCAATATTTACAGATGACGTTTGGTCACGAAATATACAAAATAATTATATGCTATATTTTATTATTTCTAGGTGGTTGGGAGAAATTCCGTAAATAGTTGCCGCTAACTATGGAAATATGGAAACATATTTTTGTGATGTAATACAAGAACAACCAATATCAATATTTGACTAAAAAGAGATAGATTATGTAATTTTATATACTAAAACAACCAATGTATATTGTAAAGGAATGTATAAGAATCGGCAAAATTTCAATGTTTCATATAAAGTTTCTTGTAAACCATTCGTTCCCGAAAAATGCGTAAGTTTCTATGATTAGGTTATCGTGGTTCATGATTGGCTTATTACGAACAATAGTCCATAAATCAGGATTAACTCAAAGTGCTGAATAATTGAGCTTAAAATATGCCAATCTGCAGAAGCCAAAGAGTATATTGTAATAAGTGATGAATTTAAGCACAGGTTCGCCTTGAGATGAATTGTATTGCATTGTCAGCACTGCAGTGTAAAAATCCTCAGCACAGGCCTAATCGTTTCTTACCAACGTTGTAGGTGTTTCATTTATTTAGCGAGCGTAGGTCGTGATGTTCTGAGGTTATTGATCGTTCAATGAAATTTTCGCACTAAATGAGACGGGGATATGCAATTATATTACTTTTGAGAAGGGGTTATCCATACTTCTTTTGTTGGAATGATTGCTATTCTTAAACTAAATGTGTGTTTAGTCAGAATTGTTACAGCGATATTATAATTTTCTTTTATTGTTCTTTAAAATAGTGTAACTGTTTTTTTTTTTTTTGTTTAATGACATATTATTACTATATATTGATCCATATACGTTGAGGAACTGATTTTGTTGTTATTTTTGTCTAACTGCAAAGAAACTCAGCATTCATTAAACATTTAACCAATCTCATGTCATAGTAATTGTCAATTTTTAATCAAAAAGAGATTCATTGTGTAATCAGATAAAAAAAAAACATATATTTTTTATTTAGAAGAAATTAGGTATTTACGTGGTGCTGTGACTATGTAAGACGGGATCTCGTGAGGATTAATTTGATGTATGAAGAATGTGTTGTTGTAATGTTGTTAAGAGAGTTGGAGTAAGTCTGTTGAGATGGTTTGGTCATGTGGAGAGAGTAACGAGTGAACGGCTTGTAAAGCGGATATATTTTGGTGAAGTTGAAGGTGTTCGATTGCAGACCGTCCAGTGTGTAAGTGAATAGATATGGTTGGTAGGATGTTGAAAGAAAGTTTCCGAGTGAGAAGAGAAAAAGAGTATATGAATGCGATTATGAATGTAGCGGAGGTGAAAGAAGTGTGCTTAAACAGGAATGTGTGCCACAGGATGATTGTTTCGTAACTATTACTATGGCCTGGATGCGATATTTCGCTAGCGAAAATTGATCACTTCAGCATCTTAAGAGTAAGGAATATTTGTAGTATAATGTACGGTTAGTAAGAATATTGTTAAAAGAGTGAATGAATCAGCTAAGCTCATATTATTGTTGTTATTATTGTTTTCGGGTTTATGTTAACCCATTAAGTGGGACATGCGTGATTTTTTTATGTATGTATGTATATGTATGTATTGTGACGTGCGCCCCGAGAGAAGAGTATACGAGCGCCGCTACTGAAAGAATGTACCAGAGCGATGAATAATACCTTCGCCGGAATTTCCCAGATGATGCAATCCCCGGCGACGCACGGGCTAGACGTTTAATTGCACCGTTGACCTAATTCTTTTGTACTCGGTAACACTGTGATGCCGGAGGGTTCTAGAAGGACACTGGGCTGTATAAATACCGTCCGAATGACAGCGGAGAAATAGTTTGTGATATAGAAGCAACGAGCAATGAAGTCGGTGATATAAATAAACAGTCTACGAGTGGTTAACATAAAAAAATGTAGTGATATAAATATTGTTGAAATAAATAATCTTAGTGTTTAAGCAGTTGATAATATTCTTAGTATTAAGTGTTTATAATTATTTAACCATAGTGTTAGTTACTTTTATTATCTTTTTAATATTTCATCGTTTAATAAACGTATTATTTTAATTAATATTATTTCGCTTATTTTTACACTTCACCCATATAAATAAAACGTTACAATTGGTGTCAGAAGTGGGATTGTTAATAACTGTGAAGTGTAAATAAAAATAAATAAAATGGCGACCAAACAAATAAAATTAAGTGAATTAAAAGTAAGTGATCTCAAGAGAGAACTGGAAGAACGGGATTTAGAAACAAAAGGAAAGAAGTCAGTGCTTCAAGAAAGACTGCAGCAAGCATTAATCGATTCTGGTGAAGATTACTTATTTGACCTATCCGAATTTGGTAAATTAGAACAAAAATTAGAACAAAATTCTAGTACATTAGAAAATAAATTAGAAGAAAATTCTAGAACTCTGGAGCAAACATTAGAACAAAAATTAGAGGAAAGTTCTAGAAAATCAGAAGAAAGTTCTAGAACATTAGAACAAAAATTAATAGAAAGTTCTACAAAAGCAGAAGAAAATTCTAGAACATTAGAAAATAAATTAGAAGAAAATTCTCGAACATTAGAACAAAAATTAGAGGAGAATTCTAGAAAGGCAGAAGAAAATTGTAGACCATTAAAAGTAGAATTGACAGGAACATCAGAACAAAAATTAGAAGAAAATTCTAAAAGAGGAGAATTCTAGAAAAACCGAAGAAGACCTGAGGAATTTAAAAGATGAGTATGACAAGAAGATCGAAGAAATACGTGAAAAATTCACTAAAATTACATCCTCATCAATGTCAAATTCCAATGTAGCAAAGGCAGGACTACTAGAAGAAAGGAAAGTAGTAAAACCTGATACTACTTCAAAAATGCACATAAAAACACCGAAATTTGATGGGAAGTCTTCGTGGCCGAATTATTTAAAACAATTTAAAGTGGTCGCAAAAGCAAATAATTGGACGTCCGAGGAGAAGGCTACGGCGTTGACGTTGCGCGGAGACGCCATCGATACTTACAAACGCTGAAGGAAGAAGAACAAGAAGACTACGACCAACTAGTCAAGCGGTTGGATATGCGATATGGCAATGCGCATCTGGAGCAGGTATACCAGACGCAGCTGAGGAACCGATATCAGAGTTCAAAAGAAAGCCTGCAAGAATTTGAAGCTGAAGTAGCTCGTTTGGTTCGTCTCGCACATCCTACAGCTCCTGATAGCGTTTTGGAATGCCTGGCTACACAATCATTCATCTATGTAGTTCGAGACAACAAAACTCAGCAAGCATTGCGATTGGCCCGTCCAGAAACTTTAATTGACGCACTCTCATACGCATTAGAACATGAACAAGTTTCACGCAACCTATTGCGAGTGCGTGATAATGAGGCTGAGAGAAATGAAAATACTGAAGATCTGGATGAGAGATTACGACGAATTGCAAGTAAAGTGTTTGCTGAAAGAAAGAAACTCCGCGGATGGAAAAATGGTGAACTGGATCATCTGCAGAGACTTTACAGAAAACCGCAAAAGAAAACGGATGCCATGCAGGACGAAAGACAAAGGAAATTGAAGGAAAGGGAAACAGTGCCGATGTCTTCAAGAAGACTTAAGACTCCTGGAAGACACACAGAGGGACAGAGACAGGAACTAGAAGGGGAGTAACGTCGACACATTGTCCAGAAGGCCATGCCAAGATAGAGGTAAATATGGTAGTCGACTGGAAGAAAAACATTCCACCATTGCCAGAATAACAGTAGTCGACGATAGTTGGCAGCCCGATGGATTACGCATGGACCACGAAAATGACCCGACGTTGAAAATATGACTGGAATGGAAAGTAGAATAGAGAAACCAAGATGGGAAGAAGTTGCACCACACTCACAGAGTGTAAAATCGTACTGGGCGCAATGGGACTCCATGGTGATTGAGGATGGCCTGTTGAAGCGTGTGGTAGAGAATGCTGATGGAACTGAGAAGAAAACTCAGTTGGTCATTCCTAAGAGTAGAATACCAGACGCGTTGAAAGAGATCCATGACGGATCTGGAGGCCATTTTGGAGTCAACAAAACATTAGAAAGATTGCGCTAGCGATTTTACTAGGTTAACTGCAAGGAAGACGTTAAAGACTGGTGCAAGAAATGTTTGGTTTACGCTGGAAACAACGGTCCGCATAAACGGCGAAAAGCTCCAATGCGTCAATACAATGTGGGCAGTCCATTTGAGCGCATTGCGATTGACGTGGCCGGACCATTTCCAGAAAGCAAAGACGGAAATAAATACATCGTGGTTGTCATGGACTACTTCACCAAATGGATTGAAACCTATCCATTACCCAACCAGGAAGCCACCACGGTCGCCGAAACCTTAGCCAAAGAGTGTAAAAATACAAAAACTTTCAGCATTTGCTTTCGGTTCTCTAAAACATTTGTATTTACAATTATTTTCTATTTCATCAAATAACAAAATGGCGACCAATCAAAAATTTCAAAACAAGATATTTTGAAAACCACCCCATCGATTTTCGAAAATAAAACATTTTTAAAATCCTTAAACTTTCTATTACAGTAATCTAGAAAAAAATGTTTCAGACAAATATTGTAGTAGAAAATCGATGGGGTGGTTTTCATAAATCTTGTTTTAAAATTTTTGATTGGTCGCCATTTTGTTATTTGATGAAATAGAAAATAATTGTAAATACAAGTGTTTTAGAGAACCGAAAGCAAATGCTGAAAGTTTTTGTATTTTTTAAATATTCCTTAAAATAAGGGAGTTATGACGATTTTTCGAAAAACAAGATAGCGCCAATAACTATGAACTGGGGCTCCAAATCAAAAATTTGAGCTAAGAAAAGTTGTTTGTTTTAATGAGTTCTATCTACCATTTTCGGGTGTAACGACATAGTATTAACACCCTGTATACATATATATATGTATACGTATGTATGTTTGTATATGTACGTATATATGTAGGTATGTATGTATGTATGTATGTATGTATATATGTATGTATGTATGTATGTATGTATGTATATATATATATATATATATATATATATATATATATATATATATATATATATATATATACGTACGTATCTGTGTATGTATGTATGTGTGTATATGTATGTATGTATGTATACGTATGTATGTATATATATACGTATGCATATATGTATCTATATATATATACGTATGTATCTGTGTATGTATGTATGTGTGTATATGTATGTATACTTATGTATGTATGTATGTATGTATACGTATGTATGTATTAGGTGGACCTTAAAAAAAAGTTCAAATCGAATTATAATCGGGTCTCCCCCTAAAGTGATTCCAAATAAATTTTAAAAAATTGTGCTGCCAATGATTTCGCTTATTATTAATACTTGACCGTGCTTAAGTGCATTTGATTTTTCCCATTTCAATAACATTGGGTTTTGACACATTTTGGTCAAAAGAGGATAATTTTGGAGCCAAACTAGTAGAATGACTTGTCTCTGTTCAAGAATTAGTTCCACATTTTCTCGCTATCGCGAATGGAGTATAGCTTTTTGGACTTTTGTACGATAATTTAACCATCTACAATTATCTTAAGAATGATGATTAGGAATTTTGTCCACATATTCTCAGGTCATTCTAATATATATATATATATATATATATATATATATATATATATATATATATATATATATATATATATATATATATATATATATATATATTCCAATATTGAATGGATTTTTTAAACCTCTTATCATCCCGACAAAATTTGTCAAAACCCAATTTTATTAAATGGGAAAAATCAAGTGCATTAGGCACGGTCAAATATTAATATTAAGCAAAATCATTGCCAGCACTTTTTTTATTTATTTGGAACCACTTTAGGGGGCGGCCCGGTTAAAATTCAACTTAACTCCTTTTATGGTCAACCCTAATATATATGTATGTATATAAGAATCAGCATCCATTGAAACAATATCATGCCATAAAACAAAAAAAATACTTATTGCAAAGAAAACCAATATAAATATGTCAGTAATATCTTTGATGCTATAGAACAGAATTAGTGACATTTATAATCAACATTAATAGTGTGGAATGTCAAGTTTGACAGAAAGGTACTCTCTATATTAATAATATATATTAATAATACTGAAAGTTTTTTGCTGATTTTAAACCCTTAATTCCTAAAATTATAAAATATTGACGTTCATTAAGCCACAAAAAAAAAAATTCCCCAATGTTAGATACTAATACAAAGATTACTTACCACTTGAATAGGTATTTATGATTTTTGCATAAATTTAAACACATATTTCCCAAGTTTCGTTCTCTTTATAGTAAGGTTTTGTTGAGTGATTCATTTACGTCTAAGTGGTTAATTGAAATGCAAAGAACAACAAGTTTAAGTTCCCGGTTGCAACGGCAAAATTGTAACGGGCGTAAATTCGAAGGTACGTAATATGTATGTAGGCAGAAGACTTCGTGAATAATAATTCCTTGACGTTATTTGGCCCTGGACTGATGAAATTAATTATTTATTCTAGTAACTGCACCCTTTGAAAGTAAATATTTCAAATTGTAAACATACTTGCATTAATAGAGCGCTAGCACAATGCGAATAATTCCCAACAGTTATGTAGATTTATTTTTGAAAGTACCAGTATGGGAAATAACCTAAAAAAGGTAGATATACATACCTGCCGACTGTCATACGATGTTTGATGTTACTGGTAAAAATACAGACATAAGTGTGAAAATTGTTGAACAATGGATATGATTTCTAGAGAAAAATAAATGAGAATGGCCAAAATCGCAAAAAAAACTAAAGTGCAACCTTTGCGATTTTGACTATTTTTAGGAAATTCCTTTTTTTTTGCTCTACAAACTAAACAAATAAGACAAATTTTATAAAAATTGGTGCACTTACGTAATTTTTCACGTAGAATCGAATGGCCAGGCTTGTATATCCACTCATTTTTGGGCCATAACCCAGAAATTACTAAAATTTTAAATGTAAATATCTCAAGAATAAAAATTTTGAAGATTTTAGAGAAACAGACTGATTTTCGTGACACTTGTTTATAAAACAATATTATATTAAAACAATTATTGTTTGGTATACAAAAAATTGTAATTTTGAAATTGGTATGTCAAAAATGTATTGTAAACTATACAATTTTTGGTATTCAGATGATAAAAATTGTATTGTATGGAAAACAATAATTGTTTTAAAATACTTTAATCTGAACAAGAAACTGTTACGGAAACAATAATTTTTAAAATACTATCTAAATTGTGAATAATGATAAATACAATTTTTATTACACTAATTAGTGCTATTATTGACTTCGAAAAGAGGAAATATCATATATTGGCTGTTCAGCCAACGTATTTACATGTTTGTAATTTTCATTTATGAATTAAATATATTATAGATATTGTGCTCGATTAATTAAAAATACATTTAACAGTATGAATAATCCTTTATCCTTGCAAAAATCAACTGAAAATGCTACTGAGTATAAATTTAAGTATCATCTCCGCTAAATTAACAAAATCCAGATCGAGATAAAATATCTGTTTTATAACAATAAAACTGTGTATCTTATTGGACTGTATATTCTTTATTCATTTATAAATATATGTTATACTTATTCAATGGAAGAAGTTATCTATTGATGTTAAATAGTGTTATTTTTCATATCAGTTAGTGAATGCTTACTTTTGCTAACAAATGTAATCAATAACAATTATTATATGATTAATTTCAACAAGTTTGTACTATTGTACTTGATGAAGTTCAAGAAAAACACAAACGTAAATGAATTTTTCAGTCAGCAGATTCAGAAAATGGATAGTTATTATTATTATTACTAGAGTTTTATGATAGGTAGAGCCTTAGTTAATTTTATTAAATTGTAATAAGATATTAACTGTTGTTATTTTTATGTTTTTCTCCAGTTCTTTTCTTCTACAAATGACCCGTTTCAACAAGAATCTAAATTTAAAACCATTTCTTGTCATACCTAAAATATACACGAATTTAAATTTGGCTTTATTCTCCCGTTTTTTAAATGTTCTTGTACTTATATCTGTTATTGAGCCTCCCATACTGTTTTTTCTTCCACAACACCATTAATAAAAAATATAATAATTCTTTTGGGTTTAGGAAATATCACTTATGTCAAAAAAAAAATCAAGTAAATAAATGTCAAATAAGGAAATGAACCAAGTTCATACTTGTATACATTACAATACAATGAATTATATAGAGACAGTTTACAAGGAGTCACGACAATACGAATTTTATACAATATCTTAAACTACATTGTTTTCAATATTGTATACGAAACAATACAAGTGTCAAGAGAATCAGCCTGAAAATGGGACATTTGGGTTTTGAGGCCTATATCAATTGTCCTGGACATATATGACCCATTGGGACTCAACGGGATAAAAGTACACTGCAACACCTTTTACTATTAATTCCCAATGAAGTTACGGTTACCGTAAAATACATAGTAAATAGGCAATAAATTTTTCCACACTATCAGGATGTATAAAAAGGGATAAAATAACCCCTAAAACTTATAGAAATGTATGAGAAAACTATGTAACGAGAGAAAGATCACTAAGAATTTCCCAATTTGTCAGATCAATTATTTGAACCCCTCAAAACGTAAGCGATTCTAAACCTAAATATTTTTAAACTAACGACTATTTTGTTTTGCTAGAAATTTTTAGAATTTTTTTTAACGACAATCCCAATATTTAAAGTACTATAAAAAATATAAGTATAACAAATGATTTGTCAGTTTTCTTCCTGCTACAAATTGTTGTAACGACAATGTTCAGAACAAGATTGAAGTAATATTTTTTTTATTTAAGTGCTCGTGTTTTCCGTTATTCGCTGAACTGCACTTGAAAAATGTCACTCACCCACTGTTCTTAACTGAACTTTAACTAAGGCGTGATGACATTTTACTTGTCACGTTAACATAATCAAAATGACCTTAAATGAGTGGAGTAGCTTTTGAGAAGCTCTGCAGAATCACAGGTCTATATAAGGCGCGACGAATGTGTATAGGGATATTGACCCAAACTACGATTTTACATACTCATCTTTTCTTTTATTTCATACGAGTCATATATGTATACCTACATCTCATTCAAACTTAATTAACAATCATTTCTGGCGTTTATTACTTCGCAAACCTACATACAGACTCCTGTACGCTAATTGAAATCACTTTGTATTTAAATCGAAATTTCTAGAAGATATAAATGTCTTTCTCCAACTACTTCTAGCTACTAAAAACTAATTTCACTTATTTCATATGCCAAAAAACAAGAAGCAGCAGAAGCTAAAAATATAACAAAATATACCTACTACGTAACTCGAAAGGTGCATTCACAAATCAAAATTAGAAGTATGTTAAACTTTTAGTTCTCCTAACATTGGAATAATATAAACAAGTGAAACCAATCACACTCCCAGATTTGATACTTATTGACAATAAGAAAATGCTAAACACTGCCAACTTTAGTGTAAGGTTTAGTTTAGGTTAACATGATAAACATAACCAATAGAACATTTACATAAATGAAGTAGGTAGTGATATCTTACACCTTATCATAAATGTCAATTGTTAATTTTAATGTCAAAATTCATACAAATATTGCAAAATAAAATTTCAATAAGGGAAAAAAATGTGTTGAAAGGAGTGAAAAGTTAAAATTAAAATAAGATGGGTATGTGTTTAAAAAATATTTGACATAAAGGTAAATTAAATTTACCTGTGTGAACACAGCTATTAAAGTAAATTTAAACTAAAAATCTAAACATAATCCATATTTGTTAATGCTGCTTTACTCTCAAGAATTGTGGACTGTAGACGGTAAGACTGTAACACAAATTTCATTTATAAAAATTGTACTCTGCACAGTACTACAACCTAATTAGAATTTTATCCACGTATTGAAACCGCTGAGTGTAGCACAGTTACCTCTGTACGAGGTAGAATTCGTATTCGTTCCCTGGTTCAAGTCTTTGCATACAAATCAAACAATATGTGACGTATGAAATTAGAAATTGTTTTGTATTGAGTACCGTGGGATACAAAAGAAATAATTTGTAAGAAATTTGTGTTCAAATTTTTTTATAAAAGGTATAATATAGTTCACGACTATTTCTTTGATCTATTAATCCATAATATTAAGATAATTATAGATATCCATAACAATATATTTGAATATAAGGAAAAAAAATATACCTATACTTTATTGAAGTAATCTCAATAGCCAGAGCTGATCTTCCATTAATAATAATAATTCCTATATAATCAGTTAAAATTTGTAAAACAAACTGAAAAATGAAAAAAAAATAGGCACCTGTTCCCTTTAATTTAAAGTCGGGGTTGCACAGATCCTTTTTTTAACCACCACCTTAGTAAACATAAATGCTCTTTACAGCTTCTTACCGACTGCTGGGTGTACCAATGCGATTTGCGTAGATTTATAATTATTTGAAGAGGTTTACCATAACTATAAGTAAATTCAAATGAAAATATTGCAGAATCATTGAGATACAATTATTTATATAAAATATACTATAGAAAAAAATGTTAAATCAAATCATTTTCGTTCTCGAACTCTAAAATTTAAGTTTTCTATTCCAAGAATTAATATGTGGTTACCATTTTTGATAAAAATGTCATTAACTTCAAAATGTAAATATATCACCTATGACGCATCTAAAATGGATTTTCACTTCGGGATCTTCAAAAACCACATATTCTTAAGTCGAAAATGATCAAGCATTTTAGCAATGAATCACTACCACAAAATTGAAGTTTTTTGTTAGACCGAGACAAATTTGTGTGTAAATATAGTAATAGGATTTTTTTTCTTTATATTTCGGATATTTTGACGAGTAGAATGATGATACAGAAGGGATGATAAATGGAAAAGGATAAAAATGTTGACTAATGTAAGTATAATCATCAATCAAAACATGCTACGGTTAAAATCAATTTCATGGCTGACAGAATAAGTGTCTATTAATATTAATAACTTTAAATGCAACATTATCATAATTAATACAAACATATCATTTTTATCTTCATTATAATCTTAATTATATTACTGAGAACATTGAAATTTAACCAAATAACATCAAAATTATCACTTAAATAAAATATGAATCATAATATGAATTACACTTTTATCGAATAGCTAAAAATATAGTTCAGCGATAATACAGAACATGATATATAGTTATTTGATATGAAAATAACCCATTACATTTTTGTGACACTCGGATAACCAGAAATGCTACTTTTCTTGACGCTCTAATAGAAAAAAAACCTTTAAATGTATTTTTCGCAATTAATGTTATTATAAAAATTATTAAATTTTCTACAAGTATGCATTGATATATTTTATGAACAAATTAATGAAATAATCTATTTCAATAAAACCCGAAATTTATAATTCAATTTTCTTTTTACTCCTTGGTTACACAGTTCAGATAGGTACTCCAATATGTGTAATAGTGTAATTGAGAGATAAATGTCACGGTCATAAGACTAGTACACAGATTCAAAATAATAAAGGCAGAACTTTAGGTAAATATTAAAATATGAATTTATAAAATACCTAATCAATAAAACAATTTTTACAAATTTACAATTGACAAGACATAAACGTCACTATCACAAAATAAATTTGAATTAATATAAGGGTAAAATTTAGAACAAGCTTATATGAACAATAGCTAATTTTATGCTAAGAAATTTAATACATTTGCCAGTATTGTCACATGTTGGGAGATAATGTGCTGGCCACATCAGATTTTCAAATATTTGCTGTCTCTGACATACTTTGTACATAAAATATTTAGAATTTTGGTAACGGAATAAACTTAATTTAAAGACGAAGTAAAAAGATATTTAGTATGCTATTATTTTAAAATATGAACGACAGATTAACTGTCAAACCAAATAACAAAAAATAATTACAAGTGACATTTGTCAGTTAATTTGAAGTTCATTTTTGAAAAAAACACATACTATATTAGACTGCTATATCACGGATTCTCCTATTCAGTTTGTGTATGTACATTTATGTACTTAATATACAAAAATAAATAAAACATACCTTATATTTAACTTTCTTCTGACACAAATATGATTAAAGTTTTAAACAAGACGAAGTGTTTATTTAGTTTAAAATTTATGTAAATGCTGTCTAAATAAATTAAAATCAAATTTAGTAGACCGTTACTAAATTTAAAGTATGAGAAAAACGAACATTGTCTGAAAACAATTACCTACATGTATAATTCTCAGCGCTAGTGAAAGTCCGCTTCACGTTTCAACATTGTGACGTCACAATTACGTTCTGACGAAATAACGATCTGGCTGCCTTTTTCCTAATTTTCAAAGACCACAAGTGGAAAAATAATCTATTAAGAAAGTATCCAGCATACGTAATTTATGATGAAAACAGTAATGGAGAAAATATATTTTACTGTATATTTGTTTTTGTTTATAAACAGTTAAGTGAAACAAGCAAACAAGCAAAACATTTTTTTTTATCATTTTTGTTACGTTTGTCAAGATTTTTATTTTATTATATATTTTTCTTCTAAATTATGTAAAATAAGTATTATTTTCATACAGTACGTACAAATAAATGCCCAAATACAAATAAATAAATAAATAAATATTTCATCACGGCATATTACCCATTGCTGGGTGTGCCAATCTGCTTCGTAAACAGATATCGGTAATGATGGAATATTTGTACCGTGCGGGCGCTTACCAGGCGTCACCTCACGGGCACTCATTGCTGGCGTGGAGAGTGCGCCACAGGGGTCAATTTTGTGCCATTAAAATTCGATGTAATTTTAGGTGTCGGTCGGGATCGAACCCGGGTCCCCCAGATTCGCGACCAGACACTCAGGCACACGGCCACAAGACCCCACGCAAGCAATGAGTGCCCGTGAGGTGACGCCTGGTAAGCGCCCACACGGTACAAATATTCCATCATTACCGATATCTGTGTATGAAGCAGATTGGCACACCCAGCAATGGGTAATATGCCGTGATGAAATATTTATTTATTTCCCAAATACAACTTGTAAAATATAATGTTAATATATACCTATATTATCATTTATTAATATTCTTATACATTATTTTAGACTTTTTGCAAAATACATTAGTACTTGCACTTGTTCATCTACACAACTCTTGTTAAAATTAGTTTTCTATTTGGCTTGTTTTTACATTGAGTCACTAATAACTGTTCTAGAAAGTGCACTTCTGTGTTACGAGGGTCACGCTAGACTCATAAAAGAAAACTTTAACGATTTTAAATAATTTTTTATCTGTCATTTAAAATTAACTTGCAAAATATAAGTTAGTTAGAATTTTTAAATATTGATGTGAATAAAATTATGAAATTATTTTATAATTGGACAGCACTGACAGTTTTTAAGTTAACCTGAAATTAATTTAGCAGTTTTTAAGTTCCCCAGTAATTAATTTGATAGCTTTGGCAGTATTTAAGTCACTGGAAATTTATTTGACAGCTTGACAGTTATTATAAGCCCCTCAGAACTTAGTTTGCAAAACTAGAACTAGATTGATTGAGAGATTTTAAGAAGTAAAATGACATATTGTTGAAGAGAACTTGTTGAAAGGAACTAGCTTTGAACATATTTAAATACTTAAATTTTTTTTTTAAATATCTTATTCTCAATAATTCTAGCCTGATCTTCATATTATAAAATTCAAGTTTGTCGTCGGTTAGAATCAAATCCAGGCCAACCAAATATCCTAAAATATTTGAAAAAAAAAATTGCCACGAAACCGCATATTTATTCAATTTTGTAACCTTCATTTTTATTTATCGAATAATTTTCTTATCTTCTTGGCAAACATATTTCTCAAATCAATTCTACTTATAATTTTCTCGTCGAGAGAGTTGGTGAAACTAACACTTCTATAGCAGTGAAACTTAGAAGTAACCGCGTACTTTTGTAGCCTTGTTTCGCTAAATTACAGTCGTTCAATTCACTTTTCCTGGATGGAACTCTCTAGTCTAAAGTAACTATGATACTGAGCCACAAGAATCATGTTTAGTAATCTTAAAGTGTTTGAAGGAATACTCATTGTCACATACTATAGACAACGACAAGAAAATGATTGGAGATTTTTAAAACAGATACAGTGAATTAATATTTGATGGATGAAGCTATTTACACATATAGTATATATATATATATATATATATATATATATATATATATATATATATATATATATATATATATATATAATTAGCTATTTGCATATAAATATTATCCTAATATAGGATTTCAAAAGCACTGAGCCTTTTATTGTAAGTATTTTTTAACAGAATCTTACTGAATTAATACCAAAATACTAGACATTGGTAGCCTGTTTGTCAATTTCAGTATCAAATATTAAATTTGTTATAAAAAATATTATTTGAACATTATATTTAAAAAAACAAAATAAGTTTTATATTTTTATATACATTTTTTATACGTTTTGCGACTTTATTAAATAATATGTTTAACAATTATATTTTTATAAAGACTATTTCCATATACAGTACATTTATATCAACTTTCATATAAGTTCTAAATTTTGCTAATCATTTCTTATATTACACACTGCTCTCTTTGTAATTGTTATAAAAAAAACTGTTAATGTTGCTCCTGAAGAAAACCCCTGTGGGGTCGAAACTGTCGAGACTGAAGTAATAAATGTGGCTGAATCCCAGAAACTTTTATCCTATTAAAATACACTTTGTTCTTGAAAATTGGACATTTTTTTTTCATTCAAATTTTCTAAATATACATTGCCTTAACCTAATTCACCAAACATACACCTGTAAAATTCGGACCGTTATACTCGTTTTAGGGACGTATAAAAAGTTCATTTATTGTATTTGCAATTCGTTTATTAAAATATCGAAACATAATTTCAATCTTGTTAGAGTAAAAACATTATTTCCTACTCGCATGCCTAAATTAGAGCTTCACATGTTTATCGCACTACGTAAAGTCTGACTTTCTTCTTAAGTCTTATTTCACGCACTACACCATAAGAGCTCTTATAGCCGTTTGCACCGATATAATTTTAAGTTCTACTTTGCTAAGTTTTACATAAATTTGAGTTGAGGTACACGTTAAATATATTTCTATTGCACATGTAAATTTTAAGTTTTACTTATCTAAGAATAGGATTTGGTTAAAAAAACGTTTTTGACTTAGGTAATACAGGAACACAGTTATAGTATATGCCGAAATTGAACCAGGCTAACCGCGGTTACGTTTCCAGTAACCGGTTGTATTTTCGGAACGCGGTTACTGAAAGATCTAGTAACTTTTCCCTAACCAAGCTAACCGTACTAGATCGGCGGTTATGGTGCGGTTACATTTTGGCTCATGACAGATGAGCACATAGAAAATATAGAACATACTAATTACTAACGTATATGAGTCCATCAGGCACAAGGAGGATTGTATGAGCACTTGCGTTTGCTTGTCTTCAAAATTTTCAACTACTTATCTTAAATTTTACAAGTTGCAGTTAACTGTTAACTAGTTTACCAAATTTTAAGGGAAAAGTGTTCTGTTTTTTCAGCTCGGTGCCGGTAACATAGTAACCGCATTTAAACCGTAAACATTTTCAGTGGTTATCGTGGTTCAATTTCGGAATACACTATTAATTTGAAGCTTATCATTTGAAAAAAAATGACAGTTTAGTATTTAAAAGTCGCAAAGATTATTATTAAGTGTTACGAGTGATAACATCATCTTGATTTATTATGATATATTAATATTTGTTTCATTAATGAATAAGAATAAAAAAAAAACAAATAAATGGGAGCAGGCGGTGGTGATATAGTGTAACTATGGCGCCACCATAGGCATAGGCATGTAGTTTCTAGGAGTATATAATAAAATTTGTGCACTTTAGTAGGCGCACGCTAGCCCAGAGTATTCATAATTGAAGAATTCGGTATTAAAAGTGACAGATAGTTTGTTATCTGAATTCTCCTTTAAAAGATTATACTGATCTTGCTAGCGCTAAACTAGAATTAGCAAAACTTCAATTAAAATTAAAATTCATCATCATCGTAATCAATCATATCCATTATCAAAGTCGATATTAAAGGTTAAATGTACCTTAAGCCACAGAAATCTGAGGCTTAAAGAAAAATTTATCTTAAGTATAACTTAGCATACGGTGCAATACAATTTTAAAATTTTAATTCCACTTAATTTTAAATTATACTTAAGTAGATGCGGTGCAAACAGCCATTATTCTTTTTGACGCATATAAAATTTATATTAGATTGCTGTGAGTATACTTTGACATTTGAATTTGACAGTTGTTTAACAGCATAGGTAAAATATTTTCGAATTTTGAATACTTTTATTAAATCGATCGTAGAAAACATATAGTGTGCAAAACATGAGATTAGAGATTGCGACGCAAGTCGTAGGAGAGTGTTGCAACCATTGTTGTATAAATAAATAAATAAATATATAATCACGGCATATTACCCATCGCTTGGTGTACCAATCTGCTTTATACACAGATATCGGTAATGGTGAACATTATATTATATAATATATATATATATATATTTGGTAAAAATGTATAGTAAAAGGGGTTAGTGTTAGTGTTTAGCATGTGTTTAAACATTAAGAACATTAATAAAAGAAGATGCAGATATTTTCATTACATAGTTAGTAAAAAATCAATCAAAACAGTTTTATCAATGTTAGTTTTTTTTTCTAAAAAAAATACTACATAATCATTTGGGCAACAATATGCTAATAATTTCCTTTGGATACTGGTCTATATTATGATGTATCATTCTTATACAGTATATTATGCTACACATTGTAAATATCAACACCTAAAACTGTTCTACTAAATACATAGTGGGTAGATATTTGTATTGCCACTGAAGATTTCCTTTACAAAAGTTTTTGTAAATATTTTTTCAATTTGCGGCAGCTTACACAAAAGAATTTCTTGTTTTCTGAGTAAATATGAAATGAGTCACAGTTCCTGTAAAGTCACTGTCTTTTAAATAATTATTTGCTATGAATAAGCGCCTTAAGATTCTATATTAGTATAGAAAACAGAAAATAAACAGCTATGTATAGAACAGTGAATAAACGAAATATTTAATTAAAATATTGAATTTTTGTTAAATCTGCTTTATGTAGTAGGTGCAATATTAGAATGCAATATCCAAATATAGTAACGCTAATAATACGAGATGATGTAAACTTTAAATAGTATGAATACTAAATGTGATTCAATATAAATGAAATTGTCTTATCTTAGCTATATACAGGCTGTTCATTTTATTTTGTCCACTATTGCTATTTCGAGGACTATAAGAGCTACGAGATCGGTTAAATTAGCAAACAATTTCTATTTCATAATACTATTTTAATGAGCATAAAATATTTTCAAACTGTGTAGACCAACTTTGTTATTTTAAATAGGTCTATATATTTTTTATTTGCTTATTCAACAGAAAAATTTATTCTAAATTCAGTAATATAATATTTCAATACCCTCAAATGACAATTTTTTTGAAAAAAAAATGTTTAAATTTATTTTAATTTTATTTTAATATGGCTAAAGTAAGTGTGGTATGGGCGACACAAATGAATATGAAAAACAATTAGTTTGTAATAAAATATAACAAACTCATAAATTAACATATTTCGCACAAATAGTCCACCATATTCGATTACAACACTCTAAAATGTGAATCCATATTCACTTATCGTCAATGGCACACTTATTTTAGCTATAATGAAATAAAACTAATATAAATCTAAACATGAATATTTGTCAAAAAATATATACTATCTAAGGATATGCAAATTTTATATCATTGAAATCAGAATAAAATTCTCTATCTAAGAAGGAAATAAAAAGTTTATGGTGCCATTTAAAATAACAAAGTTGGCCTACACAGTTTGAAAACCACTGGTTGAAAAAAAATTTTACGCTCATTAAAATAGTCTTGTAAAATAGAAATTGTTTTCTAATTTAACCGACCACGTATCTTTTATAGTTCTCGAGATATCAATAGGGGACAAAAAAAAATGAACAACTTGTATATTACAGTACAAAAAACAGTCCAGTGGAGTACAAACGAACTCCAATTTAAAAAATCCATACGGTATTTTTGTCATAAATAAAACACGAAATTTTAATTTTTTCCTCACATTTTCAGTTTTTGCATATCTGGTCCTGGAAGAATATAGGCAACAAAATTAGATTTTTTTTTAATAAATTGAGTACGAATCTTAATGCAACCCGTAATTTCGTTCAAATGTGAGAATATGTTTATTCTAGGATTACACCGAACGTCAACAAAATATATGAAACGGTACCCATTTCTCAGCCTTGAGGGACCCCAGCAAAGTGGTAAAGATTTAAAATTTTAAAACAATTTTTCCTAAAACTAGGTTGTAATTGTTTAGCATGTATTGAAATAATATGGATAAAATTATTCATAAAACTAAAAGATGCACCTCTCGTTACTGCTTTGTGCAAAACACATTTTAAACCATAGATTCCTTCGAATTTAAATGCTTGAATTACCAATTTTTAAATATGTCAAATAATTTCTCTTTTGAAAGTGAATGATTGTGCAGTCATTAAAAACTTAATTAATAAAGTTGGCACATGTAAATTTGAAAAAGCAGTAAGCACAAAATTCCAAAATTGAAAGTTGCTAATGAAAATTAATAGTTGAGAATTATTTATCTATTACTAAAATCGTGACCTAAAGCGCTATGAGGATACTTAACTAAGATTATCTGTAATATTTACTAAGGATCATCTTGCTATTACTTAAGATTGGTGTTATAAGTTTATCATTGCAACAGTGAATAAATTATTATTTATTACAGTTGAATTATTGAGTTGTGGTTTGCTCAAGCCAAATTCAAACCGGACTAAAGTAAGATACATAATAGGAAATTCTTTCTACAATTGATTGATTGATCATAATTAGTAAATTATTTTCATTAAAATTTGCATAAAACAGAGTTTACCCATTTCGCGCTCTCTTTTAAATTATTAAGTACCCTTAAAAGTGACGTTAGGGTTAGAGGATTACAAATTATTTAATTTTATTTATTATATTTGTTTATCGGTCTATTTATGTATTTATATATATTTTCCGATTAACAAATAAAAGAAGTGCTATTTATTATTTTAACCCCAGTTTTTTTATATAAAAAATACTTTCAATTATTTTTTTATAACAGATAATTTATTCAATAATTGTTATAATTAATATTAATAATTTAGGATAAAATTGTTGGTTTCTTTACGAAAAAATATTTAGATTTTTTTAAATACCCTATTAATAGTATATACTCTGCGAGACTGTCGTACTACATCAACAATTAAATTGCGTACATATAATACATTAATGATTATATTTATTATTAAAAAACAAATAAGACTTTCAAATAAATAATATAATGTCCCATTTTTTCGGGACTACATCAGCCTTACTTACCACTAAATTATCCTTTATAATCCTTATTGGCCACACACTAATCCCACAATGCAACTGTCACCTATTGGAACATGTCACAATTTAGAAAGTAAGTTACCGTAATACACTACACTCCTGAGTCTACCTCTGTCTAAGAAAGACTGACTTATCTTCGACTTCTTCGCGGCGCGCGTTCGTTTTGAAGTTGCGCATGCGCCCACGGCATCAGTGACGTCATGAACGACGATGACGTCGCCGAGTAAGTGGACCAAATTACGCCTTTCGCACTGAGTAGGTAACTGTTTTTTGTTCTTCAAGGTAAGCCGAGATCGTGTTACTTTCTTTAGTATGAGATAGAATGCCATCTTGCGGTTAAAGACTTTAACTAATTGAGAGTAATTAACACCTTGTAAATTTGTTATTGGAGCGATTAAATAAAGTAATTGGTAGTTTACAAGAAAAGTGTAGTAGATGCCCTCTACGGCAGTAATAAGAAACCGAAAAATCAATCAGTGGTTCTCAAACGGTAGAACAAAATTATATATTTTTTAAATTGTACCCTATATAATTTTTTAGCCCATTAGATTTTTTTCTGATTTCAATGATATAAATATTTTACAGGGTTGTATAACAATTATTTCTAGAAAAATGGTATTTATAATTAGAAATAATGTAGTAATATTGCAATAGGCTATGTAATATAACTGATCTGTTACCTATGTTACATTAGTAGTAAAGCCATTTTCATTACATTCTTTCTAATTTTGAATACCATTTTTCTCGAAATAATTGTTATACTACCATATATAATATTTATATCGTTGAAATCAGAAAAAATCTTTAATGGGCTAAAAAATTATATAGGATAACATTTAAAAAAGTATAAATTTGTTTTACCGATTGAGAACCACTGGTTGAATTTTTGGTTTTTTCTTACTGATAAATTAGCCCCTTATTCTTGATCATTTTTTGCACATAACATTTTTTTCTAAAGACATTAGTTCGTCCAAAAATGCGCTGGTTGTTTTAAAGAAAACATCTTCATAGAGAGTGTTTTTATATCAGGGCCACCATTAGTATCTCGGAAACTGTAAGTGCTACGACTTCGATGTAATGGGACAAAAGTTGCCATATTATTTTTACCAAAAAAAATCATAGGTCACTAGATAATGACGAAAAACTGATTTTGGTTAATTTTTCTTTTTCGAGTAACTTCTAAATCTAAACTGTTATCTAGAAAAAAAAAAGTTATAATATTATAGTGTCTATCCAGTGGCGTACAAAAATATTTTTCCTATTAGTAAATTTTTAAGATATAACACAAACTTCAATTTTTCCTTAAATAGAATGCATATTTAATATTTACCTTCTAAAATACGTTTCACGCTATATAATTCCTGTTTTATTTAGATTTGTAGAAATCTTCTTAGTGATATGGCGCCACAACCCAGAGACTACAATAAATTTACTTATTGGGAACCTCTCAATTATTCATTTTTGATTGTTATTTGTTAAAATTTTAGATACCTCATACATTTCTAAGTCAATTTTTTTAAATAAATGAAAAATTAAAAATTACAGAAAGTCACTCAAATAAATAGCGAAAGCATTAATTAAGAGAAAATGTTCATATGAATAATTTTATACAATTGTTAATTTATACTTTCTATTAAAATAGTATATCATTTATTGTTTTCTAAAATTATTTATTTTTACAGAATTTCTGGTACGGCATATATGGCACTTGTATAATAATATAAAAAGTTGGAATATTATAGATACGCATTTTCATTTTTTAATTTAATAAAAGTAAGCATATTTAATTACATAACCATTATACAGAGTGTCCTATTTAAGGTACGAATGCATTGGGATCTCGAGAACCGTAAAAGCTACGAGGTTGGTTAAATTAGACAAAAGTTGCTCCATTAGTGTCCCATTTTAGTGGTGTTTCGTTTGTTCGGAAAATATGCATAGGTCACTAAATATGGGCAAATTAAAATAAAATACAATGAAACCACTTTTAAAATAAATTTTGCCCCTCAATTAATTGCCATTTCGCTGATTACTAATTTGAGCTTGTTTTAAGCTCGCCCGAACTGCTCACTTCACCATCCAAATAAGTATTCTTCGAAATTCGATTGATATGGCTTCTTATATGGCGCTTATTTTAAGTTCCAAAGTATATTTTTTCTTTCATATACCCCCAAATAAAAAAATCTAATAGTATTAAATCAGAGGACCGGACTGGCCAAAAAATAGGTAATATTAACAATAAAAATATCGAAGTTTGAGCACAATGAACACAACAATAAAGTATTTGTTGTACATTAACAATTAAGAGAACTAAAAACAAAATATTTCATTGTTTTCCATGGCCTCCTTCAATAAAATACATGAAAAAGTTATAAAATATCAATGATTTTGTAATTTCTTACATAATTTAAAAATTGCCGACCCAGGTGGAGTAGCGGTAGCGCTGTCGCTTCACGCTCCTAGGGTTCTGGATTCGAATCCCGGCTAAGGCATGGTTGTTGTGTGTGTCTTTCATCATTTCATCCTCATCAAATAAAGATATAGAACGTCGAAATTACAAAAACTATGTACGAAAACTGACTCATCCTCATTAAATATCGATTGTAATAAGTTGAATACTTGATATACATAAAGATTATTATTATTAATTTAAAAATTAAAGTACAAGTGATCAAGTGTTTTATATCGTTGAAAAGTGAAAAAATGCCTATTTAATGATATTACAGCCTACTCTGAGCTCCATATGAAAATTGAAAGTTAATATGAATTTCTCGAAAATGGTAAGAGATATTTATTTTTTTTGAGGACGCCTATAAATTCCACGTACAAAAAAGTGCCTGTAGAAAGTTCAAGTTAAAATTTAGTTTGAATTCACATAAAAAAGTTACAAGTAAAAAACGAAAATGAAAAAACTTACATTTTTGCCCATATCTAGTGACCTATCCATTTTTTTTTTTCGAACAAATGAAAAACCACTAAAATGGCCCACTAATGGGGCAACTTTTGTCTAATTTCATCTACCTCGTAGCTTTTACGGTTGTCGAGATCCCAATGCATTCGTAGGACATCTGTATGCTGTATACGCTAAAACATGAAGGATACAGAAACAACTATATCAAAAAGTTTGACGTCGGTCGGAATCAAACGCGGGTCATTCACATCAGATCTTATTATTTGACGTAAATAGTCATGCGACCCCATATTTTAAATTCATTATTAATGAACCCTGAAGTTATGTTTTTTCAGTTATTATAAATACATAAGATTAATAGTAAGCTGTATTACTACAATATATTTTTTTATTCTTTTTTGATAAAAATCAACGAGGAAAAAATAATATGAAGAATTTAGCATTTAGGAATTCATGAGAAACATAAATCCCTAAAGAAATTCTCTCTACGCATGATCTGTGATTAAATATTATGAAATCTAACTAAGTATAAAAGACCTAATCACTAATTTTTTCTAGATGTGCACTTAAAATACAATACACTCTGGTATCTATAGCTATTAGTAAAGAATGATACACAAAAAATAAGCCATACAAAAGAAATTCTCATTATACATGTAGTCCTAATCAAGACGCCAATCAAAAAAAAAAAAAAAAAATCAAGTGATGCAATAAAATACTCCGATATGCGTTAGCGACACCTTAGAGATCCATTGTAAATAGTGAAAATTAATTTTTATTAACCGTACTTTAAGTAAGTTTTGAAGATATATAAAAATAACAATTTATTATTTATCTATAACTTTTGCTAGAAGTTCATATAAAATATATTTCTTAATTTTTTTTTTAACTTTATTGTACCGCGCCCAACCGACGCGCCCGAATGTGAGCGCCGCCGCTGGTTGAATATTTTCAAGCGATGATGTAATCCCCGGCGGGAGAAAACCCATACGCCTAGACATATTGGATGTCATTGTTGCGCCGGAAAGTTCCAGAAGGTCACTGGGCTGTATAAATACCTTCGGGAGGACAACAAAAATGACATTCTGATATAAGACACGCATCATGAATGAACAGTTGGTGATATAAATAAACAGTCTTCGAGTTGTGCACATAAATAAATGTAGTGATATAAATATTGTTTAAATAAATAACTTAGTGTTTAAACATTTAATAATATTTTTAGTCTTAAATTAGTGTTTATAATTACTTATTTAATCAAAGTGATAGTTATTGTTATTATCTTTTTAATAATTATTCTAAATATTTATCGTTTAATAAACGTATTATCTTAATTAATATATCTCTGATTTTTACACTTCACCCAAATAAATAAACGTTACATTATTATCTAGTATTTTTTTACTTGAGCTGTAAACTATACTTTATAGAGTAATATCTCTTGCTTTTCAAAAAATTATAATGTGAAACATGTTTATTTAAATATAAATGCACTGAACTTAACATTCTCTATGTGAAAATAGCCAATTATTCAAACGTACTGTCAGAGTGTATATAAAAACATCCTCATCTTAAAATATTACTACAAAAACAGCAAGTGAATCTTGATGAAGTCGCTACACAGGGTGTCCAAAATCTTACGACCAGGAAGATATAATGAATCAATTCTTTGGGGGCATTTATAAATCTGTCGCGGTTCTATTTTAAGCCGATACGGTGTATCGAACAGTACACTGTCCGGGTATAAAAAAAATCATCTTAAGGGCATAGACCTTCCTAATCGAAAACTCGTTTTTGCGGATGAACTGAACTGAGACAAATAAAACAATTCGAAAGAGGAACAACTGCAACGAGGTCTTATGCACTTCTTACACACAGCGGTGGCGGCGAAATGTATTTTAACCGTAGAGTGATCACATAGAAACTTAGACGAGATTAACAAACAGAAAAAATATTTCAGTAAAACATATTTTATTAATTAGGTATCTACTGTTGGACTAAAAAAAAGTTGGGTATAATTTTTTTTTAATCATTATAATTTTCTCCAAAAACAGCGTTTGATGGTCCAAGTTTTTTGATTTTTTTTATGTTATTCAAAATTTAAAATAACATTTCTATAATTTTTTTTATTTTAAGTAATAATTATTAAAGTCTTGGTGCGAAAGTTGTGACGTCACCAACACTCCAGCGTAAGAGACATCCGAAGTAGGTACCTAGTACCTATGTACGTTATCATTCAAATCTGGCAAAAGTTTCGGCATAAATATCACTTGTCATTAAACAAACGCCAATACCTTATTTATACGTACTGCAATGACATTACTGTCACAAATATACGTAAAAAAGTAATTGTATTATTATGTGTACAAATTCCAAAAATATAAAAATTTGTAAAATATTTTCATTTATTGATATACAAAATTCACAAGCAATGCGCATTTTAAATTAAATAAACTATTGAGTCCAGGTTCTAGCACTGAATACATCATTTGTATATATACATATGTATTCAGTTGCTCTAGGCTAAAAGGATAGAAAGGACCCATGCATCACAAAAATTCCGCACTTAGATTCTAAGTTACATCTGGTCCTACTCTGTAGCCCGAGAAAATGCGAGACCCTGGGCCCGGGTATCCTTTTTACCTAACTCCGACACTGGCAAAAAAATATTTAATCATTTTTTATAGATGTATCATATTATATAAAAGATTAGGCATCCAAATATACTTATATGTGAAGAATTACGTACGCTTTTTATTTTATCTTTTTATGCAGCAATTTATGCTTCAAAGAAGTTTTATAAATTTATATTATTTGTCAAATATATAAAACCAAAAAATTTTGATCATACAATTTTTTTTCTAGCAAAAATGTCAAATAATGCTCAACTACAGCTATTTTGTATTTACTTTGTAATATATCTGTTAGTCACCAATATGATTATCCAGTATCCATCTATCACAATTATTACCAAGATTATTATACAAAAATATTTTTTATTCAAATACATGTATACAACATGACAATTTCTTTTTTAAGGTCAAAGAATGGTAGAAAATCAAATAGGTTAATATCATCAGGATCTTCTCTCAAAATATCTGCTAAGGAATTTTTTTTTTTTCGTTTTCGATTTCAATTTTTGTGAAAATGAAAAGTACTTACGCACGCCAATGCAGTACCGCATGAATATTTTCGACTCGTGATCACTTGCGCTTTTTAGGGGAATAAAAACAACACACTGGACATATTTATTATCGTCTTACAGCAATGCAATATTGTCATTTTGTTTTATGAACTTCAAGTTGACTTCAACTATATTGGGCTGTAGTTTTTTCCTCTTGCTTACAACGAGAAAAAATCCTCTCTCTCCTTGCGCGTACGAGTATCAAGTTTCGTTTTCATTTCCGAGAGAATTAATGATGGCTTTTGGAACGGCTGATACCACTATTTATTAAATGATATCAATCAGAATACGCAGAATTTTACACTTATCACAAATAAAAGATTGGGAAACATTAACACGCACTTTAGAACGGAAAATAAGATTATTTCTTTTATTTATAGATGCAACATATTTATCTTACGCATTGTGAATTCCTAAGATAAAAATGAATAAACAGACAATGACCTCAGAAGGACTTCGTAAATAGTAACTCAAGCTAGTTACGCTGATGGCAAACGATAGATGGATATATATAAAACTAAAACAATTACCCCTTAACCTTAAATAATAATATAAGCTAAAAGCTAAATACGTATTTCGAGAACTAAGTTCTCATCATCAGTAGAACAAAACAAAAGTTTAAGCAGAGATGTTAAGATTACTCAACATGTAAACCATGTCAGAGGTCTAACAACCAGAGTTGTTAGACCTCTGACATGGTTTACATGTTGAGTAATCTTAACATCTCTGCTTAAACTTTTGTTTTGTTCTACTGATGATGAAAAAAATACGTATTTAGCTTTTAGCTTATATTATTATTTAAGGTTAAGGGGTAATTGTTTTAGTTTTATATATATTTTTAACCTTAGACTCCTCCTATTATTGTAATAGATAGACGGATAGATAATCGAAATGTAATTATTGTACAATTTTGAAAATAGATTTTCTTAAATAAAAATATAAAATGTCCGCCAAGTTGTGAGTAAAATAAATTTACTCAGAAATGGGTACTAGGGTAAGCCTAATTTTATCATCTATAAGTCAAAATTTTCTAAATAACAAACTGTTTTTATAAATTGTTTTATATAAATGGGATTAAATTATTAAAATTGATGAAAATTAGTATTCTTTCATAAAAAAATACTCGAGAAATTGAATGGTGAAATCGGAAATGCTATATCTTTTTTGAATGGCCAATGTTCTAAGACCAATCTCGTTATTTTATTGCCACACCTCGTATGCATAAATTTTTAACATAATATTCTTTTTAAGTCAGTTTTTAAACTAAAATTTTCCTGGCACAATTTATACTTTAATTCGCCACTGCTCAGTTATGCATACAGTAAAAGTAGATAGTGGTATAATGTGCACACTGTAAGTGTGGAAACTTGCCCAAAACTACTTTTTTGCTGCAATTCAACCAAACACAACAGTAACCTCACCTAACGCTCAAAAGTCACTCTTGGAAAACTCGGAGTGAGTTTTGTGCATTAGGTGAGGTTATTGTTGTTATAGTAAGTTAAATTGCAAGCGAAAACAATTTTAACCGAATCTCTACATTTGCCGCGCAATGTGCAATAATCCTACTATGTACATTTACTGTAACATGTACCTACACCAAAACATAAATATTTTTACAATTTTGGCATTTAGTCGGTATTAAATGTTTAAAAAAAGTAAATTAACGGGAACGGGTGCCTATTGAAAAAAAATGTTTGGAAGTCAATTATTTTTATTTTTTCTTTGATAATTACATGAGAAACATTTTATTTGATTAGTTATGCCAGCACTCACTACTCCAGAACACTTAAAATGTTACCTATGATAGAAAGTAAGGTTTTGACATTGGTTTTACCCGGTCTTACCTAACCTAATCTGTAGCTGTAGGGCGTTTAGTTTTACTTTTACTAGTCTTTATTAGTGAATATTAATATTACTAGTAACTATTAGAATTCACTAGTGAATATTAAGATTCATTTTGAAGTTATCACACTTACTAGTGCAATTAGTAATTGCCGATATGTACTAGTGAGTGCCAACGGTCACTGAATTTCCTGCTTTCACTGTATCATACCGAGTGTCTGTTTTTTTTCCGACCCATAGAAAATATAATGGTAAAATGTTCGTATGACTATAATTTCTGCCCTATTTATTTTAGAACAAAAGCGAAAATGCAGAAAATGTTCAGAATTAAAGCTGCATCTAATAAGTGTGTTTCGTTCGCGATAGAGAAGCAAAATAAAAGTTGTAATTTTTAGCTGACTAGATTAAAAATGCTAAACAGTTGTATTGTTTGAGTTGACAGATGACATGTCTCATAAGGTTTTAATAATGATTGATTTCATTGAATTATTTATCAATAATCATGGATACATTTAGCATCTCATAAAAATATAATTAAATAATTTATTCAAATCAATAATTATTAAGACTTTATAACAAACTCAAACATTTATTTCTTTCTATTTGTCATAGCACTCTGTAAATAGCTAAAATTACAACTTTTATTTTACCTCTCTCTCGCGTACAAAACGTATGTAAACAATAAAATTAGATGCAGTTTTTAATTCAGAATTTTTTTTTGTACTTACATTTTTGTTCTAAAATAAATAGGGCAGAAATTACAGCCATATATACATAGCATGTATCTGTATCAATCCAAGTGTTCTGTCATTATTAATATGATTTACGTCTGTTTTTACATCTTCTACGTATAAGCAGATAATATTATTAAAGTGTGACACAAACAGGTACCCAATATATGCAGAATATAAGAACTCGTAGGCAACAATAAAGCGCATTATGTATAAAAGATAGCAATAAGCACAAAAGTGCATGCAAAACAAAGATGTGGAAAGAGAAAAAAAATAAAATAAAAAATATATTTCATCACGGCATATTACCCATAGCTGGGTGTGCCAATCTGCTTCATACACACATATCGGTAATGATGAAATATTTGTACCGTGCGGACGCTTACCTGGCGTCACCTCACGGGCACTCATTGCTGGCGTGTAGAGTGCGCCACAGGGGTCAATTTTGTGCCATTAAAATGCGATGTAAAGAGAATAGCCCTAAAATGGATCTATTACATTAAAAGAGAGATATTAATAAAAGTGAGATGTCCTTAGTGCGCCGTTAACTTTTGGCGCAGGTAGGTGATATGATGTAAAGCATTTAAATTTCAAATATGGCAGCAAATACATATACGACAAATTAAAAAAAAAATGAGTAAATTTAGGTATAGTATATGCGTTAATACATTAAAAAGAAGAACAGATGGAAAACAGAAATGAGGATATAAATTTTATAAAGAAGGTTATGTCAACAATATAAAAACATTAGAAGAAACCGATACAATTGTGTGCGTTAAATTGCTTTCTTGTTTTGTGATGTTCCTGCATATTTGCACTTCAAACTTACGTACTTATTATGTTTATTATAAACCAAAATTGTTTTGTTCCATGTACCAAAACAATCGAAAAGTGACAGTAAATAGCCTAGTTGTCAAATAATTTGCTTAACAACCGATATTAAAATCTCTGGTGAAATATAAATTTTACATAACATATATATTTTTTTATTAGATATACAGGGTGTTTCCTTTAAAACAACCAGCGCTTTTTTGGGCGAACTAATGACTTTAGAGAAAAATGTTATATACAAAAAAATACCAGGAAAAAGGGCTTAATTTATGAGGAATAATAAATAAAAAATTCAACCAGTGGTTCTCAAACGGTAGAATAAAATTATATTTTTTTAAATAGCAACCTATATAAATTTTTTGTCCATTAGATAGAGAATTTTTTTCTGATTTCAACGATATAAATATGATATGGGGTTATATAACAATTATTTCGAGAAAAATGATATTAAAAATCAGAAATAATTCTACAATATTGAAGTAGGCTATGCAATAAACAAATGCAAACAAATGATACAGGTGACAGATAGTTTTGTTACTTACGTTATTAAGTGTTTGTTTTCGTAATTGTTTAATTACTTATTAATAAAAAATGGCTTTGCAGTTGCAAGAATTAACAAAATTAGACTATTTTAATCTTACTGTTAAGTATGGAGAGTGTGAAAGAAATTTAAATTCTACGATACGAAGATTTTCACGGCTTTATCTTCGTTATGTAGTTCATTTGTTATTATGAATTTCTTAGTAAAACAAGTTATTTTAGATATAAGAAAATAATATACTATCGTAACCTAGGCAATAGTCGTATTAATAGTTGTTTATTGCATAGCCTACTTCAATATTGTAGAATTATTTCGGATTTTTAATATAATTTTTCTCGAAATAATTGTTATACAACCCCATATCATATTTATATCGTTGAAATCAGAAAAAAAATCTCTATCTAATGGACAAAAAAATTATATACCTAGGTTGCCATTTAAAAAAATATAATTTTATTCTACCGTTTGAGAACCACTGGTTGAATTTTTTATTTATTATTCCTCATAAATTAAGCCCTTTTTCCTGGTAATTTTTTGTATATAACATTTTTCTCTAAAGTCATTAGTTCGCCCAAAAAAGCGCTGGTTGTTTTAAAGGAAACATCCTGTATTTCTGTATGTAACACAGAAAAAAAAATTAATGTTTTTGCCGCTTTCTTCATAATTTTTAACAAGTATAAATTTATTTCATTTCATTCTTGTTATTTGGCAACATAGTGTCACCCACCCAATGATTTAGAAAAACTTGATGGCATATCGAAAATGACGCCACGCCGTCATTAAAATGTAATAGGTCCATGGCAATGGCGCTACATTTGATTGATCTTAGAATTGAAAACAGGGAAGGCTTAGCCCGAAACAACTTTACCCATACCATCATCTGGGGTTCAATTCTCGAGCTTATACGAACAGATTCGAATACGAACACGTTCGCATAAAAAATTCCGTATAGGAACAGACACACGTATTCTCGAGAGATGTACGTAAAGAATTCACACGAATAATCATGCGAATGTTTCTTACAGTGTTACCAAATCACTAACTCGAATTTAATTTTAATAAATGCTTATATCTCTGTAAATCTAACAATAAATCTCTTTTATTTGGTTTGTAGAACGTTATTTATAAACTAACTCATATTTACAATATTTTCTAATGTTTTCGATGCGTTAAAAACATTCATTTGACAGCACAAAACTTGAGTTGGTAATTGGTATTTATGAATCATACGTTTGTTTATCATCTGACATTTCTATATTTCTTCAAAACTTTTCGGTGTGTGTTAATGAAAAGAGTTAAGAATAAGTGAAAATAAGGAAAAGAGATGAAATATAACGGATGAACAAAAGATTGTTTTAGTTGGCGTCACTTAATGGAAAGCCGCTTCAAATTTTAAAAAATAGCACATATATTATATAATTCTTGAAGGCCAAAAAGATTGGAGACAAAATGGACAAAAGTATGTAGGTACATATATTATTTATATGGATTATTTCCTTTAAATTATCATTTTCAATAACACTAGATTTGTTTAATACTGTAACGAAACAAGCATACAGTAATTGTTAAAATTGTATATTTTTCGATTAAATTACGTAAATGTTAAAAGCATATTTATCTTTTTGGCCACATTATAATTTGCCACCACGGAAAACCAAGGAGAAGCTGCAGAAAATGTAAAAGCTAGACAAAATTTGTGTATCAAACAAAAATGTGATATTCCCTTATATTGTCTATTTTAAAAGTTTTCATAACATGTAATAATTACATTTTAATGTTGTTATAATAATTGTAATTACAAATATCTAGTTATTTTTTTATCTTTTTGCAAATAAACGCATGATACTTATAAACTTATTATTTTACTTCTTCTAACATATTCGGCTGTTGATGCAAAAACGCAATATAGTTTTAACAAATGTAACTATTATTTAAATACATTTACATATTTTTTTGTACGTAGATAAAAACTATAATTATATGTATTCTATAAAATGTTTATCAGAAAACCCATTTTAGGAAAAAGCTTACTATTCTCTGAATTTGGCTAATTAAATAATAATAAAATAAAATATATATCATGAAATTTCCAAAAAAATATTTAAACAAATAAAGAAAATGTTTATATAATGTTGCGTTTTTGCATCAACTGCGCCTAATGGGTTAATAAAACTTTTATTTCATATTATTTACAAGTTTAATTTGCGAATTATATAGAAAAAATCGAAAAAAACACTTAATTCTCGAATACGAATAAACATGTCGAATGACTGACAACCACTCGAACAATGTCACTCGAGCTCGAGCAAACTCGGATACGAACAGCATGTGAACGTTCGAGAATACGGTATATTGAAAGTCATGCGCAAATTTATCGAAACCGTATACGAACGATGTTCGTATGAACTCGAGAATAACATCCCTGGCACTGAAATCTCTCGTAAAATGCAGTACTTTTACAACAAGTAGAGTTTCACGGGAAGTTACTTGACTTGACTTGAAATCAAATCAATATCAAGTCAAGTAATAGTAGCCGAAAATCAAGTCAAGTCAAGTAGTTACAATTTCAAGTACTTGAAAAATCAAGTAGTTATTTTTCAATTACTTGAAAAAATCAAGTAATTATTTTTTTAATTACCAGAAAAAGTTCTTCAAGACAACATTCCATTTTCATATAGTTCTTTATGTTTTATAACAATATCAATAATATAAACTTTTATTCATAAAAATAAATCATACATTCAAATTTAAAAATTAAAAAAAAAAAGATTTGAAAGTATATATGAATTAACAAACTATTTATAGTATATGTATTATGGTAGACCTTAAAAGGGGGCAAGTCGAATTTTAACTGGACCACCCCCTAAAATGGTTCCAAATGAATAAAAACAAATTATACTGACAATGATTCCGCTATAATTTTAATATTTGACCGTGCCTAAATGCATTTTATTTTTTCCCATTTAAATAACATGGCACATTTTGGAACTTTATTTTTCTCCGAGATATTAAGAGGTTTAAAAAACCCATTCATTATTGGAATATATACTAGAATGAGTCGAGATTATGTGGACAAAATCTGAAGTCCCAATTATTATTGTTATTTCGAATAGAGTATAGCTTTTTGGGCTTTTGTGCGATACTTTAACCATCTACAGTTAACTTAATAATAATGATTAGAACTTCAAATTTTGTTGACATATTCTCGGGTCATTCTAGTATATATTCCAATATTGACTGAATTTTTTAAACTGATTCGCGCGTTTTCGTACATAATCGGTTCGTTATCAAGTAGCTTGAATTTGCTTGAAATTGCTTGATCAAGTCAAGTAGTATCGATAGAAAATCAAGTCAAGTCAAGTAATGAATTTTTGAAAAGCTTGATTTTCAAGTCAAGTCAAGTAATTTACAAAAATATCAAGCTACTTGACTTGATGAAACCCTAACAACAAGGTATCGCTCAGACACGATTAGAAAACTACTACTATCTACCCAGGGTTTAAAAAAAAACCTGTTTTAATGGTATGACATCACACCTTCAAAGTGATTAAGTATATACTTTAGGTCTTGCTTTACTCACTCACATATTATAGATTTGACACCACATAATTTCTAATTCGGTGATATGTTTAAAAAAATATATTTTAATAACCCTAGACATTTCGAAAGTATAACAAATGCTAAAATTCATTTTATTGTATCAAAAAAATGAGTACCGGACCCTATTGTATGTTAATATAAATACATATTATATATTCTCAAATAATATTTTTGATAGCCATTTGGTGCTCAAATTGATAAACAAGACTATCAGACTTTAATTTTTTTGGGTATTGAATGTATAATTTCGGGCTGCAATTTGGTGCCCCAATACATGTTTGAGTGACGAATAACAAATATATGGAGATCAAATCAATATTACTTTGATACTTGGTAAAACACAACCCTAATATAATTCGATATTTCATTTCACATTTGAATAAAATATTTTAGTACCACCCTGCGTCAATTCGCAATGTGTTATATGGGTATAGAACCCACCACAACCATACCATATTCGTTGCTTAACGTGACAAATAAATTATGAGTTCAACTTGTTGTTTCCCTGTGAAAAATAGAGCCATATTTATTGTATTAAAGATTTTTATTGATTAATGATCAGTATTGAATCTACATTTAAATTAAAAGTAATCGGTAAGATAGCATAAAGAATTTACCGTTTTCTTATTTGCGCACAGTACGTGAGTTTTGGCAATATTTTTATTATAGGGATCATACTGTTTTAAAGCAGTTAAGAAAGATTAAAATAATTAATTTTTATAATTACAGTATATATCATATAAATTGCGACAGGTGGGTATAAATATTGCAGTAGGGAACATTTTGGTTAAAAATATATATCATCGTGAACTTTTACCCATTGCTGGGTGTGCTACTCTGATTCAAACAGATGTCAGTAATGGGAGAGATGTATGAAACTGCATCTAAATTGAAAGTGGTTTGTTGTTCTAGAAAATCTTTATTGTTATTCGTTAAGCCGTAATATTTTTGTAATATTCTATGACATAGATGTTAAACTTATAGTATTGTAAACAGCGGAGTTCTAGAGTCACTAATAATTGGAGTTTGATAATTTTATCTTTTTTAACACATAAAAATATATAAATATGCATGTGCAAATTACTTTTGTAGAAAAAAAAAACTACGTTTATAGTCCAAGTTTTGATCGCTATTTGCAATCTGTGTCATTCAACATAACATTTCCTTTCGCATGAAGTATACTTATTTGGCGTGGCATCATAAATTTGAACAAGTGTTATTGGGTTTACTTTTGTTGTTTGTTGTTTCGTTATTTTTCTGCATTTCATTCACTTGACAATGAATTCCGGATTTCAAAAACGCGATAGCAGAAGGCTTGAAAGTAATAAAAAATTGGATTAGAGTAGATGTTAAGATGACGTCATAGTACTAAAAACTCGAATATTTTATAAACTAATGACTTTTATACATTTTGTTAGCCTCTATCATACAGTTTTAAGGTCTAGTTTTAATATAAATGACCCATGTTATTATTTATTACTATGGTAAAACCAGAAAAAAAGAGAACAAGTACCATGACTATTGCTACTAATGTTCCGAATTTTTTAAATTTCCTTTCAAAATTGTAAAAAAACCAAAAACATAATAACAACAGTGTTGTATGCAACTTTTAATTCTGTATATTGCATAAAACTAATATACTATGTTAAATCCCTTTGTCCATCCCTAATCACTACCACCCAGTATCCACAAAATTATTAAATATTTTAATCTGTTTTTGAAATAAATTCCTATATGTTTGAATTACTTTGAGTCCAGCTCTGTCTCCACTATTATATTAGAAAATCTATTGATGTAACGGAACGTCTTTTGAACAACAGTTATGTCAAGCTTAGGCCCCTTTCTATTTTGACTTTTTCCATAAATTTCGGGCACCCCTTATGCCTGTTCTGTACAATGACATCTCGATACGGAGAAAACGGATTAACATATTTTTATAGTGGATTATATGTGATATGCATTGAAGATGGCCCTTTAAAGGTACACGGCCCCATAAAATATAATTTTTTGTCTTTTTCCAGTGTTGTATTAATCTCTTTTTGAATAAATAATATCTGATACGACACTGGTAAATGCATTAAGCTGGTAAAAATTCATATTTTGTATCTATAAATTTATTTGAACAGTTAGTTAGTGTATATTTCGGTAATGATATTACTTTTTATAAACCGTTTCGAATTTTATGTTTCCTTGTAAATGATCTACTTTCTATTTTCCGAATTGAAAAATAGATTTATAATTACCGTGAACAAAAATTACTGTTATCCTAATTTGTAATTATATAACTTTTTATTCATTTTTGTTACTTACATTTTAGTTAATTTGTTTGTTAATCCAAAATAAAAAAAAATCATGTAGGTACCAAGTTTACTAATGTACCTATGATGATAGCACAGTATAGAGATAGAGAATATATCCAGTAGCGACACTCTTGTCGCAAACCTTTGATCTGTCTCTCCAAGCTGCTCGGTGTGCAGGAGGTAATAATGAAAAACGCGAAATTAAAAAAAATCTGATGTGGATACCACACGACTTCCTTGTACGATTATTAAACTATACATATTTTTTTAATAATTAAATTACAAAATATTGACAGGCTTAAGCCAAGCCCGAGAAATATTTTGATATAGAACAAAAAATAATTCATTTACTACTGTCATTCTTAAATTAACATTAATCTAACCCGGTTCTTTTTAAAGAGAGTTTTGATTACAACAAAGAAATATTTGATTACAACAAAGAATATGACTAATTTCACAATAAAAATATAATATTTGTTATTGTACGAATCATAAAATTGCACATATTTAACGTAATTTGACATGAACTTTTTGTTTGTCCTAATCCATAGCAAGCTTTATTACAAAAACAAAAAGTATATAATTTTTTAATTTACATATCTCGCTTATACAAAGGGCTAATTTAATAATACTTGATGTGCTAGACACAGAAATTAATTCTCTAAAACTTTTATTTGAAGCATTTTTTTTAAATCAAAATAAAATCATTTTATTCATGAAAAACTGTTAACAACTTCAAGTAATGTACCACTTCCGGTTAGCCTATTTTAACCAAAATCTATTATGTTATTTCGATTGACATAAAAGTCTTGTATATCAAATTTGAAAAGTTTTGGATTATATTTAAAACAGTTATTATCTATTATAGGCTTCATGTAAAGTGCCACTTCTGGAAATTGTGTAAGTGTAATAACCAGAAAGGGAGGTGCACAACTAGATGTTATAGGAGTCCTAAATACAAAATTTCAACTTTCTACGGCTTACCGTTTTTGAGTTAGGTATGCGAGATACGTACGTACGGACGTACGTACGTACAGACGTCACGACGAAATTAGTCAAAATGGATTCAGGGATGATCAAAATGGATATTTCCGCTGAAATCTGAAAACCGAAATTTTTCGCGATTACAATACTTCCTTTACTTACGTACAAGGAAGTAAAAAGTATAAATATGTAAAAAATGTATATTTAAAGAAAATAATAATATTCGTTTATTTTTTATTTATTTTATTAAATTTTTATTGCTAGCGGGAGCATTTTTCATACTATTGCTTGATTTTAAATATGTATAAAAAATGTAAGTAGAACTCATACTGAAGCACTTATCTTATAACAAAGTAACAAAAATTTATATAAACGTTCAAATTCATTGTACTAAACAAATGATAGTTATAAGTATTATATATTTTTCTATCATAATTATAAATTTATAATACAATATAAATTATATTACATTATATTTCTAGAGAATGACAAAAACGACACTTTTCATATATTTTTCATATTTTTACACGTTTGTATCGCATATTTATCTAAATACTTTTTGTAACTCATATTGATTAATTATTAAATATCTCGCTTGAAATATAAATGACAACTGAACACGTCTACGAGTTCCATCTATATGTTTCATTCAATTTCTCACTTTATGGGAATGTGCTCCTCATTATTTCCCCTTTCAACTCGAGCAGCTTGGAAAGAAAATGAGCGAAGTGTCGCTACTGTATAATTCTCTATACTGTGAACACAGTACCATCTAATAGGTACACCAAATAATTACGGGAAAAGTACTAAATAATAATAATAATAATAATAATAATAATAATAACGCAAAAAACATGTTAATTGCTTTTTAAAAAAAAAAACTTTGTTACCAAATATATATAATTCATTAGTATTTAATTGGTATACAGTTCCGTTCAAGATATGGGTATACCTGATAATTATGGTCAAAGCAATAAAAAAAAACAAAAGACTTTTATGTCAATCGAAATAACATAATAGATTTTGGTTAAAATAGGCTAACCGGAAGTGGTACATTACTTGAAGTTGTTAACAGTTTTTCTTGAATAAAATGATTTTATTTTGATTTTAGAAATAAATGCTTCAAATAATTAATTTCTGCGTCTAGCACATCAAGTATTATTAAATTAGCCCTTTGTATAAGCGAGATATGTAAATTTAAAAATTATTTTTTTGTAATAAAGCTTGCTATGGATTAGGACAAAAAAATAAAATGTTCATGTCAAATTACGTTAAATACGTGCAATTTTATGATTCGTACAATAACAAATATTATATTTTTATTGTGAAATTAGTCATATTCATTGTTGTAATCAAATATTTCTTTGTTGTAATCAAAACTCTCTTTAAAAACTACCTTTATGGTCGCTATATATCTTACTGTTTTGAAGTTAAAATTAATATTTTGTAATTTATTTATTAAAAAAATATGTATAGTTTAATAATCGTACAAGGAAGTCGTTGGTGTCCACATCAGATTTTTTTAAGTAGGCCAAGCAAACATTTAACTATTAAAACAAAAGAAACTTTTCTGTCATTTTTGTATGTCATTGTTACGTATTATATTATTTTTTCGAAATGTTCCAAATTTCGTTATTCTTTTTTTTTATTTCGCGTAAAGACTAGTTAGTCTTACAAAATTAGGGTAATTTTTTGCAAATAAATTGCATGCTAGGAATACATTTTGCTGGGTCTTACATCAATAAATAAAATCAGTTTTTGTTAAATCTGCTACCATTATTAAATTAATTATTACAAAGGTAACGAAAATTACCTTAATTGTACTAATGGATAACAATGAAATACGAAAATGATAGATAATTTTCTTTTGTTTTAATGATTAAATGTTTACGGAACCTACTTAATTTTTTTAAAATAGAAATGAAATACTAACTTTGAATTAATATTTATCAAATTTTTCGCAATGTAAGGGTATGATATTATTATATCGTTGAATTCAGAAGAAAATTCTCTATTTAATTAGTTAATAAAACATATATAATGCCATTTAAAAAAATGTAACATTGATCCATAAGTTGAGTACCACTGGCTTTAAAATAATAATGGTTATGTCAACATGTGTCCCCCTATATGCTTTACAAAATATCTTAATCACTTTTTTGTGTAACTTCTCATATTCACGAATAAATGGCACTGTTCCATTATCTTGATACACCCTGTATACATATATACATATATTGAGGTGATCGATAAAAATTCTAAATCAGTCCCAAAAGCAATAAAGCATTACAAAACAAGCTAAACAGCTTTCAAACATTCTTCAACGTCATTAAACTAAATCACCTACGATGTCGATTAGTTATATAATTATTCTTTACTAGTTGTACCAAAGACCTAGCTTACGTTTATGTAGTACATCTCGAGTACTAGCAAAACTGGGGCGTTGTTAGTAGTTGTTGAGTTATATTTAACCATATTTGAAAACGAAAGTTGGTCGAATGATCGGTGAACCGTAACGAACTTTAACAACCCTCGGAGAATGTTTTTTAGGTGAGCAACGTTTTTCGAATGCAAAGAATTTTTTTATATTACTTTTATTTTTAAAAGCTAAAATTGACCAAAAAAAAATTTTTAAATGTATCAATTTTATTATTTACCAGAATACTTTATAAAAAATTCTTAAATGGAAATTATACAGGGTAAATACGAAAATCCGTGACAAAAGTTTTTAAATTGAGAAAGCATTTTTTTTCAAATAATTTAATATGCCAAATTTTTGAATTTTCGTCTAAAAATGAACGCCAAAGAGGTAAACATATGTTAGAAAATGGTCATTCTTTTGATAAGTCCAGTGTAGAAATTGTACATCATGAAAGGAAAACCCGAAGATTATTATTCCTAGAAGCCTTTGAAATTAGGAAAGCCCTTAAAGAGAAACAATATCTGACGAACGACCAACTGGACTTAATACAGGCACCGCTTCTAGAAGTTTTAATCTCGAGTTGTCCAAAAACACCCCCCACCTGTACAATAGATTAGATATATAAAAAATAATTTTCTGTAAACAGTTAGTTATACCTTCTGATGATGGCCTTGTAAGCCGAAATTGCAATAAAGGTTATTCTTAATTTTGTGAAACTTTAGCGAGTGGTTATTATTATCATTATTATACCTTATTATTAAATTACTAGTCAAGAATTGCTTGAGGCACCCGGTATAGAAAAAAATTAATATAAAAGTCGCTCTTATTTATTATTAATAAATAAATTCCTATCTCTTACAGTAAGAAGAAAGTTTTATTAATCAATATGCAAAAAGCCATCCTGAAAATCTAACTGCAATAATATTTGCTATAAAATGGCATCCTAAATTGACATTAAACATTAAATATTGTACAAGAAGGTACGAGACATTGCGAATTAAGTCGAATGTGCCCTATACTTTCACTTATAGATTGAAATATCGTTCAATATTGCTCGTGCCGCATTTAAATTTAATGAAGTATGATTTAGTTATTTGTCGTAATTATTCCTTTAGGCCTGTAATGATTGAATTATGATTCAAAGAAATTTTAACCTGAACTCATGCGCTGAAAATTCATGCCCTTTAGTTGCTGGTCGTAGTGGTCGTAATTAAAAATTTATCATCTAGGCATCGAAAGTAATTTTTCTTTGTAAGAATAGAATTCCTACACTCAACAATATAAGTAAAATAAAGATGTAAACATCTTAAACAACATTATAAATCTTGTAAGAAAAATAAAATCTTATTTTACAAAAGTAAATGACACTACATTAAGCCTAATTAAAATGATTGCATAGATATTGTACTAGTGTAGGACGTTATAAAGAAATATAAATGAAGATGTATTTCAAATGTGAATGCATTTAATAGACTAATTTGTAATCTGCTCTATAAATATATACATTATAAAAACCATTTAACGATGCAAATATTCTCCTTTCTCCAGGGGTTTTTCTTTTCTCTTTGACTACATTAGTAAATGGACAGATCATACTAATCCTACAAATCCCATATTGAGCTTAAAGGTCTAAATATATAAAATTAAGGATTATTGAGTTTTCTTGATGTTTGGACCTTGCTATTTCTCTAATAATATAATCTAACCTGACGCACTAAAGGCTGGTTCCTATATCTGCAGCCGCGATGAACTTATACTACAGTACCCAGTACCGGTTACCATTTAGTTTTTCAAGGCAACTGGCCCCGGCAGCCAAAGCACTTCCAAAAATTTAAATAACAGAAGATAATGTAAGTTAGGAATTTCAAGTCATAACAAAAATACTAATAACTTGGTAAATAATGAAAGTAACTTCATCTTCTGTGTTATTCGTCACCCTAAAGATCTAATTATTATACCTTCTTAATTATTTCAATCACAAATGAGACCAGCATTCAATTTTCCCATATTTACAATCTTGTACAACCCCAATTACAATGTGTTATGTGATATTTCCACGCATACTTCATTACTGCTTACTGTAGTATTGTGGGAGGCAAGATTCTCGGAAACCTTTAAAACTCTTCCACGAACTCTTAGCACCGCAGATTTTTGATGAGGAGGTTTTTTTTTCTTTAAGATTTTTAATCTTAACGAAGCGAGTGACATTGTTTATGATTCTTGGCTCGTGATCCATATATCCAAAATGATTGATTATAAAATGGTTATCCACGATCTGATTTTTTTTTTATTATAATATTCCGTACATAATACTTTATATGTAGTTGTCTATGCAAGAAAAACCAATGTCAATTTTAGACCAAAATTAGATCAATTGTCTAATCGGCATCCAATGAACCAATGTCATAAAACAATATATATATATATATATATATATATATATATATATATATATATATATATATATATAATGCAATAAAAACCTATCACAAACGGGGATTAGAAAAGAACAAAAACTAATTTAATATGAATTGGATTTAAAACCCGGCCCATATTATTTTAGTTTCAAAACGGAATATATCTCTTCTAGAGAGATGAACACCTAAATTTCTTCCGTAATACTCGTATTTCTTAGTATAATGTAATACCTCCACCGTAATACCTTTACAAAATACCTTTCGACTAATTATTTCTAATTCTATTTTATGATTATTTGTATTCGTTGAATTAAAATACTTGACAAAGAATGCATGATCTTTCCAATAATTGCAGTACTGCTCTTACAGTTAGCGTTAGATTCTTCGGTTGTGCAATAACACATGGGATAAATAGGTTAGTCAGAACAGACAAACCATCCCAAGTATGTGCGGAATGTTACGTGTACTCGCATGCTTTACCTTTGCGTGTTACTAGGTAAGGAAAAGTATTTCTGTTTCCTGTAAACAAATTAGAGCAGCTAGAAACGATAATGGGAAGAACTTTTTTTCTTAATTTGCTTGACATTAAACAAGAATTCCTCTGTCATATGCAAGTGTGACAAAATCAAAGGCTTACTTCTGAGGTCATTTTCAGTAAAAAATGTCAAATAAACATAAGTCGTATTCTTTTAATGTATATCCCAATAAGAGCATATTGGATTTAATATTATAAAAGTGAAAGTTTGGCGTCTATACAACTCTACACCGTTTTATATATCGACGGCAAATTTTGTAGAGATATTCTTTAAGCTTCCGGACGTGTCGTAGAAATAGTTAAAGTTTTACATAGTTTTTTTTATAATTAATTTTCAAAGTTTACATAAGCAAAGCATTGGTTTCGAAAGTGGAAAGAGCAGCGCTAGAGTTACTAATGACCTGGATTGAATAAGTTTTAGACAAAACATAATTTTGAATGTTCTTTACAATAACTTCAATGTCCAAGATTAGCAACATTGAGTGTTAGACTGACAGATATGTAAACATAGGTTTTCCAATTAAGTATGTACTTTGGCACTGAAGTTCTATTTTTCATTACGAACGTGGAAACTATTTTCCGAGGCCCGTAGAGCCGGGGAAAATAAACCATATGATACATATATTTCTATTGTTGCAAATATTTGCAACGAGTACAGCTAGTTTTTAAATAAAATAAATCCTTTTTGTTTGTGATTTTTACAGAATATTTAAGTACACATGTTCCGATTAATTATGGAAAAAAGTCATTCAAATTACCCTTTGAGGAACCACAAAGATTTTGTTCAGAAAATCATCGTTAGCGGTTAGGCACGTTTTTATTTGAATAGGTTCGTGAATAAGAAGAATTTGGAACACCGAGAATCCTCGAGATTCCAATGCATCCTCAATACACCCCTGTTTGGTGTGCATTTTGGTCAGGTGGCATGATTGGGTAATACTTTTGAAAATGAAACTGAAACCGCTGTAACTGTAAATGGTGCTCGTTACCGCAACGTAGTTACGGGGTTCTATTGGCGTCAATTGGTTGATATGGACCTCAGTGACATGTGGTTCCAGCTTTCCAGCAGGACGGCGCCACCTGTTATCAAATGGCCAGCAAGAGCTTGTGATTTGACGCCATCCGACATCTTTTTGTGAGATTTTCTGTAATCAATGATTTATCCCAACAATCCGCAAGCACAACCGGAATCCATTGTGTTAGTAATGAAATTGAGCCACATCTCTGCTAAAAAGTCATTGAAAATTTCGTCAAAATGATTAAAGTATTCGAAAAGAGTTGTGACATACTTTCCATAATTGGGACAAGCTTTAATTATCAAAATACAAGAAATTAAAATTTTATGAATCACAGTTAATATTCATGTTGTAAACAAAACATGGGAAATCAAAATACAATTTAATTTTATTCTCGTTTCTGAATTCTCTCGATCGATCAAGCATTGTCTGTCGTGTTAGATTGGTGAATTGCCCATTCTAAGTGTCTAATGCCTAATATCTAGTATCCTTTGGTGACTATTCTTCACTTTGTCGACCGGTAGCTCGCTGTCGGTAATTTGTAAAAGCCTTTGTCTACGGCAGCAGAGCGCCTGCAGTTAGAGCAAGTCGCAAGTCGCATGTGCAATGTATGCAAACATTTGTTTCGAATGTCGCTTTATATTTATAGGCCTTTGTTAGTAAACATCGCCGATTTAATTGTGTGTATCTGATGCGAGATTTTATAACGTTTTTATGAGTATTGTATTTTAAAATATTAACAGAATTGTTCAGTAATCTGTCAGCGAACAATGGGGAGATGATTCATAATTGGAAGGAGAAAATAATTCTCTTCTGTTTTTGAAAATTTGAAGTAACATTACATTAGTATTACTATTATTGGGTATTTAAAAATAGGTTGTATTTAACCAAGCACCAAAGTCATATTAATTTGTTCTCGAAATATTTGTTATTCGACATCCAAAATAATATTCGGGCACCAAAATTTCAGTCCCAAATTCATGATCATTACCGGCAAAAAGTAACGTTTGGTAGCCTGTTTATTAATTTGAGCGCCAAATATTTAATTTTCCTATCAAAAATATTATTGGAGACCAACATTTGATCACGAATATGTACAGAAACTTGGTATCCAAATATATAGATATTTTTTATATGGACTTTTGTTAATTATAACCTAACCAAACACACAAAAATTTTCACGCTTCCAAAATTTGTGCTTTTTATATAAGTATAAAATGCTCAATTATTATTTTTGACATTCGTTTATTATCTCAGGTTATCAAAATACAAGTTTGCTAGGCAAAACACATTTTTTTAATGCTAAATTAATTTTGGTGCTTATTTAAATTATTTGCATCATACTTCATATTGTAAGGGACTCATGACTATTGAGGAAAGTATGAAACAAAACTATTATCGTTATTTTTTTATTTAAAAGGCTAATTCTATATATCAGTTTTATTAGCCTAATAAATATAAAACAAATGAAAGGTATGCGAAAAATAACACCTATATCCATTTTTATCAGAAATTATATCAATAATCTATATACAGGAAAAAATATTTTTTTAAATTATAATCTATCTTGTAGATGTACATAGATTTTCTGAATTTTTTGGTGTCTAAACTTTTAATTTAATAGTTTGGTAACCCCCAATAAACTTAACTTAAAATGTATTAAAAGTAGAACTCTAGTATGTTATTTCAAAAAAATTGTCTTAAAATTAACAATTATTATCTCAAATCTGTCAATATAATGTGCCATAAAATACAAAAAATATCTATTATTAATTTATTTGTAATTAATAATTATTCATATTGTTCTACATAGTTATTGGTTTATAGTAAATAAATCGATATTTATTTATTAACAATGTAATATTAACCCATTTCCAAGCAATTGGTTAGAAAGAATTTTTCTACTCAGTATTTAACAATAATTTACATACTGCTAATACATAATTGATGATTTTCTACGTTAATTACAAAAATATATAATTGCATGTAATAGAAAATATTTTATAATAATTACACAATATTAACCAGTAGCACCGCTTCAATGCACATACTATCTACCACACAAATTACAATTTGGCAAATGTAATTTCAATTAACTGTCTGTAGGTAAAATTATTTTGTCAAATGTCAAAACTTTGACATATTGTCTGGTATTACTGAAAAACAAAAATATACGAGTAGGTATAATATATAACCTACAGAGATATCAAAATATAGAATTGCTAAAAACAAAAATTAAATAAAAAAGGGAATGATATGTTAATATTTACAAAATAGAATGTGAAATTTCAAAAATAAATATTGTTTTATTACCATCTTACAAGAATTGATAAAAATCTTAATGGTCCACATTCACACTTTAGTGAATAAATTTTTTATCTTAAATCTACGATGTTTTATTACATAGTTTAGCTACCTGAATAAAACATAAGATTGAGGATGAATGAATGTGTGTTTCAATATAAATTTCGAGAATATTATTATTTCTACAATGATTAAATACGGTACTGCACGAATGTAAATATTGTATTATGCTCTAGTTAGTAACTTTTCAATTTTCTAACATATTAATTTTTTCCTGTAAAATAGTATATAAGTAGAAGATAGTTATTAGTGTTTAACAATATAAACATAATAAGTTATTTTTTATATTACCTGCGACTACAGGGTGTTCATTTTAAATGAGACACCATTGCTCTCTCGAGAATTATAAGAGCTACAGAGAAGGTTAAATTGGCAAACAATTTCTATATTTTTTAACGCATATGCAATGAACGTTCGACCAGTGGTTCTCAAAGTATGGGCCAAACTTTTTTATTTTATTATTTATTTATTATTCGTTAGAGAATTTAATTCTGAATTCAATGATATATATTCATACTCATAAAATGATTTTTTTGAGCAATATGCATATAAATTTTTATATTAATTTTATTTAAATATGACCGTTATAAAAGTGCCAAGAATGGAATAAATAAATACTTGTTATTTTGTTAACATATAATTAGATTGTGATAAAGGTCATACATAAATATTTTATTCTCCAATATTTTATATTTTTTTATTATTAAATGTCACTTATTTCGTTCATGGCAATCTAATTCTTATAATAGGCATATTTAAATAAAATTAATATAAATATATATTTACATTTTTCTCAGAAAAATCGTTCTGTGAGAGTATTAAAATGTTATGGCCCGTATTCCGAGCGCACTTTTATAATAAAAGTGCTTTTATGAAACGCGCTTTTACATTATATTCTTATGAGGAGTGTCTCCATAACAGCGCTTTTATTATAGAAGTGCGCTCGGAGTATATCTTTGAATTCAGAATTAAATTCTCTATCGAATAAGCAATGTAAAAAATATGTTTTTATTAAAAATAAAAGTTAGGTTTTGTATATTGAAAATCACTGTTTTAATTTTTTTTTTGTTTGTTACATTCGTCTGGTAACATACATATAAATTGCATGCCAATTTAACCTCCTTGTAGCTCTTATAGTTCTCGATAGTCATGGTGGCCCATTTAAAATGCCTGTATACAGTGTGTCAGGGTAACGTGTGAAATATTGGGAAAATTGTTATATAAACGCAAATTTTGACCTGTGCCCTATAAAAAAAGAAAAAAAAACATTTTGGTAGAATGTTGTTGGGCGTTTGATAATCTGACAAGGACCATGGAAAAGATTTCGGTTGATGGGAAAACAATAAGACAAACGAGTTATCGAGATTGAGAAGCTTTGTACGAATAAAAATAAATTTAGTTTGAATACAATCGAACACGTAAGGTGCAAAACAAATTCGCTTACACTTGTTTTATTTGCCAACATGGATTCACTTGGCACATCGGTTTTTTGAGTGCAATGCACTTTAAAAGGATTCAATTCTATTTCTTTTTAAGGAGATGAAATTTCACTGTTTTCTTTACAAGCTACACAAAAATATAATTTTTTTTAGTGTTATTTTCCAATTTAAAAACTTTAATGAATTTCATTAAATTATTAATACATAATTAAATTAAAAACATTTTTGGGTATGCGAGTATTTTTAATGAAATTGAAACAACAGGTATATGACACCACATATTTACACCAATAACCAAACAAACATATATCATGTATCCCAAGCAATCCATACATTGGCATAGCAATTTAACATGAGAAAAAGTTTTTTTTTAAAACATTATCTGTCACAAATAATTCTGGCAGATGTTAAAATTTCATGGTATACAATTCTGAATTCTTTGATATATTTTTGAATTTACTAGTAACCGAGTAAATTTAATTTAAAAACACAGTAAAAAATGTGATATATTTTTACCATGACTTTAAATTAAGATTACTTGGTTACCTCCCAAAGATGTAAATTTAAAAAAATTGACAAAAAAATTCATAATTTTATGCTATAAAATTCTATATACGAGGGTTGCCTTTTATATTTCGGGATTAGAGAACAAAAACAAATATTTATCATCGAAATTGGCTTTATTGTTTTTCAAAATATTCTCCATGAAGATTGTCAGGAGATCAACTTAGAATCAAGTCATGATACGTTGTTGTCTTTTGTCTACAGTTTTGACAGATCATAAATTATGTATTGTAACGTTAATAAATATTAATAAATAGAGTTTAAATACATACTAGTAGTTGTTATTTAAGTGTGAAATACAACACATGGTGCCGAAACCCAGTTGGAAAACATAGAAAAGATGGCAAATAATGAAGAAAGCGTTTCAGGGTACAGACCGCCTAAACGCTTACAAATAAATAATGATATGGACATGTCTGGTGTTTGGAAAACGTGGTCACAACAATATAATTGGTACGAGATGAAGACAATAATAGATCCAGAAGCAGCTGTCATCTATAATACCTTCAATTTAAAAGAAAGCGTGCAAAATCAACTAGAGATAATAAAGAAAAAAATTGATGAGTACTTTGTACCTAAAATCAATACAACTTACGAAAGGTACGTATTCAATAATGTTCAACAGAAAAACGATGAAAGCTTTGATGAGTTTTTGACTAGACTAAAAAGCAAATGCAAGAACTGCTCTTTCGGTAAATTGGAAAGCAGCCTGATATGCGATCGTATAGTGGTTGGAATCAAAAGCGACACCGTAAGAGAACGCCTTTTAGCGGAAGACAAACTCACGCTGGAGACTGCAATAAATATATGCAAGTCAAACGAACAAACGAAGAAGCACATGCAAAATATGAAGGATAATCAAGATAGTCAAGAGGTAAACATATTAAAAATGAAAAAAGAAGCAAGATCAGTACGAAATAAAGAAGAAACATTTAATTGCGGAAGATGCGGAACAAAACATGGAAAAAAAGTTGCCCAGCTTACGGAAAAAAATGTAAGAAGTGTCAGAATGTAGGACATTTTGCTATACGATGTAAGACTAAAGAAATCAAATATGTTTGTGAAGAAAACGAAGTCAATGAATTGCTTCATATAGAGACGTTAGAGGGAGACGAATCATCGTTGGAAAGTTGGTATGAAACATTAATATTTCCTAAAAACGTAGAAGTAAAATTTAAATTAGATTCTGGAGCACAGTGTAACGTAATTACACAAAAAAATGCCAATTTAGCCCAACTAAAAATAAATAAATCCAAAATAAAAAATTTAGTCTCGTTTTCAAATCACCATATAAAAGTTACAGGTGAATGCATCACAGAAATTAGATTAAAAGAGTGTAAAGAAAAAATCAAACTTCTAATTGTACAAGAAAACGTACAACCTGTATTAGGTAAAGAGACTTGTGTTAAATTAGGATTAATAAAACGAGTAGATGTTTTATCAAAAGAGTTATTTGAAGGGCTAGGATGTCTCAAAGGATTTACATATGATATAGAATTAATAGAAAATCCTAAATTAGTCATACATCCACCCCGAAGAATAGCCTATTCAATCCGAGACGAGGTGAAGAAAGAGTTGGATAATATGACCAAGATGGGCATCATAGAACCAATAAACGAACCAACACCAGCAGTGTCTCCACTGGTAGTGGTTAAGCAAAAGGACAAATTGAGATTGTGTATAGATCCATCTGATATTAACAAGAACTTGAAAAGAAGACATTATCCATTAAACACTCTCGAAGAAATCACAGCAAAAATAAATGGATCTAAATGGTTTACGTTATTGGACTGCAAGAAAGGATTTTGGCAGATTCCTATAACAGAAAGAACATCCAGATATTTAACATTTGCAACACCTTAGGGTCGTTATAAATGCATGCGACTACCATTCGGATTAGCTTCTGCTCCTGAAATATTTCAACAGGTAATGTGTACCATATTGAAAGACATAAAAGGAGTAGAATGCTCTATTGATGACATACTTATTTATGCTGTTGATCGAAATGCCTTGCAAAAAATTACAAATGTAGTACTCAAAAGACTACAAAACGCTGGACTAAAGCTAAATGCAGAAAAATGTAAGTTCGAAAGAACTCAAATAAAATGTTTAGGTCACTTATTAACAAGTGAAGGATTACTCCCAGATCCAGAAAAAGTAAAAATAATTTCTCAAATTAAAACACCTACAAATGTAACCGAGCTGCAAAGATTTTTAGGTATGGTAACTTACCTTTCAAAATTCATTCCAAATCTTTCCGATATTACAGCTCCTCTGAGAGTATTACTCAAAAAAGAAACAGAATGGGTATGGGATTCTTCTCAAAGCACAGCGTTTGAAGAATTAAAAGAAAAGTTAAAAAATCTTGCACTTTTGGCATATTACAATCCTAAAGAACAGGTAACCCTTTCGGTAGATGCAAGCAGCAAAGCTGTAGGTGCAGTTCTAATGCAGCAAGGACGACCCATCGCATACAGTGCTAAATCACTTACAGAAACGCAACAGAGATACAGCCAGCTAGAAAAAGAACTGCTAGCTATAACAACAGCTTGTAGGAAATTCCGTGAATACATATGGGGAAATTCGAAGGTGGAAATTGAAACTGATCGCAAACCATTAGAGACAATACTCAAAAGAAATTTACATGAAACCCCAGCCAGATTACAAAGGATGATAATTGAAGTACTACCATATAATTTAACAGTAAAATACAAGAAAGGTACCGAATTATATATAGCCGACACTTTAAGTAGAGATTGTTATACTGAATCAGAAGCTGAAGATAACAAAAATCAGTTATCTATCTATGTTGTAATCCCCATGTCTCAAGAAAAAATAAAACAAGTAAAGAACTTAGTAAACACTGACACAGATTTACAAGCACTCAAGAAACAAATTTTGGAAGGATGGCCCGAAAATAGATCAGAAGTACCTCACATATTACATAAATATTGGACCTACAAGGAACAGCTGTCGTTTAATGAAGATTTAATATTTAAAAATAATCGCATACTAATTCCTCCAGTTATGAAAGATAATGCAATAAAAGCATGTCATCTAAGTCACAAAGGAGTTCAATGATCACTGAACTTAGCTAGAGATTATGTATTTTGGCCTAATATGACGACAGACATTACAAATTACGTAGAAAGTTGTAAAACTTATAATAAATATCAAAAGAATAAACAAATGGAGCTAATATTAAAACAAGAAGTTCCTACACGCCCATGGTCGATAGTAGCTTCAGATATTTTCGAAATTAAAGGAATCCACTATATTATCATTAGTGATAGTTATTCCGGATATTTCGATTTTGAAAAATTAACTACATTAACAAGTCGAAAGGTAATACTTATTTTTAAAAAAATGGTTTGCAACTTATGGAGTTCCGGATAATTTGATGACCGATAATGGAAAACAATATGTATCCGAAGAATTCAAATATTTCACAAACAAGTGGCAATTCGTTCACCGATGTTCTAGTCCAAAATTCCCTAGATCCAATGGATTAGCAGAACGTTATGTACAAGAGACTAAAAATCTTATCAAGAAATGCCTCGACGATGGTTTCGATGTATATTTAGCATTATTACACCACAGGAATACGCCGCGAGAAAATTTAGGATCTCCAGTTCAAAGATTAATGGGTCGAAGAACCAAAACACTTCTTCCAACATCCAACAAACTTCTTATACCAAAAATAATGCTGAATATAAAACAAAAATTAAACATAAAAAGGGAAAAAGAAATTTTTTATGCCGACAGAGGGAAGACGGATGAAAAAATATTCAACGATAATGAACATATATTTTACAAAAATGAAAATGAATGGCTCCCCGCTAAAATAATTCAAAAATTACCTGAACCTAGATCATATTTAATTCAGTTAGAAGATGGTAGACAGCTTCGACGAAATTCATGGTTTTTAAGAAGAAAAAGAGGGATGTCAGGAGATCAACTTAGAATCAAGTCATGATACGTTGTTGTCTTTTGTCTACAGTTTTGACAGATCATAAATTATGTATTGTAACGTTAATAAATATTAATAAATAGAGTTTAAATACATACTAGTAGTTGTTATTTAAGTGTGAAATACAACACAAAGATCAATACACTTTTGCATGCGTTCGAAGGACTTTTTCCACTCCGATAGAGGTATCTCCAAAACATGCATTTTGAACGCAGCAACCGCTTTTTCAGTAATAGAAAAAGTTGACCTCGAAATTTTTTTTTCATGTTCGGGAGTAAAAAGAAGCCATTGGGTGCGAAATCAGGTCTATACGGCGGATGACTCATCTAATCGAAGTTTTGAGCGCTCAAAAAGTCACTTGTTCGAGCCGATGTGTGAGAGCTCGCATTGTCATGGAGGAGAATGATCCGTCTTCGGCGGTTGGTTTTCCTTATTTCTCCGAAGACTTGTGGCAAACAAGAAATTTTTTTTTGATGTTCGGGAGTAAAAAGAAGCTATTGGGTGCGAAATCAGGACTGTACGGCGGATGACTCATCTAATCGAAGTTTTGAGCGCTCAAAAAGTCACTTGTTCGAGCCGATGTGTGAGAGCTCGCATTGTCATGGAGGAGAATGATCCGTCTTCGGCGGTTGGTTTTCCTTATTTCTCCGAAGACTTGTGGCAAACAAATGGTTGTGTACCATTCAGAATTGACCATTCTACATTGCACCAATGGTACGATTGAGACATGCCCAGTTTTTCCGAAAAAAACAGGCGACCATTTGATTCAAAGTGCTTCGAGCACGAACGACTTTTATTGGGTTTGGCTCGCCTGGGAAGACCCATACAGTCGACTGCTGTTTACTTTCAGGCTCATACGCGTAGATCCACGATTCATCACCTGTCACAATGTCATACACATGTTTTGAAGCACCGCGATCGAATTTTTTGAGCATTTCTTGCGACCAATTGACACGAGCTTGTTTTTCAACGATTGTCAAATTACGTGGGATCCAACGCGAACAAATATTTTTTACGGGCAAATATTCTTGCAATATTGAATGTATGCTGGTCTCACTAATATCTAACGGTACCTCAATCTCACGATAAGTCACATAACGATCTTACAGTATCATTTCACGCATCGCATCAATGTTTTTCAGAACAACAACCGATTTTGGGCGACCTTCACGAAATTCGTCCTTGAGCGAACTACGGCCACGATTGAAGTCGGTAAACCATCGATAAACATTGGTCCTTGATGGTGTTTTATCACCAAATATCAAATTAAGTTCATCGATGCACTGTTGTTGAGTTAATCCACGTCGAAAGTTGTAAAAAATAATCGTACGAAAATGTTCACGATTTAATTCCAATTTTTGGCCGATATGAATTTTTCAAGTTACTGTAAACAACACAAATAGCGCTCGTACGTCAAAACGTTCTGAGTAAGCATACCGTCTAACTAATTAGAGTTATTAGTAAAAATATGTCTGATGAGGTGCACCTTCAAAGAGCTATAACTCTGTAACGAAACGTTTGCAGATATACCTCCATATAATACTTTTTACCCAAAATGACCTGCCCAATATATGATTTAATTTTGGAATACCTGTTATGAATCATGTAAAATTTAATGTTAAAAGTTGAATGCTTTAGCTTGTCAAAAATAACAACAATAGTTTCTTTGGTTCATTGTGGTTATTTCTAATATTTGTTTACCATTAAAAAATAATGTCTAAAACCTAGAAAATAGGATTATATTTTCGTTTATATTAATAATTAATTTTCTAATTTTAATACCAAAATGACATTTTCGACATTTATCAAATTTAAAAACCATCACTTTCTATTAAAATTTATCATTTGTGATTTAGTAGCAGTAAAACATTTAAATATATATATACAATTTTCCTTGACCTCTGCAATAATAAATGGATGATCTATTATCTTTATAGAATACTTAAAACACTATAATTATGATATTTTATACGCACCGCACAATAAAAAATTTAAATATAGTGATTTTAAGGCTTTCATAAAATAGTAATACATTAACACTTATATAGATGACTTTGACAAAGAGAACATAAACATAAGTATATAATTTCATTATATATATATATATATATATATATATATATATATATATATATATATATATATATATATATATATATATATATATATATATATATAGTATCCACGGCATTATTAACGAAACAAATTTTCAATGTAAATTGCATATTAAAAAAAAAAACAAGGAACATGTATGTAAATGATATTACTTGGAATCGTAGCTCACGCACACTCATAAAAAATACTGTCTTGTGTATATTGACCCTGTGACGTAACCAAAAAAGCTTCCTTCTTATTTACAATTTTAATTTTGTAGGGTGAATTTATGAATTTGCGTGTATGCTGTAAAATATTCTTTACCGTTATTCAAATAAAAAAAAAAACTTCGCTAACATAACACGAGACTAAATGCATTTATATTTGACAAGTGCAATAAAGAAAATTTTCGGTGGTAGTTCATTAACTTTTGATAAATATCGAACACAAACTGGTTCCAAAATATATCTAATTTACTAAAGTAGGTTATTGTTATTAAAAATTTAATCACTCAGGCTATTTTGGTATTACATATTGTGCAATATTATTATATCTCGTCAATTAGGGTAAAAGGTGTACCTAATATAATGTATATAATTTAAATTAAATACATGCGTAAATTCAATTTAACTTCGAGAAAGTTAACTAGTAAGTAGTATTTTATTTGTTTAAAAGAAAAACTGTATAAATATTACATAATCAGCTAATAGCATGTGAAACTATAATTTTGTGTACATTGCTAGATTCACAAATATTTTGTTATGTTAATGGTTAAAGTAAATACGGTAACTGGTACGATAAACTTTTACACGTTATTAACATTTTTTTAACTAAAAATGTAGTGTACTGCCATATAATATATTTATTAACTATTTCCTCTATGTATTGTGTAATAATGATTAAGGTAATTAATTAATGAATTTGTGGTGTGAGCTGTAACTGATAGGGAATAGGGGAGTTGGTATCTGACCGGTGAAGAATAAAGACATGTTTGCAAAGATTTAGGAAGTGTTTTATTTATTTATAACCTGCAGTGAATCCTGGGAATCCTGAGAGAAGATAGTGAATACTACAAAAAACTTTTTTAAATCAGCTTTTGTTAGTCGATCGTACATAATTACTTAAAAAATGATTTTTACGAAAATATTGCATTGTCCCAGGCTCTGTATGTGTGCTAAGTTTCAATTATACCGGGTGATGGCGGACATAAGTATTTTAGTTTTATGCAATTTCCTAGTCTCCTGTTCATTTCACGGCAAAGTTGTATAAAATTATAAGCTGCATACGAAACTGTTTTCATTTTTTTATTGTTTTTTGTTTCTTTATAATTTTAATAATAAATTTCATAATTTCGATTCATTAGCAGTACGTGGTACCAAAATTTCAAAGGAAGATCTAACCAAAAATAGACTTGAACTTTCAAAAACTGGCACTAATAAATTTGATTACAAAACTGTGTGATCTAATGACGATATCATTTTCGCCAAAGTTGAAGGTTTTATTAAAAAAGTAACATATTTTGATTCTATATTATAATAATTTGTATTGTATATACTTACACCACTTCTGTATATTACTAATTTTGGAGCGCCTGTACAAGGCGTATTTTGTATAATTTTGAATTATGAATCGTACTTGTAGTTCATAGAAATAATATTGTCTGCACATGCATAACTTCATATTTACACATTTATACTAATCACAGTTTCAACATTTTTAACATCTAATATTTGTCAAAAATTAACCTCAACAAGTGAAATTAAATAAAAAATTGAGAGTATCACAATTTAATTATTTTAAATCTATATTAATTCTATTCTGAACTATTTGAAAGTAACCTAATAAAATCGAACTGGAGAATCATTGTATATTAAAATACATATGTATCTTAACAAATGAAGTATAGAATGTGATATACATAAGCGCTAAAAAAGATATAATTTTTCCATAAACAAAATTAATTGTTAAGTACCACAAAATTCCAGGCAAAAATATTTAATATTTTCATTCATACTCTGGCTCTGGACCTCAGTGATGTAAGTGTTAGCACTAGATTTAGTATGTAATGAAACAAAATAGATAAGAATATAAATAAAAGAAGAATATCATTATTATTACTTGCAAAACAATTATTTTAATAAAACCATAAATGTGGTTGGCACTTTTATCTCCTTGCTACAAACTGTATTTGTAATATATTTACGCTTTTCATTCCAATACCATATGTTAATATTATTATGCACCTGTTAAAAAAATAAGAAAGTTGTTATTGTTACTTTTGTCCTTAAGTTAAAAATTAAATTACCATCAACCACATATTTTAAATATCCTGAAATGAATCCTCCATTTCTGAAAATAGAAGCTATTACAATAACAAAAATACATTAGTGTATTTGTAATTAAATATAAATTTTGTTGTGGTTCAGAAAACAGCTTTATGTCATCGGCTACTTTAATTACCTAACCATTCCTATAAAAATTATTGTAGAGAAATCTTATATCCTCAGGGTTCACGTTTCTTATAAGAGAATAATTGAAAATGGACGGATATATTGGGTGGACGAATGAAATCATAAAAAAAAACTAGGAAAATAATCTACTAATAATATTTCGTCATCGGTCATTATTACAAAATTTTACCTCGGGGTCGAAAAAAAAATTAATAGACAATTTTTCATTCACTATTATTAGGGAAAAATACAAGAAACATAAATTTAAAAAGTGACTATTTTCACAAATTATATACATACATATAAAAATAATTAGATATTTTGACTTTTGGCTAAGAATTTGTCGAAAGGAAAAACTTATCCTAATAAAATTTCTCGTTATCTCTTTTAATTTTACAGATGCTCCAGAAAAACAAAAATTTTAACCCCGCCGACCGAAATTGCTTTCGTCGAGAGGAACAACTATTATTTGAATATTATGAAATCTAAGCCTAATATTCATCATATAATTTAAAAAAGAGTTGTTAAGATATCTGGCATGCTTTACAATGTTGCGTAATCTTAAACATTCTCTGAGAAAAGGACTGTTTGATAGGAGCTCTTGCATAGTTGACATTGAGTAATATTAATTTCTCTTGACCCTCTTAATTCGGTTTCGCGTAAAATTTACTACTGGAGATAAGAACATTATTCTCGTAATAAGTATATAGTACACTCAATTTTAAGGAATAATTTTTAATAATATTATCAATTGAAACTTATTTCCAATTTTCAAAATTAAAACTTCATATATTACAAGTTGAGCTGTTTTGTATTTGTAGAACTTGTCAAAATATTAAATGGGTAACTAGTTTATATTTTAAAAAAATATTAATTGATGGTATTTTGCCACATACGTACATGGATTTAATTAATTAAATATTACATGTCTTGCTCCAATTTCTACGAATACATTTAACATTTTTAATATAGTTGCTTTTTTGCTGTTTTAATTACATAACCTGATTTTTCTTTTTTTTTCTTGTTCTAAGTTAAATCGCTTTACATGCAAATAAGTCAATCTATAAAAATCATTATTTAAGGCAACTATATTATTTAAGTTCTAAAATCTATCACTCCATATGTTAATTAGGTAGGCCGAGAGGTAGACATTCCATAAGATTCAGTATTTTTTTTTAATTAGTGGTACAGATTTTGAGATAAGGAAGACTAAAAAATAGTGGATTTAAATTCTGCATCATTAAACAAAAATGAATTGCTTGTCCAATTATTTTGATAAAGATTACAGGCTGTAAATCTATTATGAAATACAAGTAAAATTATTACTGTACTGTTTCCATCTACCTTGCAGAGGCTGTAGTCTAAAAACCTGCACCATGCAATTTAAATTATCGGTCAAACATCCTTGCATTCGTGCCAATAAAAAATGCATAGAGTATATTTTTTAAAATTTTAAAATTTAAATAAAAATATAAATATTATAAAATAGAAACAGATTGGTACACCCAAAAATGGGTATCAAGTCTGACAAATAAAAAATGTAGCTTGGGAATTTATAGCAATACAGTGAAATTTCATAACTGCAACAGATAAAATTCAGGCTGGATACTCCACAAAGGACAAAAAAAAATATTGGACCCTTTCTCATATACGCATTATAATCCTTTGTATCATTTTAAATATTATTTTGTTTTAGATTTTTTTTGTATATATAACCTACAAAATTTGATGTTACATTTTCAATTTGGCATTTTAATATTTCAAAAAAAAAAAATGACATTTGAAGTAGTAATATTCAGTTGCTCTATTTCAAACTGTGTGCGAATACAGACCATGGATTCTTAATACACATACAATAAATAAAATATTGTTACAATGATACATAATTATTTTTATATGAAATATATTTTAATTTAAAATATTTATCAAAAATATTTCCATACAGTGTAATAAAAATTATTACTGAAATAGTTGTAATTCCTTAAAAAATAAAAAATAAATAATTCATAATCTATGAATACCTCTGTTCAATCCTCCGTTTTTGGGACTTTTGCGTTCCGCCTCCTTTAATAGTTCTGTATAGGGACATCATTTTGCACAGCACTCAACTCTCACACACACACACCAACACCTCCGAACTACACGCGTGTTAAATATTAACTGAATACTCGCGATGAGTCGGACGCGTGCTTTACAGGTCCGTAATGAGCTGATTATGTGTGTGGAAAGGAATTCTAGCCGCCAGACTACTTTCTGATTGGGTGCACTGAATTGCCATTGCGTACCCGATAACTGTGACGATTTTTTTATAACTTAGTTTTTTTATTTAAATATAGGTTTTTGACCTATATTTAATAAGTATTAGTCAATACCGTAAACAGCTACTAGCCGAATAAAATTTTTGTATGTTACCAGAAAATAGTGTCTATTTAGAATAATAATGCTCAATATTCGCTATAGGTTCAGCAAATCATCAAAATACAAGTAAAATTATCAATTAAATACGCGAAATATTTATATTCCACTTTTCGTAAAATTTAGTGTTTATCTATTTCAAAAATGGACTTAATTGCTAGTAAATTATTATTATTATTATTATTATTATTATTATTATTATTATTATTATTATTATTATTATTATTATTATTATTATTATTATTATTATTATTATTATTATTATTATTATTATTATTATTATTATTATTATTATTATTATTATTATTATTATTGTTATTAGTATTATTATTATTTTGTATATTGTAAGGCAAACTAATATTCGAACACCAAAATTTTAACTTCAAATTATTTATAATCGGTACCCAACAAAAATTATCTGGGACAAACTGTTTGAGCATTAAAATGCACAATATTTGAATCCAAAAATTTGGACATTTTTCAAAAACAAATTTTCTAAATACATCTCAACATAACTTTATTTATTCTTATTCATTTATTATTATTGTTAACCAATTTTAAAAATTATCCGGAGAGTTGGCTCTCATTTAAATTATTTCCTAAAAGAATTTCGTCCTATATTTACTCCAATACTGTTTTAATGTCATTCATTGAAACTTTTTATTGTTGATTACAGCAGTCGCTTTCTACCAAAAATTATAAAGAAATTTATTACATTCCTAATTATTATTAACGCAACGTATAGAAAGTTAACACGCATATACCATCGGGTATATTTTAACATGATGCCATCATTTATGTTATAGCTATTTCATAAAATAATCCAGAATTTATGCATATTAATAATTTTAAAATACGACTACAATATAATTGGAATTTTACTACTAGTTTTACAATTATTGGAAAAAAACATTTTCGTCTTTTTTTGAAAAAAGGTATTATTTTAACAATATTTTAATAAGATAATAAAATATAACTGTGGGTGTTAATAAAATTTGTGCTAAATGAAATAAAAACTAGAAGATATATGGGACAAATTAATATTAAATTATGTAAATGAAAGTTAATGAATATATATGATCAACAGTGTAAGAAAATTACTTAATAGAATACATACCTACAAATAATACTATGGTATTTAAATGTGCTCCGTATAAAATTAGGTTGGTTTACTTTTTTACGATATCCTTGCAAATTTCATTTATTATTATACCACGACCTTACATTCTCTACATAAACTTTCGAACAATAAATATCCTTTTACTATTTAAATGACAGTCATTTTACGAGTAACTTTCAACTTTTTTCGAAATTTTTAATGTACTTCCCATATCATTTTGTCAAAGTTACATTCAAAAGTATTTTCTTAAAAATGTATATTGCTTTATATTTACATTCTACAGAGTGTAACACCAAAACAGACCACCGCCATTATTCTTTTTATTATTATAGTTACAAGAAAATATTATAGAACAAAGTTGTAGGAGACCAAGGGGGATATCCCATTAGAAAACAAAATATTTTTTTAAGCCAGTGGTTCTCAAGTTACAACATAAAGTTATATTTCTTCAAATGGGATTATACATATTTTGTATACCTATTCGATAGCATATTTTTTTCTGAATTCAACCATGTGATTATTTTATATCCTTACATAACCAAAAAGAAAAAGTCAATTGAAATTTAAATAAATTTAATTTTTATAGTTATTTTTCAGTAGGCTATGAATGAAAAACAATTGAGCTTAAATTAAAATGAAACAAATATTTGTTAAAAATGTTATAAACAGTGTTCTATTAGATTCCTATCCGAAATAATTCAAATTCACAAATAGCAGGTTTTGTTTTTCATGCATAGCCTACTGAAATATGACTATAAAAATCAAATTTATTTAAATTTCAATCGCATTTTTTTCAATATTTTTATCATGTAAAGATATAAAACCAATACATGGTTGAATTCAGAAAAAAAGACGCTATCGAATAGGCATAAAAAATATGTATAATCCCATTTGAAAAAATATAACTTTGTGTTGCAACTTGAGAATCACTGGTTTAAAAAACTATTTTCTTCTGTATTGGGATGTCCTCCTTGGTCCCCTATAATTTTGTTCTGTAGTATTTTTTGTGACTATAATAATAAAGAAAATAATGACGGTGGTCGGTTTTGGTGTTACACCCTGTATACATTCAACTCTACAACAAATATACAGAAATTGTAATCCGTACAACATGGCAATTATTACATTATTATATAGAAATTATTTCACAAAAGCTTTAAATGGCCATGAAATGACGTCTAATGCGTGACCTTTATTCTCTATTCTCCACAATAGTTATGAATAAAGCTCGGATAATATGCAAAATGCTTATTTTTGCTTTTTTTGCATATTTCACCTAATTTTTGCATTTTTTGCATATTTCATTGTGATGTGCATATTTGTGCATATTTTCTAAATGTTAGGTTATTTTTAACAATTTTAATAAAATTCTAATAATAATTCTTGCATTTTTTTTGTATATTTCAATGCGATGTGCATATTTGTACTTATTTTTAAAATTTACGTTACTTTGTTAATTTCAATAAAATTCTCATATCTACTGAAGAACATTGAAGTCACCGAACCAGTGATACGCCGCCAAAAATTACCCAAAATTTCATTTAAGGCTGTAATTTCCTAATCCTAATCCCTTACAGAGAAAGTAACGGTCATTCTAGCTTTAAATCATTTAATAAGTATTACTTATTAAATGCTTTAAATATTTCTGTCGGTTTCATTATCTTAGTATAGAGAGGGGGTGGAAAATGTACATCACTTTCAATTACATTTTGAAACCATTCATTCGGATTTTACCTACGGAACAGTAACGTTTTTAAAATAATGGCTTCAAAATTATTTGCGTGGATTCGTCCCTACCCGGAACTGTCTATAGACGGCGACAATATTTTCTGTAAACCTTGTGGCAAGTCGGTAAGTTGTTTAACATACATTTGTTTTTAATAACAAATTTAATTGATTTTATTTGTTATTTAATAGATATCCAGCTCAAGAAAGTACCTGATTGACCAGCACTGCAGGACTCCTCTTCACAAAAGAAATTATGAAAAAAGAAATACATCGAATGTATCGCAAACTTCCATACGGGAATCTTTGTTGGTTCATTCAAGAAAAACTGAAGACGATACATTTAAGTTCGATTTATGTCACGCCATGCTTGCATCGAACATTCCATTACATAAGTTAAGTAACCCTAGTTTTAGATCTTTCTTGAAAAGTATTGTAAAAAGAGCATTCCGGATGAAAGTACGTTAAGGAAAAGAATTTTAGATACATGTTACGCTGAAACTTTGTCCAAAATTAAGACACATTTACTCGTAGAAAATAATTTCTATTATATTATTGTTGATGAAACTACAAATGTATGCGGTCGATATATAGCAAATTTATTAATTGGCATTTTATCTGAAAATTTTGTAGCAAAACCTTATTTAATTGCAGTTAAAGAATTAGTAAAAACGAATAACGTAACTATCAGTAGATTTATACAAGAAAATTTGACTAATATATTTTTGCCAAATGTTGTACCATTCGATAAAATCGTATTGTTGCTAACTGATGCTGCTACATACATGGTCAAGGCTGGAATACATTTCAAAGTATTTTATCCTAATTTAATACATTGTACTTGCGTCGCTCACGGAATAAATAGAGTCGCCGAAGAAATACGAAATCAATTTCCGTTAGTAAACGATTTAATTAATAATATGAAAAAAGTTTTTATTAAAACTTCTATAAGAGTTCAAATATATAGAGAAATTCTAACAGATGTTCCATTTCTCCCTAAATCTGTAATTACACGATGGGGCACATGGTTTGACGCGGCTTTGTTTTATTTTAAATATTTACAACAAATTAAAGAAATGTCAAAAATTAATGATGATTCCTCTGCGGTAATAAAGGGTGCAAAAAAATATATTAAATAATCCACAAATAGGCCAAAACTTGAGTTTTATTAATAACAATTATAAATTAATTATTGAGACAATGACAAAATTAGAAAGACAGGGAGTACCTTTAAATGAATCAGTTAAATTAGTAGCATAATTAAAGTTAACTGTTAATGAAGCACAGGGGCTTACTGCTCAATCAGTATCAAAAAAATTAGAGGAAGTTCTCAAAAAAACGAAGGTTTCACCACTTTCTCTTGTATCAAAAGTTTTGGATGGGGAATTTTCAGACGAGCTAAGAATTGACCATCAAATATTGTCATCATTAAAATATGCCCCTATTACATCTGTCGACGTAGAACGCAGCTTTTCTATGTATAAACACATGCTAAGTGACAGAAGGCAATCATTTAAAATGGGTAACTTGGAAAAACATTTAATTATTAATGCAAATGAATTTATATTCCGTAGTTCGTAGTAATAGATTGTAAATTTCTGTAAATAATTAATATTAAGCATGTCAATATAACTGTATTTATAAGCAAATAAATTTGTTAAAAACATTATTTTGTTTATATTTTACATAATAAAAATAATTCTATACTGTATTTAAACTTTACGTAGATATTACAACTGATATGTAGATGGGTGAGTATTTTTTTGCTATATTTTTTTGTATTCTTGTACTGCATATTTTGCATATGTTTTTGCATATATTGGACATCTAACTGCATATTTTCCAATAAAAGCCTGCATATATATGCGCATATTCTTCCTATTTTCCTTGCATATAAATCCGAGCTTTAGTTATGAATGCTGCACTCTCCGCAACAGTTATTAATATCTATATCAGTAACGTGACAACCGCAAAGCATTATGTCTATAAAGACTTCATAAAAAAAGTCATGAAAATTAATATTTATTTGGTACATACAAATATTTTGTAATGGCCATAATTTAAATGAGCACCAAAATAATGTTCGAGCACCAATTTTATCAAATAATTTTAAATATTGGTTACCAAAACATTACTCGAGCACCAAAATAATAAATTAACACAGAAATAATTATATTTACCAAGTACCAAAAATCTATTGTTATTCTAGCAAAATTATATTTTGATAACCTGAAATAATAAACGAAAATCAAAAATAATTTTGTTTGTTTTTGTACGGCTGCTATTTATTGGATCAGTATTTTAAATAATTGGTCATAATTAAATGATCAGTAACTTATAGGTAATAAAAATGAAATCTAACCTAATTTCATTTAACCTAACTTTAACTAATTTAAAATAACCTCAACTAAGTAACCAAAACTTAATCTGACAACAAACCCGGGACCCATTATTAAAATTTACCATTTATTTTACAAAATACTGAATATATATTTTTTATACTATCCCAATAACGAATATAATAGCCCGAATTTAGCGGAATAGCATTTTCGATATGAATTTTTTTTATTTTTTTTTGATTAGAACATTGTTGGGGCTGAAATTTTGGTGGCCCAATATTAGTTTGGGTGGTGGGTAACTAACAAATACCTATTTGGAGACAAAATCAATATAACTTTGGTGTATAAATATTTACTTATTTATATGTATATATATATATATATATATATATATATATATATATATATATATACAGGTGACATTGAAAAAGGGGCAAATAAAATAACTTTTTTATTTATAATTATTTTTTTAATTCCGATAGCTATACTATCATGCCAAATGCCATGATTTGTGAGGCCCTAAATCTAGTTTACAAATATGGAAACAGAGTTAAAAATAATTATAAATAAAAAAGTTATTTTGAATGGCCCGTATTTCAGTGTCACCTGTATAAACAGATGTCCCAAATTAATTGGGTTACCATTTAGATCTCGGAAACTATACGAGTTATGAGGTCGGTTAAATGGGCAATGTTGTGCAGTTTTGAATGCTCACTGAGATTCCGATCAGTTTAAAAGTTACTGAAAATCGCGATTTTTAAATAAGCCAACTAACTATAATTATAAAAGATATAAGAAAATATTTCTTATAAAAGTTACAGGATTTTATAAGACAAACTTAAAAGTAATGTCAGAATAAAATTCAAGATGGCGGTTTCCAAGATATTAATAGCAACTTTCTTATTTTAAATGGTCGCCATATTGGATTTTTACATTATTAAATAGAACTATTTTTTCTCTCTTCAACGATTTGTAACAAAGTATATTTGAATTAAAATTTAATAAAAAAAATAATTATTTCAATTTTAAATCAAATCAAATAGGCTTAATAACAAATGTAGATGAATTTAACCTTGAAAACAAATAAATCAAAAACAAAAAAATCAAAAACAAAAAAACTAAATACTAATATAACAATAAATTATAACAAATGCTCAAAATGCTGGCCATTGTTAACTAAACATAATTGACAACGTTTTGCAACACTTCTAGTTACACTCCGCAATGTATTTCGATTAATACTGTTGAAAGTATTAATCACTGCTTCACGTATAGATGAAGGAAGAAATATTTGGAACTGACTTATGCAGGGTTTACAATCTTTTATGGACGGTTGGGTTTGTTTGCGGTCAAGACTCATAAATTATTCGAACTTGAAGGCATCAATTTTAGGGTAAGAAATGGGCTGTATTAAAAAAAAATCATACTCAATGTTTGTATAAATTTTGTAAATTGAAACTATATAATAAATAAAAAAGACAATAAAACAAAATTTTCACTTTATAAATTGACGTTAGAAGAAATACACTTAAAACGAGTTACTATTTTAATACAGATTTAAAAGTACATCTTGAATGCAAATTTCGGGTACGGCCCAGGACAGAAAACTCTACCTGGTTCCGAGTACCATTACCGCAAAGTCCATAAAACTTTATAACGACCAATTGGCAGAATAATAAGTTCCAAATATTTCTTCCTCCAACTATAGTTCCTTACATTATTGTAAATCATATTACTTCCATATACTTTATCTTTCAGAGTTCCCCATAAATAAAAATCAAGGGGTGTTAAATCTGGTGATCTGGCTGGCCATGAAATGGGTGAGAATCTGAATGAGCATTCAAAACTTCACAACATTGCCCATTTAACCAACCTTGTGGCTCTTATAGTTTCCGAGATCCCGATGGTAACCCAATTAATTTGAGACACCTGTATATTTAATTATTTCATTTGCTCCCCGATTTAAAAAAAAATGTGTAAATCTTCGGGAATATTCTCTAACGGGCAGGTTTTTCGATGATGGAATTCCGACTACATTATTTTTTTTATGTTACAAGACTTTCACTTCAATCTTTTCTACATGGTAAGATTGTGAATCATGAACTTGTTTCAATTGATTATGAAATTTAAAGTGATACACTGTTTGTCCGGAACGACCTAAATGAAATGTTTGACCTGATTTTGGTAACACTGATCTAATTTCGGAAATATTCAGCAATAAAATTTGATTATACACAGTATTAGACATATAGTCCCGTCGGAATATAAGTTGTTAGTTATTAGATTTACACATTATGGGAAATATTTACGAATAAAAGAATTCAATTGGACATTTAAATTTAAAGGTAAGTTTTATTTTTATTATTTAAAACTGTTCAACAAAAATTGTTTTGCGCAAAACATTAACGATAGCTCCAACTTCTTCAAATACTTGCTTAACAAACACTATGATAATGATAAAAATATTTTAATCCTTGTACTTGTTTACTTATACGACACCTCATTGTTCATAAAGGTATTTCTATAATTTCAACAATGTCTACCTAAAATGTTATAACACTTATACCATTTGTAAAATATTGGGCTTGGCTCATAGAATATTTTCATGTAGATCCCTTTGAATTAAATATTTCAGTTCCATCCAAAATTACATACTCATAAGTAGGGACAGGAAAATATCAATATGTCGATAAATATAGATGTCACTCTCCATCACTTTTTTCTGATATGTAAATATCAATAAAATATGGTTAATATCAATGTTACCGATAAAATTTGTGATATCGAAATATCGATAAATACATAATATTGATAATTATGAGCAAAATACCTACGTTGTAGAATATCGATATAAAATATTTTATTTTCCGTGCCCTGCTCGTATCCTTTAGAATTTCTTGTTCATCTTTCTTATAAAACTAACAAACACTTAAATAAAGAAATATGTTGAGTTATATTTAATAAAATGTAACTAAGTGCAAAACATAACAAAATTCTGTAAAATTTAAAAGGAAACCAAATAAATTATCATTTGTATAGCGAAAGAAAAATAAATTACGAATACTATGGAAGTTTCTAAAACCATTAGGTATTAATCTGAAGACATGGTTTACGGTTTGTTGTCCCACAAATTAAATGGAACGTTTATGGAACAATACAGACTTTAAATCTTGTATAATCATCACAATGAGTGTTCCACACCTTTAAAAAGCAACAACAATAAACAAAAATGATAATTATTGGTTTTTGAGAACTATTTCAATATAAATAGCTACATGTGTATGTGGCCAATTTTTTTTATTCATTTAATTATAGTTAAAAATAAGGTAACCTTATTTAAAAAAAAAAAGTTAAATATTATTAGAATTCAAGAAAAAAGGTATTTAAATTTCTGAGACGTCATCTATGCGAGATAATATAAGCAATGAGAGCGAAACAGATCCTGTGTAAATGTAATAACTTTGAATACAATTACTACAAAACAAGGTTACTGAATATATTTGGTACATCTTCAATTTAGGTATGAACATCAAAAACAAAGTAATAATAATAAAAAAAAACTTTTAGTGTTTAACTTCATCGACATATAATTTTAAATACAATTGAATGCATTATTTTTTCTGCAACAAAATTCTTTCCCTTTTGCTTATTCGAAATTTGCTACTTTTTAATTTTGTTGGTCTTCAGTATGCAATTTAGCTGCCTATTTTTTCTAAGGTCGCGCCCATCTATTGACGAACGGTTATTAACAATGGATGCTTCGTTTATTTTTAGATCATTAGATTATGGCATGGTTCACAAATCAAAATGAATAATGAATCATTTTTGAACGCCCTATATGCAGAAAATTATAGTAATCATTTTTAAAATACAATTAAGAAAATAGCACTGACCAATATATATTTATGAGCATGAATGTATTTTGTCACCCTTCTGATTATTAACAACACACATCTTTGCTTAACTTGAATTTAAAAACAGCTATGAATCTAATAAAGTCCGTCTATTATCACTGCCGAAATCTAGCAAAATACTCCTTATAATAGGCTAAGTTAGGAGAAATGTGCCAATCTTCGGGAGTGCAAACTACACTTAAATATATTACTGTAATACCCTAAAGTTGTAATCCGATTTATATAAATAAAAATAGGATTACAACATTTGGGTTTTTAGTCATATATTTATGTGTAGTATACGCATACACATCAGAAGTGTGGCACTTTCTTTTATTTTTATTAATAATATTATTATAAAATTAATATTATTGTATAAATAATACTTTCAATTTTGTGTATTTTTTACTGATTTAATTATCATTAACTGCTTTATTCTATTTATATGTGAAAGATATTAATAAAATAAATATATAAATTATGCCTTTTTATTTCTGCTTTTTTAAACCTTTTTTTGTTTATCTGGTAGCCTTTTTTGGCAAAATGTTAAACTTTTCTAAGCACTTTTTTCTTCAAAATCATTGCTTGTTTTTTCATTCTCTAGTCATAAGATATAACTTAAAACTGTTGAATTATGCAGTTTGAAATAAATGATCATAGATAAGTTATACATCGTTAGAAATCCAAAAAAAATCTCCTTTCAATAATGTAACTTCCCAATATGACGTCCATATAAAAATTAAAACTTTGACATCATAACTTGAAATCCAATAATGATAAAAAAATTCAAGCATCGCCATTAAAAAGAAGAAAAAAACGTGTGCAAGATGTGCAAACCAAAATCCATTATTATTCCACATTTAGATTTTCGCAAAAATAAACACCACAAAATGTGCATTTTCGTTTATATCTAGTGTCCTATGCATTTTTTTTTTCTCAAGTAAAATGACCTCCTAATGGGGCAACTTTTGTTTATTTTAACCGACTTCATATCTCGTATAGTTCTCCAAATCCCCCCGTTAGACAAGTTATCCTGGACAGCCTGTATAAGAATGGCTTTACGTCCACAAAATTTTGGCAAAGTCAGTGAGTTTGAGGTAGCGGTTTTGGTAAAAAAATGACTCACTGAGTACTACATAAATCGTAGTGATTATATATTTATTTATATAAAATTTGAAAAGTATTAAACAATTTATTGTTAAAAATATAATTTGCGTATGAATTCTTTTCAAATTACAATTCCTAAGTTTAACTGAAGCGAATATTACCCAAGGTTGCTTGAATGTTATGTGCAATACACTTACTTCGTGAAATGGCATAAGAACCTTTACTATTCCTATAAACCGTTAGTATTTATTCTTTTTAAGTACAATAAATATAAATACATCCTATTATAAATACATTAAAATTTAAATCGATGTTAGATTGATATTAATGTTCCAATTTTGTGTAAACAAATATTTTGTTTACTTCTCGTAATATGAAAAGTAATTATCCAAAGTAACAGGAAAGGTTAAAAATTAACAAGCAGTTAAGAGAATCTTCATGGAAAAATATGTTTAGTGTCAAAATTTTGATATTTACTTAATTTTTGTTACATCTGAACACAATGTTACAGAACGTATAATTTGACAACCTTGTCTTTACTAATAAGAAAGTTTTGCCTTAGGTAATTTTTGTTAGAAAAGGTCATATTTATTGTATGTACGTATAGGTTAAATTATAAAGGTTTCGTTTTTTTCTATTAAATAAGATATGTTAATCTATAAAATTATAAATAAATCTATTTAGTTTTACGAGATTTTGTTATATAATTTAAAATAAATATATCCATAAAATGGATTTAAATAACATACATATATAAACAAGGTGTCAGTAAATAGGGGGACCCATCAAAGTAGCATACAGGGTGAATACGAGAAACCGTGACATATGCGTTTAACATGAAAAAAAATTTTTTTAAATATTTTTGCCTCGTAATACTTTATGGAATATTTTATACATTTTAGATAAAACATAAAAATTGATTAATTCACGGAGTAAACTTAATTCAATTTTAAATACATATCTACATGGAAAATATAGATCAATAGAGTATATGATTATTTCATTAAATGAACGTCGGATAAACTGTCAAACCTTTGATAAATGGTATTTAACATTTAATTTGTATTGGCACAATATATTTCTCAATTTTATGCTTTGAAAGTTTAATCGGTTTTTTGTTATACAAATTATAATTTAATTTATATGTGAATCTAAAGAACTTATAAAAAAATCAAATAACAATATAATTATCATAAATTTTAATTTCTGTTTTTACCAAATGTGAAAATTTGCTGAAAGATATTCCTAATTTTAATTTTTTATACGCCGATTAATTTTCAATTCGGTCTCTTAATATATTTGATGTGACATATCTGCTTTCGGCATAAAACCACAGATATATTGATTCTGGTATATTGTATTGCATTAGTAATAAAATAAAACTTTCCAAAGGTATAAAAATTATTTTTAGGTGAAAATAAAGCTAAAAATAACAAAAAACAATAATAATTAATTTTCTTACTCATGGTCAAGCCAGGCAAATTTTAAAGTTATCTGGAAACCTTGTGTAAATTGCGAGTATATTAATAATTGCATCTGAAATGAAATCGAAATGTACCGTTTCACTTTCCCAGAAGATGATTCTCCCGTTAATTATTGGCCAAGGTCATCTGTTCGGTATTTTACACTACCATTCATAACGTGAATTGTTAGCAACGCTAGCATTTTGCTGGACATTCGTATTTTACTGTGGTCTTTCCGCTCAAGGTTACCACGAATTTTTTTCTTATGATTGAATTTGAATCCGGTTTTAAAAATTATATTGTGCGTAGGAAGTAAACATGGTTTTTTTTATAGGACCATTACTAAAATAAAAAATTATAGAAGAAATAAATATATCACCACGGTGAGATACATAGATTTTGTATAAAGATTTTTTTTTTTGAAGTGATACGAGGTTTTCGTAACTGTAGTGGCAAGGGTCACATTTATAATAAATATTTCTTTGTATTTATATGTTGAAACCACTAACATATTCCACATTAATTTTATGACATGTGAAAAAAAATACATTATTAATTATTATTCAATATCAAATTTTGACGTTCTTTTCTAAATTATGTAAAAAAACTGAGGATTTATATGTGATTCAAGTGGTATATATATAAACACTGCTGATAAATTTATATCACTATTTTCAATTTTAATCCTATATATTTGTTATTATTGGTAAATATAGAAGTATTTAACAATACAATTGGTCATAAATTCTGAGCTATCAAATAAAACTAAATTGAAGTGACAATTATTTCTAACGGACACCTCTTACTTAGTAAAAACACTATCTTAAATGCCCTCCTACGATTATTTACCGTTTTATGCTAAAATAATCTAACAATACATTTGGTTTAACAGGTTTCTTTATCAATCTATTGTTTACCAAATTGAATTTGGGCCACACTAAAATTTGTATCCTGGCAAAAACAAAGAGTCGTAATATTTGATGGCGATCTATCGTATTCATAATTTTTTTTTACGCTACAAAATATATTGAATAAGACTTAATACAATTTAAAAAACGATTTTGATTGTGTAGTATGAAATAGAAAAATGTATCAAAAAATGGAACAATGAATTATCTGACATAAAACATGTATTATAGACGCACTTAATTAATAAATAATAATTTTAAAATGTTTGTATTTTAACAAAATCAAAATAAAACATTATTATGAACAATTAATAGAGAAAATTTACTTAGTGTATTTAAATAGATCTTCCACCATAGTAACACATTAGAATAGTGTTTCTCAATCAGGGGTCTGTAGCCTGTACCTCGGGGGTCCACAGGCTTTGTAGGAAAAGTGTCATATAGGCTATTTAAATATATGTATTCAATACTTTTGTATAAAAAATTATATTATTTTTAATGAAATATTTTTTGCTTTTGGTGTAATTTAAAATTAAATTCGACGGACACTATGATTACTCTGTATACGATTGTGTACAAATCCAAGTTAAGAGGGAGTCAAATCTGGGAAAAAACACTGCATTAGAACAATGATCATTAAAATTAGATCTTAAAACTGTATGATAAGGACAATTAAAGTTTAAAAAAAGTTATTCATTTTTAAAATATTCGAATTTTAATTGCCGTTAACCCCGCCTTAAAATCTACGTCGTACATCTAATCTACACTCTGTTCCAAATTCTTACTACTTTAAAGCCTTCTGCTAACGCCTTTTTGGAATCCGGAATCCATTTTCAAAGAAATGAATAAAGAAAATAACAAAAATAAACGGAAGTAAATCAAATAACACTTCTTTAAATTTATCATGTCACGCCAGATAAATATTCAGGGTCTTTAATTGTTAGCGAACTCCACTGATTGAGAACAGAATGAATTTAACATCTAATATATCATTAAAAAAAAGTATAGGACCCCATTTTTGATATTTGTGGTTCCGCCTTCAACGTACAGATAATTTCCGAAATCTGCGAATAAGAGCAGATTGACACATCCAAAAAAGGTTAATAAGTCGTGGTCGTGATGATATATATTTATTTATTTAGCATTAATGCCAAAAAAATCCATTGTTTTGAAATGCTAAAAGATCACAATTATTTTACACTTTTTAATTATGCTGATTAATATATCATCCATTTCATATCTCAATATGTCAGCTCCTTTCAGAACCAAATTATGTATGTCATCATTTTTTTTATCATCATGAACAGATTTTATTATAACAAACCTGCAAATAATCTTCTACATTCAAAATAAAAATAAAAGTAAAATGCGCTGAATGCAGGCGAAAATAAATAAAAGAACTTATTGACTGTGTCAGGAGCCTGACTATAATTATGTCTGTTCTTTTTTTGCACACCTGAAATTCGATTCGAATATATAAAATGCAAATATGATGACTTTTGCTTATAAGGAATTGAATTTCAAAACCGATAAAGGTTATTACAGTATGATACTTGTTCACTGAATAAGATTGTAAATTATATAAAGCATCGTTTACTAAGGAGTATTCAAGATGATCTACGCCTAATACATATACTACCAGTAAAAGGTAATTTTAAAATTAACTACCGTCTAAATATGGGTACACCTGATAATTACGAGAAAAGCTATAAAAAACAACTTAATAATCTATAATTTCAAATTGAATATGTTTATTTAAATAGAATATTGTTATAAATTTAAATTTCTGCTCTTTGGCAAAGCTCCTCTGTCTTTAATAACGGCTTGACATACTCTAGGCAAACCAGCGTTTCCCAAATTGTGCTCTGCAGAACACTGGTGTTCCATGGGCAGTGAATAAGTGTTCCGTGATTAATTTATTAATAATAAATCTAAATGATTTAATTAGTGACACTGATTTAAAACAAAAATATATGACATATTTATGTAAGACGGGATTTTCTTATTATGCTGCAAGCTGCAACCAAATCAAAGTACAGGAACAGACTTGATATAAGAATTCAATTGCCTAATATTTTATTGCCTGATATCAAAGGAATATGTAAATCAAAGACATCGATGTCATTAAAACTATTTAATTTACTCTTTTTATGTATTTTGTTTTACTTAATGTTAACAATTCTAAATAAATATGTATTTGTTTTCCAACGCTTAGATATAATTATTTATATTTATCTACTCTACAAAAAAAACCTAAGTTGTTCCGTTAAAATTTTGGGTATTGGATATAGCGTTCCGTTACAAAACAAGTTTGGAAACGCTGATCTAGACTTTCTTTGTACAATTAGTTTAAACAACTAGAAACTGTTTCTAAATATTTTGCAAATTCTTTTACAGTAGGAGTTATCATATTTTTGGACTGTACCTACTTTAAATTATTAGATTAGGATGAAACTAAATTACATATCCTAAAAAAAATCTACTATGTGTAACAATGTTTCGTTTAAGGAAAACTATTTAAAATTGTCATAAATATGTAGTTTTTTTAATGTTACTAAAATGAATTTTTAACAGTTTTCATTTTTTAATTAAATTTATTCAGTATACTATATTTTTTTAAATATATTGTCGGTAACAAATAAAATAACGTATGCACCATATTTGAAAAATAATTTACCGCAGATATCGGTAATGATGATGACATATTGGTACCGTGCGGGCGTTTACCAGGTATCACCAAACGGGCACCTCGCCTGGCATTCATTGCTGGCCTGGAGAGTGCACCACAAAGGTCACCTTTGTGCTATTTAAAATTCAAAATAATTTAGGTGTCGGTTGGATCGAATTCAGACCCCCAGATTCGCCACCCGACACTCAGGCACACGGCTACGAAAAAACCGCTCATTGCATATACATTTTTATACTCAGGATACTCCTATACTACAAACTGCAAAGAATACCTATCTCAATCAAAAACTATATCATAACATATTATTTCGGTAGTTGATAGTCGGAATTTAAATAAAAACGAACCAGTTTTCAATTCCTCAACATTTCGATTTAATTTAAATCATTATCAAAAACTAAAAATAACAATGAAACCATTTTTTACATTTTACTATGTGTAAAACTTCTGAACATTATTTTGAATATAAAATCTACATTGTCATTATAATTGTTAATGATTTGAATTAAATCGAAACGTTGGGGGATTGAGAACTTACACGCACGCACGCAAGTCAATCAAACTTCAAAAATATCTAGCCCAAAATTATAAAAAAAATTTAGACGTTATTCCTGAAAATATTACAAAAAAAATCATTAACTTCAACAAACAAACAAAATAATTTTGTACGTAGTGTAGTATGCGTAGACCCGATGCCACTGACTTTAGGAATACGCGACCGCCGCCGCTGGTCGAACATGTCTAGAATCGGCCGCGCAGCCCGATGACGCAAGCTTCGCGAGCACCGACGGAGTAAACACATACATATAGACCTGTTTAATTACTTCCAGAAAGGACGCCGACTATATAAACACGGTCAGGGAAGCCAACGTGGCAGTCTGATATAGACGCGTATCATGAAAGGAACAGTTGGTGATATAAATAAGTAGTCTACGAGTGGTGAACATAAATAAATACCTATAGTTATATAAATAAATATAGTGAAATAAATATTGTTTTAATAAATAATCTTAGTGTTTAAATATTTAATAATATTCTTAGTCTTAAATTAGTGTTTATAATTGTTTAATCATAGTGTCAGTTATTTTTATTATCTTTATATCGTAAAATAAACTTTTATTTTAATTAATAATATATATTTTTACACCACCCAAATAAATAAACGTTACAATTTGTCAGGTGTGGGGTGATTAATAAACGGTGAAGTGTAAATAAATAAAATGGCGACTAAACATATAAAATTAAGTGAATTAAAAGTAAGTGATCCCAAGAGAGAACTGGAAGAACGGAATTTAGAAACAACAGGAAAGAAGTCAGTGCAAGAAAGACTGCGGCAAGCATTAATCGATTCTGGTGAAAATCCTGAAGATTAATTATTTTAGTATTTGAGCAATCCCACTTTGGTAAACTTAGACAAGAAAAGACAGAAAATTCCAGAACCTTAAAAAAGACTTAACAGAAACTTCTAGAACATTAAAACAGGAAATGGCGGAAAGTTCTAGAAAAGCAGAAGAAAATCCTTAAACATTAAAACAGGATATGACAGAAAATTCTAGAAGTTTAGAACAAAAATTAGAAGAAAATTCTAGAAGTTTAGAAGAAAAATTAGAAGAAATTTCTAGAAAAACCGAAGAAGACCTAAAGAATTTAAAAGATGAGTATGACAAGAAGATCAAAGAAATACGAGAAAAATTCACTAAAATTACATCGAGGTCAATGTCGAATTCCGATGTAGCAAAGGCAGGTGTACTAGAAGAAAGGAAAGTAGTAAAACCTGATACTAGTACAGCATTGCACATCAAAACACCGGAATTTGATGGAAAATATTCGTAGCCGAACTATTTAAAACAATTTGAAGCTGCTGCGAAAGCAAATAACTGGACTTCCACGGAGAAAGCTACAGCGTTTACTGTCTCGTTGCGTAGAGAAGCTATCGACATCCTACAAATGCTGAAGGAAGAAGAGCAAGAGGACTACGACCAAGTAATCAAGCGATTGGATATGGATATGCGATATGGCAATGCGCACCTAGAGCAGGTACAACTGAGGAACCGATGTTAAAGTTCAAAAGAAAGTCTTCAATAATTTGTAGCGGACGTAGCTCGTTTGGTTCGTCTCGTACATCCTACGCCCCCTGACAGCGTTTTGGAATCCGTTGCCACTCAATAATTCATCTACGGAGTTCGAGACAGCGAAGCTCAGCAAGAACTGCGATTGGTCCATGCAAAATTTGTAATTGACGCATTAGAACATGAAGCTGCCAAACAAGCTTCACGTAATCAATCGCGAGTGTGAGTTATTAATACCGAGAGAAATGAAAACACGGAAGATCTAGATGAAAGGTTGCAACGAATTGAAAGAGAAATGTTTGCCGGAAGAAAGAAACTTCGTTATTGGAATTGTGGTGAAATGGGTTATCCGCAGATACTTTGTAGAAAAATGCAAAAGAAGACGGAATCGACAAAAAAAGAAAAGGAGTCGGAAAACTAAATCGGGTTGATGCGAAAGGGCAATCGTTGACCCATAATCTAGTAGCCCCGCAATCCATCAGTTATGTTTCATCCCTTCATCATCAAAGCAACAGCATCTACGTGGATGGCTCTATCGACGGAAAGCCAATGAAAATGCTACTGGATACGGGTGCGACAAAGACTATAATTAGACCCGACTTGGCAAAGAAAACAGGCAAGACGCATCATCCACCAACAATTACGCACGGCGACGGGAGTACAAGCTACCGCATTAGGAGAAATATATGTCACCATCTCTATTGGAAAGACCTCCTTTAAACATCGTGCGCTAGTAGCTGAAGCTGAATATGAATTAATACTCGGTATGGACGCAATGACAAAGCACGATTTATAGTTTGACCTGAAGAATGGAGTGATGAAGGTCAATCATGAAGAACTCGTATTAAACCTATGAGACGACAAGACTGTGCGCGTACTAACGGCCGAAGACGTTACCCTCCCAGAACGAAGTGCATCTATCGCGGAAGCACAACTAGACAGTAGTTTCTGTGAAGGAGATATTGTTATGCTTGAGCCCAGAAATGATGACGTCAAAACTGGTACTGGAGTTGTTGTCGGAAAATCACTAATCAAAGCCAGCCAGATAATACCAGTTCGAATAATGAACATAAATTATTATCCTGTTTTTCTTAAAAAAGGGAACACTTCTAGGAGTATGCTTGGCAGTATCCTCGATTATTCGAACTAAAGGCCAAGGAAAACAGATATCAGGAAATTCCGGATACTTTAATCAACTATATATCAACATCGTTTCAAGAATTGACCGCCGACCAGAGAACCAAGGCAAAGAATTTAATTGGAAATTTTAATTTGTGGAAAGCCAAAGGGAGAACTAATATAGTTCATCATAAAATAGACAGACCCATCCGCCAACCAGCAAGAAAATTACCATTGGCTAAGCGTGAGGAATCGGATAGAATTATTGAGAACATGAAAATGGAAGGTGTGATCAAACCTTCAAACAGTCCATGGGCTTCACCACTGGTATTAGTGAAGAAGAAAGATAGCTCTATACCATTTTGTTTCGATTATCGTCACCTCAACAACATGACGAAGAAGGATAGCTACCAGCTACCTCGAATAGTCGATACACTGAACACTTTGGCTGGATCAAATATTTTATCTACTCTAGATCTAAAGAGTGGATACTGGTAGTGGTAAGTGGATTGGACAGCCTTCGCCATCGGTACCGGACCCTGGCTATTTACCGTAATTCCATTTGGGCTCTGCAATACCCCTGCAACGTTTGAACGACTCATGGAAACCGTATTGGCTAAGCTATCTTGGAAAACCTTTTTGGTTGATCTCGATGATAATTGTGGTAGGAAAAACGTTCGAGGACCACATGAAGAATTTGGAAGAGGTTTTCCAGTGATTGAGAACTTGAAGCTCAGTCCAAAGAAGTGCCATCTGTTCCAAAGAGTTGTTTATTACCTTGGACACGTGGTTTCTGGTAATGGTATTGCAGTGGACGGAGAAGATAAGGGCTGTGAGAGACTGGCCAGTACCTAGAGACAAACATGGGCTTAGAAGTTTCCTTGGCTTGTGTATTTATTATCGACGATATGTACCTGGATTCGCCAACATAGTTAAGCCACTAACAAGGCTTACCGAAGAAGGAAGGAGATTTATCTGGAAAATGGTCTGTAAAGTTGGGTTTAAAGAACTGAAACATTCCTTGACAAGCACACCTGTCCTAAGTTATCCTTTACCTGAAGGAGAGTTCATACTAGACACATATGCGAGCAACGTTGGAATTGGTGGCGTTCTTTCCCAGAAAAATGATGGACATGAGAAGCTTCTTGTCATGCCAAAATGAATGCAAGCATTGTACGCTAATTAGCAACCTAATGGACTACGCAAGGACCAAGAAAATGACCCGACTTTGAAAATTATTCTGGAATGGAAAGCGAATGAGAGCAAATCAATATGGGAAGGTGTTGCACCACTGCCACAGTGTGTAAAATCGTACTGGGCGCACTGGGACTCCACGGTGATTGAGGTTGGCCTGTTAAAGCGTGTGGTGGAAAATGCCGATGGAACTGAGAAGAGAACTCAGTTGGTTATTCCTAAGAGTAGAGTACCAGACGTGTAGAAAGAGATACATGACGGATCTGGAGGCGGCCATTTTTGGAGTCAACAAAACTTTAGAAAGATAGTGCCAGCGATTTTACTGGGTTAACTGCAAGGAGGATGTTAAAGACTGGTGCAAGAAATGTGTGGTTTGCGCTGGAAGTAACGTTCCGCATAAACGACGAAGAGCTCTAATGCGTCAATATAACGTTGGCAGTCCATTTGAGTGCATTGCGATTGACGTGGCCGGGCCATTTCCAGAAAGTGACGGCGGAAATAAAAACATCGTGGTTGTCATGGACTACTTCACCAAATGGGATGAAGCCTATCCATTACCCATCCAGGAAGCCACCAGGGTCGCTGAAACTTTAGTCAAAGAATGTATATGTCGGTTTGATGTACCACGTGAACTTCACTTCGATCAGGGAAGAAATTTTGAGTCTGCCGTTCTCCAAAATATCTGTAAAATATTAGGAATTAATAAAATGAGGACAACTGTATTACATCCGCAGTGCAATGGCGTGGTTCAACAAATTAACAGAACAATCAACCGATATTTGTCGAAGGTAGTCTCCAACCACCAAAGAGACTGGGACCGACATCTTCGTCTGTTCCTGATGGCTTATCGTTCATCCGTGCATGAAACCACACGGCAAACTCCTGCGAACATCTTATTCGGGGTGAGCTGCGCCTGCCATGTGACTTGGTGTTCGGTAATAAACCTGGGGCGGGACTTACGGAGAAGAATGGATGACATTCATGAACAAGTCTGTACGAACCACGAACATTTAAGCTGCCAGCGGCTGAATGAAGGACCAGTATGACATCAAGACAGAAAAAGGTAGATATCAACCTAAGGATTTAGTGTGGCTTTACAATCCACAAATGCGTCGCAGTTTATCATCAAAGCTGAAAAGAACTTGGGAAGGTCCTTATGATGTCATTAAGAGGATAAACGACGAAATATATAGTTATATAAAATTATGACCGTACCGGCTATCCCCTTTCGCCGGTGACAACAATGAAGAGCATCATGGAGCAACAGTTCGTCGGATCATAGCTCAGGAACCGAGTTTTGAAGATTTCATGGAGAAGTATTCCTTTGGTCACAAGGCTTGGTATGGCGTGACCAAAGAAGAACATCGAGACATGTTCACTGTATCTTCAGATTATTCCTCCAGCCACTGCGTATCAGAAGACTTAAAGATGTCACGCGGTATAGCTTCAGTCTTTAAGATGAAATTTAGACGATTGAGGGATAGCAATACAGAACAACAGCGGTATATCTACTACTTGGTAACAAAACCACGCTCGTACCAGAAGTTGTCGTATCGTAGTCTTTAGAACTCGCTGTGCGATTTTGAGGGATCAGCTGCTAGAGAATGGCATATTGAAACTAGCGGTGCCAAAGTTAGGCTGTGGACTAGATGGTTTGGATTGGAGGATTGTTAGGAATATGTTATAGATCCTCTTCCGCTATACCGGCGTTGAAATTCTCGTCTGTAGCTTTAACCTTAATGGCCAGAAAGAGGAATTCAAGCGGACCATCGACTATCACTTCAAGACTTCTAAATGCGCCAAGTGTAATACATGCAGATCTCGTTATCAAGAACTGTTTCGTGACGAAACAGTCTTAAGAAAGAGGCAGTGTAGCGTGCGTGGAACCGATGCCACTGACTTTAGGAGTACGCGCCGCCGCCGCTGGTCGAGCATTTCTAGAATGCCGCCGCGCAGGGCGATGACGCAATCTTCGCAGCACCGATGGGGTAAACACACACGTCTAGACCTGTTTAATTACTTCCGGTTGCCTGACCCTTTGTATTCGATGTTATTATCGCGTCGAATGTTCCAGAAAGGAAACCGACTATATAAACACGGTGAAGGAAGCCAGCTGGGCATCCGACATAGACGCGCATCGTGAAAGGAACAGTTGGTGATATAAATAAATAGTCTACGAGTGGTGAATATAAATAAATATAGTTGTATAAATAAATATAATGAAATAAATATTGTTTAAATGAATAATCTTAGTGTTTATGTATTTAATAATATTCTTAGTCTTAAATTAATGTTTATAATAATTGTTTAATCATAGTGTTACTTATTTTTATTATCTTTATCTTAATTATTTATCGTAAAATAAACTTTTATTTCAATTAATAGTATTTCTCTGATTTTTACACTTCACTCAAATAAATAAACGTTACAGTAGTATTATTCTCTGTGTATAACTCCAAATCGAAATTTAGAACTTACCTTTTGTCCCGGCAGTACTGAAAATAAAATTCGCCATTTATTTGTTATCTGTCCTAACGTGATTCTTGAAATTAATGAATTAACTTTAAAATAAAACTTTCACATGGAGTATTTGAATAAAAATTAATTCTGATATTTATAAATTGTCTTATTGTTCTCGATTTTTTTCTTATTATTGATAATACAAACTTTTAAATCGTGGAAAAGAAAAAAAATGGCGGATTTTATTTTAATAAAATAATTCTAGGTTCCTAAAAAATAAAAGTTGATAGCCGTATCGTGTAAACCTGGCTTTTTAAAAATATCCATTACTGCGATCAAATAGTATATTTAACTTAAAATATTACAACTTTTATGTTCTTTATAATAAAAAAGTTAAAGGGGGTGCGTGTTTCCAGACTCTTCCTGTATTTATGCAGGCTACCAAGCAGTGCTGTTTTGCGTGTAGATACAGGCACCGGCATCTAACATTCACAATTCGAAGTTAAAAGTAAAATTTATTAAGGAAAATAAAGATTCGGTGTTCAACCTGACTTAGGAATAAAATTGTAATATTAGTAGGATTTTATCCTTTACTAAAGTATACTCGAGATGTCAAATCAGCTAATCAAAAATTCTACTATTGATTTATAGTGGATAAGAAAATAAAAATTTAAAATTAAATTGCTAAATTTTATCTTAGATTTCTTTAAAAGAAGTACAGGATATTTGCTTTAATTTAAAGTTAAATTTATGACGCACATTTGGCTAAACATCACAAAATTTATAAATAAATGCAATTGCTGGCACAAGTGTAAATTCATGTACAAAAAGCTTGCAATAAATTAAAGTGAAAATATTATATATTTTTAAATAGGTTTCAATAAATGTATAAAGTAAGGTCATCATGAAATATATTTTCTTTACTTACATTAAAATAATTTGTACAAATGCGAAAGTATATATGAACACATAAGCAAGAAAAAGGTATAAGCTATCAAATATTTATATAAAATATATAAAAATATATACATACATAAAATGCATTATAAAATCAGTACTCTATATACTTAACTTCCATCACATGTTATTTGTAAGTTAGTTACCAATTTTTTTATTCTAAATGGACGGATAGAATTTTTAACAATTAATAAATACTCTACAATTTAAGTAGTTCAAAAAGCTTTATAATGCACTGTAGGGTAACTTACCTAACTTAAGATTAATTAAAAGTATTGTATACATGAAAGAATGGCTATGATGTGAAATAGTGGCTCACATACTCTCCAGAAAATAAACTTACCGATGGTACAGCCTGTATATTAAGGCACAGAAGAATAAATGTTGAATGACTAAATGAATGAATGATTTTTGGCAATTTTATATAGAACCCTTGTGCTTATATACATTAGAATTAAGTAAATTGTGCAATAAAATATTGTGCATAAAAAAATCATATTTCTAAAATAGCATATAATTTACCTGCTCGTCCACATATTTAGATAAGGAATGTTTGGTACGAGAAAAAAAGTGAGTAATTCATTTTATCTTTATACCAATTTAGGGAAATAATATATGATTTACAAATTTGTACTCCTTTAGTTTGTAAATGATACAGAATTTAATGCCGTACCATTTTTGGGGAAATGCTATACGATATGCTAAAGTGGTATATTTATTTACCCTGAGATATGTATTAAGATGGGAAACATTATTATTATTATTATTAAAAATATACTGTACAAATATAATAAATGGTATACGATTCACACTGTACCATTTTGTGGGAATGTGAAAAATGATTTCCAATATGCAATTATTTTAGAAATATATCTTGCACATATCCTTTAAAAATGCTCCACCATATATGGCAATAAGAGAGATCAATTAAAAGATAAATTTATTTTCTGGTTAACAATTAGTAAATTAACGTTAACCGTTTCTAATAATACTTAAATTTTATAATTTCAACTAGTACGTATTGTCAATAAATTTCTCAAACAAATAACTTTTTAAACAATATATACATATATTTGATATTGCAACATTTTTGTTTGAAAGGCACCATATATTAGGGATATATACCCGTAGCTTTTGACAATAACTGTACCTAAAATTACAGCATAAAATTTGTTCAATAAAGAGACACTTTATTAATAAGTTTTTCTTAATTATTTTGTAAGAGAGCCTGTTTTCAAATGGTAAATATATCATATCTTTTGTACCATATTTTTTGAACGCTGCAGTACTACTTCATTAAAATGAACACATGGTACTTCAGAGTTATAAATCCCATACTTAGTTCACCATGGAATCCCTTATTTTTTTCTTGTCATACCTATGGAATAACTCTGGGCTGAGGTACTATTTCTTTTGTAATACTAAATTTTTCCTATATAGGTAATACCTGTATTGCCTTGATAATGTTTGATAATACCGTAGGAATAACGTATATTACTAAATTTTGATTTTTACTTAAAAATATATTAGACAAAAAATAAAGTACCCGTATTTTTTTTAATCGATTATTTATTTGTAGTTTACGAGAAATAAATTATTAGTTTTAGAGAAGGGGTATCATGACGTCACCATGTACCGAATGCGACAGGCAGTGTCATAACGGTAGATGTAAATCCCCAAACACGCCCTCGTCACCTTATCCCCTCTCCAAAACATTCAATAGGGTTTTCCAAGGTAACGGCTTTTGAAGAAATAAGTATTGTATATAAATTTCAATATACAGTATATTAGTATAAAATAATAAATTATATAGTATTTATAAATGAATTTTTAAATTGAAAAATACACATGTTTAAAACGGTCGCCAAATGACGTCAGAACCCCAGTGAGGTCACACTACGAAGTTTTGTTGCATTTCATGGTGTATGTGCTCATGCCTGGCTTTTATCGTGATTGTGATTTTTGTTGACGTCTAACGTGTTGACGTTGAGAAGTTATGGTTAACAAATGCAAGCAGAATTTGTTAAAGCCGATAGCTATAATTTGCCTCATGTTGATAGTTTAATGATACATGTTTTTTTACACAAATAATCCAAATTTTGTAAGCGCAGAAATTAGGAATGTGAAGACTCAAACGTAAATATATATTTCAAATAATGTTTAGTTACAGATTACTGTAAAGCCGACGAGTTTGTTGGTGACATTCCTAATTTTGAAGATTTTATTAATTTTACGAAAGATAAGTGACGCAAAGTGACTGAAGCAATAAGAAATACAACTTAGAGCCAGTCTAAGACTTCAAAGTGGTATGAAGCAAGATATTGTAGAATAACTGCTACCAGACTCTATGACATTGCGAAATGTAAAACACTTGACGGTTCTTTGATAGAAAAAATGTTTGAGGCCAGTAAAGTACCACAAACAGAAGAGATGTTACGAAGACTTAATTTAGATCATGTTTTGGCAGAAATAAGAATACAACACAATATAAGTTTTAAAATGGGATGATAATTAGACCGGAATATCCATTATTTGGTGCTTTACCTAATGCTATTTCTGATCATTTTTGCATAGATATAAAATGTCCGTTTAAAGAAAAAGAGTTAAAAATTATATTGTTGACGGTAAAATATGTAACAAATTTCCAGCGCAAATACAACTTCAGATGTCTTTACTGTAGAAATCTGATGATTTTTTTTGTAAAAGTTTAGTGAAAGATGCAGAATGTTTTTGGAAAACTGCTGTATTTCCCAAATTGATGTATTAGCTATTTTACACGTATATTTAAAGTTTTGTAATGTTATGTATTATATTTAATATCAGTAAAATGTTTTTCTTCCTAATCTCTTTTTAATACCCAACAGGCATTACAACATATATTCTATTTGTTACCCATTTGTAAGCATTGTTAAAGACTACTGTTTGCAAGCTAAGGCCTGCCATTTTCATCTCTGATTAAACTGCCTTTTAACTGTCATGTAAAACGAAAAGTGTAGCATCGAAAAATTGACACGTGTGTAATTTTTACAACTGACAGTTTAATCAGTGATGAAAACAGCGGGCTTCAGCCGGAGCATGCCGCGCAGTCGACAACCACGCCATCGAATAGCCGTAGCATCGAAAAACCGTGCCAGCGAAAGTCGCCACGTCGACACCTACCCCCCCACCACAGGCCATAGCTTCGATAGCCGTCACATCGAAAGTCGCCACGTCGACATCACCCCCCACCACTGACCGTAGCTACGATAGCCGTTGCATCGAAAGTCGCCACGTCGACATCACCCCCCACTACTGACCGTAGCTACGATAGGCGTCACATCGAAAATCGTCACGTCGACATCACCCCCCACCTAATCGCCACTGAGTCTTTCAAAGCGTTAATTCAGCTGACTCGCTGTAACATAGTTTGTACTTCATATTATTTACGTTAGATGACACCGCCATGTACGATTATGTCATGGCATTTACTCAAATGATTAAATGGAAAAAGAAATATGTATCTATTTTTGTCAAAAATTTAATGCTACAATATATAAAACAGTTAAACATTATATGCCAGACTGAACAAATATATGTGTGTATTATAAAATATTGTAGGTATGTAATATGTTTAAATATTTTTCAAAATAGGTGAAATATTTACCATTTTATTTTATAATGCAGATTTATAAATTTATTTTAAATATTAGAGAAAAATTAGAAACATGCTATTAGAATTGTATTAAAACTTAAACACTTTTAATATTAAAAACTAGATTGAAATACTTATAGGGATTAATTGTTTATACAAAATATTTTATTAGCTGTTAGGTATACCTAGAAAATGTACCGGTATAGTATTTCGTTTTCGTACATTGCTAAATAGAAGATAAAAATATGTATAGAGGTATATTTTGGAGGTTGATAGTCAGAATTTGGTGAGCTGAGCTGTAAATATAATGACAACGTAGATTTTATACTCAAAACTCAACATAATTTTTAAGTTTTACAAATAGTAAAATGTACAAAATGGTTACATGCATGCTCCGAAAAATTGTATGAATTTACAATATAAATGCAGTAATATTACAATTAAATACAAAATAAGAAAATAATTTACATACCGTTGGGTTATTGTGTTATAAAAATTTAATGGTATAAATTATTTTTAGTGACGATTTACAAGTTATGTATAAAATCCGTTGTACTTTGTATGAATTTTAGCTAACAAAATGAAACATTTAAAATTAAAAAGGCATATACATAGTTATGCTATTACTTATTAGGTATATCTCTACAATCAGCCGGAGGCAAAATAAGACTAAAATGTTTATTACTGATATTACTATATAAACAAATTTATTATTATTATTATCAACGACTTATTCACTGATAAACACTACTATTAAAAATAAAATTGAAATACTACTTCAATTTTTGACATGAAATTTGTTTTTTATGAAAAATAACGAAAAGTTTAAGATTTTAGGGATAAAACAAAACTGAAACACAATAACCCTTACACCATTAGAAAGAGAAAAAAAAATAGTATTTTTTTAAAGTAAAAATCCAATTTGGTGTCCATTTAAAATAAGTTGCTATTAATATCTTGGGAACCGTCATCTTGAATTTCATTCTGACTTCACTTTTATGTTTGTATTATTAGATTGTTTAACAATTTACACAGTTTGTATGTAGATGCTTCTACGTATGATACAACTGGCCGTATGGGTATGTTGTCTTTATGTAATTTAGGTAAGCCATATATTACTAGAGCTGAGGGGCTAGAATTGATAAACTATTTTCCTTATAGATAAAATTTTACAATTCTTTAAAGCTTAAAGCTTGGAAATATTACCCTTGCTAATGAAATCGTTGACTTTATCTAAATAGTTTGTTTTGTCAAGAATAACAATACTGCTCCTTTTGTCAACTTTGGATAAAATTAAGATAGAACCAATTCAAATGTAGCCTAACATTTATTAGAAAATCAACATACATGTAATAAAGTCAATTTAAGTATATGCATTGTGAAAGGGAAAGGCCAAGATTAACTTTCCTGGAATCCTTCGATATCAAGAAAGCTATTCACAATGACTATAACCTTATGAGCGAACAGTTAGACCTTTGTCCATCGCCGATTCTGCATTGTTTAATCTCGGCATTCCCTAGAATTCTTTAATCTTTGCACTATGTTTAAGCTATACCTGTGTAAGCCTTCTGAATTTTAATATTCATTCTTGTAATTCTTCTGAATCACAAGTTCTGATGATGGCAGGAACACCGAAATTGTAATAAAGAATCCTTTAAATTTTGTTAAACCTACCGAGTATGTATTTTTTTCCTTATTTCAATCTAGTTTTTAGTATTGATAGTGTTAAATTTTAAAAGAATTCTAATAGCATGTTTCTGTTTTTCTCTAACTTTTAATACAAATTTATAAATCCGCATTATGTATCAAATGGTAAATATTTCACCTATTTTGAAACATATTTACACATATAATATTATATATATATATATATATATATATATATATATATATATATATATATATCATATAATGTTTAACTGTTTTATATTTTGTAGCATTAAATTTTTGACAAAAATAGATATTTCTTTTTCCATTTAATCATTTGAGTAAATGCCATGACATAATCGTACATTGCGGTGTCATCTAACGTGAATAATATGAAGTACAAACTATGTTACAGCGAGTCAGCTGAATTAACGCTTTGAAAGACTCAGTGGCGATTAGGTGGGGGGTGATGTCGACGTGACGACTTTCGATGTGACGCCTATCGTAGCTACGGTCAGTAGTGGGGGGTGATGTCGACGTGGCGACTTTCGATGCAACGGCTATCGTAGCTACGGTCAGTGGTGGGGGGTGATGCCGACGTGGCGACTTTCGATGTGACGGCTATCGAAGCTATGGCCTGTGGTGGGGGGTAGGTGTCGACCTGGCGACTTTCGCTGGCACGGTTTTTCGATGCTACGGCTATTCGATGGCGTGGTTGTCGACTGCGCGACACGCACTCGCTTCAGCTTGCAAACACCAGTTGCTAAGCAGTCTCAACAAACAATAATGTTCACAAATAGGTAACAAATAAGTTAATAAACAATTTAACCAGAGATGAAAATACCAGGCCAATAATCTAATAATATAGTAACAATAATATAATATGCTGTACAACAGTAAAATCATAACCGACCAGTTGACGTGGATGCACGTCAATGCAGGTTATGTATGGGTTACTTTTATATTTTCCCGCGCTACATTTTTGTAGATTCACTTGACACAACTGTTTCTATCTCATAGTTCATCGAGCTTTCTCTTTTACTGCGGCTAGACATTGTCTAGCTGTGGTTCTGACGTCACAGGATGACATTGCAAAATTCTTTTGCATTTTTCTCCCGTTCTATAAATTTTTGTGCAAAATAAAAAAAAAATGTGTCTAATATTTTTATCTCTACATTAACATAAAAAAAATCAAAAAATCGCGGAAAACCCTATTGCAAATAAATTATTAGGAAACAATATTTAATTGTTATTATTATAATGATAAACTATAGTGGTTAATTTATATATTGAATGACCTATATATTGATATTCCATTATGGTCACATACCCCATTCTTGTATTTTCCAAAATAATAGCTGAATGTTTTTCGTAATACCTGACCTGTAATTCTTATGGTAATGTAATACTTTTTTATATACACAAAGATCTATATTTGACAGGTACCCACGGTTACCAATTAAAAAGTTTTTTTTTTTGAATTAACATAAAATTTGAAAGATTTCCTCACACTACCGTACTGCTACATCAAATAAGATACATATTTTTTTTCATACTCTCTCTATCCTAAATTATTAATTTATCTAAAACACAATGGGTGTCACTTAATTACCAATACATTTTGACAATATTGAAAGTAACAATAAATTTAAAGCAAAGTAAAATATACGAAAGTCATCAATATTCAGGAAGAGCACTTAATTTTGAAAAATATACACCTATCAAAATCTATTATTTTATGTGTATAACAATCCATATCAAAACGTCTTTATAGAAATATACAGAATGTAACAGCGAAATCGACCACCGCCATTATTTTCTTTATTATTATGTTCGGATTATTGGAAGTTCGGATTAACGTGGGGTACGGATTAAAGGACCCCTACTGTATACATATTTTTTATACTATTCGATAACATTTTTTTCTAAGCATGTAATCATTTTATATTCTTACATAACAAAAATATTCAGCATAATTCAATTGAAATAAATTTTATTTTTATAGTTATTTTTCAGTAGGCTGTCTATGTATGAATGAAAAACAAAAACTGATTTCTGTAAATTTGAATTATTTAGTGCATAATTCCTATTGTTGCAGATAGAACACTATTTATAAAGTTATGAACAAATATTTGTTTCATTTTAATTTAAGCTCAATTGTTTTTCACACATAGCCTATTAAAAAATAACTATAAAATAAAATTATTCAAATTTCAATTGAATTTTTCTCAATATCTTGATCATGTAACAATATAAAATTATTACATGGGTAAATACAGAAAAAATACCCTATCGATTGGGCCTAAAAATTATGTCTTTCCATTTAAAAAATATAACTTTGTTGTAACTTAAGAACCACTGGTTTAAAAAAAAAATTTTTTTCTCTAACGGTATGTCCACTTATGTCTTCTACAACTATTCTATGGTAGTTTTTTTATAGATAACTATATTAATAAAAAATAATGAAGGTGGTCGGTTTCGCTGTTACACGCTGTATACCATAATTTGGGACAGAGGGAATATTACTTTTATATAGACGTCAAAAGGGTATGATATATTTAATCTAGTCGTTTTTTTTTCTAAACGTCAGTTTGCGGTACTCCTTGCACTAAATGCGTCTTACTAACACTTTTCTTCCCTACAATTGATGTAGGTTTCCTCGGCTCCCCATTGGTCGAACTGGGAGCCAATGACTGCATTTCTTTTAGTGATAGATTACTGTTTGTCCTTAACGACGTAGTACTGCCTCCCTTATAGGACCTAGTTGGTTTCGAACTCGGGGCATCCCGATATTCATACATATTCTCCCTACTTCTGGTATGGTTCTCTATACCGATGTCTGCGTCATTGTCGTTAAGGAAGATGTCGCCACTGTAGAAACGGTCGGAGGATCTGGAAGAAGATGTCTATAAACACGTAGAAAAGATGTTCGTACGAAGGGCACTTACTCCAAAAAGCGTTTCCTATAGGCAGATTTTCTGCGCAAGCAAAGCAAGGAAGAAAAGATTTAGAATTATTTACAATATGACCACTGATAGGATGGTTATTTTTTTGGAATGCTGAACATGGTCTAAAAGGCGTTAAGATAGTCAGATATTAAAATATCTTGACAGTCACCAGCGCGTACAAAAGTACAAAAAGTAGTTTTCTGAAAATGTTACCCAAAGGTGGATGTTACTCAAAAATTCATAGAGATATAGACTTGTGGGTATCAGAAATTTATTTTATGGAAGGAGGGGCTCCACTACTATGGTCAAAGAGGCAATCTGACAAACAAGAAAAAAATGGAATTCAGTGGGTTAAGTCCATCAACCTCGAAAATGCGCCAACACAATGGGCAAAATGTTAGATAATACGTTGTCCTTTAGACCATGGTCCAGCATCTCGGAAAACAACCATTCTATATTTATAGACACCGGCCATGAAAGCCTCAGTAAGTTTTACATTTTGTACAATATGTGTTAGGGTTCAATGAAGACCTCTGGTAAATGCACATAGTGAATATGTTTGTTACAGAATTATATTAGATATTATTCATTGCTGCTAAAGTAAATCACATACAGTATTATAATTATTATTCAAGTAGTCCGTTCTTTCGGTGTTATTATGTTAGTATGTTAGTAAACCATAACCCTCGAGATTCATTCAAAAAATCTTGGGTTACAATTACCTTTTCTTACCTCTTAGCGTTCCTCCATAGCATACAACATACTACCACCAATACTATAAGGAACAGGCAAGTAGCGGACATACTCCAAAATGCTATTTGAAGGGGTTCTTTTGGCTCCCACCAATACTGAAATTGAGCAAAATCAGGTCAAAAACTAATCAAAGTATGAAAGAAAAGTTATATTCTTTCATATTTTCGCCTAAAGTTTCTAATACGCCAGAAAAAAAAACTATTAAAGTTTCAATATATAAGGCCCGAGGAAATCGACGGCGCGTGTGACGTCATCTACATAGAGAACATACGTTTCTAGAGCTGAGTGAGACGGATATATGACAAACGCGCTAGATACGTCGTTTCGTGTTACGTTAAACCCGGCGCGAACATGGCGGAGGCGATACACGCATTTGGCTTGCGCGTTCGAATAGCCATTAGCCTATAGCATTTGCCAGTGCCCAACACGCCACAAACATGGCTGTTACTGAATTTTATTGGCTCGATTCAAATGCATTAAAGATTTTGATGTTAGAGTATAAAAATTAGAAAATAAGCGATTATATTCACCTTAATTTTATTTATACATTATGAACATTGATATTCAATAAGTATTTTTTTTTTAAAGCTTTAGACTCCTCTATTATTATTAGTTGTAGTAGCAAAAGATACTTACTTCTGTTGTTGGTGGATATGTGGGGACTAAGTGTCCTATAACCGTTGGAAGATATTGGCTCCAAAACGCTGATTCCGTTTGTCGATAATTCCAAAGATTTGATGAATTGTATGTGGTATTAATATTCAAATAATTTAAGTGTCCTAATCGAGCTTGTTCGAATCTTAAGCCCAAAATTTGTGTATGAGATGGTGTCCTATAAAATATATTTGTTAGGCCTCATTATACAATTATTATACTTAGCCGAATAAACTGACAAAAAGAAGCTGTGAGTGTACGTTGGACTCACCGATTTGGACAAAATTTTGTGAACTTCAAACTTATTGTTCATATCGCCGACTTTTCTGGTCAGTTTCTAGTCATTTTTGTGAATAGATCGGAATACCATCCGTATATAAAAGTGCTTTACTTCTATAAAATTTTATCCAAATTGGTGTGTCAATCTAGTGCCAGACATTTATTACGGATCTAATCAGGTAGGTAAAAAAATATATTTATGATTATAAGTTTATTTTTACCCATATCTGGCGAAATCTGTGAAAGCTTTCATGAAGAAATGGCTCATATTTCTGTCGTTGTCTGTCCACATAAGTCGATCGAACCGGTATTTCGATGGAAAAAATTCGGTATCCATAAATGGTGCACCACTTAAGAAATAATATTCCGTATCGTGAGGGACTTTTCTCCACTGAGGAAGTTTTAGGCCTTCTACTGTAGTATTAAGGACGTATAAATATACAGGTACATTTTGGTCTACCAACAATTTGGCTATTTTGTCGCCAGGCGCAACGTAGACGAAATCAGACAACATCTAGAAATAAGATATAATAGATTGAGGTTCTATACTAATTGTTTTTGCAAAGAACAGGATGAACTAAAAATTTTAGTGGAAACGCGACTTTAATTTTTTTTGTAATAAGCAAAATATGAATTTTTAAATTTCATAACTTGGCGTGTGACGTTTCATGTCCTATTTTTATAGTCAGGCAATCAATCAAATTGTTTAGGATAGGGGTTTCCAAGTTTTTTCAATTTTTAATAAATTGTAACGCAGATCTGGGCAGTACTTATGTATATTTAAGTACCAAAATAAATACCAACCTGGTACTTGGTACTTGTACTTAAGTACTATCAAAAAACTGCCTGAAGTACTTGATTTTCAAGTACTGCATCTATTTGTACTTAGTACTTAAAATGGTACTTAAGTCCCAATAAAAAGTACTTAAGTCCTTTCAGGGTACTTAAACACTTTTTAAGTAATACTTAAGTACTTACCGGGTCTCGTGGCCGAGTGCCTGATTGCCTGGTCGCGAATCTGGGGATCCGAGTTCAATCCCGACGGACGCCAAAAATTATATCGAATTTAGTGACACAAAATTGACCCCTGTCGTGCATTTTCCATGCCAGCAATGAGTGCATGTGAGGAGAGGCCTGGTAAGCGCCCGAACGGTACAAATATTTCATCATTATCGAAATCTGTGTACAAAGCAGATTGGCACACCCAGCAATGGGTAATATGCCGTGATGATATATTTATTTATCTTCAAGGTAAACATTTTTTTCATTAAACAAATTATACCATACTAAAATATATCATCTCGGCATATTACCCATTGCTGGGTGTGTGAATCTGTTTTGATGATGATGACATACTTGTACCGCGCGAGCATTTATGAGGCATCAACTGCCGGACACGCATTGTTGGCGTGGAGAGCGCATCATAGGTGTCATTTTTGTACCATTTAGAAATTCAAACTAACAAAAATACTATATTATTAAACAATCACAAGTAGTATGTATATAATTTATGTCAATGATATAAAAAAACATTCACCAGTATTTCAATCAAATTTTGCACATCTTTTGATGTAAAGTTATGTTTTTTTTTAAATCTGAGTTTTAGTTGTTATATTGGTAGATATAATACAACATGTGTATTGGTAATTAAATATTCTTATATCAAAACATTAAATAATTAGATTATTGATTTTTTTAGGTAGTACTTGAAAAGTACTGAGTACTCTTAACAAATACTTGTACTTAAGACTTCAGTATTTTAATAACAGAAGTACTTAGTACTTAAATTTAAGTACCTGAGCTCTGGTATTTGTACTTAGTACTTAAATACTTAATTAGCGGTACTTGGCCAGCTCTGTTGTAACGTTTATTTATTTGGGTGAAGTGTAAAAATCAAAGAAATATTATTAATTAAAAAATACGTTTATTAAGATAAATAATTAGGATAAATATTAAGAAGATAATAAAAATAACTAACACTATGGATTAAACAAATATAAACACTAATTTAAGACTAAATATATTATTAAATACTTAAACACTAAGATTATTTATTTAAACAATATTTATATCACTATATTTATTTGTATAACTACATTTATTTATGTTCACAACTCGTAGACTATTTATATCACCAACTGTTCATTGCTCGTTGCTTCTATACATCAGACTGTTTTTTGCTGGCTTTGGAGACGGGTTTATATAGCACGATGTCCTTCTCGAACTTTCCGACGCCACAATGGCATTTGAATACAAAGGATTCAGGCCACCGGTGTAATTAATACGTCTAGACGTATGGGTTTTTCCGCCGCCGGGGATTACGTCATCGCTCGGGTATATTCTACCATTGGCGGCGCTCGTATACTCTTAAGTCAAGGGCACACTTTACAATATTAATCTGTACATAAAAATATTAAACCCGTATTTTGTATTTTCGCCGAAAAGTTTCTAATATGTCAGAAAAACTGTTAAAGTTTCAATAAATGAAACTTAAGACATTGGACGGCGGGTGTGACGTCAACTACACTGCGAACATACGTTTCCAGAGCTAAATGAGACAGATATATGACAAACGCGCTGAGGCGAAACCTCGATTTTTCGGAGAAAAAAAACTGTTTCTGGCTAACGACCTCACCTGGAGTCAATTTAGGTTTTGATTTTTATATTTTCAATGTTCTAAAATCGAATGAAACTATCCCCAAATCGATATCTTCAGTCGTTCTGCCGTTATGACAAATATCCCATTTCGCTTGGCCTAGATTTTCAAGATTCTTATTCTCAGAGGTCAATTTGCAACAATGAGTAATAAGTGGGAAGGTATATGGTTTTAGAGATGCATATTTTACCACAAAAATCATCTCGATTAGTTAATTTTATCAGAAGTTATCATAAAATATTCCCGGAAGCTATAGAGTAAATAGAATAAATACTTTTTTTTATATGCTGAGGGTAGAAATAGGCGTTGATTACTTAGCTTGCAAAATTTGGAAAAAAAATATTAGTAACTGACAATAGATATATTTCTTTAATTTATAAACGTTTATACGTTTTAAATAAAAACTCAGTAAACAATAAACCGAAATTTAACTGGACTACTTAGATTTTAAAAAAATGTATGAGCAAGGTCAACAAGAAATTTGGGAAAATCAATTTATAACCAACAGGGATATTGATAACATTATTGAATTAGATAGGTTACAACTGCGACTCACTCTCACTAGATGTCAAAACTCCTCTTATAACATTTTATATAATTTTTTTTAAATTAGATTTTTTAACTGAACTCTATCTCAATAACAGTATTTCTTTTGTAAAACAGAAAATCATATATTGGTTACGCCTCTCCTCAAAAATAGGTTTAAAAATAATTTATAAAATCATAAATGTACTAGATGCTGAAAATATATGTACCATTTGTAACCACCACAAAGACGAAACCATTTACCATTTCTTTAAAAAATGCCCGATTTATTTGCCTCTTCGTCCCACATATTTAACTTAACATAATCTACTTGCAGATGTTATATCCGACGAAGATATTCATTTATTTTTTAGAAACTTAACAAACCCCAAAATCAATAATATAGTTTTGTATACTACTTTAGCGTTGTGTTTCTTTTATGAACGATTAAAGTAAAGTAACAATTAAGTTAACTCTAAGGCATAGATGATTTAAAAAAATTATTTGCTGATTGTGTGTAGAAATCTTGTTCTATTGTTTATACTTCGGCAATAATTTTTGTATTTTAGTAAAATCAATATATATATATATATATATATATATATATATATATATATATATATATATATATATATATATACATATATATATATATATATACAGGTGTTCATTTTTAAGTGGCTACCATTGCGATCTCGAGAATTAGAAGAGATACGAAGTTGGTTAAATTAGCAAAGAATCTCTATTTCACATAGGTATTTCAATGATAAACTGAAAAAAGAAATTCAACCAGTGGTTCTCAAAATATGGATACCAACTTTTTTATTTTAAATAGAAACATATATTTGCTCATTCAATAGAGCTCTTTATTCTGAATCCAACGATATAAAATTTTCATATCCTTACATAACAAAATTTTCGAAAAAAAAAATTAATAAAGTTTTGAATTAATTTTTCCTAAATATGATATTAATTAAAGTGCCATGAATGAAAAAAGTGAACATATTTAAAAAAGACCTTTATTTTCAATTAAATGATTTAGTGTTTATAAAAACTGCTCAAAATTATCTCCATTTTTATTAATACATAACTGAATTCTACATTTTAAATTTTTCCTAACTTTTTTTAATTTTCTTCTGTCAATACCTCTTCGTTTCTTCAATGCAATCTTTTAAATGCTGTACGTCGGGATGCACAGTGCGGTAAACTTGATCTTTTAAGTAACATCACGCAATAAAATCCAGTGGATTGAAATCGGGCGATCTAGCGGGCCATGCAATAGGACCATTAGTACCAATCCATTGAAGAACAATTTCTCATTTGACAGAAGTAGCAATAAACAAAATATACACTTTTTTCATTCATGGCACTCTAATTAATATCATATTTAAGAGGAAGTAATTCAAAACGTTATTAATTTTTTTTTCAAAAATTTTGTTATGTAGGGGTATGAAAATTTTATATCGTTGGATTCGGAATAAAGAGCTCTATTGAATGCACAAATAAAAATATATGTTTCTATTTAAAATAAAAAAGTTGGTATCCATATTTTGAGAACCACTGGTTGAATTTCTTTTTTCAGTATATCTTTGAAATACCTATGTGAAATAGAGATTCTTTTCTAATTTAACCAACTTAGTACCTCTTCTAGTTTTCGAGATCGCAATGGTAGCCACTTATGGCTACGCCTATGGCCAGGTTTTTAATTAACACACTGTATATATGTATATATATATATATATATATATATATATATATATATATATATATATATATATATATATATAGAATTTGCTTAATACATAAAGAAAAAAAAATATCCATGAGGCCAACAAATAAAAGATTTTATACAAATGAAAAATATAAATCGAACCGTTATAGTCGTAAAATCTAAACTACAACATCTAATTAAACTTACGACTAAAAATTAGTTGCTATACATAAAATATTTTTTGCAGTTTGATACTTTTTCAATATTTCGTTTTTTTTTTAGAAGTGCAAGTCTTTTAATTTCAAAGCTAATGTGGTTAATTTACCAGTTACGGATTATTAACAGTGGCGGTCGCCCATTTTGTTTTACATACTTAACTCGCTGTATCCATATTGTAACGTTTTATTTATATGAAGTGTAAAATAAGAGAGATATTATTAACTAAAAGAATACGTTTATTAAACGATAAATAATGAGGATAAATATTAAAAGATAATAAAAGTAACTAACACTATGATTAAATAATTATAAACACTAATTTAAGACTACGAATATTGTTAACTGCTTAAACACTAAGATTATTTATTTAACCGATATTTATATCACTATATTTATTTATGTTCACCACTCGTAGACTATTTATTTATATCACCGACTTCATTACTCATTGCTTCTATATCACAGACTATTTCTCCACTGTCATTCAGACGGTATTTATACAGCCCAGTGTCCTTCTAGAACCTTCCGGCGCCACAGTGATACCGAGTACAAAAGAATTAGGTCAACTGTGCAATTAAACGTCTAGGCGGTGCGTCGCCGGGGATTGCATCATCTGGGTCATCACTCTGGTACATTCTTTCAGTAGCGGCGCTCGTATACTCTTAACTCAGGGGCGCACGTCACAATATGAATAAAACATTCTATAACTGAGTTAATTTTCATATTCCAGATGAACATATATTTCGTGTTGCCAAAATCAATGTGCTTTTGCCAAAAATGTGGTGCAAACTATCAGTCTGTATGTGTATTCATATTAAAAATCCAGACCGCAGATAAAAAGGTGTCTATATGACCTCCGATAATGTGGAAACACTGTCGGAGGCAACAACGACTACAAGGTGTACGCATATGTACAGTTTTCGGAGGTCACAGCGTACTTTCTGTGCTTCCCATATATGACCCCATAGAAACTTAAAAATCTTTTCCCCTCTCAAGGAATTCGGATTGATTATCATTTCAACTCCCCATATATACATTTTTTGTAGTTGTAGCTCAATGGGAAGACCCGGAGGCCAGGTCGCCTTTTCCATGCACCGGAGGCGACAAGATACCGTGCATCAATATATATATATATATATATATATATATATATATATATATATATATATATATATATATATATATATATATAGGTAAAGGGTACGTTGTCGCCTCCAAAGTAGATACTGAAGAAACGTTGTCACCTCATATATGACGCTGTCACCTCCGACTTCGGAGGCGACAACGTTTTTCCATATTCTCATCGGTTCTGGCCTTAGGACGTCATCTAAAGCTCTAAAATAAAAAATAGGTCGGAGGCGACAACGTAGTTTCCATACTCACAAAAAAAGTTTTTAGTTCCGGTATATACCGCTGGCGTTAGTGTTGCACAAAACATATAAGGGGGGCACGTTGTCGCCTCCGATTATATAAATCTCATTTTTGTATCACAAACGTTACTTTACCGCTTCCGCTAAATGGCAACGCCGGAGAAGAGGTCATAAGGATGTTTTCATATGATTTCATTTCATATTTGCAAGCTCGCGAAAAAAAGACGTGCAGTGATAGTATAATCTGATAATGATGTCATCAAGGACTAAGTTGTTAAAACTGTGCAGTAAGTCCTACCTAAAAGCCTTTAAGTATTACGCCAACAAATTGGACATGTGTATATAATACTACACTATTTAAAATATTTCATAATGTCATACGGTGTCTGAATGTTTTTCATAATACCCATTCGTTTTTAAATTAAAAGGCATTTAAATATTTATTAATTGATAATTTGTAAGGCTTTAATTTAAGACTATTTTTGTACCGAACGACAGCGGGGAGTTCCCTCACTCATTCCCTCGATAGGTCGATCGGTCCGTGAGCACGGTAACTTTAGAACGCAAACTTGATAAAATTTTGTAAGCAGCTTCTAAAGAAAAATCGCAGATCTAGGTTTGTGAATGGGCCAAATCGGCACAAGATATATAAGGCCATTTGTCATTACTTTGTTATTTATTAATCGATTTTATGTACGCACATGTACAGTTTTCGGAGGTCACAGCGTACTTTCTGTGCTCCCTATATATGACCCCATAAAAATTTAAAAATCTTTTCCCCTCTCATGGAATTCGGATTGATTATCATTTCAACACCCCATATATATACATTTTTTGTCGATGTAGCTCAATGGGAAGACCCGGAGGCCAGGTCGCCTTTTCCATGTACCGGAGGCGACAAGATACCGTGCATATATATATACAGCGTGTTTCCTTTAAAACCACCAGCGCTTTTTTGGGCGAACTAATGACTTTAGAGAAAAATGTTATATACAAAAAATTACCAGGAAAAAGGGCTTAATTTATGAGGAATAATAAATAAAAAATTCAACCAGTGGTTCTCAAACGGTAGAATAAAATTATATTTTTTTAAATAGAAACCTATATAAATTTTTTGTCCATTAGATAGAGAGTTTTTTTCTGATTTCAACGATATAAATATGATATGGGGTTGTATAACAATTACTTCGAGAAAAATGATATTAAAAATCAGAAATAATTTTACAATATTGAAGTAGGCTATGCAATAAACAAATGCAAACAAATGATACAGGTGACAGATAGTTTTGTTACTTACGTTATTAAGTGTTTGTTTTCGTAATTGTTTAATTACTTATTAATAATATACTATCGTAACCTAGGCAATAGTCGTAATAATAGTTGTTTATTGCATAGCCTACTTCAATATTGTAAAATTATTTCTGATTTTTAATATCATTTTTCTCGAAATAATTGTTATACAACCCCATATCATATTTATATCGTTGAAATCAGAAAAAAATTCTCTATCTAATGGACAAAAAATTTATATAGGTTGCCATTTAAAAAAATATAATTTTATTCTACAGTTTGAGAACCACTGGTTGAATTTTTTATTTATTATTCCTCATAAATTAAGCCCTTTTTCCTGGTAATTTTTTGTATATAACATTTTTCTCTAAAGTCATTAGTTCGCCCAAAAAAGCGCTGGTTGTTTTAAAGGAAACACCCTGTATATATATACCGTGAGTATTTTTTAACATGAAACATGGGATTTGTTATATCCATGGTTACGATTTGATTGACAGCAATGTATTTGCCTGTCTCATTTAAAATGAAACATAGGGGACAATTTTGACATTTGTCTACTCTGTCAGTGTCAAAAAACCAATTTGAAATACAATGGTTTATACTGTGGAAGAGAAGGTGCAGATTATTACGTGGTATTATTCGAATTTTAATTCAAGTTTAAGGCAAGTGTCGGACTTGTTCCGCGCTTCATTTCCTAACAGGAACAATTTTAAGAATAGTGAATACCTTTAGAAGAAATGTTTGCGTCCAGCCTGCACATAACAGTAGGAATAGATCCTGTAATATATTAACTGCGCAGAAAAAAACATGAAGTTCTGACTTATATACAAATACAAAATAAGAAGAGAACATTAAGAGAGATTGGGTAAGCTACTGCTGTAAGCAAAGCTACTGTACACAGACTATTTAAAAAGGAGCATTACTGTCCATACCATTTCCAAAATCACCAGGAGTTAGTTATAGACGACACGAGACGAAGAATAAATTTTTGTGAAAGAATGTTTGAAAATGTTAATAACAATTCAGATTTGCTACAAAATATACTTTTTACGAACGTAGCAACTTTTTATTTACATGGCGAGGTAAATTCACAAAATTGTCGGTATTGGTCCAGGGAAAATCTACATTTGTATCGTAGTACGAGGACTTAACGACCCGAGAAAGTTAACGTTTGGGCTGGCGTAATAGAAACCCACATTATTGGGCCATTTTTTATTAACGGGAATATTACTGCTCAATATTTAAATATAATAATTCTGTCAAATTCATCCCCTATGTTTCATTTTAAATGAGACAGGCAAATACATTGCTGTCAATCAAATGTCAAGTCGTAACTATGGATATGACAAATCCCATGTTTCATGTTAAAATATACTCACGGTATATATACAGGTGTAACACCAAAACAGACCACCTCCATTATTCTCTTTATTATTATAATTACAAAAAAATATTATAGAACAAAGTTGTAGGAGACCAAGGGGGACACCCCATTAGAGAAGAAAATATTTTTTTAAATCAGTGGTTCTCAAGTTACAACATAAAGTTATATTTTTTCCAATGGGATTATACATATTTTGTATGTCTATTCGATAGCGTCTCTTTTTCTGAATTCAACCATGAGATTATTTTATATCCTTACATAACAAAAGTATTGAGAAAAAATCAACTGAATTTAAATAAATTTTATTTTTATAGTTATTTTTCAGTAGGCTATGAATGAAAAACAATTGAGCTTAAATTAAAATGAAACAAATATTTATTAAAAACGTTATAAACAGTGTTCTATTATATTTCTATCCTAAATAATTGAAACTGACAAATAGCAATTTTTGTTTTTCATGCATAGCCTACTGAAAAATGATTATAAAAATCAAATTTATTTAAATTTCAATCGCTTATTTTTCAATATTTTTATTATGTAAAGATATAAAACTTACATAGTTGAATTCATAAAAAAGACGCTATCAAATAGGTATAAAAATATGTATAATCCCATTTGAAAAAAATATAAGTTTGTGTTGCAACTTGAGAACCACTGGTTTAAAAAACTATTTTCTTCTTTAATGGGATGTCCGCCTTTGTTCTATAGTATTTTTTTGTGACTATAATAATAAAGAAAATAATGACGGTGGTCGGTTTTTCTGTTACACCCAGTATATACAGGTGTTTGGCGTAAGTCCGGTACCACGAATATTTCGTTTATTTTGAGAGATACAAAAAAATGTTAATAAGCAAAGTTAAACTAGACAAAGGGGCTCATAAGATGATCATAGCAGTAATTTTGTACCACTTCCGGTTTTAGCGGAAATGGGTACAACTTTAAATCTAGCATAGGGAATCGGTATTTTTATATTTTTTCAGAATATACATAAAATTAGCTTCACAATGATACCAAATTATCATAGTTTTATTTTAACCATTTCAAAATGGCGACCATTTATTCTTAAAATATGTATTAATAAAATTCCATACAAAATAAAACATAGCAAGCTATGAAAACAATTTATTATCTTATAACAAAAGAAAATAATTTACCTACATTTGTGATAGTGACAATTTCTTGTAATAATTAAATAATTATGGCTCAAGTGAATTACACAAATGAAGAAATGGTTGATATGATTTTAATATTCGGAGAATGTCAAAGAAATTCTGTTAGAGCACTTCAACTTTATGGAGAGAGGTATCCTCACCGACGACAACCGAGAAGACAATATTTTAATGAAGTTGTTAATAAATTGAAAACACATGGATCATTTAAACTGAAAAATCGACGTGCAAGAAGAGGAAATGAAGTAGATAATCATCGAGATGAAGAAAAAGAAAGAATATTAGCTTACATTAATTACAATCCTGAAGTGTCGGCGAGGGAATTAAGTAGAGAATGCGCGGTATCATGTTGGAGAGCATTCAAAATTTTAAAAAACATAGTTTTAATTCTTATAAGATGCACATTAGTCAATCTCTTAGGGAATATGACTATGATCGTAGAATAAATTTTTGCAATTGGTTTTTACAAATGTAGCAGAGTGATAACAGATTTCATCATAAAATTTTATTTTCTGATGAATCATATTTTTCGAACAATGGGCTTTTTAACAGAAATAATATAAGATGTTGGGCAACCGAAAATCCCAGAATACTGAGAACATCCAGGCATCAAGAAAGATTTGGTTTTAATGTTTGGCTGGGAATAATTGGGACCAGAATTGTTGGCCCTATTATATTTCAGGGTACTCTGACAGCAGAAAGGTATTTACTATTTTTACAAAATGAAGTGGAAGATCTACTGGACGACTTACCTATTGTCAATACCATTGGCATGTGGTTCCAACAAGACAGAGCGCGAGCTCATAATGCAAGAATTGTAGTGGCCTATTTAAATGAACAACATGAAGATAATTGGATTCGAACAAATTCTCCAAATCCTTGGCTGCCACGATCTCCTGACCTTACGCCACTGGACTACTTTTTTTGGGGTTATTTGAAAGATAAAATATACCGAACACCTCCAACTACTTTGGAAAATTTAGAAATAAAAGTTAGAGCGATTGTTAGAGAAATTAATGAGAATATCCTAGAAAATGTAATGAAAGAGTTTTTATTACGTATAAGAAAATGTATAGAAAATAACGGCGGCCATATTGAGCATTTGTAGGTTTTTCACATTTACTGTTTCTGTTTTGGTATCGTTGTGAACATGCAAAAAAATAAAAAAATAATACCTCACGCCTAATTTTTTTTTAATTTCTTCTTTTCTTTTTTTATAAAATAATAAAATTGTTTTCATAGCTTGCTATGTTTTATTTTGTATGGAATTTTATTAATACATATTTTGAGAATAGATGGTTGCCATTTTGAAATGGTGAACGTAAAACTATGATAATTGGGTATCATTGTGAAGCAAATTTTATGTACATTCTGAAAAAAAATATATAAAAATACCGATTCCCTATGCTAGTTTTAAAGTTGTACCCATTTCCGCTAAAACCGGAAGTGATATAAAATGTCTGCTATGATCATCTTATGAGCCCCTTTGTCTAGTTTAACTTTGCTTATTAACATTTTTTTATATCTCTCAAAATAAACGAAATATTCGTGGTGCCGGACTTACGCCAAACACGTGTTTCACTACTCCTATCTCGAGAACCGTAAGAGATACGAAGCGGTTAAATTATCAAACAATTTCTATATTATAAGACTATCAAAATGTACATTACAAAAATTATTTTCAACCAGTGGTTCTCAAAATACAGAATTCGACTTTTTTAATTTTAAATGAGAATCTACTTTTTTTATTCGCCTATTGGATTCAGCATTTTTTTCTGAATACAACGATATAAAATGTTTATACCCTTATATAACGAAAAAACGAGAAAAATGCAAAAGAAAAATTATTATTTTTATATTTATTTCTACATGTAATCAGAGTGCCATGACAAAAACAATTGAATATTTTGTTTTGTATCACATGTCAAAGTAGTTCGTTCATGAATTTTCTTGTTTTCTTTTGTGTTAAAATGAATTTGACGCACGAAGAAAAAATTATCTCTGAAAAATACTGTTGCTGCAAAGAATATGTATACGGAACGTTATCCTGAGCAGCGAGTTCCTTGTCGTCAGTATTTTAGAAAATTAGCATTAGCACTGCGCGCTAATACGGATGAATTCGTATCGAAGCGAGTTAGCGTACAAAATCAAGAAGCTGAGATAAATGTATTAGCATATTTTGAAGCTAATCCAACAGCTTCAGTTAGAATGGCTGCCGCTGAGTGTAATTTAAGTATGGGCACGATCTATAGGATTTTAAAGAAACATAAATACAGACCATTCAAAATGATTAAAATTCACCATTTACATCCTGGTGATCGTGAGCGAAGATTAGAATTTTGTAATTTATTGGTAAATTGGAACAGTTTCCAAATCGGTGGATTGGTACTTATGGTCCTATTCCGTGGCCCGCAAGATCACCAGACCTTAATCCCCTGAACTTTTTTTATGGGGTCTACAAAACTATCTATCCAGAAATTCAGCATTTAAAAAATGCAATCGAAAATATTATTTCCCACATAGACGGCCGAAATTTAAGAAAAGTAAGAAGTAATATGTTCAGAAGGCTGGAATTATGTATAAATCAGCATGGCAATAATTTTGAACAATTTTTATATTTTTTAAAGTATCTAAATCGCCCAAACAATGTTGAAAACAAAATATTCAATTATTTTTGTCATGGCACTCTGACACTCTGATTACATGTAGAAATAAATATGAAAATAATAATTTTTCTTTTGCATTTTTCTCGTTTTTTTCGTTATGTAAGGGTATAAACATTTTATATCGTTGTATTCAGAAAAAAATGCTGAATCGAATAGGCGAATAAAAAAAGTAGGTTCTCATTTAAAATTAAAAAGTTGAATTCTGTATTTTGAGAACCACTGGTTGAAAATAATTTTTGTAATGCTCATTTTAATAGTCTTATAATATAGAAATTGTTTGCTAATTTAACCGACTTTGTATCTGCTACGGTTCTCGAGATAGCAATAGTGAAACACTTAAATTGAACATCCTGTATAATATATATATATATATATATATATATATATATATATATATATATATATATATATATACTTAAACTTTGCTTTTGTAATTTGGTCATACATATTTTCTTTTTTATCTTTGTTGTTAGATTGTCCTATAATTAGTTTATAATTTGGATTTAATTGCAATCTTACAAGAATGTTATTATTATAATTTGAGTATATCCACATTTCTTAACTTATATAATTTTTTTTGGTACATGTATATCACTGTAATATTTTATTATAATTAAAATTATTATCCGGATGCGGAATTTCGCTACCGAAAATCGGTCACTTTAATATGTTTAAGAGTAAGGATTTGTTGTATGATGTTCATGTTGTTCTTATTGTTATCGGGTTAGTGCGAACCCACTAAGTGGGACACGCGTGATTTTATGTATGTATGTATGTAAATTATTATTATTATTAATTGGAAAATCTTTGGGAACCTACTTTAGATTTAGCGTTGCAATGAATTGTAGGTCTTAATGTTTATTTCTTTATAAGAAACCAACAGTATACATATACCAATTACAGGTTCCTATGGATTCCAGTAATGACTCTAGTTTCATTAGCCAGGTTATTATTAATAACAGAGGGATTAAGTAAATTAACTTATTAATATGAATCTCTCGCAAGAAGAACTTACGAATATAGTGTACGCACTTGGAGAAGCGGAAACAAACCCTCTTTTGGCATCAAGAATTTATGCACAACGGTTTCCGGGAAGACGACATCCAAATCCGTGTTCTTTTGAAAAACTAAGGGAAAGGTTTGAAAGAACTGGTCATGTTCAGTATGAAAAACGAGGGTTCCTTTTGGCTTCTCCGAGTGCGTACACCATATTCGTAAGTTCTTCTTGTGAGAGATTCATATTTATTTATTTATTTATTTATTTGAAACCACTCAACAGGACCAAGTCCCAATTACTGAGGGTTAGAAAAAATTACAAGTTGCAAGTTACAAGTTACAAGTTACAAGTTAAATACAAAGTGAGAAATTCAATTAGACAAAAAGTAGTAAGTTAATAAGTTTTTGAATATTTGTAACGAATTTGAAAATAGATCAATGGAATTATGTGGCGAATGAATTGCATTATAATAAAAACATAGGCGACGGATCGGTGATTTTAGTTCATAATTACATTTAACCATTGTGTACTTGAATAAAGTTCGATGCCTAGAGTTTATTCTAGGTACATAGAAATTAACACGAGCTAGTAAGTTGATGTCATCAACAATATTATTGACAAGCTTATAAAGAAAGATGGCCGACTGTGCTTTATGGCGGTTTTCCAGAGATGTAATTCCAAATTCAGCTAATGCATCAATATAAGAATAATTATACATAATTGTAGGGAATCCATTGGTTTTACGCCAGCAAAATTTAACAAATTTTTTTTGAATAATCTCGATGGCGTGAACATGATTTTGATATATTGGATACCAAATTAGGTTACAATATTCTAATTTACAGCGAACAAAAGAATTAAACAAGGAGTTGAGAGTGGATAGTTTGTGAAAATGTTTGGAACAGCGAATAATAAATCCAAGGGCTTTATATGAACTTTTGACGGTAATATGAATGTGATGTGAAAATGTTAATCTTATATCAAACCACACTCCCAGATCCTTATATAATTTTACTCTTTCGAGTATTAAATTATCCATTGAATAATTAGATAGCAAGTAATTCTTTTTCATTGTGTATGACATCACTTTACACTTATTTATATTGAAGAACAATTTAAATTTAGTAGACCAAGCTATAATATTTTCTATGTCACGCTGTAACTGGAAACTGTCTTCTGCACAATTTATGGTTTTAAAGATTTTCATGTCGTCAGCATATAATAAACAGTTAGAATATTCTAAACAATCAACAAGATCATTAATGAATAAGTTGAACAGCAAAGGCCCAAGATTCGACCCTTGAGGGATACCAGAGGTGGGGATATAATAATTTGAGGTAAAATTGTTAAGACGGACAAATTGTTTGCGGTTGCTGAGATAAGACGAGATAAAAGAAGCTAAGTGAGGTGAGAAATTAAAGTTATATTGTAGTTTCTGTATCAGTGCAGAGTGATTAACCGTATCAAATGCCTTTGCGAAGTCAGTGTAAATGACGTCAACCTGAATATTATTACGTAGTGAATCCAGAACAGTATCAGTGAAATTTGCAAGATTAGTTACAGTAGACCTTCCTTTCATAAAGCCATGTTGAGATTTCGAAATTTTGTCTTGAACAGAGTTGTAAATTCTATTAAAAATAATTTTCTCAAAGACCTTCGAAATACTTGACAGGATGGCAATAGGACGATAGTTGGTAATATCGCTAGGATCTCCAGATTTGAAAATAGGGCATATGGATGTATTTTTAAGGACAGTAGGAAAATGATTGGTGGACAATGCGAGGTTAAAAAGAATATGCAAAGGTGTGACAAATATATCTCTGCAACCTTTTATGACATAAGCGGGAATATTATCAGGGCCAGGGTTGCGAGAAGGTTTTAATTGGTTAATAGAGGATAAGATTTCAGATTCAGAGATACATTTAATAGATAGTAGATCAAGAGAGTTATGATTACAAGGAACAGCAAATGATGATGAATCAGTAGAGTCTGAGACGTAAACAGAGGAAAAATAATCTGCAAAGGTTTGAACAATAGATGAGGTAGATGATAAAGTTAAGTCACCGAGGTGCATATCACCAGGAATACGGGTTGATCGCTTTTTGGTGTTGAGAAAATTCCAAATCTGTCGTGGCTCATTATGAATTTTGGATTCAACTGATTCTAAATAATGTTTGTATGAAGTTTTAACTTTTGATTTAATTTTGTTACGCAAGGTTTTATATGTGTGATGATATGAAATTATGTTGGTCCGTTTATATAAGTCACGATATCTTTCTTTCTCTTAATATCAGAGATTATTTCTTTTGTAAACCAAGGAGGAAATTTACTTTTTCTCCGCTTGGTTTGTGGAACACACTTATCAAATATTTCATATATAATACCATAAAACTTGTCGAAAGCGTCGTCAACATTTGAAAATGTTTCTAAAATATTCCAGTTTACTTCTGAAAAAAGTTTGTAAAGTAAATCAAAATTAGCCAAACGAAAATTATGGAAACTTAGTGATGTATTGAAAGATGAACTGGGAGTACTGACAGAAGAGGAGTCAATAGTAGAAGAAATAGAAAGAGCAGGGTGGTGTAAATCTTCACTAACAAGAGGACAGGAATCATGGGAGACAGTACAGGGTTGGTTAGATAATACAACATCAAGAATTCTATTTTTAAAGTTGTGGATGGTGTTATATTGAGTGGCGTTAAATAGCTGACAGAAATTTTCAAAAGAGAAAATAATATTGCTAGATGTTGCATTTGAGTAATATTCTGACAAATTTGTTATATTTAAATCAGCCAAAATGATGAAATCCTCATGGAAGATGAAAGGAATTGATTCGAGACAATCGTATATAAATTTATGCTGTTCTATGGATATAGGTGGAGGTGAATAGAAAACCACAATATATATGAATTTGATAGCAGATAACTGAACACGTACACAAACTACATCCGCATTTGAAGACTCGTGCATATTTATATTAACAGGGCTAGAGTTAAATTTGTTATGGACAGCGCAAAAAACTCCACCACCTCGCTGTTTGCCAACCTTTGTAAGATCGCGATCACATCTATAGATTGAATAAGAATCATTCATTAATTCAGAATTAAATACAGAGTCAGTAAGCCAAGTTTCAGTTATAGCAATGATATCATAGTTTGAAATAGAGCAATTATTATAGAAATCATCCAACTTAGTGTTCAATCCGCGCACATTTTGATAATATAAATGCATTAAGAATTAAATTACACAAACCGAAAAGAAAATCACTTACCAAAAAATTACCTTAGTAATATATTTTACAAAAAACAAATGGTTAGTATAAAATTAATACTAATATTAATAAGTTAATTTACTTAATCCCTCTGTTTTTAATAATAACCTGGCTAATGAAACTAGAGTCATTACTGCAATTGTTTCTTATTCAAAAAACAATATCCATGGTATACTAGTTTTAATTTTAAATTAAATATATAAATTTAAAGAAAAATGTTGAAAATCTCCGAAATTATTGGTTTTAGGCATAGGATACCCTTAATAACATATGAAGGTAGTACGAAAATACACACAACTGAATAATAAAATATAGGGTGTTCCATTTGAAAATGACGAGTTATACTCATTTGAAATTGAGCACATTTGATTCGCTTTATTGAACACCCTGTATAATTACATTTAAAAAAAAATATGTCAGAACATAGAGTATAATTACAGTTATACAGAAAAGATAATTCGTAATTTTTACTATTAAAATAACTTCAGTAAGCCTTTATAAAGCAATGCGTGTATTCGGTCTTTTTTATAGAAAAAACGGAATAACTTGGCAACGCCGTGGAAAACTAAAACAATATTCATATGTTTGTATAGGTGAATAAAATACAATTCAAAATATATAAAAATATATAGGGTGTTCCATTTAAAAAAAGAGAAACAATTCTCGCCGAGCCGTAATGCAACACCTTGTATATGTGAAAATAATTTTACGTTATGCTCCTTGAGTAGACGAATAAATTCTGTTAATAAACTTATGCTGTATTTCTAACGACAAGGGAGATATGGAAGACGGCGATTTCGATGACTCATCCTGTATATTATATTATTAAGGGTGCATTTTCGAAACAGCGCCATGATGTAGTAGCGCTTTAACGTACAACTACTTCTCTGTATATATACATTTGTATCCCTAATAGATGGCGAATTACGGTTTTGATCCATACTAACATAACGGTATTTTTCGTTGTCTACCTGGAAGGCACAAAGCGAATAAGCCGACCGCTAACTTTTACAACTTTCAACCAACGTCCGTCTTGGTCAGATGCTGGCTAGATTTTCAATTTGTTCAGCTACAAAGAAAATAGCTATTTTGCAGGAAAAATATTTTTTTTTGTATAAATTTTAGAAGTACATTAACATGTCCTTACGCAGTTTTCTCAAATATTAAATGATATAGTATAAAAAATGATAATACAAAAAATTAAATACTCGGTTAGTTTCAATAAGTGAAATTTTATTTCAATACGTATTTCGGCTTGTTCGGCCATCATCAGGAAAGAACTAATTGAGACGAAAACATGATACAATTTAAATAGCAGTTATAATTACAAGAATGGGGATCAAAGTAGACAAATCAATGAAGATTTATAAAGGTCTATTTGTTAGTTCCTAAGAACTTTACCGTCTTTCAAAGCCTTTTGGATTTCCATTGTTTCTAAATAGTCCATCTTTAATCCTTTAGAACACAGATGTTTCACAAATATTTTTTTTTACGTTAACATTATGATTTTCCAATATACAGTGCTTAGCTACATTTGATGTACATTTAGTTTTCGAAATTGCACTAATATGTTCTATTAATCTAAGATTAAAACTACGACTCGTTTGAATTAAAAAAAAACACTTTAGTAAACAATAAAATGATCAATAAAAATATTCTTGAAAAAAGCGGAATATATAAAATAAAATCCTCATACTGCGACGCCATTTATGTAGGTCAAACGGATCGAAGTAAAGTAAATAAATGAATATTTTATTATATTTATTTAGTTTTTTAACTGTGTTAACGTCCTACGTGTGTTGTCATGGTTTTTGTTGTTATTTTAATGTGTCTATATTTTAATGTGTTCATCTTCATACAAATGTAAAAAATTCTCACGTAAGCAAACGATGTATTTACAAGTTTTTTCAAATTTTTATAACAATTTATAGCTCTTGAAGAAGGCACAAGGGATGCCGAAACCGGTTGAGGCCGAAAATAAAATAAAATAATTTTGACTGCAATCCAGAAATTTACTTATTTCCATAAAAAGGGATATTATTCCTCAAATAAATAAACATACGGGTGATTCAGTCAAATGATTCTCTATTTAAATTTCTGTATTTGAAAAAATAGCGAGAAGGTTAATGAGCAAATTAGTAGTATTTTATCCAACTATTTTAATGAAAAATATATAAAAACAATTGAACATGAAACATACGAGTAAATTATGAAAGTAATATTCTATTCGCGACTCTTGGTTATAGCGGAAATACTAGATGCGGACACTGATCTTGATTATTTTTTTCCTTATAAAAAATTATCTGATTATGTTATATTGATGTAGTGACAGTTGATGTAATTGCAAATAAATATAGAAAAATTTACAATAAAAAAGAGCCAAAATGAATCTGGAATGACTGCAATATTGTAATAAAAATGTTATTAAATCAAACAATTTCTTTCACTCTCCTTGCAGTACTTATATATGATTCTATAATGTATTAGGATTAGGGTTGTTTGTTGTGGTATAGAGACAAAGAACGGCAATTCGAGGTAAAAGATTAGGGGATTTCTAATGAAATTCAACAGAAATATGACGCGTAATGCAACCAATATCAAGCAGGTGGAAGGTGGAGATTCACCCTTCCATAAATGGCATAAATTGGCATTTTAATTTTGTATGTACTTTCTGGGAGTGCAGACATAATTTTTTTGAGCGATTTTATCTGGAATGCGTATTGCCCGAAATTATTAGAGGCAATTGGCTTAGACCCGGAATATATACAAAAAGCTCAACAAATAAAAAATAAGATATCTAAGTAGGGGTTTTTATGAAATAAATTACCTATAATTTTATAAATATATTATTTTTAAACTAATTATATCATTATTATTACACATGCCTTATAATCAAAAGAGTTTTATCGACTTTTAAGAACAACAAACCTATGTCATTTGTCGGTATTAACCATTGCTTATCGACATGTTTAACCTAATATCCATTTGCCGAAGATTAAAAAAAGTTCTGAACAATAGAATAATAATTAATACACATATTATTTTAGATTAATAATGTAAAAAGTATTCCATTTGTTGCAATTAAAATCAATCTTATTACCAATATTAAATCTTGTCTCATTTTAAATTTGCCACGCTTTACTCTGTAATACCGACAAACGAGGATAGACATCTATAGAAAACAGTGTGAACTATTTTACGAAAACTTTTGCTACTGAGGCCAATTATTTCACTATATTTTTTGACACCAATTTCTCAAAATCCAGCAGAGCAATAAAAATCAAATTTAGTATTACTAACATATTTTACAAACTTTATGGTTTGAGATAAATTTGGCGCGATTTTATCATTCATTTCGAGAAATATTTTTTCTATTATTGTCAACAATAATGTAAAATATCTAAAATTTATTTCATTCCACAAACAAAAAAATATGTATTTTAATTATGTATGTTTAAGACAAATATCATTACACAGAAAAGAGAAATTGTTGACAAAAAAATCACTATTTTGTGCATGCGACCCGCAATACGTTAACGCACCCTTAAGTAATTTGTATAAGAATACCATGTCAGTTTGAGTTCTTCTACTTTCCAGTGAGAGCATATTAAAATATTTCAGCATATCTATGTAGTTATTAATATTTAAACTAAATCTGAAAAACTTTTTTTGAATATTTTTTATAAAATCAGTATTCTTTTTATAGTGTGGGTTCCAAACCGTGAATGCATATTCCAGTTTTGATCGAACTAAACAATTAAATATATTAATGAATTGGGGTTACTAGATCAGAATATAAATCCAAGTATTCGGTACGATTGCGTAACACTAATGTCTACATGTTCATTAAATAACAATTTATTGTCAAAAAACATTTCCAAATCCTTAATAGTAAATCTTCCTTTGCAAGATGGAATTATTAATATGGTAGTCAGATGTTATAGTATCGTGATTCCTTGTGAAATGTACTACGTAACATTTTAATACATTTAGGGTTAAATAGTTCAGGTCGCAATATTTTTGTAAACTATTTAAGTCATTTTACAGTTGAACATTGTCACTATTCTTCGTAATTAAAAAACTTAAAATATAGAACTTTTGAAACAGGTAGATATATCATTTATGAATAAATTGTACAGTAATGGACCCAAACGTGACCCTTGGGGAATCCCAGAAGTAACATAGATATAACATGACTTAAAACCATTTTAATTAACTAACTGCGACCTTTTTGTTATATATGATTGAATCCATCGTAACAATGAGCCATGTATTCCCAATGCTTCTAGTTTGTGAATAAGTGAAAGGTGATGAACCAGATCAAAAGCCTTACTGAAATCTGTGTAAATGACGTCAACTTGGATGCGCTTATCCATGTTAGCACTCAGATATTCAGTAAAAGATACGAGATTTGTAATAATTGATTTTCCGGAGCAAAATCCGTTTTGCTCTGGAATAATTGTGTTATAAATATCGTTTTTAATTGTTTGTATCACGAGCGCTCCGAAAATTTTACTGAAAGCTGATAAAATTGATATGGGTCTGTAATTCATTAAGTTATATATGAAATTTTCCATAAATCGGGAAAAATACCAGATTCAAGTGATTGATTATACGGAATGTATAGTGGTTCTGCAAGATAGTAGGTACATGTACGAATAAATTTATCTGACAATTAAGTTGTCTGGTATTATTATTGTTATTTACAAATACTGACTCAAAGTAATCCGCAAACAAATTAGTAATTTCTTTACCAGTATCAACCTCCCGATTGTTATAGCGGTGACATTTGGGATTCTACTTTTATTATTTTTACGCGTACTTCAGAGGTTCATACTGTTAATACAAGAAATAAAGATGATTTTTATTTACCTCGTGCAAGATATAAAGTAACGCAAAACGCTCCTCATGTGAGAAGATTAAAAATATTTAACCAGCTTCCTGTCAGTATAAAAAAATTGTCATTCAAATAAAATGTTTCTACAAAAATTAAAGAAATTATTACATGAATGCAATTTTTACGACCTAAACGAGTTCTTTAATAAAAGCTTTGCATAAATTGCACTGTCGCTTTCTTATTTATGGATGTCTCATTTATGTATGTTATTTATGTTTATTAGATATTCTGACTAGCGATTTTCTATACATATGTATTATGTCTATGAAAAATAAACAAAAACTATTATTATTTCTAATGGTCTTCGTATAGCTCCAAAATGATTTGGGATTTTTTTTTACATTTTTTTCTGTACTACATATAAATAAATGAAAATCTTGTTTTATTTGTACTTTAACTCTGTTCCTTAATATGGCGAACGAAGTATAATCTGAGTGCCTTCCGTATATTTTCCATTTCTTGTGATATTTTTTTTCTTTCTTTAATTAATTTCTTAGCTGAATTTGAGAACCAGATGGGAAAATTATTTTTCTGTATTACTTTAGTGGGTACGTAATCATTAATTAAGTTATTTAAAATACGTCATTAATATCACCGGATTTATGAATTGGTGTTATATATGAAGTTTTCCATAAATCGGGAAAAATACCAGATTCAAGTGATTGATTATACAGAATGTATAGTGGTTCTGCAAGATAGTGGGCACATGTACGAATAAATTTAGCTGGAATTTGATAGGGTCCAGGACCTTTGTTTATATCTAAATTAGATACGTATTGCAGAATTGACTCATAAGACAGATGTACGTGATGTAAATTAATAACATTGGGAATATTGTTGTTACAGTTAAGTTGTCTGGTATTATTATTATTATTTACAAATACTGACTCAAAGTAATCTGCAAACAAATTAGTAATTTCTTGACCAGTATCAACCTCCCGATTGTTATAGCGGATGACATTTGGGATTCCACGTTTATTATTTCTAATGGTCTTCGTATAGCTCCAAAATGATTTGGGATTATTTTTTACATTTTGTTCTGTACTACTTACATATAAATAAATGAAAATCTCTATTTGTATTTTAACTCTATTCCTTAATATGGAGAACGAAATATAATCTGAGTGCCTTCCGTATATTTTCCATTTCTTTAGATATTTTTTTTTTTCTTTAATTAATTTCTTAGCTGAATTTGAGAACCAGATGGGAAAATTATTTTTCTGTATTACGTTAGTAGGTACGTAATCATTAATTAAGTTATTTAAAATACTGTAAAATATATTAACATTGGCATTAAAATTATTGTTAGATAATTTATTTTTCCATTTAATGGCAGCGAGTTTATATATTAAATCTTCGTACTTGCATTTATTAAAATTGTAAAATGTAATATTGTACGGGAGTTGTTTAAAATGGTCGAATTTACATAATATCACAAGAGGGGAGTGATGAGAGTCAATTTGTGATATAGGGGAGTCACTCAGATTTACCTCACAATCAGTAGAATATATCACTAGATCCAAAATTTTATTATTTGCATTCATAATCCCACTATATTGATTTAAATTACACATATCTATGCAATTAATAAGTTCTGAACTAATTAAATTTCGGTTACATGTAACTGGTTCATAATAATTATGTTTGGGGGACCGGTGTAGCTGGGGGAGGTCGCCAATAATTACAAAAGTGGTCATTGGGGTTTTGTAGTCATGTAGTCTGAGAAGAGAGATTTTGTTAAGATAGATTTCAGGACATGTCGAGGGCGTAATGTAGACACAACACATATGCACTTTAAAGTTGGACTGTGATATGGTTACCCAGATGTCTTCTGTTGTTGAGGACCACGAACATTGCATAATTGATTTTAAATTATTTTTAACAAGAATTAATACGCTACCTGAGCTTTATTTACATCATATCTGTCTCTTCGGTACACAAAGTATTTATTGCAATCACAAATTTCTGAGTTAAGCACGCGAGAGTTTAACCATGTTTTACTGAAGAATATTAAATCGCTATCATTAAGCTGAAATTTCGTTATTAATATTATAAGTTTCTTTTTAATACCACGTACGTTTTGATAGTATACTTACACTCATGTTTTGCTATGCAACAAATAATTTATTAATATTTAAATGAAAAAAATACTTATTTTATTTTATTAATATCGTTTTCTGTGTTTATTATTAGAATGGACGATGTTTCGCTTTTACGCACAAAATTTTAGCTGCTTTTACCCACGTAAATTTGTAATTATTTTCTTTTGCTTTTATTTTTACTTGTCTTAAATATTTTTATTATATGGACTTATATGATCATATACGAAGATTCTATTATTTTTTGTGAAATTTAGTTGTGATGAGTGTAATTTTTTTATTTTGCGTGCCGAAGAAATAAAATTGTCTCTTTAAATTCTCGATATGAACCTAACGATAATATTCCTTGGTTTGATTTTGATAAAAACAAACCAAGGAATTGGATAATCAACTATTTTACTGATATTGCTAACAATATTAAGGAGATTCTCAGACTGTTTCTCAGGGATGCCAACGATTTCAATATTATTGAGTCGCAAACGTTGCTCCAACTCATTCACTTTAGACTTTAGTATATCACATTCGTTTTTTAGTTTATCGACTATTTGAATTTTGTCTGAAATGACATTTAATTTTTTTTCGAAATCGTCGATTTTGTTGCAATAAAATTCGACTGAAGTTTTTAACTCATTTATGGCATTTAATAGATCTGCAACAGTCGGTTGATTCGAGTTAGTCGATGTCGATTGTTTCATTGGTGGCACACCGGATTTGCAATACGGACATATCCATGAAGGAACGGTTGTATTTAGAGAATTCTTTTCATCAGGAGTGATTGTGGTACAGGAATAATGATAATACAGTTTACAGCGCGCGCAAGCCAATCCGGGGTTATTTCGGTTCAAGTTGCTTTTACATTTCGTACATGAATTGATATTGACCATCGTGATAATTGCCGTTGATGCTGCGATTTGTTTATAATAATTTATTTGGTTAGTTATAGGTAAACGACCGATTCTGTAGGTATAATTAAGAGTTGTGACTTGTTTACGATTTTGCACTGTCTTAAAAAATATTAAAATGCACTCACTATCACTGATATTATTGTCAAATATATATTAAACAGAGCCTTTTCCTGAATTTAAACACATATATGTGGATAGGATGCATTGTATACTCCAACTTGATCACAAAAAATTATAATTAAATAAAGAATTAACTATTAAAAACTGCAATTCAAATAAGCACAGAGTTAAGGTTGTGTACAAATTTCCCCAGAAGACTTTGTCGAAGGAGTTTCAAAAACAGCTCAACCGATTTGAACAATTTTTGATTTATGGCAATTATATTAAACATAGATTGTAACGAATATAAAATAACATTTTTAAATTTATTATTATATAAGTAATAATAATATTTTTTACAACTTTAAATCGTTTTGGATTAAAATTTATTTTAATACAATCTTTACAAATTAAGAACTTCAGATACATTTCACTTTTGAATAACACATATGTAGTATTTGAGATTAACTTGACAAAAAATTGCCCGTATACGACCATGTAAAAGTAGTTCAGCGTTTTGTTGCAAGAGGTGCGTCACAAATTCACTATCCTCTATGGTCAAAACTAATTTCCCGAGTTAAAAATAGCGCGGTCGCAGCAGAAACGTAAATCTAAGTAGCTGGAGAACCGGAGAATAGTGTGAAATATTTCATATACATAAATTTATAAAAATATGTACATGTATAAGTATCTTTTTTGAGCTTGGATTATATTGAGGGTCTTTACATTTTTTATTTTTCCTAATTCTCCCTAAAATAATTTCGACCAGAATGCATTCTTTATAAAATTAAATTAATCTCCGTTCCATTTTATGTTCCACATTTAAAACACCTTACTTTATATAAGTAATTTAAAAGTATCTTACATCTTACTTATTTATGAATTTGAATACGGATATGACATAGAACGAATATATAAACATTAAGTAGTTTTTATTGTTTATAACACGTAGCATTCTTCGTGGCATTCAATGAAATATATTTTCGATGATGTACTATATAATTTCCATGCATCCGTTATATTTATAATTAATTGCTTAGACTTATGATTATTATTCCTTGCAGTAATTTTGTCAACGTCGCGAGTTGTAAACACATTTCAAATTGACTTATTACTTATTTTTTCATCCTCTCTCAGATCAAATGGCTAAATTAGAATAACACAGAAATTTAAAATAGGTATGAAATTTTCTTTCATATTATGTATTACACGATTATGCCGATTAGTGATTTACTCGTATCAAACACTTCCATTCATAAAATTTCTCTAATTTTTGGAACACCTTCATATCGGTTCATTTCTCATTTTTGTATCAACCATTCCTACAGTAATTAAAGATACCTACAATATTGCGATTTGAATTCGCCACAAAATTATATTTCAAATCATATCTTACGAATGTTTCTCATGAGCGGTTTGCCTTTTTAAAATACATATTACATTCATGTGAATTGAAGTGTTAGTCATGAACCAAATTAAAAAATTTAAATCGCGATATTTTGGTATGAAAAAAATAAGTAATCAGCCGAATTGAAAATATATTTAAAATTTGCAAACAGTCCCCGTATTTTAATTTATATTGAAAATTGTGGGAAATCGTAGAAAATATTACTAGGGTTAATATTCACAACTTTAAACAATTATTTATAAATATAACGGATGCATAAATACATACTACATAATCATCAATGCCATGACGAATTCAAGTTGTTATAAATAATAAAGAATATTGTATAGTATAAAGTATTAAATATTTGAAAAATGGTTGTAATTTTTGCAAAATATACGATTTCTCAAATTTAAGTGGTATTTATACACCGTAAACATTTTTTCATCGGAAAGTGTTAAAGCACTGGCCTATCAAAAAATTCACTTTCGGAAAATGATTTTTCCCGCCTCTGCCCCTCTGTGCGTCGTTTCATGTTATGTCAAAACTAATGCAAACATGGCGGAGGCGATACACAGCTCCGACTTGCGCTCGTAAATGCAATAAAGTTTCATTTTGATATTAGGGTAATAATTTAAAAAAAAAATAACGATTATATTCACCTTCACATTACTTATACAACATGATGTACATTGATATCCAATAAGGATTTTTATAATAGCCGTAGACTTGGAAACCCCTATTATTTAAGAAATGATGTTTATTTGTTAAATCATGTAGAAATGGTGAACTAGTTTTTTTTTTTAATAATCGATTACTAGATTTATTTTTAACGTAACTTTAAATTAAGTTTACTTGTAAGAGTATATTTGATAATTAAATAAAACACGGTGTAGTTTCACAGCTTTGTTAATGTTTACAACGATAGTTTCGATCTTGCGATCATCTTACCTGAAGATGATCGCAAGATCGAAACTATCGTTGTAAACATTAATAAAGCTGTGAAACTACACCAAGTGTTTTATTTAATTATCAAATATACATAATTCCAAAATGTTTCACCAAGTGCCAACCACAAAGTCAGTTCAACATAAGTTTACTTGGTTCCCAAGACGCAAATTAAAAAAAATAGCACAAAAAAATCAGAATTTTGTTCTAAAATTCTTTGAATGAGGTCTCTTGGCCGTGTGCCTGAGTGTCTGGTCACGAATCTGGGGATACGGGTTCGATCCCGGCCGACGACAAAAATTAATTCGACTTTTAATGGCACAAAATTGATCCCTGTGGGGCACTCTCCACGCCAACAATGAGTGCCCGTGATGTGACGCCTGATAAGTGCCCGCACCGTACAAATATTTCATCATTACCGATATCTGTGTACACAGCAAATGGCACACTCAGCAATGGGTAATATGCCGTGATGATATATATTTTTTTTATTTATCTATTTATTTATTTGTATACAGAATCACCTGAAATTTATGGAACATATAATATTTGAAAAAACTCTTCCCTTATGAAATTATTATGTCAAGAATTGCTTGGGACGCCGGTATATTACATAAAAAAGTATATTTTGGTAACAATAAAAATTCTAGTTATATTATTCAATAGTTTTATGTGGTAATAATAAGTTCCTTGCCACTTTACAAACAAAATTTCAATCGAATCAATCAACCGCCCGCCTGATTTATTGGCACCAATATAGCAAAATAATCCGAATATACTGCTCGTTGCACGACAAATTATTAGGCTATCAACGTGCCCAGTAGACACACCGAGCCGTAGTGTTTAACCATTACCATACTGCTACTATATATTGGGCACAGATACACTTCGCTCCTAGGAGGAAGATTCAGGTTTACACTTCCAGGGTGCCTTAATTCGGCTTGGAAACGATGATATTTCTTAATTTTCATTACTGAAGATGAGATGATAAAAACGCACACAAACATCCATATCTAAGCTATAGGTTCGAATCCGGGACCTTTGATATACGAAAGTAGGTAAAATTTATACTTACATGTATGTATTGTTCCCGAATATGTGTTTTATTGTGTGGATCTGGCCAATATGTATACATATATCGTATAGCTTCGTATATACCTTCAGGATTTAATGTATAGTTATATCGCAGTACCATTTCTTGTATTTTTTGATGGAAGAATTCCTCACTGATTTCGAAATGTGGTTTCAAGCTGGCATTATTATCTATAAAATATATACATTTATTTTTCACAAATACAAAAATAGGTAGAACTACTTACATATGAAAAAGGCTGCTTCCTGGGTTGTGACACCACTCATATACCTAATTCCCTTGTTAAACATTCCTTTCCTCACTAACATCTCCGGAATTTCATTTAAGAAACCCCAATCTCTTTCGTCCCAACCCTCATAATAAGGCATGGAAACATTCATATCAATAACAGGGCCCCATGGAAAGAAACCTATATCTGGAGGAAATTCGGCATTGCCTAATTCGGTAAAACTGCGACCTTGTTTTAGGCAATTGACTAAAGTCCAGGATGATTCGATACTACAGCCTATAAGTTTGCCGAAAACACGGCTGGTATTCTGCGCTCGATATTTGTCGACGATTAACGCCCAGTCTGCCAGAGCGGAACCACTCTAAAAATAACACCGTCTTTAAATTGGTACCTACTCAAAATGTGTTTATTATACACTATTTCCCGGAAAATTGGAACCATATTTGATTTTTTTGGTATTGTCAAACAAAGTTTTTGTAAGGCTTACATGTGTATATAAAATTAGTTTTAGCTGAACATTACAAGAGTAAAGTACCATATATATATTATTAATAGGAAGAAATTTTAAAAATGTAAGCAAAATATTGTCATAAATTGAAAAAAAAATTAGAGAAACATATTTTTATTAAGAATACATAACATGTTGCTGAAAAATCAAAAACACATTATTTAATTTATTTCTACGTGTTCTCTATCCACTTACGCACTGGTCGGCCACGCAATCGAAAACCCTCAACTTTACCAAGCTATATACGCTTATAACAAGCCATTCACTCGCCATTTTCTCAACTGACTCACACCAACTCTCTTCACAACATTTTTCCTACCCAAATAACACAAATGACCTAAAATCGACGTCACTGTGACGTCCTAATTTACGTCACATAGACGTCTCAGCGTGGAGCTGTACGACGTCATTTTAATACGGTGTTTACGTCATTATTAGACGTTTCTACGTCATTGTAAGACGTTGTATCGACGTCTTTTTAGGACGTTGTATCGACGTCTTTTTAAGACGTTGTATCGACGTCTTTTTAAGACGTATCGACGTCTTTTAAGACGTTGTTTCGACGTCATTTTAGAGCATTGTTACGACGTAATTTTTATGGTATAAACATAAACGGTGGTAGGAAAATAATAATAATAATAAATAATTTAATTCTAGTTTTATTTATACTATATAATATAAAAAAATAATTAAAAAATATTATTGCAAAACAATATATGAACAATAAATATTACACATAAAAAGTATTTAAAAAAATATTACGAAAAATACAAATTAATTAAATAAATAATGCATCTTATATCTACAAAAAAGTTATGTATATATTTATTTGCACGTTGTTGTGTGGTGCATATTTCAACTAGTTCACCATTGCTTGTTTATAGTCTTCATAATGGCACTTCGCTTCGTGTCTTACCATACCTATCTATAAAAAAGTAATTGTCATAAGCAATATAAGTACAATTTTATCTACTTACAATATACTAAATTTTCAATATTCGTATTAAGAAATTTCAGTATTTTCAGTATTCTCCCGTGGTAATTAAAATGCTGGACATGACACAACACAAAGATGGCGGAGGGTGCGTTCATACATATACAGTAGTCTGAGCATATGTCAATTTTTATTAGATTTATTTTTATTTTGCTGTAATTTCTTTTAATTTTAGAAAAGAGTTGTAAATACAAAAATGAAAATATAATTCTTTCGACTTACCAAATTATTCTAAAATATCCACCTTGTATAATTTATATTCAGAATTGGGCTGCTGGGAATAATTGTTAATTGCCCGAACCAATTTTTTTTTATATTTCAAATTTTCGGGCCAAGCGCAATAAATTTTATTATTTTTATTACGCAGCCAACATTTCGGCAGTTTGAATAGAATTTGTACCAACAAATTCTATTACAGCTACTGCCAATCTGTACAAGAGAAATTAGAAATTAAGTTTCCATTAAAAAAAAAAATGCAACTTGGTCAAGATCACCAGAATCGCAATATGTATTAAAAATCACTAGGATGTCTCTTTGTCGATGGTTTACTTGAATCCAATCGTTTTAGAAAAGCTTGAAAGGGAAGATGTAAAGATTCTTGGAAAACTTAGGAAAGTGGGATTTTTGGAGCTATAGGAAATGCTCAGGTAAAACCGTAAAACTATATATTTTTTGTTTTTATATTATATATTTCCCTTTATTTATACATTTGCTTTTGTATTAGCAACATTTCTTAAAATGGTTTTTTTAAAGCACTACTAGGTTTTGTTTAAATTGTTGAAAATTAATATGTCCATGATTTTTATACCAAAAAATATAACAGATATAAATTGTTTCCGTTTCGCATTTATAATTATGTAAACATGTAATATGTTTTAAATAAATAAAATATAAATATCACCACGGCATACATATATTTGGGTGTGCCAATCTGCTTCTATTCGTAGATTTTGGTAATGACAATACATAAATAAATATATATATGTAAATATAAATTATGTTTTATATTACATTTATTCTAATTTTAAAAATCATTATAATAAACAATATATTGTTATATATTTTTGCATAATGAATTGATATATAAATAAAAATAATATATCCCTTCGTGTGTTATTAATTGTCAAATTACGTAAATTTAAAATATGAATTTTTAATAATATGAAAAATAAAGTAAAAATAATCGTCATAAAGACGTCAAATTAGACGTGTAAAAAAGGTTTAAATAGACCTAATTATGACCATATAAAGTCGTCATAGCGACCACAAATCTGACGTCTAAATAGTCCTATTTCAGACCAAAAATCAACGTCACACTGTCGTCGTATAGACGTCGGATTAGACGGCTAAATAGACCTATTTCAGACCAAAAATCAACGTCACATTGTCGTCGTATAGACGTCTGATTAGACGGCAGTATATGACTTAAATTCAACCTGATATCGACGTCACTTTTTGGTCGACCGTCGGTCAGTGTTACTTGGGTAACCATACATTCTTCATACACCAAATTATTCCTCACGCGATCCCGTCTTACATACCCACATATACACGCAAATATCTCATTCCAGGGTGCTTAAAGAGAGAAATTTTTCAAGTGGGAAGAGAAAAAAGCATGTATGAATGCGATTATGAGTGTGGCCGAGGCGAAAGAAGTGTGCTTAGACAGGAATGTATGGCGATGGATGATTGTTTCATAACTATTATTGTGATCCGGATGCGATAGTGAAAATCGGTCACATTAATATGTTGATGAGGATTTGTTGTATGATGTTGATGTTGTTGTTATTATTTTCGAGTTTGTGCTAACCCACTAAATGGAACATGCGTGATTTATGTATGTATGCATGTAAGTACGAGTATGTATACAGGCTGTTAATAAAAAAAACTTTACACACTTTAGCAGGTGATAGTAGAGATGAAAACAAGAAAAAAAATCTAATACACTTAGGTCCAATACTCATTGGTTTTTAGAAAAATTATGTATGGAATTTGTACATAATACACAGGATTGACGGAAGGTATTGTGCTGGCCACATCAGATTTAACAACTAAGGACTCTAGGTGTTTACGAACAATTGTAAACAAAGTTGCAGCCGTCGTCGAAGAGACTCACGCACTTGATCGTAAACACCTAGAGTCCTTAGTTGTTAAATCTGATGTGGCCAGCACAATACCTTCCGTCAATCCTGTGTATTATGTACAAATTCCATACATAAATTTTCTAAAAACCAATGAGTATTGGACCTAAGTGTATTAGAATTTTTTTCTTGTTTTCATCTCTACTATCACCTGCTAAAGTGTGTAAAGTTTTTTTATTAACACCCTGTATATGTATGTATGTCCTCCATCATTATGAATACATTTTTCAATTATATTCCTAATATTCATGGCACATTTGTTGTACTGTTTGAACAAATTTAAATATGCCCTGAAGTCTGTAACTGTTGTAATTTCAATTTAGGCTTCTATGTATTCTTAATAAAGAAAAAATGTTTCTCTAATAGCAATAACAAGTGTGTTTTGGTATTTTTTTTTTAAATTATGTCAACTTTTTACATACATATTTAGAATTTAATTATGAATGACTTTTTTGCAAAAAAATATCCTATTTTTAATTTTATGGTATGTTATTCCGGTTATATTCGACTGTTTAATGTTATGAAAACTCTGTAAACATTATATAAACTTTTAACATTGCCAAAATAATTTTCTCTTAAAGCAGCAACTTCCTTTCCTTCATAATAAAAATCACATGGTTTGTTTTCCGGGACATACTATATATTTGTTCCAGAAATACCCAGTAACAGTAAATTTAAATCGAGTAGACATAACATACAACAATGTTACTTCCATGCAAATGATACAAAATAATTCTTTTCATACCTGTGCAATGACATTAGCTACCATTTGTCTGGTTTTTGGTGCAACCATTAACAGTCCAGCAGAAGCCGCACCAGCTCCCGGACCGAAAATGGTAATCATTTTCCTGTTTCCATTAAAAGCTTCAATATTTTCATAAACCCATCTCAATGCCATAGCCTGGTCCAATATGCCATAATTTCCTGGAGAGTTGACATCTCCTGTGCTCAAAAATCCTGGAAAGAAAAAGATCCTATTATCTTGAACCAAATTTAATTTTGGAAGAATTTACCTAAAGCTCCTAGTCTATAGTTGAAAGTAACCACCACTACTTTGTAAAACGTAGCCATAATATGCCCTGGGAAGGTATTGGAAGCACCTCTCGAGAATTCTCCACCATGGATGTAAAACATTACTGGGAAGAGCTCCGCTACTCTCTGAGTCTAAAATATGATTTTTTAAAATTCTATTCGACAAAGGATATTTGAAACGTACAGTAGGTGTAAATATGTTGAGGTATAGACAGTCTTCATGCATGTGTCTTATACCTTTTGTGAAGCCTATGTATTCGACAGGTTGTGGACAAGCAGGACCAAAATCTACGGCTTGCATTAGTTGCCAGCCCTTATGTGGCCTGGGAGGCTAAAAAATATTAAAAAATTGTTAGATATATCGTTTGTATACATTGCAATAGTGAACAGTAATGGTATAAGTTTTATTGTTTTATATCCTGAAAGTTACTTTATACATTATTATATCTTTCACCTTTTGAGTTATTACTACGTTTCTATCAAAATTTCCGTTCTTTAAGTTTTCATTAATCTAAAGTTAAGAATGTCATAAGGATCTACCAAAAGAACATTCAGAAAATCCCACATTTGGAATTATCCTACTGCAGGGCTATGCTTATTTAGATGTGACTCCAATATTTATTAAATTATTCAGTGCCGTAGCCAAGAGGGTATTAACCGAGTGGCATATATATTCTAGGCACCCACTTTTTCGTGTATATAGAATATTTTATCCTACCTAATAATGTAGGCATAATGATATTTCTAAAAAAATATTTCCAAAATAAATATATGTTTACAAAAATCTATCAATCGGGCATCCTGCACTGTTGCCAAATATTGTTTACTGTTGCACCAACATGGAATACGAACATACTCGTCTAACATGGGATCATGATTTTTCTTAGTTATATTTTTTACTAATATTATGAAAAATATTTGTTCGAATATGATTTACATGCCATTCTTCAAATAAATCAAACAAAACAAAATTCATTCTGTATGTTTAATGAAATGGATCTGCCTTTGATTAATATCAATAAAGTTTATTATTATTATTATTATTATTATTATTATGTATTTATACGATTAAACTGTAAATAATTTTAACATTGATACATAAATGTTACATTTAATTTTATTAAAATAAATAATTTTGTTATTCTTCTCTGTGGTTTTGTTGGTTTTTACCTTCCGTCACCTTCAGGTAAGGAAGGTATTGTCTTTGGTCAAAAAAATCGATGGTGAGTTTTTGTTTTTACCGAATAAGCTCGTTTTAGAATCTGTAGAATACAATGTTACTATTTTTACGATGATGTTTGTATATATGTACGTGTGTAAGATTGTGTGTGTGTGTGTCTCTGTATGTGTGTGTGTGTGTGTTAGTCTATGTGTGTGTGTGTGAAAAAAGTTCTCCTTCTATAACTCCAATACTACAATCCAAAAATTATAATTCTTTCATTCTTTCTTTTTGTACGTCCGTATGAAGACTTGATTAGATTTTGGCTATAATTGATACACCGAAAGTACTCTTATTAGCAGTTCTTAACAGTTTTTTTCAAAAAAAAAAAAACGCAGTTAAATATAATTTTTACGTTATCATAAATATTAAAAATATGTTATTCTCTGTTCGATTTGATTATATATTTTTCTTTATATTCAATGTTGCAACCTATGCTGCTACGAGCTCACCATGGACACCACAATAGAAACAGTAAATTTTATTAATTGACAGATGCCAGTGAAAATTTGAATTAGAGTAACCCAATGCTTTTAAAATAGGTAAACATACACTGGGGTTTAGAAGATTTAGCATATTTTTTAAATTGTTTACAGCCACAAATTGAATTTTTCGTTTAGGGATTCCTAAATAGATATGTTACAAGGTTCCCTTTGAAACGAAATTTAACCGTAGGTTCATGAATTATTAAATAAATATTATAACATAAGGAATAATTAATATCTGTATCGCAGTGTCTGAGGCCTAGACGAAAAATATGAAATTGATTTTCTAATACATTAAAAATACTGACTGAAAGAATACTGAAATACTTGTATATTATATTAGGATAGTAGCGTAAGTAATCGCTTGTAAAATAACAATCATTGTTTTTATTTAATAATTACGTACTAGTTTTCTCACATCTTTCATATTCTTGTTTATATGTACCTCAGCGTATAAGATGTAAAAGTATTATTTTTTGGTTACATATCTCAAAAATATTATTCTCATAGATAGTAAACTACCATCCATATTTCATGCATTTTGATCATATTAAACTTAGTTTTTCTATCCTATAAGATACATTAATGAAATGTATATGTGTATCTCATGTAATATTTAACGCTGTTTTTGCTGCATGTTAAATTATATGATCGCAATTCAAAATACCGGACATATCTATTACCACCACTGTGAGGTTACCCTTGCCGCTTCCGTTGCAACTTAGTTCCGACGTGGTGCTCGAAGTATGACAAAGATATTTTGCGTAGTATGTCTTGCGGGGCGAGGGGAACTTGTTTCTTAGGTTAGATTACTGTCAAGTTAGCATGTATTTTTACTTATTTATTTTTGTTTGAGCAGGTTTGTAACGACGTTTTGTATTACAGATGATAAATAAAAACAAGGTTATGTCCACGCCGTCAGTATCACCATCAACTGTCATTTCGCCAAGTCACATCCCATCGCTGTAAAACAAAGACACTAGCGACATTTGCATCACAGAGAAGAGGTCGACTTAAATCATGTAATATTTTAAATAACTTTTTTGAAATATTTACGTAATAAATGGCGAACTTTATTACAGTATATATCTTATTATGAGTCATATATTGTAAACAAATAAGAATTTCATTAGATTTTAACATATGGTAACTACCCCATTACAATCGACTTTTTAATGAAACTTACAATATAAGTTCTGTAGCTATTAAATAACACATATGTAAATTTTTAAATTACTTCACCGTCTAACCTGAGGAATTTTCGGAAATGAAACGAGACAGTTTGTAAAACTGTAACATGTATTTTTACGAGAAAAATGTACTCCCGTCAACCTAAATTAACTTTTTATAATAGAAATAACATTTAAAAAAGTGTGTTGATTTTTTTTGTGTGAATCAATTATTGATTATAATTATAGTATTTTTTAAATATACTGTTGCAGTACTAATTACGACAAAAAAAGGCATGGCTCAACTGCGCACGCAAAGCGAGATTATAATTTATTTTATTATTACAATTTTATTATTGTTTTTTTTTTATAAAATGAATAATAAAAACACTCGGTTGTTTCACAAAATTAAAGAAATTTTTTTATTGTACAATTTCGGCTGTTAGGCCATCATCAGAAGAACTACATGAATATATTACAGCGGGTCCTTTCATATCTAATTTAGCGGTGGAGATTACAGTTGTTACAGTTAATTTTATAAACCCCAGAATTGGAATAAGGATCCCTTAAAACAATTTTGTTGTTGACCAATTGATTTTTTAACTTCTTCTTCATCTTATTATTATTATTATTATTATTTATCGTTTAATAAACGTATTCTTTTAGTTAATAATATTTCTCCGATTATTTACACTTCACCCATATAAATAAAACGTTACAATTGGTGTCAGGTGTGGGGTTGTTAATAAATTGTGAAGTGTAAATAAAAATAAATAAAATGCATAAACTATCAAAATTAAGTGAATTGAAAGTACGTGATCTCAAGACGGAACTGGAAGAACTAGATTTGGAAGCAACAGGAAAGAAGACAGAGCTTCAAGAAAGACTGCAGCAAGCTTTAATCGAAGCTGGTGAAAATCCTGACGATTACTTATTCGAAGTTCCGTGTAACTTATGGGATCATTATAAATTATTCGCAGAAAGATTACAAGAAAGTTCTAGAAGTTCGGAGCGAAGATTGGCGGAAAGTTCTACAAAAGCGGAGGAAAGTTCTGAAGCACTGGAGGAAGAATTAAAGGAACATTCTAGAACATTGGAAAGGGAATTGCATGAAGGTTCTAGAAAAGCGGAGGAAGATTCCGGAGCACTGGACGAAGAATTAAAGGAACATTCTAGAACATTGGAAAGAGAATTGCATGAAAGTTCTGGAAAAGCGGAGGTAAGTTCCGGAGCACTGGAAGAAGAATTAAAGGAATATTCTAGAACATTAGAAAGGAAATTACATGAAAGTTCTAGAAAAGTGGAGGAAAATTCCGGAGTACTGGACGAAGAATTAATGGAACATTCTAGAACAATGGAATGTGAAATGAATGAGAGTTCTAGAAAAGCCGAAGAAGGTTCTGGAATTCTTGAGCAGAAATTGGAAGAGGAATTGGAGGCGAATTCTGGAAGAGTAGAGGAGAATTATGAAATTCTAGAGCAGAAATTGGAATAGGAATTGGAGGTGAATTCTGGAATTACGGAGCAAATGTTGGAACGGGAATTGGAGAATTCTGGATTTCTGGAGCAAATATTGGAAAAAGGATTTCTAGATTTCTAGAAAAAGTGAAGAAAGCCTTCTGGAGCTTGAGGCCGACGTGGCTCGTTTCGGTAATCTCGCACATCCTACGGCTCCTGACAGCGATTTGAAGTACCTAGCCACTCAGGGACTCATCTCCGGAATTCGACACAGCAATACTCAGCAAGCACTGCAATTATGGTGCCCAAAAATTATGGTTGATGCACTCTCATATGTATCAGATCGTGAAGCTGCCAAACAAGTTTCACGTAACCAATTGCGAGTGCGAATTAATTATGCTGAGGGAAATAAAAACACCGAAGCCATAGATGAAAAAGTGCGACGAATTATAAAAAAAGTGTTTTCTAGAAGAAAGAAACTCCGCTGTTATAAAAGAAGACGGAAGCGGAAAAGGAAAGAGAACGCGAAAAAAAGGCGTGCCTAGTAAGAAATTAAAAAAAATGTAGGCAGAAATTCTAGAGGTAAAGGACGAATTCGTTGATATCATGGATGGATATGAAGAAAGAAGACGGAAGCGAAAAAAAAAGAGAACGCGAGAGAGAAAGAGAGCGTATTCAGCAAGGAATTAAAGAATAAATCTAGGAAGAAAATCCAGTAGTAGAGGAAAGCCAACCGGAAATGAATAGTTCTCCGACGAGCAGCTGCGATTGCAATCTAAGGAGTTTGAAACTGCGCTTGAAGAAAGCGACGAAGACGTGCCCTTGGCGATTCGTATGGACAACTCGAGTGGGAAACGAAAACTCGAGTTAGATAACAATGACGACGATGACATACCTCTCACCACAAGGAAGAAGAAAGTCAAGACAGAAAAAGGAACTTGAAAGAAAAGGAAGTAACGTCGACGCATTGTTAAGAAGGCCATGCTAAGGGAGGCAAATATGGTAGTCGACTAGAAGAAAAACAGTTCCACCATTGCCAGAATAACAGTAGTCAACGATAATAGGCAGCCCGATGGACTACGCAAGGACCCGACTTTGAAAATATTACTGGAATGGAAAGCGACGAGAGCAAATCAATATGGGAAGATGTTGCACCACTGTAAAATCGTACTGGGCGCAATGTGACTCCATGGTGATTAATGGCCTGTTAAATCGTGTGGTTGTGAATACCATGGAACTGAGAAGGGAACTCAGGAATTAAGAGTAGAGTACCAGACGTGTCAAAAGAGATCCATGACGGATCTGGAGATGGCCATTTTGGAGTCGACAAACCTTTAGAACGATTGCGCCAGCGATTTTACTGTTAACTGCAAGGAAGACGTTAAAGACTGGTGCAAGAAATGTGTGGTTTGCGCAAGCAAGCAACGGTCCGCATAAACGGCGAAGAGCTCCAATGCGTCAATACAACGTGGGCAGTCCATTTGAGCGCATTGCGATTGACGTGGCCGGACCATTTCCAGAAATAGAAGACGGAAATAAATACATCGTGGTTGTCTTGGACTACTTCATCAAGTGGGTTGAAGCCTATCTATTACCCAACGAGGAAGCCATCACGGTCGCTGAAACCTTAGTCAAAGAGTGTGTATGCCGGTTTGGTGTACCACGTGGACTTCCAAATGTACCAAGGGCAATACTGCAAGATATCGCCATCGAGAACTGTTCCGGGACGAAACAGTCTTAAGGAGGGGGCAGTGTAGCGCGCGCCGAACCAACGCACCGAATGCTTGCGGCGCTACTGATAGCATATTCGCGAACGATGATTACCCTTCGCCGGAATTACCCCGATGACGTAATCCCCCGGGGAAAACCCATACACGTTCTGTCCGGTCAATTACGCCGTGACCTAAATCCTTTGTATGCAGGTCACTGTCGTGTCCGAGGGTTCTAGAAGGATATGACCTGTATAAATACCGTCGGGAGAACAGCGGAGAGACAGTCTGTGATATAAAAGCAACGAGTAATGAAGTCGGTGATATAAATAAGTAGTCTACGAGTTGTTAACATAAATAAATGTAGTTATATAAATAAATGTAGTGATATAAATATTGGTTAAATAAATAATATTAGTGTTTAAGCATTTAATAATATTCTTAATGTTTATAATTACTTAATCATAGTGTTAGTTACTTTTATCATACTGTTAATATTTAATCTAATTATTTATCGTTTAATAAACGTATTCTTTTAGTTAATAATATTTCTCCGATTATTTACACTTCACCCATATAAATAAAACGTTACACTATGAATTATGTTTAATTCTAACTGATAATTTTCAGGGGATATTATTAGGCAGATTATTAATTTTCATACTACAAAAAAACAAGTGCCAGAAATGCATTATCACATGCTAGGTTATTAGCTGGACGCTGTGCGAAGCATACGCAGAATATATATGACTACGTAAGTCAAACGAAAGATGGTATGAATACTGTAACTAACATAGTAGAGTAACAACTACCTTAATGCACGTTGGGTTGTATTGTAGCCCTCGGCCTCGGCTTCGCCTCGTGCCACAGTTTTCTCCTCGGAAAAAAATGTACACTTTTCCCCCTTGGCATGTAATATTATTTTTACATAAATATACCGTAACAAGTAGTAGATTGTAAGCGAAGGCTCACTTTTTTACACATTGAACATTATTGTTTCGTGTACTGAATGAAGAAAATCTAATGTGGCCAACACATAACCTGCCGTCAATTCTATATATTTTTAAATCCTTACAAAAAGTTTCTTGCAAAAGATTATATTTTCAGTAAAATTATTTCACGAACATATTTTGACCCTGACATGTGTCAATTAGTATAATTTGAATATCCAAATTGTTTCCAAGGTGATCTGCATAGACTGCAATATTTATGAAACTTAATTTTGTCATAATTATTTTTCTATTCTAATAGTAATAACAAATTTGGGTACTTCCGATTAACCAATTATAACCAAAATCTAATCAGCTCTTCATATTGGTGTACAAGTGAGAAGTAAGAAAAATTGTAATTTTTGGAGTTTGGAATTATCGGATCCGAAAGGATCGTCACACACACATTTACAGATATCATCGTAAAAATAGTAATATTGTATTCTAGGGACCCTAAAATGTGCTTATTCATTAAAAACTGACTAATGAATTTTTCGATCAGACAATATCTTCCTCATCTAAAGGCGAGAGAAGGTAGAAAAAATAATTTAAAATTTGGCATTGTGACATGGTGACAAAACATCGCAATAACAAGTAAATATAAAATTATTTATAATGAATAAACTTTGGTCGTTTCTATGTAGAAAAGTTTTTTTTATTGAGAAAAGACGTTCTTATCCTTTGAGTTCTCAAAAAATAATTATTTTATTAAATTACATTATTTCTGCAAATTATCTTTAAAAAATTAACAAAATAATATAGAAAATAATAGACATGAAAATAATAGACATCTTTATAATTTTACTCAATTTTGATTAAATTATAATTTCTCAATATAATATTTGATTATACTATCATAACCAATTCAGGTTCATATTCTTTAAACATTTAAAGTGAATAAATAGACCCCCAACATTACGTCTATATTCGGACGTCAGTTTACGAAGGGCGTCAAATTGATGGGGATCTGGCAATGTATGGACGTTCGGTTGTTAGACTGATGTATATATGTTACAGTTAAAGTATCATATCAACTTAGTCAGTGCATACACTGTCTAGTTGATGTATGCTTCCACTAGCTGTTTTAGTGAAAGTATACATTATTTTATATAGTGCATACTTTATCTAGTTAATGTATTCATTGACTAGTTAGTGTATACACCTTCTTTTGTCACTGTCTACCTAAATCCGAGTTCTGTGCGTTAAGTATTGTTTCTGTTTGTTTTTTTTTTATAAAATTTATACGCCTAGATTGTTGGGTGGGCAGTTTGGGTGGGCATGTTGCGTGGGTACCGCAATAATTTATACTTTCACTAAAACAGCTAGTAGAAGCATACATCAACTAGACAGTGTATGCACTGACTGAAATGTATACTGTATACTATATACAGTGTGTTAATTAAAAACCTGGCCATAGGCGTTTAACATGGGAAATCAGTTTTTCCTTGCGCAAAAGTTATTCCCAAATTATTTTAGACAAAAATACACTTCAAATAAATGTTGTAGAGTATTAAATATTGCACCCGAATTAGTAATAAGATTTTATTTTTGACATTTAATAACCGAGAAAATCAATTTTAAAGTTTTTTAAAGATTGCTGATTTATAGCGATAGCCATGCAACTCAAACAAAATTTATCCAGAGTAACACCATTTTATAATCTGATGCTTTCCTTCATGAGAAAACTGTTCCATACTTTCAAAGAAATATGTTATTGAACGAAAAACACAAAATACAAACTTTTTTTGACAGTTAAGATAGCATACAATTGTTCGTAATTTTGTTTGAGTTCCATGGCTACCGCTATAAATCAGCTATCTTCAAAACAATTTAAAATTTATTTTCTTGGTTATGGAATGTCAAAAATAAAATCTTATTACTAATCCGGGTGTAGAATTTAATTCTCTTTGAAGTATTTTCGTCTAAAATAATTTGGGAACTTTTGCGCAAGGAAAAACTGATTTCCCATGTTAAACGCCTATGGCCAGGTTTTTAATTAACACACTGTATGTATATATAGATTAAGTATGATCACGACTGATCAGTTAAGTAGTTGAGTAGTTCACAGTAAAATTTGCGAAACACCCATATAAAACTATAAAATATTATTGCATGGAATTCATATTCATAAACAAGAACTTTTTCAGTAACATATAAGATATGTAATTTGTAAATCTATACCCAACATATAAATTACAAATAAATAATATTCTCCACGTACCTAATGTTTGGAAATTATTTATAACATTTATTAAAAATATTTAATCATATAAAAAATATTAGTTACGGAATAAATGTTTAAATTTATGTTAAGAATAAAGTTGTTGAAAATTTTTAATTCTAAACTGTTAATGAAATATATATATATATATATATATATAATATACAGTGTGTTAATTAAAAACCTGGCCATAGGCGTTTAACATGGGAAATCAGTTTTTCCTTGCGCAAAAGTTCCCAAATTATTTTAGACAAAAATACTTCAAATAAATGTTGTAGAGAATTAAATTCTGCATCCAGATTAGTAATAAGATTTTATTTTCGATGTTTCATAACCGAGAAAATCAATTTCAAAGTTTATCGAAAATTGCTGATTTATAGCGATAGCCATGGAAGTCAAACAAAATTACAAACAATTGTATGACATCTTAACTGTCAAAGAAAGTTTGTGTTTTGTGATTTTCGTTCAGTAACATATTTTTTTGGAAGTATGGAACAGTTTTCTCATGAAGAAAAGCTTCAGATTATAAAATGGTGTTACTGTGGACAAAGCTATAGAAAAATACGTGATTTAATAAGTGTAATGTGGTCACATCGACAAATTCCAAGTAAAACCACAATAGAATCTTATTACAAAAACTTAAAGCTGTAATTTCCAATGAATGTAGAAAAATAAATGCCAGACAGCTGCATAATGTTCGACATGGCTTTTATAATAGACTTGGGTATTGCTTAGCGCAAAATGGAGGGTTATTTGAACATTTAATATAAAATTATATTCATTCTAGTTTTCTGTTTTTCTTTTTAAATAAATACATTATTCTTGTTTTCATTTTTATTTTATTTTGTATATGTTGACAGCTATGTATTCTAAAAAAGTTAAATTCTAATTCATTGTGTCAATGTCATACAATTGTTCGTAATTTTGTTTGAGTTTCATGGCTATCGCTATAAATCAGCAATTTTCGAAAAACTTTGAAATTGATTTTCTCGGTTATGAAACGTCGAAAATAAAATCTTATAACTAATCTGGATGCAGAATTTAATTCTCTACAACATTTATTTGAAGTATTTTTGCCTAAAATAATTTGGGAACTTTTGCGCAAGGAAAAACTGATTTCCCATGTTAAACGCCTATGGCCAGGTTTTTAATTAACACACTGTATATATATATATATATATATATATATATATATATATATATATATATATATATATATATATATATATATATATATATATATATATATATATATATATTTATATAGGTTAAGTATGATCACGACTGATCAGTTAAGTTGTTGAGTAGTTCACAGGTGTAGCAGTCAGATTGTGGGGAAGGTTGTTAAATTATACTCTTAAGTATCAAGCTTTCGGAATTTCTTTATTCCTTCTTCAGGACAGCTACAATTTAGTAACAATTTCGTATTAAAATTTTGAAAAAATGTTCATATGAAATACAGTACTTACTACTTAGTGAGTTAAGTTTTAGTTGATAATGTCGGTACATTTTGTAGTTAAATTTAGAATTATGTTGCCAAAAAACAATTAAATACATAGAACAAATTATTAAAACAGAACTAATCGGTTCAGAAGAAGTCAATGTTTAAAAAACACGTGTTGAATAAATGAAAACGAACAAGTTCGAACCTTGAACAAAATTTGTAAAACACTGGACAAGAAAAAGAAGAAAGTAAATCCAACCGGATGTCGGACCGGAAAACAAAAAAATGTTAAATTTTTAGATTAGTCAAAAGTACTAATTAACTGAAAATGATTATTAAATCAAGTACTACGTTGGATCTGAATTTAAGATAATATTAGTTTTATCACAGATTCAAAACACTATACAGATTGCTCACGTATAGAGTCGCGAAAATCTTCCCCGCGATACTAGAGTCATCTGTAGGCGGGGAAGAGCAACATTAAGTTTATTCCCAGATCCCTCGATCGATATAGTAGAAACCATTTATTATTGTATGATCTCTGATATATCTTATTTGTTTGGATAAAGAAGAGGATATTTAAAAATTAAAAAAATAACACTTTAACGCTGACATAGACAAACTATCATAAATACTAACACTCTGACATAACTAAACAATCAAAAGCGTAGCGTATCCTGGAACGTTACATTTTCTAGATATTGTATTAGTATACTGAAGATATTGACATATTTTAAAGCAATTACTTGAAAATATTATAATGGAATTACAACATTTAGGATTAAATATAAGAGCTGTGACGTGGGACCAGGGGTCGAATAATAGGAGAATGTATAATTTGCTAAATATTAATGAAATTAACCCTTACTTTTACGTAAAAAACAAACAAATTTTTGCTTTATATGACGTGCCACATCTATTTAAAAGTGTTAGAAATATATTATTAAAGCAAAATATAAATATTGATAACAAAAAAGTATCTTGGAATGATATTAGAATCACTTATGAGAAAGATAAAAATATAACACGTTCGTTGGTTAAAATAACTAACGCGCACATAAGACCAAATTCTTTTCAAAAAATCTGTTGTGGCCAGCACAATACCTCTCGCCACTTCCGTTTTTGGTTACATAAATATAGGGCGCGAGCAGTCATGTGACATTGTTGGCCTTGACAAGCAGATATGGGGGTTCTGTCAAAATGACAATTAGTAATTTTGTACATAAATGTGAAATGTTAGATTTTTTCATCAAAAAATTCAAGATTTTCTAAATACTTGACTTAGACAAGCAGATAAGGACGCCCTTGTCAAAATGACAGTTAGAAATTATTTACATAAATGTCAAATGTAGTAATTTTTCACGTGGTTAATTTGTCACCAGGAATATGGAATTTACTTGTCGAGGAAAAAAACCACATGGAATTGGAATATCATGAAATTTTGGATGGATTATTGACATTTGACATGTATGTACATAATTACCAGCTGTCATTCTAACTCGGGCTCCCATATTTGCTTGTCCAGTCCAACAAAGTCACATGACTGCTCGCGCCCTATAAATTTCTCATGTCTTTTCTTTATGTTTAGTTTTCTCCTATACTTCTAAATGTTCGAATTTCTTCCAATTTCTTGACGGGATTTCAGATGGGTATATGTATATAGCTATAATTTTAAATATTTAATTGTTATTATTGCTATACAACAAGAAATAGTAAACTTACCAATATCTCAGAAAAATTCTTCAATTATGTCAGTTAAACTTCTTCATTTAACGTAAAAGCGTAATTTGACGTTTTACTGTTATGTTGCCAAAAAAGAATATGTAAGATTTATTTTCAGCTAAAATCTATATAAAACCATATTGGTACTATGGCAAATTCTGAATCGGTTCTTATTCACTGCCATGTGTTTAGTTGAAATAGACAATTTTAGAATTGAGCTGCCAATACCGTCCAAACAGGTTTATGAACTACTGTTGGTTTTTGACAATGACATTTTTCTGTCATTAAACAAACATCTGATGGTTACTATAGTGTTGTTTAGGCACTGAAATTTAATACAACAGATTATTTTATATTATTATATACTATATCTCCAAACCTATAGGAGATATAATAAAATTTGAAAATGTATCGAATATAGAATTTTATGTTCTTTAATGATAATAATAAAAAAATTCAAAAAAATAATATTTAGAATTATTTTTTTAAGATACTACTACTTCCGGTTTTCCAATTGGTACCAAAATCTATTCAACTCTTCCCATTAATGTTTGATTGAAGAATCCGTAGTCAAACAGATCTTTAGTCTTATAGAATTTGAGAAATCGTGTCTCCAACAACCTCACACACACACATCCACACACACACACACACACACACACACACACACACACACACACACACAGACATCATTGTAAAAATGTTAAAATCGGATTCTATAGACCTTAAAACGTGCTTATTCAATAAAATCTGGATATGCGATTTTTAGCATGAATCCAATACCTCTCTTAGCGAGAGGTAAAAATGAATCTAAAGCTTGCAACCCAAGTATTCAGTCACGCTTTTGCTACGGCTATTAAAACAGCTAGACAATTAAATGTTATACAGAGTGAAACTGCATTAAATACAGCTGATTTTCTTCAAAATTTGAACGACATTTTTGATTGTTTAAACAGCAAAAATTTAAACGATGTCAATCCTTTCAAATGTGCAATATCGTCATTAAAGCCAAATGTTGAAAACAAACTAAAAGAATGTATTGAATGGATTAAAAAATGGACAGTTTACAACAAAAAAGGGTCAGTAAGGAAAGATATTTATTGCTTTTCTGGACTAATTCAAACAATAACAGGCATACTTCAAATGTGGGATAGTTTAAAATGTGAAAATGTTTTATTTCTTCTAACAAACCGACTAAATCAAGATCCATTAGAAAATTTATTTTCTTTTATTCGAAGACATGGCGGTCATAGTACTAATCCTACTGTAAGATTATTTCGGATTGCATTACAAAGAACAATTATGTCAGGATTACAAGATGAAGTCAAATCATCTAACTGTGAAACTGATAATAATAAATATCTTTGTATCAACTTTGAAGATGGCAGTCCAATTTCTAATGAAACAGAAGTAGTTATGGATTCTCAGAGCAAAAAACATACTTCTTCTTCTTCAGAAACTTCTCCTGATACAAGTGCAAAGGATGTGGAAGTACAAGTTAATTTTGATAACAATTTATTAACTGTTAACAGTATGCTATATTTTACAGGCTACATTGTCCATTGTTGTCTCAAAAAATTTAATTGCAAAATTTGTAATAAAACTTTGCATACAAAGAAGGATGCAAATGATAAAAAACAACTATTAATTATAAATAGAGATTATTCTACATCTGAAAGTATAAGTTACTTAAAAATTACTACAGAAAATATTCAAGAAATTGTAGTTATTTGTTGCAAAATATTTTCTGTCGAATTTAAAAATACTATGCATAATATTGGTATTAAAGCCAGTATATATGAGAAGTATATTAAGAAAATTTCATTAAAATTTCCGCTTTGGTTCAATAACTGTATAAATCATAAACAATTTATAATTTCTCATGCAATACATTGTTTGTTAATGAAACATTTAAAATAGACAAGCACAGAATTGAGGCATAAAATACCTGATAGAAAATTAAAAATATTGAAAAATAAATAATAATACCCATAACTTCATGAATTATCTGTCTTATAAATTCCAAATGAATAGGATTTTTCTATTGAGAATAAATAAATAGTACATTTATTATATATACAGAGATTGATAATTAACCCTAAAACTTTAGTGATTACTAACATAGTGTTAGTTTGCAATAAGTTAGCTTATAAATTAAATAAGATCTGCCATAAATTTATTTAGATTTTGTTTTGTTATTTTAACGTTAACTTTCAGTGTTTTTTTTTTGTAAGATTAAGGAATCGTTATTTTATTATTTAAAACATGTAAATTATTTAAATAATTAATACCTACTCGTAAATAAGATACTTGTATTTTTGTAAAGCTTTGAGAAATATTGTTATACAAATATATTTAATTTTTTATTACAAATTTTTATTTTCATACATTTATTCTCGTTCATAATCAGTAATGGCATGTAGCACAGAAGCAAAAGTACAGCGCGAACGCATCGCTGTACAGAAGAAACGCTGTAGTTCTTCTACATACCGTCAATGCAAGCAAAACGCTAGTATCCAATGTACCCCTCTACTCTCCGTACACCCGGCGTCCATATATTTTCGCGTTGTGCTATGCGCATTTACGTGAGCAATCTGTATAGTGTTTTGAATCTGTGGTTTTATGCAATTCTTTGAATTTAAGAAGATAATTATAGATAGAACTCAAACCACTCACATCTGTCCTTTTGTTCATTGTATGGTTGGTTTTATTGATATGAACCATTTCCAGAAAATTACGTTTACTTGAATTAGTATCAATTTCAAGTATATGAATTATTGTAGTCAACAAAATGAGAATAATCATTACAATGCTGCGATAAAGCACAGGCATTAGGTCTTAATCTACAATCGCTTTTATGGGATGTCATTCTATCTTTGAGTGATTTTGTACAGAATGTTGGATTGAAACTATTTTTCAATCGGATCTTTAATTTTAGAAATAGGGAATTAGTAGTAAGCGGATTTTTAATAACTATTTGTACGTTAATAACGTACAAAATTCCTTGCGGAGAATGTGAGAAGGTTTATACAGACAGACAACTATACCTCAAAGATAGAATGACATCCCATAAAAGCGATTGTAGATTAAGACCTAATGCCTGTGCTTTATTGCAGCATTGTAATGATTTTTCTCATTTTGTTGACTACAATAATTCATATACTTGAAATTGATACTAATTCAAGTAAACGTAATTTTCTGGAAATGGTTCATATCAATAAAACCAACCACACAATGAACAAAAGGACAGATGTGAGTGGTTTGAGTTCTATCTATAATTATCTTCTTATATTCAAAGAATTGCATAAAACTAATATTATTTTAAATTCTGATCCAACGTAGTAATTGTTTTACAAATCATTTTCAGGTAATTAGTACTTTTGACTAATCTAAAAATTTAACATTTTTTTTGTTTTCCGATCCGACATCCGGTTGGATTTACTTTCTTCTTTTTCTTGCCCAGTGTTTTACAAATTTTGTTCAAGGTTCAAACTTGTTCGTTTTCATTTATTCAACACGTGTTTTTTAAACATTGACTTCTTCTGAACCGATTAGTTCTGTTTTAATAATTTGTTCTATTTATTTAATTGTTTTTTGGCAACATAATTCTAAATTTAACTACAAAATGTACCGACATTATCAACTAAAACTTAACACAGTTCTTATGACTGACTTGTTTATAATTTAACCTCACTAAGTAGTAAGTACTGTATTTCATATGAACATTTTTTCAAAATTTTAATACGAAATTGTTACTAAATTGTAGCTGTCCTGAAGAAGGAATAAAGAAATTCCGAAAGCTTGACATGTAACTTAAAAAGAGTATAATTTAACAACCTTCCCAACAATCTGACTGCTACACCTGTGAACTACTCAACTACTTAACTGATCAGTCGTGATCATACTTAACCTATATATATATTTCATTAACAGTTTAGAATTAAAAAAATTCAATAACTTTATTCTTAACATAAATTTAAACATTTATTCCGTAACTAATATTTTTTATATGATTAAATATTTTTAATAAATGTTATAAATAATTTCCAAACATTAGGTACGTGGAGAATATTATTTATTTGTAATTTATATGTTGGGTATAGATTTACAAGTTACATATCTTATATGTTACTGAAAAAGTTCTTGTTTATGAATATGAATTCCATGCAATAATATTTTATAGTTTTATATGGGTGTTTCGCAAATTTTAAAGAAGAATTTTAATGTCGGCTAAAAGGACACTATATTTTTATGTACAAGAACAACCAAAATTTAACTGTAAAGGAATCGACATCCGTTACATGTTACATCAATGGCATGTCATAAAATAAAATAAAAATATATTTATTTCAATAACAATAAATTGAGGCATGTCAATAAAATCTTGAAGGACTTTCCCAGACATAGTTTAAATAACAGAATGTGTGACATTTGTAATAAACAATAATAATGCAAAAAGCCAAATTTCGCAGAAATATACTACGACAACGTACTCTGGGTACTATTAACACCAAAAATTTCTTGTTGATTTTAAATTACGCATTACCAAATTTAGGAATTTTTGGCATTATTTCTTCCTTACTTTAAATCTTCCCATGTCAACTGGAGGCATCGCATAAGGAATTCCCAGAAAAACGGATGTTTTCCCCATTATTTGTTCAACTGGCGTATTCCATGGTCTGTACAAAGATTCAGGATCAGGATTATCGTATAAATTGACCAAAAACCCTTGGACCTGTCCCAGATTAGTCTGGACAAAAATATCTCTATCCAAATTTCGACTGTCTGTACGTTCTTTTCCTTGGATATCTTCTCTCCATACGCCCAAAACTCCTGGAAGGATTGGTCGATCGCGGTTTTCCTAAAATTGACAAAAAATAAAAAATGTGATTTAAATTAAAATTAGTTTATATTTATGATGTGAAATGACTCTGAAGGTGAACTCTCCATAACAGTTTCGTGAGTGGCCGTTGGTAAATATCCAATGGGGCACAAAATTTTAAAAAATCTCAATAAATTAACAACTATTGTAATATAAAAAAATATATACAATAATAAAATATATATCAAATAATATTGTTTGACCTTTCTATAGTACCGTTCAAAAATATGGGTACACTTAATAATAAAGGGAAAATTTCATAAAAATCAACTAAAAAAATTATTCATTTCAAATAGATGTTTATTCTAACAAAATAAAACAAAATAATTACTTAGTAAATTTAAATTTTATATTCCTTGGAAACCCCTGGCTTTGAACAGGCTTGGCAATTTCTAGGCATTCTTTGTATTAGTTTTTATAACTCAATACCACAGAATACATAAACTAATATTAGTTTATCTATTCCGTGTCAATACTAGAAATTGACTTCCAAATTCTCCCACAACTGATGAACATTGATTAATTAATCTGGTTTTGAAGATGTCTTTTCATTTTATCCCACAAAAGTTCGACAACAGTGGTAAGATAAAATTTTCAATTTTCTCGTGTCTTGTAACTTACGAATACATTGTTCAAAAAAAAAAACGTATGTCTTCATATAAAAGTATTTAAATAAATGGAAATTTGATATTGTCAAAAATGTTATCTAAAGAAATCAAAGCTTTTCTTTTTGAATCCTACTTTAGAAATGGAAATAAATAGAAAACGACGAATGGTAATATTGTGTCCTTCTTTATTATATTTTCTCCTTAAAATTACATTTCAAGATCAATTTTAGCAACTTGACTTTTGAACTGAATAGATCAAACATACGTTTCTCTGTTCATAGCCTACTTCGAATTAGTTTTTTTTTTAACACACTATTTAAGTACATACATTAATTCTTGCAAATGAGCAGGTGTGTCCATATTTTTGGACGGATTTATATGTCTGCTCAATTTAGGACAAATCTGGTTCAGAACGAGTTAAGAAGCAGCAAAGTAGAAATAGACAACCAACAACTTCAGGTATTTTCCTAAACAAACTAATTCAGGAAAACAATTTGAGTAAGTAGATTTTTGCAAGTCAGCAGGTGTACCCTATACGGTACTATATAGAACACCCAATAATAGGTTAAAGACATAATAATATTTTTATATATACCGGGTGTAACACAAAAAGCGGACCATAGGCGTTTATCATGGGAAAACAATTTTACGTAAAAGTGACCTATTTTGGGCAATAATAATGCTCGAAATAAATTTTATATAGAGAATTCAATTCTACGTCTAATTCAATTATCACATTTTGTTTCGCTTGAATTTAAATTTTATAAAAATAACTTCTTTATAGTGTTAGCCATAGAATTGAAATAAAGTCACAAACCATCTAACAAATGTACCTAATGACATTTCACTTGTCAGAAATTATAAAATATATTTTGCTTCAAAATAATAGTACCTATTCAATAATTTGTTACATTTCTTCGTGTAAATAATTCTTCATTTACAATAATAATGACTCACACAGAGCATTTGTGCCAGTAAAAATGTCACAATGTGACGTTTCTGAAAGGAGAATGGTAAAATGTCATTACATTTGTTTGTAATTTTATTTCAATACCATGGCTAATATTATAAAAGTCATTTCTATAAAATTTTAAATTCAATTTGCTCGGTTACAAAACAAGAAAAATTAAATGTGATTATTGAATTAGATGCAGAATTTAATTATTTAATTGTAAGAAGCATTACTGTCTAAAATTAATAGGCCTCTTTTGCACATGAAAACTGTTTTCCCATGTTAAACGCCTATGGCCTGGTTTTCGTGTTACACCCGGTATATGTATATACTCAATTAACACTGACCGGCGGTCGACCAAAAAGTGACGTCGATTTTAGGTTGAATTTAAGTCATATACGGCCGTCTAATTTGACGTCTATGAGACGTCAATGTGACGTTTATTTTTGGTCTGAAGTAGGACTACAGACGTCAGAAATGTGGTCGCTGTGATGTTCATATGACGACTTTATTGTAGTCATAATTAAGTCTATTTAAACCTTTTTCAACCGTGTAATTTAACGTCTTTAAGACAATAATGATTTTTAAAATTCGAATAAAACTTATTTTATATTATGCATATATATACAGGGTGTAACAAAAATAAGTACATTAAATTTAAACAGTGAACTCGTCGTATGTAACAATATTTCTTAATAACTTTTTCTTGTAAACCTTCTAGATATTGAGTTAAAATTCTTGAAAGTTTTGTTACATATTTCATTACCCGCCTATGGTTGAATAAAATAACAACTGCAAACTGCATGTACTGCAGAGTACAAAACTGGTTGAGCCTCAATACTGTCCAAAACAACCTCTTCAATATTGTCTACTTGATCAGGGTGTGTTCTACCACGATCTTGAGCAGCAGGCTTAAAGGACCCATGATCTCGGAGATGCTGACATTTGGAAGATGACGATTCGGAAAACGTTCCAAATAAATTTGTTGGGCTCGGGCAGCGTTTCCTTGAGCTTCACCATAGACCAGCACAATATCTGTGTACTCGTTATCCGTAAAGGCAGGCATATTTACTAATTATAACTTTTATAATAATTATTAATCGATTTATTTGTCAAAATTTATTTGAAAAAGTTGACAACTCACATTTGTCAAAAACAATTGATTCATTGTTATTGCTACTAGATCAAATTATTATGAAACTACCCAAATGACTCGTTAATTTATGGGGGGGGGGTAAAATGCTAAAAAAAAGAGATTTCGAAAAAAAGTTATTAAGAAATATTGTTGCTGTTGACGAGAGTTCTATCACTGGTTAAATTTAATGTACTTATTTCAGTTACACTTGTATATACCAGCAAAACTGGTCCCCCAAACATAATTATTATGAACCAGTAACGTGTAACCGAAATTTAATTAATTCAGAACTTATTAAATGCATAAATATGTGTAACTTAAATCAATATAATGGGATTATAAATGCAAATAATAAAATTTTGGATCTAGTGATATGTTCTACTGATTGTGAGGTAAGTCTGAGTGACTCCCCTATATCACAAATTGACTCTCATCACCCCCCCTCTTGTGAAATTATGTAAATTCGACCATTTTAAACAATTCCCGTACAATAACACTACATTTTACAATTTTAATAAGTACGAAGATTTAATATATAAACTCGCTTGCATTAAATGGAAAAATAAATTATCTAACAATAATGTTAATGCCAATGTTAATATTTTTTACAGTATTTTAAATAACTTAATTAATGATTACGTACCCACTAAAGTAATACAGAAAAATAATTTTCCCATCTGGTTCTCAAATTCAGCTAAGAAATTAATTAAAGAAAGAAAAAAAATATCACAAGAAATGGAAAATATACGGAAGGCACTCAGATTATACTTCGTTCGCCATATTAAGGAACAGAGTTAAAGTACAAATAAAACAAGATTTTCAATTATTTATATGTAGTATAGAACAAAATGTAAAAAATAATCCCAAATCATTTTGGAGCTATACGAAGACCATTAGAAATAATAATAGTTATTTTTTTTTTTTTCATAGACACATATGTATAGAAAATCGCTAGTCAGAATATCTAATAAACATAAATAACATACATAAATGAGACAGCGACAGTGCAATTTATGCAAAGCTTTTATTAAAGACCTCGTTTAGGTCGTAAAAATTGTATTCATGTAATAATTTCTTTAATTTTTGTAGAAACATTTTATTTGAATCACAATTTTTTATACTGACAGGATGCTGGTTAAATATTTTTAATCCTCTCACATGAGGAGCGTTTTGCGTTACTTTATATCTTGCACGAGGTAAATAAAAATCATCTTTATTTCTTGTATTAACAGTATTGTAACGTAGCCGTCGCCGCCGCCGCGCCATACCAGGCGCCACTGTGGCGCGCTTTACAGACGCGCTCAAACTTGTCGCGGTGACTAATCTATTGTGTCATGTTGTTTACCTCTAGACGTTCTCCAGGAGGTTCTAGAAATAATCCGCCAGGTATATAACCCGCCGCCAAAGCCAGCGAAGGCATTCTGTATTATAGTAGTGACGAGTAAAGAAGTCTGATATAAATAAGCGTAGTGAATAGTTGGTGATATAAACAACAGTCGACAAGTGAACATAAATAAATGTAATTAGTGACATAAAGAGTGGTTTTAATTGTTTAAATAAATAATCATAGTGTTTAAGTGTCTTATAATATTCTTAGTCTTTAAATTAGTGTTAATATTTGTTTATCATAGTGTTAGTTACTTTTATAATCTTTTAATTATATTTCTAATATTTATTTACCGTTTAATAAACGTATTCTTTTAATTAATAATATATCTGTTATTTGTTACACTTCACCCATATAAATAAAAACGTTACAATTGGTGTCAGGTGTGGGGTTGTTAATAACTGTGAAGTGTAAATAAAATAAATAAAATGGCGACTAAACAAATAAAATTAATTAATGAATTAAAAGTAAGTGAGAGAACTGGAAGAACGAGAATTAGATACGACAGGACTGAAAAGTGTTCTACAATCTCGTCTGCGGCAAGCATTAATCGCTGCTGGTGAAAATGCTGACGATTACTTATTTGACCTATCCGAATTTGGTAAAATAAAAGAAGAATTAAAACTGGAAATAGCAGAAAATTCTCGAATATTAAAAGGAGAATTGACAGAAAAAATAGAGGACAGTTCTAGAAAAGCAGATGAAAATTCTAGAACACTAAACGAGGAATTGACCGAAACACTAGAACAAAAATTAATAGAAAGTTCTATAAAGGCAGAAGAAAATTCTAGAATATTAGAAAATAAATTGGAAGAAGAATTGACAGGAACATTAGAACAAAAATTAGATGAAAACTCTAGAGCATTAGAACAAAAATTAGAGGATAATTCTAGAAGTTTAGAAGAAAAATTAGAAGAAAATTCTAGAAGTTTAGAAGAAAAATTAGAGGAGGATTCTAGAAAAACCGAAGAAGACCTAAAGAATTTAAAAGATGAGTATGACAAGAAGATTGAAGAAATACAGGAAAAATTCACTAAAATTACATCGACGTCAATGTCGAATTCCGATGTAGCAAAGGTGGGTGTACTAGAAGAAAGAAAAGTAGTATAACCTGATACTACTTCAAAAATGCACATAAAAACTCCGGAATTTGATGGGAAGTCTTCGTGGCCAAATTATTTAAAACAATTTTAAGCGGCCGCAAAAGCGAATAATTGGACGCCCGAAGAGAAGGCTACGGCGTTGACTGTCTCGTTGCGCGGAGATGCTATCGACATCCTGCAAACGTTGAAAGAAGAAGAACATGAGGACTACGACCAGCTAGTCAAGCGATTGGATATGCGGTATGGAAATGCGCGTCTGTAGCAGGTATACCAGACGCAGCTGAGGAACCGATATCAGAGTTCAAAAGAAAACCTACAAGAATTTGAAGCCGACGTAGCCCGTTTAGTTCGTCTCGCATATCCTACAGCTCCTGACAGCGTTTTGGAGTGCTTGGCCACTCAATCATTTATCTACGGAGTTCGAGACAGCGAAACTCAACAAGCACTGCGATTGGCCCGTCCTAAAACTTTAATTGATGCACTCTCATATGCATTGGAGCATGAAGCTGCCAAACACAGAAGATTTAGATGAGAGGTTACGGCGAATTGAAAATGAAATGTTTGCTGGAAGAAAGAAACTCCGCTGTTGGAACTGCGGTGAACTGGGTCATCCGCGAAGACTGTGCAGAAAACTGCAAAAGAAGGCGGAATCGACAAAGGAAGAAAAGGAGTCGGAAAACTAAATCGGGTTGATGCGAAGGGGCAACTGTCGACCCGTAATCTAGTAGCTCCACAATCCATCAGTTATGTCGCATCTCTTCATCATAAAACCAATAGCATCTATGTGGATGGCTCTATTAACGGGAGGCCACTGAAAATGCTACTGGATACGGGTGCGACAAAAACTATAATTAGACCCGACTTTACAAGGAAAACTGACAAGACGCATCTTCAACCAACTAAGTGGCGATTACGCACAGCGACGGGAGAACAAGCTACCGCATTAGGAGAAGTAGATGTCACCATCTCTATTGGAAACACCTCCTGTAAACATCGTGCGCTGGTAGCTGAAATTGAAGATGAAGTAATACTCGGAATGGACGCAATGTCAAAGCATAGTTTTAAACTTGACCTGAAGAAGGGAGTGATGATGGTCAATGAAGAAGAACTCGTATTAAATCCACGAGATGACAAAGCCGTGCGCGTACTAATGGCCGAGGAGGTTACCCTCCCAGAACGAAATGGAACTATCCTGGAAGCACATTTAGATGGTAATTTCTGTGAGGGAAGTATCGTTATGCTGGAGCCCAAGAATGATGATGCCAAAACTGGCACTGGAGTTGTTGTCGGAAAATCACTGGTCAAAGCCAGCCGGGTAATACCAGTTCGAATAATGAACGTAAATTTTTATCCTGTTGTTCTGAAGAGAGGAACAATTGTAGGAGAATGCTCGGCAGTATCCTCGATTATCCGAACTGTAAAGGCCAAAGGGAACACATCTCAGAAAGTTCCGGACACGTTAATCAATCAATTGACAACATCTTTTGAAGAATTGACCGCCGAACAGAGAACAAAGGCAAAGAATCTAATTGGAAATTTTAAAGATGTGTTCCAATTTGATGAGAAAACCAAAGGGAGAACTAATATAGTTCATCATAAAATAGACACCGGAGACGCAAGACCCATCCGTCAACCAGCAAGAAGACTACCACTGGCGAAGCGTGAGGAAGCGGAAAGAATAATCGAGGACATGAAGATGGAAGGTGTGATTGAACCTTCAAGCATTGATTAGAACTGACCATGCTGCATTAAAATGGCTGCTACAATTCAAGAATCCTGAAGGTCAGGTGGCTAGATGGATTGAAAGACTACAGGAATACGATTTCAAAATCGAACACAGGATAGGTACCAGCCATCGTAATGCCGATGCATTGTCCAGAAGGCCTTGCCAAGATGAATGCAAACATTGTAGTCGACTTGAAGAGAAACAGTTTACCATCGCCAGGACAACAGTAGTCGATGATAATTGGCAGCCCGATGGACTACGCGAAGACCAAGAAAATGACCCAAATTTGAAAATTATATTGGAGTGGAATGCAGAAGAATGCAAACCAATATGGGAAGACGTTGCACCACACTCACAGAGTGTAAAAGCGTACTGGGCGCAATGGGACTCCGTGGTGATTGAGGATGGCCTGTGGTAGAGAATGCTGATGGAACTGAGAAGAAAGCTCAGTTGGTCATTCCTAAGACTAGAATACCAGACGTGTTGAAAGAGATCCATGACGGATCTGGAGGCCATTTTGGAGTCACCAAAACTCTAGAAAGATTGCGCCAGCGGTTTTACTGGGTTAACTTCACTGAAGATGCTAAAGACTGGTGCAAGAAATGTGTGGATTTAATAAAACAAGGACAACTGCATTACATCCGCAGTCCGATGGCATGGTTGAACGAATGAACAGAACGATCAACCGATATTTGTCGAAGGTAGTCTCCAACCACCAAAGAGACTGGGACCGACATCTTCATCTGTTCCTGATGGCTTATCGTTCATCCGTGCATGAAACGACAGGGCAAACTCCTGCGAACATCTTATTCGGACGTGAGTTGCGTTTACCATGCGATTTGGTGTTCGGCAGCAAACCTGGGGAAGACCTGGCCGGAGAAGACTACGTTACGGGCTTACGGAGAAGAATGGATGACATTCATGAACAAGTCCGTACGAACATTCAAACTGCCAGCGATTGAATGAAGGACCGGTATGACATCAAAGCCGAAAAAGGTGGATATCAACCTGGGTATTTAGTGTGGCTTTACAACCCACAAAGGCGCCGCGGGTTATCACCAAAGCTGCAAAAGAATTGGGAGGGCCCCTATGAGGTAGTCAAAAGAATAAACGACGTAGTTTATAGAATTAAGAAACGACCTACCGGGAAGCCGAGAGTGGTACACTTTAATCGGCTAGCCCCTTTTGCCGGAGATAACCACGAAGGCCTTAATGGAGCAACAGTTCGTCGGATCATAGCTCAAGAACCGACTTTTGAAGATTTCATGGAGAACTACTCCTTCGGGCGCAACATGCGGTACGGCGTGACAAAAAAAGAACACCGAGATTTGTTCACCGTGTCTTCAGATTATTCCCTCGGCCACTGCGTATCAGAAGACTTAAAGATGTCCCGCGGCATAGCCTCAGTCTTTAAGGCGAAATATGGACGACTACAAGAACTGGCCAACCAACGTCCATCTGTTGGGAAAACGCTACGACTGAGAGATAGCAATTCAGACCATCAGCGGTACATCTACTACCTTGTTACAAAACCACGCTCGTACCAGAAGCCGTCGTATCAAAGCCTATGGAACTCGCTGTGCGATTTGAGGGATCATCTACTGAAGAATGACATTTTGAAGCTAGCAGTACCGAAGTTAGGTTGTGGTCTAGACGGTTTGGATTGGAGGATTGTAAGGAACATGTTAGAGATCCTCTTCCGTTTCACCGGCGTTGAAATTCTCGTCTGCAGCTTTAACCAGAAAGAAGAAGTCGAGCGGACCATCGACTGTCACTTCTTTAAGAATTCGAAATGCACCAAGGGTAGTACATGCAGGTTTCGTCACCACGGACTGTTCCGGGACGAAACAGTCTTAAGGAGGGGGCAGTGTAACGTAGCCGTCGCCGCCGTCGCGCCATACCAGCCGCCACTATGGCGCGCTTTACAGACGCGCTCAAACTTGCCGCGGTGACTAATCTATTGTGTCATGTTGTTTACCTCTAGACGTTCTCCAGGAGGTTCTAGAAATAATCCGCCAGGTATATAACCCGCCGCCAAAGCCAGCGAAGGCATTCTGTATTATAGTAGTGACGAGTAAAGAAGTCTGATATAAATAAGCGTAGTGAATAGTTGGTGATATAAACAACAGTCGACAAGTGAACATAAATAAATGTAATTAGTGACATAAAGAGTGGTGTTAATTGTTTAAATAAATAATCATAGTGTTTAAGTGTCTTATAATATTCTTAGTCTTTAAATTAGTGTTAATATTTGTTTATCATAGTGTTAGTTACTTTTATAATCTTTTAATTACATTTCTAATATTTATTTACCGTTTAATAAACGTATTCTTTTAATTAATAATATATCTGTTATTTGTTACACTTCACCCATATAAATAAAAACGTTACAGTATGAACCTCTGAAGTACGCGTAAAAATAATAAAAGTAGAATACCAAATGTCATCCGCTATAACAATCGGGAAGTTGATACTGGTCAAGAAATTACTAATATGTTTAATTACTAATATGTTTGCGGATTACATTGAGTCAGTATTTGTAAATAACAATAATAATACCAGACAACTTAACTGTCAGCTAAATTTATTCGTACATGTACCTACTATCTTGCAGAACCAAGACATTCCGTATAATCAATCACTTGAATTTGGTATTATTTCCGATTTATGGAAAACTTCATATATAGCGTAACGAATTACAGACCCATATCAATTTTATCAGCTTTCATTAAAATTTTCGGAGCGCTCGTGATACAAACAATTAAAAACGATATTTATAACACAATTATTCCCGAGCAAAACGGATTTTGCCCCGGCAAATCAATTATTACAAACCTCGTACCTTTTACTGAATATCTGAGTTTTAACATGGATAAGCGAATCCAAGTTGACGTCATTTAAACAGATTTCAGCAAGGCTTTTGATCGGGTTCATCATCTTACACTTATTCACAAACTAGAAGTATTGGGAATACATGGTTCATTGTTACGTTGGATTCAATCATATATAACAAAAACGTCGCAGTTAGTTAATTGTAATGATTAAGTCACATTATATCTGTTACTTCTGGGATTCCCCAAGGGTCACGTTTGGGTCCATTACTGTACAATTTATTCATAAATGATATATCTACCTGTTTCAAAAGTTTTAACTTTTTTTTATATGCAGACGACCTTAAGTTTTTTAAGAAAATTACGAAGAATAGTGACAATGTTCAACTGCAAAATGCCGTAAATAATTTACAAAAATATTGCGACCTTAACTATTTAATTCTAAATGTATTAAAATGTTACGTAGTACAAGTACATTTCACAAGGAATCGCGATACTATAACATCTGACTACCATATTAATAATTCCATCTTGCAAAGGATTTGGGAATATTTTTTGACAATAAATTGCTATTTAATGAACATGTAGACATTTGTGTTAAGCAATCGTACCGAATACTTGGATTTATATTCCGATTTAGTAAACATTTCAGTAACCTCAATTCATTAATATATTTGTTCAATTGTTTAGTTCGATCAAAACTGGAATATGCATCCACGGTAAGGAACCCACACTATAAAAAGAATACTGATATTATAGAAAATATTCAAAACAAATTTTTCAAAATTTTAAATTACAAATTTAAATATAAATTACTTAATAATATTGTAACGTGCGCCTCTGACTTAAGAGTATACGAGCGCCGCTACTGGTAGAATATTCCTGAGCGATAACGTAATCCCCAGCGGCGGAACGACCCATACGGCAAGACGTGTTAATTACACCGGTGACCTAAATCTATTGTATTCAATATCATTGTGGCGTCAGAAAGTTCCAGAAGGATAATGGGCTGTATAAATATCGTCCGAAGGACAGCGGAGACATAGTCTGATATATAGAAGCAACGAGCAATGAAGTTGGTGATATAAATAAAGAGTCTACGTGTTGGTTACATAAATAAATGTAGTTATATAAATAAATGTGGTGATATAAATATTGATTAAATAAATAATCTTAGTGTTTAAGCATTTAATAATATTCTTAATATTAAATTAGTGTTTATAAGTATTTAATCATAGTGTTAGTTACTTTTAATATCTTTTTAATATTTATCCTAATTATTTAATCTTTATTAAACGTATTATTTTAATTAATAATATTTTTCTTATTTTTACACTTCACCCATATAAATAAAACGTTACAATATAATATATGCACGTTCAATAATTTCATTGTTAAAATTCATAACTGCAGAAATAAAATTTGAAAATTCACGGATTTACAATTTAATAGTATTACCCATGGAATTAGAAACAAGAGACGAACAAAAGCGTAACGTTTTATACGGACAAACTGATTTCCCATGTTAAACCCTATGTTTCACTTTCCGTGATACACCCTGTATATATATTATACGAATATAAGCTGATTGGCACAGAAATGAGTAAGCCGTGGTGATATTTATATTATTTATTTAAACATATGATATGTATTTCATTAAACTGCGAAAGAGAAACAATTAAGTTATATCTGTTATATTTTTGGTATAAAAATCATAGACATTTTAATTTTCAACATTTTAAACAAAACCTAGTCGTGCTTTTAAAAAAAAATATTAAGAAATATTGATAATACAAAAGCAAATGTATAAACAAACGGAAATTTAAGCTAATGATAAATGAATTATAATATGAAATCGCTTAAATTATTTAAAATTATTCATAAATTCTCAATTTTATGTCATTTTGACAATGGGGAAGTTTAGCATGATTGAAATTACATGTGAAATATTTTTTAACGTAAATATATGAATAATTATAACTTAAAATGTAATTGAAAGTTAAAATTATGTTCCCATTTATTTATAATTAATTATTTATCATCAAACTTTTGTGACGTCACAAATGACTTACGCGCATGCATAGAAAGGATGGTGAGACCTGATTTTTTGAACATATATTGAGGCATTACACTACACACTTCTGGCTAATTCACGTGGGTTTGTTTACGTTTTCTCGGCGTGAGGTTATTAGTTTTTAGTTCGAATTGGAATTGTATTTGTTTTCAAAACTATTATACGATACTTAATTTTTAATACTGAATACAATAATACAATAAATGAAATAAATAGAACCAGTCATTTGCACAAGAAGAAGAACAAAACTTTAATAATCACAACACAGAACTGTCACTGCTTATAAACGTCAAAACATGTGGATGCCATTTTTAAAACTTCCTGTTGGCATGTGAACCCAGACTATACGTTCTCCGTGAACTTTATTTAAAAAAAAACATTTTTTGAGACATCTAGGCATCTTTGAGTGAAATACAATATAGAATACCACTTTTGAAAACATTCTTAAAAAAATACATTAAACTTCTCCATTATATTAAAAATAAACACAATAAAAAAGTCAGATTGTGTACCCATGGAGAAAATTTCCATTACAGTACTCAAAAGGGTCGAGTAAAATTTTACGTGAATATTATAGTATTGCAAATATGAAATTTCAAAACTCAAGATAGCTATGAAAATTTTGACGGTTTCGCGAAATATGAATGTATACTACGCACCCTGCGCAATTTTTGACATATCAAGCTGCAAAGAGTAGTAGAAACTAGAACATTCGGAAATGGTGATTTGTGATAGTACGAATAATGGACAATAAACAAAAAATAGTATTAATCTAGAGATCTAGACTGTCATGGACAAGCTTGTGTACAATTATGAACGAATGCAACGAAAGTACTGTTTAGAAAGGAATGCATTGCGAAGGATGATATTGAGTAAACAAAACAACAAATTTTTATTCCCCTTCATGTATGAAAATTTATATACATATTATGTAAATAATTTTTAATATACCATTTTATAATTATTATAGATAATGTACAAAATACAGAAAAACATCTCATGAAACATCACGGGGCAGCACACATTCCTAAAATAGTATTGGAAAGTGGAAAAGTGATGATTTACCGGTAAATTTGCCATAAGAACGGAAGTAATGTAGATATTCTTCAAGCATATTTTACAAACTAAAATAATGTTAAGAAAATGGTAAGAAACATATAAAATTCATTCTCTGTACATATTTCGTTTTCTATTTTATAGATACATTAATACCAACAATTTTACAACAAAAATATTCAACGATCAGTTGCAAATTATGAAAGAAAATTATACACATGAAATTGCCAGCAATTTTAATTACCACGCGAGAACATTGAAAATAAAATTTCATAATGCGAACATTGAAAAATTAGTATATTGTAAGTGGATCAAATTGTAGCTATATTGCATATTAAAATTATTTTTTTAGATATGATAAGACATGAAGCAAAGTACCACTATGATGAATAGAAGCAAGCAATGGTTAACTAGCTGAAATATGCACCACAACGTGCGAATAAATACAAAAATAAAAATGTTCTTGTAGATATAATAAGATGCAATATTTAATTTATTTCTATTTTTCATGAATATTTCTTTTTTTCAAAAATGCTTTTTATGTTTAATATTTTATTGTGTTTTCATTATTTAATATTTTTTAATTGTTTTTTTATATTACGCAATTCAATTGAAAAACTTGAACTTGCACTTAAAAATTTAGACATCGAACGTCTAAAAAACGGAAGTTATAATAATCATTATAAAAATATTAATAATGAGTTTGGCATAGAAAACTACTTACTAGAAAAATTACCTATCATAAAAGCAAGAATTATTGCTAACTTACGTTTAACAAATAAGAAAATATTTTCCGTACCATGTAATAACATAAAATATACGTGGGACACCAATAATATTTGCCTCATTTGCAACCTCAACAAGGAGGAAACTCTTGAACATTTTTTCTTACATTGCCCAATCTACAAACCATATAGAGATGTATATTTATCACAATATATACCTAATGATAATCCAAATATTTGTATTTTACTGGGATCTCTTGACTGGAAGAAAATAAATAATATCTGTTACTACACTATTAAAAGCTTAGCCCTGAGAAGTTTTTGTATAAACGAATAATTTTGCGTTTAATAATTTCCTTTGTATTTTTGTATTTTTGTATTGCCGGCAATTACACACGGTTAATTATCAATTATGTACTCTTTTCTTTGTGATTAATCAGCAATGAATTTATCTTAGGCTTATATATTTATATTCACATTTACATTCATTGATTTATTTTTGATTACATTTAAAATATGTATTTAATTTTTTTTATATTATTATTATTATATTATTGTATATATATTCTACCAACTATTTTGTATAAGGCTATGTACCTTAAAACAAATAAATATTATTCTATTCTATTCTATTACGCAATATAAATAAAACGAATTAAATTATTTATTTTTCCCCATAATTTTTCCTACCAGCATTTATGTTTGTAGTTTATAAAATAAAAATAACGTCAAAACAACGTTTTAAAATGACGTCGAAACAACATCTTAAAATGACATCGAAACAATGTCTTAAAATGATGTCTAATGTCTAAACAACGTCTTAAAATGACGTTGAAATACCTCCACGCTAAGACGTATTCAGTTAGTCTATTTTGCACCCCTACATACACTATAAATTTGTAATATTTATTCATTAACACCTATGTATACAGTATGAGTCTGGGAAGATGCCCCCCCCCTAAATTTTTCAATATAAATAATAGAAAAAATGGCTCATATCAAAGTTTTATTATTTTATATATATATATATATATATATATATATATATATATATATATATATATATATATATATATATATTATTTGATGTGGTTATTTTTTATAAAGTCAGGTTTACAAGATACGACTATCAATTTTTATTTATTAAATAGCAACCTATAATTATTTTAGTAAAAATATATTCTCTTTTCAACTATGTAAAAGTTTGTATATCGAAAATGTGAAAAAATTCGAGAAAAATAAGATAAATGAAAAATATTAGAAGTTTTTTTTATTCAAATATTCTAGGTGGCTATGTGAAAATTTAATTTAACAGTTTTTTTTTTTAATAAAGAACAAGTAACAAATGTATATTTTATTTTGTTGTTATATTTTGTTTATTTTCACATAGCCACCTATAATATTTGAATAAAAATAATTTCTGATACTTTTCAATTATTTTTCTCGATTTTTCTTATATACAAACTTTTGTATCGTTGAAAAGAGAGAAAAAATGACGGTTTATATTTTAGTAAAATAATAATAGGTTGTATTTGAAAATAATCGTATCTTAAACCTGAGTAAAAAATATCTACATCTGCCATCAAATAGAGTATTTAAAATAATAAAACTTATATGAGCCATTTTGTTATATTACTTATAATAAAAAAGATATATATATATACAGGGTGTAACACCAAAACCGACCATCGCCATTATTTTCTTTATTATTATAGTTACAAAAAAATACTATAGAACAAAGTTGTAGGAGACCAAGGGGGACATCTCATTAGAGAAGAGAATATTTTTTTAAACCAGTGGTTCTCAAGTTACAACCTAAAGTTATATTTTTTCAAATGGGATTATACATATTGTAACGTTTTTATTTATATGGGTGAAGTGTAAAACATAGACAAATATTATTAACTAAAAGAATACGTTTATTAAACGATAAATAATTACGGATTAAATATTAAAAGATAATAAAAACAACTAACACTATGATTAAATAATTATAAACACTAAGAATATTATTAAATGCTTAAACACTAATATTATTTATTTAACCAATATTTATATCACTACATTTATTTATATAACTACATTTATTTATGTTAACAACTCGTAGACTACTTATTTATATCACCGACTTCATTACTCGTTGCTTTTATGTCACAGACTGTCCCTTCGCTTTCTTTCGGCCGGTATTTATACCGCTTATAACATTCTAGAAGACTCGGAAGCGACAATGACCTGTATACAAAGGAATGAGGTCACGGCGCCAGGGATTGCGTCATCGCTCTGGAACGTTCTGTCAGTGGCGGCGTTGTATACTCTTCTCCCAGGGGCGCACGTCACACTGCCCCCTCCTTAAGACTGTTTCGTCAAGGAACAGTTCTTGATGACGAAATCTACATGTATTACCCTTGGTACATTTGGAAGTCTTGAAGAAGTGATAGTCGATGGTCCGCTGGAGTTCTTCTTTCTGTTCGTTAGGGTTAAAGCTGCAGACGAGAATTTCAATACCGGTATAGCGGAAGAGGATCTCTAACATGTTCCTAACAATTCTCCAATCCAAACCATCTAATCCACAGCCTATCTTTGGTACTCCTAGCTTCAAAATGTCATTCTCTAGCAGATGATCCTTCAAGTCACACAGCGAGCTCCATAGATTGCGATATGACGGCTTCTGGTACGAGCGTGGTTTTGTGACCAGGTAGTAGATATACCGCTGCTGTTCTGTATTGTTATCCCTCAGTCGTAGCGTCTTCCTGACGGATGGACCTTGGATGGCCAGTTCTTGTAGTCGTCCAAATTTTGTCTTAAAGACTGACGCTATGCCGTGTGACATCTTTAAGTCTTCCGATACGCAGTGGCCGAGGGAATAATCTGAGGACACGGTGAACAGATCTCTATGTTCTTCTGTCGTCACGCCATACCGCGCCTTGTGACCAAAGGAATACTGTTCCATGAAGTCTTCAAAAGTCGGTTCCTGAGCTATGATCCGACGAACCGTTGCTCCATGATGGTCTTCATTGTTGTCACCAGCGAATGGGGCTAGCCGATTGAAGTGTACTACTCTCGGCTTCCCTGTTGGTGTTTTTCTAATCCTGTATATCACGTCGTTTATTCTTTTAACGACCTCATATGGACCCTCCCAATTTCTTTGTAGCTTTGGTGATAAACCTCGGCGCCTTTGAGGATTGTAAAGCCACACTAAATCCCCTGGTTGGTATCCACCTTTTTCTGCCTTGATGTCATACTGGTCCTTCATTCGGTCGCTGGCAGCTTGAGTGTTTGTGCGGACTTGTTCATGAATGTCGTCCATTCTTCTCCGCAAGTCCGTTACGTAATCTTCCCCGGCCAGATCTTCCCCAGGTTTACTGCCGAACACCAAGTCACATGGCAGGCGCAACTCACGCCCAAATAAGATGTTCGCAGGACTTTGTCCTGTGGTTTCATGCACGGATGAACGATAAGCCATTAAGAACAGATGAAGATGTCGGTCCCAGTCTCTTTGGTGGTTGGAGACTACCTTCGACAAATATCGGTTGATCGATCTGTTCATGCGTTCAACCATGCCATCGGACTGCGGATGTAATGCAGTTGTCCTCGTTTTATTAATCCCTAATATCTTACAGATATTTTGGAAAACGGCAACTCAAAATTTCTCCCCTGGTCAGAGTGAAGTTCACGTGGAACTCCGAATCGGCATATACACTCCTTGACTAAGGTTTCGGCGACCGTAGTAGCTTCCTGGTTAGGTAATGGATAGGCTTCAACCCATTTGGTGAAGTAGTCCATGACAACCACGATGTATTTATTTCCGTCTTCGCTTTCTGGAAATGGTCCGGCCACGTCAATCGCAATGCGCTCAAATGGACTGCCAACGTTGTATTGACGCATTGGAGCTTTTCGTCGTCTATGAGGACCGTTGCTTCCAGCGCAAACCACACATTTCTTGCACCAGTCTTTAACGTCTTCCTTGCAGTTAACCCAGTAAAATCGCTGGCGCAATCTTTCTAATGTTTTGTTGACTCCAAAATGGCCATCTCCAGATCCGCCATGGATCTCTTTCAGCACGTCTGGAATTCTATTCTTAGGAGTAACCAACTGAGTTCTCTTCTCAGTTCCATCGGTTCTGTTCTGTTTTCCATTCCAGTATAATTTTCAAATTCGGGTCATTTTCTTGGTCTTCGCGTAGTCCATCGGGCTGCCAATTATCATCGACTACTGTTATTCTGGCAATGGTGGAATGTTTTTCTTCCAGTCGACTACAATGCTTGCACTCATCTTGGCATGGCCTTCTGGACAATGCGTCGGCATTACGATGGCTGGTACCCGTCCTATGATCGATTTTGAAATCGTATTCCTGTAGTCTTTCAATCCATCTAGCCACCTGACCTTCAGGATTCTTGAATTGTAGCAGCCATTTTAATGCAGCATGGTCAGTTCTAATCAAAAATCTTCTTCCGTACAAATATTTGTAGAAAAGTTCCACGGATTTCACGACCGCCAAGAGTTCTTTTCTGGTCACACAGTAATTCCTCTCTGGTTTTGACAAGGTCTTACTAAAGTAGGCAATAACCTTCTCATGCCCATCTTGTATCTGGGAAAGAACGCCACCAATTCCGACGTTGCTGGCATCTGTGTCTAGTATGAATTCTCCTTCAGGTAAAGGATAACTCAAGACGGGTGCGCTTGTCAAAGCATGTTTTAGTTCTTTAAATGCAGCTTTACAGTCCATTTCCCAGATAAATCTCCTTCCTTCTTCAGTAAGCCTTGTCAGTTGCTTGGCTATGTTGGCAAATCCAGGTACATATCGTCGATAATAGGTACACAAACCAAGAAAACTTCTAAGTTCGTGTTTATCCTTAGACGCTGGCCAGCCTCTCACAGCCTTTATCTTCTCCTGGTCAACTGCAATACCCACTATAACATTCTAGAAGACTCGGAAGCGACAATGACCTGTATACAAAGGAATGAGGTCACGGCGTAATTAGCCTCTAGCCGCTGCGGCGCCGGGGATTGCGTCATCGCTCTGGAACGTTCTGTCAGTGGCGGCGTTGTATACTCTTCTCCCAGGGGCGCACGTCACAATATTTTTTACGCCTATTCGATACAGTATTTTTTTTCTGAATTCAACCATGAGATTATTTTATATCCTTACATAACAAAAATATTGACAAAAATTCAATTCAAATTTAAAGAAATTTAATTTTTATAATTATTTTTCAGTAGGCTATGAATGAAAAGCAATTGAGCTTAAATTAAAATGAAACAAATATTTGTTAAAAACGTTATAAACAGTGTTCTATTTGATTTATATCCTAAATGATACAAATTGGCAAATAGTAGCTTTTGCTTGTCATACATAGCCTACTGAAAAATGACTAGAAAAATAAAATTTACTTAAATTTCAATCACATTTTTTTCAATATTTTTATTATGTAAGGATATAAAACTGATACATGGTTGAATTCAGAATAAAATACGCTATCGAATAGGCATAAAAAATATGTATAATCCCATTTGAAAAAATATAACTTTGTGTCTTGTGTCGCAAATTGAGAACCACTGGTTTAAAAAAATATTATCTTCTAAAATGGGATGTCCCCCCTTGGTCTTCTACAATTTTGTTCTATAGTATTTTTTTGTAACTATAATAATAAAGAAAATAATGGCGGTGGTCGGTTTTGGTGTTACACCCTGTATTATTTTTTAATTCTCTTTCCATATTTGTAAACTAGGTATAGGGTTTGAGCGGAAGTGACATTAACTTTCAAATTTCAAATATATATATATATATATATATATATATATATATATATATATATATATATATATATATATATACAGGTGTTCCTTTTATTTTGTCCACTATTGCTATCTCGAGAACTATAAGAGCTACGAAGTCGGTTAAATTAGCAAACAATCTATTTTACAAGACTATTTTAATGAGCATAATTTTTTTCAATCAGTGGTTCACAAACTGTATTATTATTTGCTTATTTGATAGAGAATTTTATTCTGAATGCAGTGATATAATATTTGTACACCCTTAGATAACATTTTTTATGAGAAAAATGCATGTTTACATTTATTTCATTATAGCTAAAATAAGTGTGCCATGGATGAAACAATATGGATTCAGATTTTAGAGTATTGTGACCGAAACAATAGCACTATTTATATTGTTTACAAATGTCAATTGCTATTATTTAATTATTCTTGTTGTGTGAATATTGAATAAGCTCAATAAAATAAAATAAATGCATAATTTATTAATTTGTTGTGTTTTTGTTTCAAATTTCAAAGTAAAACTGATATAAATGTAAACATGAATTTTTCTTAAAAAAAATTGTTATCTAAGGGTATACAAATATTATATGACTGTATTCAGAATAAAACTCTCTATCGAATAAGCAAATAAAAAAAGATAGAGTTTTATTTAAAATCAGTTTGTTAACCACTGGTTGAATTTTTTTATGCTCATTAAAATAGTGGACAAATTTCCTTATAAACACGATTTTTTTTTAATTTATGCGTTATCACATTTTTCTTTGCAAAATAAGTAAAACATTTTATCTTTAATATCCGCTATACGTTTAAAACAAATATTTGAACAAGATATTTATTAAAAATATAAATGTGTATTCAGTAGACATCATTCTAATAATAACATAATTATGATAATTTCAGCCTTTAAAAGTGCATTAAGGGATAATTAGAAAGATTCTATCTCAGTGTGAGCAATTTTAAAATATTGCGCAATTTGCTAACGAAAATAACAAAATTTAAAGTACCTAGTTCTTAAAAATGTGATTCATGTATTGTATGTGATTCATTTAATAGATGTGATTTTATAGAAGAAACTTTTCTTTATTAAATATTTATTCAATGATTTCATATCGTTTAATTATTATAAACATTTCGATGTTGTGATATAGGTATTATCCTGTATATGTACATAAGATAGATTATCAATGAATGTCAATGATAAAGTGATTATATTATTTCTGTCAAAATTATCTGTATATAAATGACTTTTGCTGTACGCAAAATTGTTAAGGTATTGTTAGGAGCATATTTGGAATAAGTTTTAAGGCGTCTGCATTTTGGGGTCAATCCCGAAGATGATCAATTTGATAGATCGGCTAAATCTTTTACTTTTAAGAAAATTGCATTAAATAGACGACAGCTATTCATTTTGTCTTTGAATTTGTAAGAAAATGATTCGTTATGAAACAACAATAAAGAATATGGAAGTCCAGAAATCAGTTTCATTTAACAAGCTATTCATTGTTCTTAAATTTATTTTTATAAAAATGAAATATAGATTCTTGAATTATATTTGTTGATTCAGTCAAAATATTGAATGATAATTAAACCTACAAATGAATTATCTGGATTTCTATCGTAATATGTTATAACAATGAACAAAGTATAAAAATGCTTGTTAATTCGTAATTTAGTATGGTTTTGAATACAAATTCATAATAAACAGTTTTCATGGATTGTTCACCTAGTTAAAAGAAATTGGTCAATAATTTTAGCGCTCGTACACCATGCATTACTTCTCTAAACAATTTATGACCCCTAATAAAATTTAGGTTATATTTCTGGTTAAAACCTAAAACCTCTGGTAGCATGTTTGTACACGCCCATTTGTTGATTCTAGCAAGTGGTTAAGTCAATAACATTCACTTTCCACAATTCGAAAAACTTACCGGATCGTACTTAATGCTGGGGTCGTATCTGTTATTAGGAAAACCTCCAACATTTCTGGGATCGTAAGGTTCACCTGCACTTCCATAATATGCATCTGGTTGGTATACACCATATCTCCTATTGTTGTAAGTATAAGTCCGAAAATCTCTATCATTTAAATTTGGTGGCTTGTACGGATTTTCTCGTCCGTATGGGTTGTATGGTCGGGGATATGATCCATATTGGTCACTTTGTCCACAAACACAACACACACAACACAAAATAAAACCGAATATATACGTGTTAGCCGTTTGTTGTTTTGATATCGTCGCCATTTTGCGTGACCACTACCGGTGCGGCAGAGGGGAATTCGTGACGTCACTCAGGTAAAGAATAGCCAGCGCTTAAGGTGAGACTGTAACCTGAACTAAACGAGCTAGACGTTATCGTGATATTTGAAACGTTATCGAAGACGATAAGATACACCTGCTCTGTGCGTTACTAAACGGTGTACTGCAATGCTGGTCTGGCTTACTCTTTGACTCATACTCATTGCTTAATTAAAGCGGCTTGTTCAATGGGTTTATTATATGTGGGAGTTGGTTTGAATTTAATGGGTAGGATTGTTATAATGCCATGAATGGACTGCTTTAGTATGTGAATACGAGCTTTGTTTTGTACGATCATGGAAATTGTACATTCATATGACCTTAATGCATTTATGTTGTAATTTATATTGCTATTTATAGATTATTCGTAACGTTGGAATGGTACAAATTGTATATATATATATATATATATATATATATATACATTAATTTTATAGTTTTAATAATAAAAATAATAAAATAGCAAATCTTTCTCGTATATGAAATTTCAGAAATAAAGGGAAATAATATTTTATTACTTTTATTATTTGTGTTCACTTTTTTACAAATTTTATGAAAAATAACTATATTATTTTATCTGTTCACAGATCAACGCGACTAACTCCATTTTTAATATTTTTTAAATTTTAATAAAGCATTTCATTGATGCTTAACTTTTTATATATATAAAAAAACCAACAGACAAAAAATTTTGGTCGTTAAAAAATAATTTGAGATTTTTTATTATTTTAGCAACTTTGTATTTTTGTTTTGTTGAGTTAATTGATTTGGCAAATTATTGACTCATTTGTGTATGCACATAGGAATTTTTAGTTAGTGATGTATAAATTGGTGCATAATAATTTCAATCGTTACCTCATAGACACCTTTAACTGATGTGAAGAATGCATAAATAAATAAATGACCAGCCGGATTCCTGGATTTGAACTTGGCTCTACCGGCGCAGCCAATCACAAACTGAAAATACGTATAAGAGTACATATATATGAAATGAACCGCTAAATCCAGATTTAAAAATCGATATGTCCTTTAAAAACGGAGACATGAATTTTTAAATTGGACAGTCCCGTCTGAAACGAGTATATCTGAAATTTGTTTCAGCAAATTTACAATTTAAACATTCTAATTTTTAAAGCTAAATCCTTCAAAAAATGATTTTTTTTAAATTAGAAATATAAAATGACCACGTCAAAAAATTGTTTCAGTGATTCCAAATTATAAAATTATAATATAAATCGACGTAGTACATATATAAATTGTCATGCTGAATCTACATTTTCAAAGGTATACAGACATTTCATTATCTCGGTTTAGTTCTACAAATATAAAACATATCATCATAGTTCCCATTTCTGGGTGTACCAATCTGCTTCTATTTGCACATTTCGGCAATGACAATATATCTGTACCATTGAGGGTGTACCATAAGCTTTTGGGATATTCGAAAATTGAAATAATTGCGAATAATTTTCAAGTTTCTAGTTTAACGTCGGTCGGAATCGAAGCTGGCCCGTCAAAAACACAACCGATCACCTAACACACAGCCACGCGCCCCCATTAATTTCGAAATATAAATTTTTAAATTTGATAAAACCCAATGTGCTACGAACTTTATAAAAGAAAAATGATTAATAATTATGTTTTATAAAGCAATTCAAATTTTAAGAAAATACGTATACATATACATATGTATAGAAAATGACATGCTGAATCCAATTTTTCATTTATAAAGTCACTATCTCACTTAGTTTTCAAATCATGAATTACTTATTAAATTTGATAAAATCGAAAAATTCAAAAAAAATTGTAGTATGCGCTACGTCTTTTATAAAAATGATAATATCATATCTTCTATATTGTTATAGCGAAGCGCAAACAAAAGTTGAAAATTTCTGACGATCTTGAAGATTGATTCAGTTTATTTATAAAGCATTGTCAGGATTGTTAAACGTACAACAGGCTACCAGCTAAACAAATATACAGACAAGCTAAATGAATTTATGAGATATTGGAATGGTTTCTAAATCAATAAAAGGTCTGAATATATTATATATGAAAATGGCGATGCTTTGGAATATGTGTAATATAAATTTCAAATGTGGCAGGAAATTGATTTTTTTTATTATAATAAATTTAAATAAACATGTCTTTATATCGTTAGGCAAAATTTTTGTTACACAATTTACAATACTATTGAAAATATCTAATATGAACCAAAAAATGAATTCAAGTAAAAATATTTTGAATAAATCTATTTTTAGACATAATTTTTTTGTTTACAGATAATTTCATGTATCTAGTTAAGAAATTATGTATACTCATTTAGGTTATTAGCATAATATTTTTGATAAAATTAAGGTTGCAAAAACCATATTAATTTGTAAATATGTAATGACATACTGAACAAGATTTTACGTAAAAATATATCACGGCTTACGGCTTATTTTATTATCCATTTCTAGGTGTACAAATTTGCTTCTATTCACATATTATATATTAATGATGATGTGGAACTAATGATGTTATCTACTGTCTGTTTGACTGACCTAATAATTAGTTTAATTATTCTATGGCACTCTGAAATATGCTGTAAATTCCAAATTTTACTTTGCATTTTTTTTTCATAAATAGGGTTCTATACTATTTTTTTTACTGGAGAATAAACAAATAGTGCAAACGCAACTTCAAAATTTTGTGTAATAAGCGAGATATGAATTTTTAAAGTTCCGAACTTGGCGTGTGACTTTTTCATGTCCTCACCAATGTCGAGCGCGCATCTCGCTTTTATAGACACGAAACCAATCAAATTGCTTAGGATACGAAGTTCGGTATTTCATTTGCGTATATTCAGTATTTTATGATCAGTAAATAAATGAAATTGTTTGCTATTTTTTTAATATTTGTTTAGTAAAAAAAAATGTGTTCAGTATTTTTTTGTATATGTTCAATATTATATATTTAGTAAAAGGACATTTTTTGTTCAGTATTATTTCATTCAAAAAACAAACCATAACCTAATCTAACGCACGAAACTCGCACCCGCACCTGCAAAACTCGGGTTTAAGATTCGACGAAAACTCAAAAACAACGTCTGGCGTCGTAACGTCGATGGCGTAGGTATCGTCCACACCCGTCGAAGCTAATTCCCGATGAGTAGTTTTGAGAATTTATGAAAACTCAAAGACGACGTCTAACGTCTCGGCGTCGATAGGCGTCGGTATCTTCCAACACCCGTCGAAGTTGATTCCCGATGAGAAGTTTTGGGAATTGATGAAATCTCAAAGACGACGCCTGACGTCACGACGTCGGTATCTTCCGACACCCGTCGAAGTTGATTCCCGATGAGTGGTTTTGAAAATTTATGAAGACTCAAAAATGACGCCTGATGTCGCGAAGTCGGTATCTTCCGACACCCGTGACAATTTTCACTGAAATTGAGACATCTGTTGGTTTATTCTGAACTAAAAAGTATGTTCGCATTGTGCGGTTAAGTATCAAGGTCATATCTGTCATCCGGTGAGAGATCATAGTGTTTTAAAAATTGGGGATGGTATGGTTTGTTTATAACAACGAATACCAAAAAGACAATAAATTTTGTTGCATTATTATGATTGACGATTGTTTCATGTTTTCATTATACAGGTACAAATAATAAAATTTAAACCAAATATTTTTCCCGGTTTCTGGTAAATTACAATGAAAAACTACAAAATTGCACAAGTTATGTTACACTACAACAATAATTTATTACAAATTCTGTGAAAATAATTTAGTTGCCAATATAGTTTCATTTTCTATTCTTCTGTTAATTTTTCGTAACCACGTTTGCTTTATCTTATTATTAGTGGGAAACAAATGCCACGACCCCTTTCCTTTAGAATTACTATCACGACAGCCTGGGACACAACAATATGCTCCTACATAATGATGTGTAATGATTGCAAAGGTTACTTCTAATATTCGTAATTAGAATAAAATATGTATATTTCTTATGTAGGTTAAATTGTAAACGAAATTGTATTTGTATTAGTTTTGCTTTAGCCTTACGAGATGAGACGAACGATTATGCTAAATCAGCATATATGAGAGAATGACGCGTAGAGCGAAACGATAGGTATTGGGTGTTGGTTTGTCGTTCAGAATAGATGTGTAGAGGCTAAATTCGAAATACTATGAAGTAATTTTGTGTTATCATTTAATCAAATAGTTGTTATTCCCGAGATAATTAAACCAAGTTAAGGTATGTAATTTTTTTTTTGAAATTTATATTTTTTATGATTTTTGGATTGAACTCACTGTAATTTGTCATTCAATTATTCTTTTGTATTTTGTATTTGACTCTTCAAAATTTAATATATATTAATTTATGTTTCATAATTATAATTTTATTTTGTATCTAATTTTTATCGTTGTAAATATATTTTGTTAAACTTTTAAAAAAATCATTTAATTCATTTTATTCGCACCTTTTGAACTCAAAAGCTTCTGAAGAATATTACCGCTCGGAATACAGTAAGTCAAAACCGCTCGGACTTATTAAGAGGGTATCACACGTATGCAGATATCTGCAACTGCTTTGACGCAACTTTTCAAAATACTCAACTCTTGTTATCACACGTGCGCAGAGTTCTATATATTTTAGGTTATTTACATATTTAATGTTGGTAACGTTTTTCTACACATCTCATATCCCATAACTCTGAAACATCTCTAATTACATTTATCAACGTTTCCAAATATGTCTCCTAATGATTGTCTGTGGCACACATTTTTAAACTTTACATCAAAACATAAACACGTGTGTTTAGGGACTTTTAAGTTCTATGGCGCATGCGTACATCGTTTGTATGCACATATCTGCAACTTGTCTACGAAGTTTTCAAACATGTTCGTAAACTAGTTGCATGAAACTAGTCGCTTTATCATACGCAAAAAGTTGCATGAAATAAACAAAGTTGTGGAAAATCTGTGACAAGTTGCGCGTATGTGCTTACGTGTGATACCCCCTTTAGAGTATTAAAAGTTTATATTATTCCCATTGATAGCAGCTTAAGGAATTGAATAAAAATTGGTTTTATTTCAATTGGTAACATCAGTGAAATAGTATAAAATTGCTATTATTACAGATGCATTAAAAAAATCAAGACAATACAGGGTACGTTCGGCATTAACATCTACGGATTGCTCAGAGCTCATAGGTCACGTGACGGATTTCACAGATGTTAATACTAAGAGCCGTGTTCCTTCGGTCTGTGATTGTGATTTTGTGAATCCTGATTAGTTTAATCGTGATCCTTTAGAATCATGATTTAAAAATTATACCAAGAAAACAGCTTGAATAATATAAACACCATCTAGCGTCAAATATTATATGCAGACCAATACAAACTAATTTATTTTATTTTATAAATAATCTAGTGTCAAGTGTTATAGTCAGGACATTAAAAATGGATCATACAGAAGTAAAAGAAAAATGTTCTCGGTAACATATGAAGTATGTTTTCAAAAGTATAGTGCGTCATTACATGCTTTTATAGGAAAATCATATTTCCTTTGATGCAACACACCCCACATTGATAAATTTCTACGCTCGAAAACCTATTGTCGTCAGCCATTTTTAAATTTGCTCTGAAATGAATCCCTGTGATCACTCAAAAAGGATGATTCAGAAGGGAAAGGGGAAGGTTGTCTAGTGATCACTAAATGAGAAAGTGGGGATAACGAATAGGAAACGAAAAAACATACTTCTTCTTAATCATAATCACTTTGATGATTTAGATTGCGAATCACAGCCCGAAGGAACACGGCTAATGCCGAACGCTCCAGATTCATAGTTTAGGCGGAAAATTATAATACACAAATGTGTAAGTAGGGCTGTTTTCAGTAACTTATTAAAAAGTTGTTTTTCATTGTACTAAAATATATATTTCTAAAAGTTTTCGTAGTATTTATAAATTTAATTTTGTAGGTATTATTATAAAATAAATAAAAGCATGAACATAAATACGGACGAATTCAAAATGATTATAAAATTTGCGTATGCATTACTGCTGTTACTGTTAAAGTTTGAAAAATAAAATTATGTTTAAATTTAATAATATATTTTATGATTACCTTCATCAATTAATTCTCTATTAACCGGCGATGGTGAATACGAGCTTTCTGACAAATGTTATATGATGTGTTTTGCGAAATTTTTAGAACATACTTTCTGACTTACCTATAAATTCGCAATCTTTATGGTCTTTCTCCACATGTTTCTCCATTGTTTCCATAAAACATGCTTTAAATGAACATAAAGGGCACATATATAAATTCAATTCTTTGTTAATTTTAACTGTTACTCCTGACTGGCTACTAACGTAGAACTGAGTCAATTAGTAGTTCAAATTCCTTGGAACACATCTGGTGAGAACATGGTCAAGAATTCTAAGAACTACCCTTCGCCGGTTTAAATTTTTGTTCGCCAATATCTACGCGGGAATTTTTAACTGACCTGCTACAGAAATGACAATTCAGATTAAGGCTTATACGCATGCTCAGAATCGAGAGCTCAGTATGCTCGATGACCAAGCACCGAGCACACAGAGCGAGCTCTAGATGCTCAGCGAGTTCAATGCCGAACGCTATAGATCGCTCTGATGTCAATGTCGAACGCAATCGAGGGCTCTGAGCGCTAAAAATGTTAATGCCGAACGTATCCACAGCTGACAGCTACTGATGGTAAAATATGTAATAATAGATAAACAACTATGAAGTTGAATCCGAATGATATCTCACTTCATGGCGACCATAAGATCTCTTACTCCAACTAAGCAAGCATGCACATATCGATACATTAAAAGGTCAATTCAATTGATGAAAAATCAAAAACGACGTCTGGCGTTGCGACGTCGATATAAATTATTACTGAACATTTAAGATTAATACGAAACAATTAATTTTATTACTGAACATTTGATTTAAATACTGATCATATATTAATTTACTGAACATTCAATATTTATACTGAACAAGTATTATTTTACTGACCATTTATTATTTATACTGAACAATTATTATCTTACAGAACATTTATTATTAATACTGAATATTTATGAAAAATAGTGAACAAATAAATTATTCCCATTTTTTTCACTAATACTCATTAATTATTTATGTACTTCTACATACATATATATCTTATCTAAAATAGTTAAATTTTGAAACTAGTACCTATATATACACTCTATTAAAAAAATGTGGTTGAATTTACTCTCATATTGTGTAGTTTTTAATTCTGTGTTGCATCCGATACGGGATACCTCGATTATTTTATTTATTATCGGAAATACAAGAAAATATTTCAAATAAAAGTTGTAGTAGATCAAGGGAGACATTCACTTATTGAAGAAAAATAAATTAATCAGTGGTTCTCAAACTATAATATAAAGACATATTTTTTTAAATGGGATGGTATATATTTTTTAGGCCCATTCGATAAGAGTATTTTCTTCTGAATTCAACCATATAATCTTATTATGTACATACATAACAAAAATTTTGAGAAAAATTCAATAGAAATTTAAATAAATTTTATTTTTATAGTTATTTTCAGTAGGCTATGATTGAAAAAAAATGAACTTAAATTAAAACGAAACAAATATTTGTTAATAACTTCATCAATAGTGTTAAAACCATTAAATAGTCAATTATGCACTAAATAATTCAAATTATCAGATAGTAGTTTTTGTTTTTTATACATAGCCTACTGAAAAATAAATATAAACATAAAATTTATTTAAATTTCAATTAAATTTTTCACAATATTTTTGTTATGTAAGGATATAAATTGATAATATGATTGAATACAAAAAATATATTCAATCGAATGGGCCTAGAAAAATGATTCCATCCCATTTAAAAATATATATAACTTTGTGTTATAGTTTGAGAATCACTGATTAAAAAAAAAAAAACTTCAATGTGTGAATGTCCCCTGTTGATCTACTACAACTTTTATTTGAATGATTTTCTTGTATTTCCAATAACAAAGAAAATAATCTTGGTGTCCCGTATCCGAAACATAATACACTCCTCTAAAATTAATTGGTAAGCATGCAAAATATAAAATAACATTATATATTATATTCTCTATAGTTTATATAACTTTTATGCTATGTAAATATTGGAATTATTTTCAAGTTTGAAGTCGGCCGGAATTCAATCTGGATCTTCCGAATCACAAGCGGTCAGCTAATGCACACATACTTTTATTTACGGAACTATTATAATTAAGTAGTATAAAACAAAAAATTGTATTCAAATTGAGAGTAATATATAAAATTGCTTCAAGTGCACAGTATTTGATTGTTTATGTATAATTCTTTACATGTATGTATTTTAAAAAAATATTATACTATCATCAACTTTTATAAACATTAAGAAATAAATAATTTTATTAGCAACTGCAATTTTGTGACAGACTGACAAGATATCTTGTAACGCAATTACTGAAATTTACTAAATTGGAATTGCTAAAAATTTATGTAACAACTGGCCAAAAATTCCGTATGCAACTATCGCCCCATTCCTGTATTGCACTTGCACTCCATCTTCCTTTTGATTGGCTGCAAAATTAGTGGTGGGGGTGACACATGCTTGGCGCTCTTCTCCACACTCCACATGTTTGACACTTCGTGCCCGACGTTCTTACGGGCAATATTTCATCATGGCAGACGAAACTTTGAACATCCCGAGTGATACTCAAAACATCGAGTACCATATAGTGACGTTGTTCGAGAAACTCGACGCCCTCCGTCGCGACAGTGCGTGTGTGCCGCTCGGGAGCGTCCCGACGCAGAAGCCTCCCATGCAGGTGGAGATCCGGACGCTGGAGTTCTGGAGGAGTATTATATCGGAATGTCTGGCGTCGTTTTTCTACGTGTTTATAGTTTGTGGGGCGGTTGTAAGCGCGAGTATAAATATTCCGAGTTCGTCTTCGGTTCTTGCGGCTTCTTTGGCGGCTGGATTTGCGATGACTACTTTGACGCAGTGTTTTGGCCATATATCAGGTAAAGGATATGGTTTTGCTGGGTAATATACGCTACTATTCTGTAACGTAGTGGTTAATTTTGTTGTTAAAAATTTTCACCAATCAAGTATGTTAACATGTAGCAAAAAATTGGATTTTTAATTGTAAAATCCATTTTTATTGGACAACGGTTTTGATCAGTTTCTAAAATTTAATCACTATTACAAAATCGGACCACTAGTCTGTATTAACTTATAGAGAACTGGCTTTTGCTGATCTACATAGCATGCAATTCCTTAAGAAATTTATAAGGGTTGTGAGAAAGAGACCTATTCAAAATTAAATTTGATCAAAATTATTGTTATAGTGAACTGGCTTTTACTGACTTTCACAGCAAGCAATTTTTTATAAAGATTGTAAGGTATGGAAACAAATCTGTATTAAAATATTTCCAATAGTACATTTAGCTGTTATGATTCTAACTACGACAGATTAAATTTGGCCAAAATCAATGTTAAACAAAAAACAAGTTATATTTCACACAAAAGTAAGTTTTAACATTCCCTTGGTCGGTACGACAATCTCCCGCTGTGGCGGGGGTTTACTGCATCTCGACTGAAATCAAGTCGATCCAATACAAGTTGAGACAACTACACCAATTTTGCCACATTTTTAATCGGGAGTCTAATTTTACATGGTAAAAGTTGCCACACTTTTCGGGCAAGTAAAAAACACAAATTAGGTACAATTCCAAGAAAAGTTATATTTTATGCAAAATATTGTTCATCTCGTCTTAAAAAAACAAAATTTTAACAGCAATATTTTTTACTTATTATTATTAAAAATATATATATATATATATATATATATATATATATATATATATATGTATATATATATATATATATATATATATATATATATATATATATACTGTATTTTTTTAATTACCTATGCTATTTACTTTTTATTAAATCTTTTCCCCAAAAAATGTGACTATCTTGTCCTTGGCTTAACCGGATTTTTTCCCAAAAAATTCTGTGATCTAGATGTAGTCAAAAGCAAAACATAAATTTTGTCACATATTAATTATGACCGAACAATAGAAAGCATACGATCAACAAATAACATGATGATATATTTGTTTATGTTGTTTGTTATATTTCTGTTTTGTTCAATTTCTAAAATATAAATATATATAACAAAGTAGTAATCTAAACTGGAATTAAATGGTGATTTTTTCAAAAGTTATAATATTCAGGTTAGACATTGTTTCTAAAAACATTGTTTTTTTTTATTTCAAAAATTTGATTCTATGGACAATTGTCAAGTACATCAAATTAATGGTTTAATGATTATGATTCTGAAATAAATTATTTCCTGGCCCAAAAATTACCCCTGTTGTACAACCTTCGTTCTTTCTGTCATTTCTGTAGGAATCTCTGATAACCAAATTCAATACCTTCTTGTTGAATGATAAATATTTGTACATATTTGAATCAACGTATGATAAGAATATTTGTACATACAATTAAACTAATATTTCAAATAAGAAATTACTGAACATTCGACTGATAAATTTTAAAGAATTTAAATTTTTATCATGAATACTTTCTCTTCATGTAGTATCAGCTTCTATAACAAAAGTTCTCAGAACCTTGACTATAACTAAACAACATATCTATATGCTATCAGAAATACTAACCCCGACAACAAATAGTAGACATAATCTTTTATTCACGTCATTTTCCACACAGCGGAGGAAAAAAAACTTACAAATTAATCCTCTAACTGTTTTATCTCGTGGGTAATATGAAGTTACGTATTATCCGTACATACCCTTATTTTTTTATTTGTTCGATACTCTCAATGTCACCCACATTATAATCTTGCTAGGTACCCTCCTAAAATATAAAAAAATCCAATTTTATAACAGTTTGTTTAGCACAGCAAATATGAGTTGTGAATTCGTGTTTATTTGATTGAATTTACTTTTCAAATAAACATAAGAGTATGAATGTAATTGACATGTGACATATTTTATGCCTTAAATAATTTTGAAACTCAGATGAAATTAATTTGCCCTGATTTGTTTGAATTTTTTTTATATTATTTATTTAAATATATCTATAAATTTTATTAAGAAAAAGTATATTATACCTATAAGACTTTGTCTTGTTTATGTACATTTATCTTTGGCTAAATGCAAAAACAACGAATGTCAATGACAAAATTAGATTGGTTATGTGATCGGTTAAAAAACGCTGTATTTTTATATTCCGTATCATCCAAAATATAACTACAAAAGAATCTATAGGAATCGATATACATTAAACAATAATAACCAATCTAAGCTTGTCAGTCAAAAAAAGGGGTTTTAGTCCTGTGTAGATAGTTAAATCACAGAATTAGTGACATTTGTAATCAACATTAATAATGTAGAGTATTAACACTGAAAGTTTCTTGTTGATTTTAAATCACTTCTTCTCAAAATTAGTACATGTTGATTTTGGGTGTTCTTGCATTAAGCCACAGTATATATCTCTAACATTAAAAATTGATTTCCCTTTTGGCTCGTTTTTGGGTTATCCGTAATACTATTTATTTGTTTTGTTTTAGGGGCCCATGTGAACCCAGCAGTCACAGCAGCTATGTTAGTGACCCGAAACATATCTCCTCTAAGGGCCGCTATGTTTATTACGGCCCAATGTGGAGGTGGTATTGCTGGGGCTGCTCTACTTTATGGGTAAGTCCCTATTTGGAATTTTGATAATACCTATGTTTGTCAGCCCAAAAAATAACCTCTGAGGTGCTCTCTCCACAACAACTTTTTTTCGATACAAAATATCGTCACATCGATGAATGAGTTCATAAATTAAAAAAAAAACAGTCTTGCGCTTTAGATAAAAAAGATGTTCTATTGTATTTGAAGTATATTCAAGTAAAAGTACTACATTTATTAAAAAAAATCTTCGTTCTCCACAAAATGAAATATAACATCGTTTCTCAACCGGGGGGTCGCGAAGAAAACTTTTTATTAATTAATAAATTATAATTTAGTTTGATATTAAGATATAACATATTAATGAATTAATACGACACTTAGATTTGTGTTTCACTTCAAAGTTTTTCTATATGTGGATCGACATTTGAAACAAACAGAAGAAAATTATTTTAAGTGATAATAGACGATTTCTTATTTAGTCTTCAATGCCACCATAGTCGAAAAACCTCTTTAACACATGTAATAAGTAGCAAATGGAATCAATGTTTTCAAAGCATCTGTTACTAAGCTTCCATAGAGGTCGCTACACTTAAAATGTTGAGAAACGATTCAATAGAATATAGCAAGCTTTGAAAACTGGGAAACAATTGACAAGAGCTTCCGAGACAATTGAATGCTTATACGAGTACAAGCGGAAGATGCTTGTTAAAGGATGACAATAACATTGTTTCGATTTACTACAATTCATTGTTTTTTTGTTTTGTTGTGGTTGATTTAATAATTGTCCATATTTTTTCTTAGATTACAATGAATAATAAGACACTTACTGGTTTACTTAATTATTTTCAAAAATTGGAATTTTAATTTTATACGGAAACCTACATAATTTTTAGAGAACAATTTTTCAAGAAGCAAAATGTCGGTCCTTATTAATTCTATCTCAGAAATGGGTAATAAGCCGTGATCATATATTTCTTTATTCAGCAAAGTTAAATAAAAAAATTAAATGCATACATTTCATTTATTCTATTTGGAAATACAAAATAATCAATTTCTTTTATAAAAAATGTGTCTTTTTTCTCGTATGTTGGTCTTTTTGAATCTAGCAAATCATAATACATTATGTTTTAAATGTATGTGTATGATTTTCTTATGCGTGCAGTATTCTGTTACGCCTTACATCTGGTTTCATTCTTGCAAGTGGTCGTATTATTCTTCTCCAAGATACTTGTATTCTTTGGACATCTTCTCCCTTCGAGTTTGTAACGGGATCACTGCAAGCAAGAGAGAAAGTTTTAAAAATTAAGTAACAAGACGGTCATTTCAAAATCAATTTCAATTTTTGTAAGAATATGAAGATATTTAAAACCAGACAAAAATTTGGTTCTAACTTGGAACAGATGTATAATTTGTACGTACAACTTCACATATTTGTTAGGGTTAAATCGTGTAATATAATATGTAAATTGTATTTTTAAATGTACTAAAAAGAAAATTGTTTTTTAAAAGAAATATTGTTTTTTTTTTTTAAATTCATATTCAAATAACCAATTATTCATACATAGTGGCCGCTAGTATGAACAGTGATTGGCGAGCATTTAACTAGCATTGTTTTATCTGTCAATCGTTTATAGATTGTTTTAGAGAAAATTACTTCAAATAAAAGATGCGTGCATTTAATTTTTCTATAACTTATATTTGAAGTATTTTTCTCTAAAATACTAAATAAACAATTGACAGAGATAAAACAATGCTAGTCACATGCTCGCTAATCACCCTTAATTAGCGGTTTATACAAGCGGCCAATGCGTTTACAAAAATAATCAATTATTTGAACAAACCGAATGAATAAATAAAATAAAAATAAATATATCACCACGGCATATTACCCATTGCTGGGTGTGCCAATCTGCTTTGTACACAGATGTCGGTAATGATGAAATATTTGTACTGTGTGGGCGCTTACCAGACGTCACCTCATGGGCACTCATTGATGGCGTGGAGAGTGCACCACAGGGGTCAATTTTAATAATAATACTATACTAGTGGATTTAGCATTTTAAATTAAAAATCTGATGTGGCCAACACAATAACTCCCGTTTAAATTAATTTTTATTCATGTAAATACTTAAAATTAAATTTAAATACCGGGTTCGATCCTGACCCCTGTGTTGTACTCTCCACGCCAGCAATAAGTGCTCGTGAGTTGACACCTGGTAAACGCCCGCACGGTACAGATATGTCATCATCGTTCCCGAAATCTGTGTACAAAGCAAATTGGCACACCCAGCAATGGGTAATATGCCGTGATGAAATATTTTTATTTTTTATTTTTATATATATTTACCTATATTCATTGCTGACGTGGAGAGTCATCAAAGGGGTCAATTTTGTTCCATTTAAAATTCTAAAATATTTGGCGTCGGTTGGGATCGAACTCGGTTCTCTAGATTCGCGTAATGTGACGCCTTGGTTAACGCCCGCACGGTACAAATATGTCATCATTATTACCGACATCCGTGTACAAAGCAGATTGGCTCACCCTGCAATGGGTAATATGCCGTGTTGATATATTATATATTTTTATTATCTTACCTATATTCATACATATTTACGTATGCTGAAAACTGTATTAAGTTACTTTCAATATAATTATTGTTCCATTTACTATTTTCTTTTTAAAGCGTTACTATTATTATTTGAAATGATTAGTTTGTTGACAGTGACATATATCTGTTAGTTACAACGATTTGAGATCTGAACTGTGTAACCATAGAGTTGTCTTTAAAGCGTAAGCTCCGTGGTTAAAATTATAGATAATTTTATAAATTTATCCATAAAATATATACAGAGTATTAATGCAAACCTGTAGAAAATTTAAAAAACTTTAATTTTTAAAATAACAAACCTCGAAAAAATAACATGTAAAGGTATTTTTCGAAGAAATATTATTTTGAGCTTCCAGTAAAGTGCCATTTCCGGTTATCTGATTTACACCAAAATATAATGGCTTCTTTCCATATTAGAATAGAGGATCCACACACACACACCCACACACACACCCACACACACACCCACACACACAAACACACACACAAACACACACACAAACACACACACACACACACAAACACACACACAAACACACACAAACACACACAAACACACACGCAAACACACACAAACACACACACACAAACACACACACACAAACACACACACACACACACACACACACATATACATACATACATACACACACAGACATAATCGTGAAAACGTTAAAATTGGATTCTAGGGATCTTAAAACGTGCTCATTAACCAAAATCTCGATTGCGATTTTTAGCACGATCCCTATACCTTCCTTACCAAGGGTAGCGGGAGGTAAAAAAAATATTTATAAATTAGTAAGTATAGTAGGTATGTATATGAATATTTATTTTATTTTGGAGCAGATATAGATGGATTTGAAAATCATAATAATAATAATAATAAAAAAAAAGTTCCAAAAGTGGATTTATGTGTAAGCCTTCGTAAAAACTGAAATATTCCTATTAAGAATTAATTTAGTATTCTATTTTGTTTCCTTGAAAGTGTTTTTCTACATTCTGTTTTTCTTTTCTTATTTCTGTATGAAGTTGAATATATTTTCAATTTATGCTGTTTGTGTGTTGTACAGTGTGAAATTTGATTACGAAATGTAAAGAGATATCTAGATATCCTCAGGAAAACAAGATTGCAAATATACGCAGGTGCAAGAAATCAATCTAGTGTTTAAAATTCAAAAGAAGAAATACAGCTGATCAAACGACTAACACCTTGTATTAAAAAATAAAAATCTTGATAACAATCTACATATGATTTAAGCGACAACGAAACAATATGAAATTTTAATTTTATAAATATTATTTTTCGCACGAATATTACTTTGTTCCTAAATTTATTGTCGTTTTTCACAGAAACCAAACATGTTTAAAATACATAGTAACAAATTAGAACATGGGTTATATATATTGTGATTCCTCGGGTGATTCATCGGTCTGTTTTTTTTTAATAATTCGATCATTTTAAATATTATGGAAAAAATTTCAAACGAAGTTTGTTTTATATTAAAATGTCTATAAATCTGCAATTTAGGTTTTTCTACAGGTGTTTCATTTTTGCGCAATTGAAATTTCAAATGGAACATGCTATATTTTTTTATATGATTGGAAAGTACATAAAATTTACGTTACAATGGTAGTAAATTAGTAGTTGTATTATTAAAAAGTAAAATGGCGGACGTTTGAAATATCTTATAAAATAAATCAAGAGAGTGTGAATTTTTTTTTATTGATTCTGTTGCCCAGATTACGCTATATAAATGAATTTATCTAATAAAATACCATCATCCATAAACAAAAAAAAACAATAAAATCTAACGCAATTCATATTTCAAAAGTCGGCCATTTTATTGTTTAATAGTACAACTTGTTTACTACCATTGTAAAGCAAATTTTGTGTACTTTTCAAAAATATAATAAAGTATAGTACGTTCCATTTGAAATTTTAAAGTTGGTATTTCGTACTCCGGAACCGGAAGTAATAAATCTTTTCTTGATACATCTTATTGCAAGTAAATGAATATAGAAAATAAGGGAACGATAAAAGTAAACCAAATAACACTTGTTGCATTTATGATGCCACGCCAGGTAGAAATCACGCGCGTTTATATGAAAAAGAAAGATATGTTAAATAACATAGGCCTGACAATCCAGCGTTGGACTATAATGTACGTAGTTTTTTTGTTATTATATATATATATATATATATATATATATATATATATATATATATATATATATATACAGTGTGTTAATTAAAAACCTGGCCATAGGCGTTTAACATGGGAAATCAGTTTTACTTCAAATAAATGTTATAGAGACTTAAATTCTGCACTAGAGTTAGCAATAAGATTTTATTTTTGATATTTAATAACCGAGAAAATCAATTTTAAAATATCTTGAAAATTGCTGATTTATAGCGATAGCTGTACTCAAACAAAATTTGTCCAGAATAACACCATTTTATAATCTGAAGCTGTTCTTCATGAGAAAACTGTTCCATACTTTCAAAGAAATATGTTATTGAACGAAAATCCCAAAACATAAACTTTTTTTGACAGTTAAAATGGCATACAATTGTTCGTAATTTTGTTTGAGTTCCATGGCTACCGTTATAAATCAGCTATCTTCAGAAAAAATTAAAATTGATTTTTCTCGGTTATGAAATGTCAAAAATAAAATCTTAATACTAATTGGGGTGCAGAATTTAATTCTCCACAACATTTATTTCAAGTATTTTTGTCTAAAATAATTTGGGAACTTTTGCGCAAGGAAAAACTGATTCCCCATGTTAAACGCCTATGGCCAGGTTTTTAATTAACACACTGTATATATATTTCATGCATATTTCTAATTATTGATCACAAAAATTATTTTAAATATACAGGGTGTATAATAGCTAAACGAGCTTTTTTATAACAGCTAAACGAGCTACCTCAAATAATTTCTATATTATTAAAAATACAATAAAATACTGTAAGACATTGTTATAGAAGACCAAGGGAGAGATCATATTAGAGAATAAAATATATTTTTAAACCAGTGGTTCTCAAGTTACAATCCAAATTTATATTTTTTTAAATAGGATTTTATATATTTTTTAAGCTCATTCGATAGAGTTTTTTTTTTTAATTAACAAAAATATTGAGAAAATAATTCAATTGAAATCTCAATGAATTTGATTGTTATAGTTATTTCAGTATATATGAAAACAATTGAGCTTAAATTAAAACAAAACATACATATTTGGTAATAACATTATAAATAGTGTTCTATTTGATTTCTATCCTTAATTACACAAATTGACAAATAGTTTTTGTTTTTCACACAGCCTATTGAAAAAATAACAATAAAAATTAAATTACTTAAATTTCAATTGAATTTTTCTCAATATTTTTGTTATGTAAGGATATAAAATGATTACATGGTTGAAAATACTCTATCGAATGAGCCTAAAAAATATACACTATCCCATTAAAAAAATAGAACTTTGTATTGTAAGTTGAGAAACACTCGCTTATCTGTTACACCCTGTATTTAGATATTTTTGTAAGTGTTGATGTTGATCAATTTATGTGACTCAAATTATTATAGAACTCCACTGTTTGAGAACAAAACTAGCTTTAACATTTACGCCATAGAATATTTAAAAACTTGTTGCGGCTTAACAAAACACAATTAAGACTTTCCAAACCTACACATCGCTTTCAATTTGGGCGAAATATCATTAAAAAAAAAGTAGTAGAGGGTCCTATGAGTCCCATCGAACGATATGGCGCCATAACCCAGAAACTTCAATGAATGCAACTTAGTCATAATAGATACATTATCACCTATTATGAATCTGTTTTGCTGGGCGCTGATATCGTCATAATAATGATAATAAAAGTCTAGTGTTGTAATTTTTGTTGAACTTTCTTGATGGTGGCGGTGTCAAATTTCGTTTGTCAAACAGGATGCAGTGACAACGGATGTTAAAGCAAAAAGGCCTTACTGCGCACACTTGGTGAATTGAACAACGTATACGTACAACGTGCACATTGTTCATGCGTCTGAAATCTGATACGACGGAGGCTCAGTTCACTACTACACAACTTGGAGTTGGTATTGAGTGAATGGGTTACTCATATAGTGATCTGCCTCGCAAACACTTCATAATCAAGGGAATTGTGTGCTAGTTAATTGGGATCCGCGCCAAATAAACTAAGAGCTTGTCTGCAATATTCAGATAATGGCAAAATAATAATGGGGATGCTCTTAACTACTAAAAACTTAAAAGACTGACAAGTCAACATTTGGGTTTAACATGTAAAACAAATAATATGCTGCAGTAGACATATATTTCAAGAGTGATACAGTACTTTATTAGTTAATAAAACAGTATATTATGCAACAAGTTTTATAATTGTCTGATTAGTCACGAGTCTTTTTGACACGAGTCACATACTATACTTTTTCTACTACTGGAAATTAAGACAGCAGAAAGACAGAAACACACTTTTTAGGTTACTTATTTTTCACACTGACAGCTGCCATCAATGGCTGATGAAACGGAAACTAGCTAAATTAAGCCGTGCTTCATGAATCAGCTGTTAGTGGTTGCTAGCTTCATTCCGTGTCCAATATGTTCGAACCACAACTTGTCAAAATATTGTGTAACGCCATGGAAACCATTACGTCACATTTTAGCATCAGGAGTAAAAACAGTATTCGGTTAATTAACAAATTTTGACTTGTTGATACATGTGCACTTTATTTTATTACAAATTCAATACTTTGTATAAATATACCCTGCCTGGATTTAATAATATACAAAACAAACAAAAACACGTGGTCAAGTTATGTTTGATTGTTCGACTTACGCGCTTGTGCTTTGACGCTTCATTCAGGCTACTTTCTTGTCATCCAACTTCTGCTTTACAGCGGACAAGTAACATCTCTCTTTTGGGGCCAAGCAATTTTCAATAATTTTATTATTTTATTCTCGAGTATTATAAATGTGTTAGAAAAATAAACTTTTTTTTTGTTAAGATTGAACTTTAACTGAAATTTTTGTCGAACGAATTTGGAACAGCAAAAGAGCGAAAGACAATATGACGTCAAACTTACACATCAATACGAAAGCAAGCAGATAAGACGAGACATATGAAGTAACAGAGGCGGGTATTTGTGGCGTCACGAATTTAATGATAAAAAAATGTTATCGACTCCATTATGTTGGCCCAAAAATCATGTCCATCTACTTTTCTCTGTTTAAATCTATATTTAAAAGAAATATTTTTGTCGAAAAACAAAATAATCTTCCTCCTTGTTCTCGCTCGAAAATATGATTTCTTTCATTTCTTTGCTTGTGTATCGAATCTCCATTCTCCCTTGGTATTGGAACCAGGAAATGGTGAGAAGAGAGAGGCAAATAGAGCAGCTGCAGCCAAAGCATCTGATCTCCGCTCCTCCACAAGACCAGGTGGGTGCTAAGGTAGAGACTACCTGCTTTACGGTTACGGACAACATAAGAAAACGTCTCATTCCAGTTTCAATTTTGTACGTTTCTAAACTTTACCAGAAGAATTAAAGTGAGACACGAATTATTTGCCGCCTTATTTGGGTAAATTATACGTGACAAAATAAGAAGTAATAAACTATTCAAATTCCCAAAATAATATTTGTTTATATTAACTTCAAATACCTTCAAATTGGGAGCATTTACGATACCCACAGTAAAATACAAGGACTTAACCGAAACACGAATTATTTGGTACTTTATTTGAGCAAATACAGGATTTTTCTATAAGCTTGCTCATTATTGGTAACTTTTTTATTTGAAGAGGTACGAGGTTGGTTAAATGAGTAAACTTGTGGCATTTTGAATAAGAAAATTGGTGATATCAGCAAAAGAAAAATTGTATTAGGAGTGGGACAAAAAGTATATTTTTTAAATGGAACCATATATTTTTTATTCTTTTATTGGAAAGAGATTTTTTTCGTTTTTTTCAATAAGGGCATGTTATTTATGTAATTTTTATTCAAATAAAAATAAAAATGTTTCTAATTAATTTAGACAAGTAAGCCATGGAAACATTTTTTTTATAAAATTATTATTTTATTAACATATTTTACAGCAATAAAAAAATAATCAAAGTAAATATTCAAATTAAAAGCTACAATTTCTTAGGCATATTGTAGCTCTTTTGGAAATAGTTCCGACCGTTCTACGTAACTGATATTGGCAAGCCTGTATGTTTTTTTCCCTCAATTCTTCAACGCTCTTGCTTCAAATTAGTTAATAAAATAATAAATTTGTAAAAGAAATGTTTCCGTAGCTTACTTGACAAATTTACTAAAAACAGTACAAAATTTCCATTTTTAAAAAATGTAAATAACTCATTTATTTGAAAAAAAATGTACAGAAACAATATTACCTTATTGAAAAGAGAAAAAAAAACTTTTTCTAATAAAAATTAAAAATATATGGTTCTATTTAAAAAATATATGTTTTGCCCCATATTTTGGGAACCGCTGATACATTTTTTTCTAATATCATCAATTTTCTTCACAATTTTGCTTATTTAACCAACCTCGTATCTCTTCAAATAAAAAAGTTACCAATAGTGAGTAAGCTTGTAGAAACACCCTGTATACCTGGCAAAATAGAGAGTATAATAAATTATTCAAATTAGTAAACTGCTATTTATTTAACTGCAAATACCTGGATATATTATGGAAATATTTCTGAAACCTACAGTACAAGATATAAAGTATAATGTATATACCTTCTTTCAAAGTTTTTTTTTATGGCTGCAGAAATTCCATTATAGGAGAAATTCAGGTAGTATTTAGGAATATACAGAAATTCCTAAGGTATTTTAGGTATGTGATATTCAACCGACGTCAAATTTGAAAACTTTCCAATTTTCAAATAGGACAAAAGTGCGGTTCTCTTTCCACGACAGCTTTGAAAACTTCCAAGTTATCGCCTAGCAAGCTCCCTCGACGATACAAATATCGTTATGTCTAAGCCTAAGGGTCGTTTTCACAACTTCGGTTAAATATTTTACTCTAGATTAAATTTACCTAACCATGGAATATATGCCAGATAACTGTCAGTTAAATTCTCAACTCTAGTTAACGTTAACAGACGATTAAATAGACAGTTAAAATGGGTTATTTTAACTCTTTTCTCGATTTTGATAAAATAAATATTTATTCTACTGTTTGTTATATGGGGTATGCCAAAAACTACGCCCTACTTGCGAATACGAACTCTGTTAACTTAAACAGAAGTTGCCCCATTAAGATGCCATCGTTATTTGATAAAATATGAATAGGTCACTAGATATATACGAAAATGTGCTCTAAAGAGGAGAAAATCATTTCACACGTATTCGCAAAAATAAAAAATTGCAAAATTTACGTTTTGCTGTATATCTAGTGACCTATGCATTTTTTCTCGAATAATACACCACTCAATTGGTCTCATAATGGGACAATTTTTGTCTAAATTAACCGACTTCGTATCTCATAAAATTTTGGAGCGCGAATAGTCTATAAAGGATCTAATTTCCATTTGTATCGAAAACAACTTTTGAACGTTCTGTATTTCCTTTCCTATAAGAAATAATTTTGTGTACATGGTACAGTGTATATGTGACACTTCCATAACATGTTAACTGTTCACATATGGCCCACATATGTGGTGAGTGGTATGTACGGGTGTGTGGCTCTATAAACTACACACTTGTTCAACCACTGGTAGTCAGCGTTTTTATGTGTGAACCTAAACAAATCGTAAAAAAAAACTTATTTTGCTGTCACTTCCAAAATAAACAATTTAATGAGGAGATTTGCTTTTCTAAGAAGGAACAACAATTAAGATTTGTTTATTTTCTAAACAAACGTCATCAGGAATATATGTAGTGTTTTTTTTTATTTCATTTAAAACAAATTTGGGATAAACATATTGACAGAATTAGAAATGCCTAAAAATATACATATAGTCAAATTTTTGAAAGATGTCTAATCAAAGTCATCTTTTCGATTCTGTCGAATCTAGTAGTGTGTGTGTGTGTGTGTGTGTTGGAGGAGGGGGTACATAATATACTACTGCTATTTTATTATAATAAAAATATACATTTATTACAATAAAATCATTCAAAATTCAAAAATAAGTCAACTTGTAAATAACGCCATATGTACGGCTATGAATCAAGTTAATATATCCTAAATAATAAATGAACTTACGTACGTTACAGTACAGCGACAATATTGTTAACACCGAGCATCGTTTTAACGTGGCATATCGTAACTTAGTTGAAAGGTAAAACAATATGAATTTTTGAAAGACAAGCATATTGAAATAAGTTTATGCCACCTTGTTCATTCAAACTGTACATATTTAATATTTTATTCAGATGATTTTTTTTTCTTCGTAAAATATTTTTTTGTTACTCTTTATGTGGTTCTCACTTCAGGGTTCGAAAATATGATATTTATATAAATAATATATTTTCCGATATTTATTGATATATATTAGTGGTGGGATCCGGATCCGGATAGTTTCGGTTTCGGATCCAAAATTATCCGGATAATTGAATATTGAACTATCCGGATCTCGGATCCAAATCTCAGTATCGGATTTTGGATCCGGATCTGAGTATCAGATTTTGGATCCGGATCTGAGTATCGGATTTTGGATCCGGATCTGAGTATGGGATTTTGGATCCGGATCTGAGTATCGGATTTTGGATCCGAATCTGAGTATTGGAGTTTGGATCCTAATCTGAGTATCGGATCTTGAATCCGGATCCGAATATCGAATCTTGGAAACGGATTTGAGTATCGGATCTTAGATTCGAATATGAGTATGAGATATGGAATTCCAGTATCCGGATCGGCTCTCGGATTCGAATATTCTCAGTATTGGACCTTACATTTCAATATTAGCATCGGGTCTCATCAAAACCAAATAAATCTGATGACAGTCCACAATACATTTTTGTTTGATGTAGTTAATTAATAGTTGGCATATATAAATTTCTGTTGGACAACTTTTAGCATCCGCTAAGAAGGAAATTCTTCGATTCCACAGAACTATAAGTAACAAAAACAACCCCTTTTATGTGAAACACGTGCACGATAGGTATTTCGCTACCTGCCACGAACCTATGGCCATTGTTTCTCAAATTTCATTTTTCTTTACATTTGCACATACTACCTGGTTATTTTAGAGGGGTATTATAAAATGTATTACTGTTTGTGTACTGGTGTTTACAGACCGCTGTAAAGATAAACAGGCCCAATTAACGGTTTGAATTTGAACACATTCAAAATGAAGAATCAGAACCAGAATTAAAATTTGGATCCGGATCCGCAAACAAAACATCGAATTCGGATCCGTAAACAAAATTTCGAATCCGGATCCAAATCAGGATCCGGATCCTGATATGGATTTTATTAACTTGTTTGAAAAGTAAATAAATTTATGGTCCAGAATATATATATATATATATATATATATATATATATATATATATATATATATATATATATATATATATATATATATATATATGAAATGCTTTCATCCAAACTAATTACTAGGGGACTTTAAAAACTGTCAAATTAATTTCAGGCCGACGTAAAAACTGTCAAATTATAAAATTATGATTCGAAAATGCTGTCTGATTAATTCCATATTTTTACTTATGATTCTTTAAAAAAAAAGTAAATGACGCATCCCATGTTTGTAAATAAGATTAAACACTAGTCCACCCTCAATGACAAACAATAACCCGACCACAAAAAATGATCCCCTGGACCGCTTGGGGTTTGCGGGAACCTCACGCCAAATGTACACGGAATTAACACGCATTGTCTGACTGCTTTTTATGAGCTGGATGCACTTGTAACCAAAAGGGGCAGTGCTGTTTGCACGTCCTCTCCTATGAAAAGATTGAATCAAGTTAGTTTTGAATATGTTACGCATGAAATGGTAGCGAAAGTGTAGCATCTGACGAAGCTTTTTTAGTTATTGTCACATGATTAATGTTATAGGATTTTATATTTTAACATAAATCAAATAAGGATTCGCAAAATTCAAAGACAATTAAAATATAAAAATGAGTGTAATTATTAATAAATTATAATGTCGAATTCGTACAAAACAAATAAATAAATAATTAAATAAGAAGAAATTTAAATCTTGTGGTATTGGTTTTATATATTTCTGGACCATAAATTTATTTACGTTTCAAACAAGTTAATAATAATATACGAGATAAAAAATAATAAAATAGACAAACGCCTGTGAACTCATAAACCTATAAGAGGAAGATATTTCTTACCCGCAGTGAGACACAACAATTAATAACACAGTATAGAGTGAATATTGCATTAAATAAGACAGTGTTCGAAGGATATATATCCCGATATTTTACGTTGATATATAGGGTGTAATTTTTAAAACGGGTCATACGGCTATAACATAGAAAAACAATTTTTTAGCTGCCAAAAGTTTTTATACTAATTTATAGAAAGAGAACTGGTGCATATTATAAAATATATTATTAAAAAGTGTAATGAAGAAAAAATCTCATTAACCATGAAACTGACGGTAACAAAACATTGTCATTTTTTACGAACATGAAAAAACCCAAGATAATATTAATTATAACACGTAAAATGCAAATAAACGTTTTGGTACTGTCAGTTTCATGGTTAACGAGATTTTTTCTTAATTTCGAAAATTTTTAAATTTATTTTGTGGCAGAAACGTAACGTGTTTAGTATCAAAAAATTCATAATTTTTTTCTCTATAATATGCATCAGTTCTTTATTTTCTAAATTAATATAGAACTATTTGGCAGCTAATTTTTAATTCAGAACAAGCAAAATGATTTAAATTGGATTTGAGAGAGAGTAAAATGGCCTGAGACAGGTTTCGAAACATCTAATGATGAGCTTCCACTGAGTTTTTTAGCTTAGCTTTAATTAACTATTACGTAGAGAAGTATTATTTTATTCAAGGGATTGATTTGTTGTTTCAACTTTTGTACCTTCTTTATTAAAATAAAAATACATAATGATAAACTCTAATTTATGATTTCCCTTGCGCATGATTAAAAAAATTAACCATAAAAATAAATATCCAAATTTTGATATACCGGGTGTCTACTTATTTTCTGAACATAGGAAATTCAATGTTACAATTTTGATTTGACGATATTTCTCCACCTATTAACTTTAGAGAAGTGTGTAATGAAGAAAAATGTTCAGAATGAAAAGCTGCACCTATTGAGTGCCAAGTTTGTTGTTCAATTGTTTCTTCTGTACAAGTTAGAAGCAAAAGAAAATACACGATGAAAAATGAAACAATAATCTGAAAGATTTGATATTTCTTTTGATTTTATTATTATAATTTGTAATTATTTTTTTTCTTCCAGATTGTCTTCCTATTATTCTAATAATAAAAAAAATCAAAAGAAATGTCATCTGTCAGATATGTCCAACGCAACAAAAATAAATTGTTTTTTTCATGACACTCTGATAATTGCCTTTAATCGTGTATTTTCTTTTTCTTCTAACTAAGAAACAATTTAACAACTCGGTGCAGTTTTTTAATGTGTACATTCTACTTCATTACACATTTTTTCTAAAATCAGGTAAAGAGATATCGCCAAATCAAAATTTTAACATTGAATTTCAATGTCCGGAAAAAACTAGACACGCGGTATGTCGGATATATTAGTGCTGTGAGGATCCGACAAAACTTGGATCCGAGAACCCGGATTTCAAAATATCCGGTTCCTCGGATATCCGACGTTCGGATATTGAAGCGGATATCCGAAAATTTAATTCGAATCCGGATCCATATCAGGATCCGGATCCTGATTTGGATCCGGATTCGAAATTTTGTTTACGGATCCGAATTCGATGTTTTGTTTGTGGATCCGGATCCAAATTTTAATTCTGGTTCTGATTCTTCATTTTGAATGTGAAGTCTAACATCTAGAATTGTGTTCAAATTCAAACCGTTAATTGGGCCAGTTTATCTTTACAGTGGTCTGTAAACACCAGTACGCAAACATTTTATAATACCCCTCTAAAATAACCAGGTAGTATGTGCAAATGTAAAGAAAAAAGAAATTTGTGTGAGGTTCCCGCAAACCCCAAGCGATCGGTCGGGTTATATTTACAAACATGGGATGCGTCATTTACTTTTTTTTTTAAAGAATCATAAGTAAAAATATGGAATTAATCAGCGAGCATTTTCGAATCATAATTTTATAATTTGACAGTTTTTACGTCGGCCTGAAATTAATTTGACAGTTTTTAAAGTCCCCTAGTAATTAGTTTGGATGAAAGCATTTCAAATATATATATATATATATATATATATATATATATATATATATATATATATATATATATATATATATAAAAGAATGCTTAAGTATATAGGGAACTTTTGTCAACATATTTATAATAAAATTGTAACCAGATGTCTTATTTTCAACAATTCTAGCGTGATCGTCGTATTATATATGTACCTAAATAATCTGTCTGGATATTTTCGCTTCCGTATTTCACATATTCCTATGAAATTGAATGAAGATGATTATACAGTTGTTTCCTTTGAATGAGTACCAATACCTATACAACAAAACATCGTCCAAGCATCACATAGACAGCACTTTGGTCACGTGTGAGTTGCTTGGACACCTGGCATTCGACACGCTCCAGAGACGGCGTCAATACACCCCTGCCCCTTAGTACACACCTGGCAGGGCAACAGAAGAAACTGCCCCAAAAACAGGAAGGAAGAAAATACCATTTTTAGGCATGTTGCTTATTGCTCTCCACGCAAATGCACGTGATGTATACGATCTACAATGTAATGCTTGTAATGGGTCCTCCACTATTATTATGTTATTATTATTATTTTAAATAAAAGTTCGTTTAATTTTTAAGCAATTCGTAATATTAAAAAGTCATAATTGTTTATAGTTTAGCTGCATTTGATTTTTAGGGATACCTATTGCTATCTTTCTCGCAGCATTTTCTATAATAGGCTGTACGAGAAAGATAGCAATAGTGTGACGTCACAGTGACATTATAATTTCAAATATCTCGCAAAGTAATTATTAAAACAATGTTTTTTTTAACTTAATCATTATTTATTGAGTAATAAAGCATACATTTTATTATTTTTTGTTATGGTGGAGGACCTCATTTCGTCAAAGTTCTTCCACGATCTTCGATTGATATGGTCACTGGCCAAAAGTATTAGGCGCAATTAAATAATAGGCATTGTTTAAAAATAAGAGAAATATATTTTGTTACGTTCTAATTTTGTCCCTTGTTCCAATTTCCTTACTTTACATATGCCATTCCGTCTTTTCCCTTCATAATCTTAAAAATAATGTTTTTGTTTAATAAAATTATTAATAATTAATCACTTCATAGTTATGTTAAATCCACTTACTTAATTTTTCTTTTAAAGTCTGTAGCTTCATTTGTGTTATATGTAATAAAAATATACACAAATAACTACGGTTAGGTTAGTTTTAATTTCTAAATAATAACAATATCCTGAAATATTTTTTATGGAAAACACTGGTCATAATTCACCTTTACACACACTAATACCTTTTACCGAAAGAAAACAATAAGTGTTGTAAAAAAACAATAAAAGCTAACGAGACGATATTTCTTTATAAGATGCAATGGCGCCCATGTGGTTACTGAACATTTTTCGGCTGAATGCATTGTTCACAAGTGACCGATCTCTGAACGGTCACCTACCAACTGACGGCAGAACAATTAAGGTCAGATGTCAGGTGTTCCTGGTCACTTGTTTGCGCGCGCAATTTTAAAATTCACTGATTTTTTTTCTGCTAATAGAAATAATCCAATTTTGTCATCCTTATCTGTGCAGTATAACAAAATAACAATTTATTCACATGTAAAGCACCGAAAATATATTCTTTATGCTATTTGTTAACACAAATTAAAAAATTGCAATACAAGAAAATTTATAATTTGTAGTTATTTAACTTTTATATCAATTTACTTACCTATTTATGAAATACGCAGAATATAATGAAAACAATAGTTATTATAACTTGTCGGTGACCGTTCGGTCAGGTGATCACTGAATCTGCTGAATGCGCCCAATGTAAAGTGAAGGTTTGCCTGTCCACAATCAGCTGTCAGCCGCCATGTTGATATACAACCAATCTCATTTTGATAAAAATTTGATTTTGGCTATTCTTGCATTATTCCTGAAATATGTATATAAAAGCGGTTTATTAACCATTTCTGGGTGTGCTAATTTACTTTTAGTCGTAGATTTCGATACATCACTAATTCGCTATTCATAATTTGAAATATTGCATTACATGTACAGTTTTTTATAGCTTCTTTTAATATTTAACTTGCTGACAGATAAAAATTGTATGTTTGTCTGGCGAAAAAAAGAAATTATTCAAGACGAAACTATTGGAATTTTTAAATTGATTCCATTTTTTTGTATCCCTGTTTTTTACCATCCGTTAATAGTAAGCATCCGGTATCTTTAAATCATTACACAAACTTCAAAATTTGTAATTCCTTTAAAGAATTTTAGAATTCCCGAAAAAAATATAAAAACAACGGGTCAAATTTCATGTGTGAGCATTTTTCCATGTGCCGCACACGTGTTGATCGTCTTCTTTTTTCTTCTCCGAATGGACTCGTCTGCATCAGCTCTGAGGGTCCGTCTCTTTCTTAGAATACAAAAAAGATACGGGTGGCCTTAAATAACAGACAATGATTCAACTGTTCCACTTTGATGCTCCTTCATATCATGTGCAACGGTATTTTTCCTCCACAAAAAGACAATTTGCACGTTTTTTATACTTAATAAAATTAGAAAAAATTTCGGACATTTTCACCACGCGCCACATTTTATAGCCTTACACAATTACCAATGGAAAGATTCAATTTCGTCAATAAAGAAGTTTCTTCAATTATCTCTAATTTTCTATAAACATTTTATTGGTTTTTAAATTAAACAACATAATTCTTCAAATTACAAGTCAAATTTCTACTTACGTCGTTTTCGATTTTTCGTCGGTTTTACTTGTAATTCTTTTTTTTAAATGGACAATGAAAAACTAAAATTGCTAAAAATGTGCAAAATCACTTAAAAATGTTAAATAAAATATTTTACACAAAAAACTATCATTGAAGATATTGGACAAAAAAAACTGATATTTTTTGCTCTTTACGTTATTTATGATTCCAGATGGTACTGTGATTAAATTTTTCGAAAACATGTAAATGAAATGATTTACTATTTATAAAAAATCAATAGTACCTACGTTAGTAAGAAAATATAATATTCCGAATTCATTACACTTAAAATATATATATATATACAGAATAGTGTTTCGAACGGTTTCGAATTACATTGTTTTTCGACCTACGTGAGTCTTTTAACGAATTAACAACGTAAAGTGAAGCATTACTGTAATTACCAATTACGAGCTGTAATAGTTAAATGCCAACCTATCCTATTATTCTTTTGTAAAAGAGCTCCAGATTTTCTATTTTTATGCTCTATACTTTAATTTTTTGTCTATTGTTTTGGAATTCATTTTATTATATTAGAAGTGACTGTTTGTTAATTAAAATAATCATTTTTTCTAGTCGCGAATCTGGGGACCCGGGTTCGATCCCGACCGACGCCAAAAATTACATCGAATTTTAATGGCACAAAATTGATCCCTGTGGTGTACTCTCCACGCCATCTATGAGTGTCCGTGAGGTGACGCGTGGTAAGCGCCCACACGGTACAAAAATGCCATCATTACCGATATCGGTATACAAAGCAGATTCGCACACCCAACAATGGGTAATATGCCGTGATGAAATATTTATTTAATTTTCTTTTGCAAATATATTTTTTTAAGTAACTGGTCTTTGTATAACTATTATGGAGAAAGCACCACATGGGTTACATATTTTGTCATAAATAATTTCTAGTAACATTAGTTATATTTTACTGTAGAAATATTTGTTCTTTATGTACTTATGTTAAAACCATATCCTTTTAGCATGCCCTTAAATTTTCTATCTAAATTGTTTTTCAAATGTGAGCAGGTTAAAAAAGTTCCTTAACACATACAAAGTTTTTAAGTGCTTGAATTTGGTGTTAAGTCGATGGCAGAAAAATTTCAAGTTTAAAAGCATGTGTAACTAAAAATAAGCAGATGTGCACGACAGAAAATTGCAAGAAAAAAAATTCTGCAACATAAGGCATTACATTTCTTGCGAAAACAAATTCAGACATTAACAGTTATCTCATAAAACTATAAAAATCATAGATACTTGGATTTTGTTACGACAATTTTGCATTACATTCTTTCATTACGACGATTGCCAAAAATTCAAATTAACATGCAACTTAAGCCGTTTAACTGATTTCAATTATTTATTTTCTATTTTATAGAGAATAATCCATATTTTTGCTACGCATAGGTTTTTTTTCCTGTAAGAATTAATACATATGTATATACATTATATTTCCTTCCATTAATATGATTTAGGTTTCTTTAGACATTTATTTTTGAAAGGAATTTACAAGTTTTATTTTGCTAATCGAAACAGTTTTGGAAACATTCAATAGCCTGAAACTTTTTCGAGACAAATTATCAATTAAGGTTTAAAAATCTACCATAGTCTAGTCGTGCCTCAGCTGTTCTTGAAAAAAAAAAATATATGCTCAGCTGTATCTAATCACACACTTCGAACGGCAGATGGCTGATGCCTTGGCCCTTAGTACATAAGCGGAATTAGAAAGAAACACGCACGATTGATAAGAAGAGTATACTAATAATTATTTTGATAGGAGATAAAGAAGAAAACAAATTATTGATAACTTAATTAAAGATGTATAGTTACGAAATTTATACTCACTTTAGCCTTATTAATAGAATGGGTCTTTTTTAGAAATTTTACAATAATTTTTAAACATAATTTCCTTCTTCATTTTAGTTTAATTTTGAATGTCGTGGTTATATGATTACAGAAAAAAATCTAGTCATATATAATAAACAGTTTTGAAATAAAAAAAAAATTATCTTAAAAATTGGAATTTTTAGACATGTTCGATTTTTGTGTTTTGTTCCATAAACTTAACTTAAATTTACAACTTAATTTTGATTCATGTATATCATGTTTTATAGTGTTTTAAAAAAGACAAAGACAATTACATCATATAGAGTAGTCAACTTTGACATCATGTAACATGACACATAATAAAAATAATTAAAATGTTTTTACATCATTATGTACAGAACACTTTTCTTAACATATGTGCATTTTGTATGTATTTTGTACAAAATATATAAATAAACAATATAAAAAGGCTGCTATTTATTGGATCAGTATTTTAAATAAATGTTCGAAATTAAGTAATTAGTAACTTCGAGTAAAAATGTGATTTAACGTAACTAACCCAATATAACCTAATCTAACCTGGATTTTCATTTTTTTAAATTCTTACCAAATAAATATAAACTCTGTATACCGGGTATTTTTATTTTTCAAAGTGCACATAGGAGATTAACATGGCAAATCAGATTTTTGTAGACTGTCGTCCCCCGTTTTAACTTAGAACGATGGTTGTGGTGAATAGAAAGGTAAAAAATTTCTGCATCATATGACACCAAATACATGTAAATTATGTGATAATTTAGGCCCATAAACTAATTATTAAATTTATTCAATTTCGTAGTAATAGAAATACCCATGGCATTTGAACAAAAAGATAAAAAAAAATGTTTGACATTTTGTATCAAATTTTTTTGTTATAACCTATAACGTTTAAAAAAAATTATGTTATAATCTTTTTGTTCAAAAATAGTTTATGGGACCAAAATATTACATAATTTATATATATTTGGTGTCATTTGACGCAGATTTTTTACCTTCCGTCACCTTTAGGTAAGGAAGGTATTGTCTTTGGTCAAAAAATTCAGTGATGAGTTTTTACTGAATAAGCATGTTTTAGGGTCCCTATAATACGATTTTATCATTTTTACGATGATGTCTGTATGTATGTATGTGTGTCTGTGTGTGTGTGACAAAAGTTCCGGATCCCATAACTTCAATACCACGATTCCAAAAATTATAATTTTTTCGTATTCCTCAAGTTTACATCCAGAAGAACAAGCGATTAGATTTTGGTTATAATTGGTGAACCGGAAGTTGCCACATTTGAAGATTTAACAGTTAAATTTGATTTATTGACATTTAATATTATTATAACTTAAAGAATATATTATTCTCTATACGATTTGATTACATTTTATACTTCATATTTAATAGATACAGAGTTAAAGAATTTTAAAGAAATTAAATTTTATAATTCAGCCAGCTATGCCAAACATGGAAACTGCTACTATATTCATATAATTCAAATTGACAGATGTCAGTATGAGTAAAAAGTAAATTAATGTGGCAGAGATGAGGATGTTGAAGTAGATGTTGGGGAAACACGGAAAGATACGGTAAAAAAATAACTCTAGTGTTACAATTTTCTAGAAAGATACAAGAAAGACGATTACATTGGTTTGAACATGTCATGAGGAGAAATGAAGAATTATATTTGAACAAGAATGAGTAGTTTAGTAATGGGAGGTTGAAGAAGCAGAGAAAGACCAATGATAAGATGGAAGTACTGTATTGCGGAAGACTTGAGACAAAAAGAACCGAATGAGAACGACACGCAAAAATATCGACTCCTAACGAATGGGAAAAGCTAAAGAGGAAGATGTCAGTGTCAAGTGCAATTTGAATAGTTTGTTTATGAAATAATTTTACTGGAAATTTAAAATCTTTTCCAAGAAAAATTATGTATGGAATTTATACATTATACACAGGATTGATGGAAGGTATTGTGCTGGCCACAACAGATTTTTTTATCTTTCTATTGAGACCACAACTATGTGGACCTGGAAAAAAAAATACCCGGTATAAAAATAAATAAGACAAACAATGACAATATTATCAATAATAAATATTTGACAGAGCACTCATCATCATAATAATGAGGTCCTCCACTCTTGATATTTTTATTGTTATTTTAAATGAAAGTTTGTTTAATTTTGAGACAATTCGTAGTATTAAAGTCTTAATTGTATTTAGTTTAACTGCATTTGATTTTTAATGTCAATATAACGTCACGGCGAGCAACACCTATTTTATCTTTCTCTCGTACCAGACGGTATAGAGGGCTGCGAGAGAATGATAGCAATAGTGTGACGTCACTATAACACTGACAACAAATTTCACATATCTAGCAAAGTAATTATTATAAAAAAAATATCTTAATCGTTCTTAATACTTTAAATATAAAGAGTATATTTTATTATTTTTTGTTATGGTGAAAGACCCGATTGCAGTTGTATAAAAATTACTCAACCTGTTAAGCATGCCAGATGTACAATAAGGATAATCGAATTTTATATACATATTTTGTTTCTGTCAATTTTACAAAACGTCAGTTACAATTATTTTTCCCTAAAGAAATTAATTTTAATTTAGTAACAATACAATTATTATAAGGCAACAACGAAATCTGAGTTTTCTTGTTCATCGCCTGGATTTATTCTAATTTCTCTGCCATTTCTGCGTGTCTGACGATTGTATCTTTCAAGTAGTTGCTTTGTCCGTGAGACAAATCAAAAACAAGAAATAATATCTGCAGCTGCGCAACAGTTAATTGAAGTTAAATATAATCATTGACGGAGGCAGTAAGCATACGAGTTCAGCCTAACAACTTAACCATGCTTTGTGCTGGATGGTAGACGTGTGTGCAATAAATATACACTGCTTTGCTTTATAAGAGATCGTCAGCTTGTTATTTACAGAGACCAGACACAAACCGAGCAGAGAAAGTGATACAAATGAAATAATTGTCCCTAAATAATATTAAATTATAAATGGATGCGTGGTCCTTTGAAATAATAATTATTAATTGCACCAAATATTGGCCTGGTGCGCTTTTTAAACAGCTTTTAGTGACTGTTCCGATATACGAGGGTCGCTAGATTTATTAAGAATAAGACACATGGTTCATATTATTTAGATTTTTTTAGTAGATGTATTCAATGTAGTGTCCTTCAACAATAAGACACTTCACCAATCGTTCCTTCCATTTCTTAAAAGCTCCCAACCAATCTTCTTTTAGAATGCTTTCAAAATAATCATGAATTGCACTATTGCAAAATCAATCTCTTCTTAAGAGGAAGACCTTCTACCCCGTGATTTGAAAAAATCAATGTACTCAAATTACTTCCTTCATAATTTCTAATGAAAATTAAAACAAAATAAAACATGAACATTTGATATCATTTTTATCACTGTTTATCATTGCTTTCTTTGAATCCTCTCGAATTTCTTGAGATGAAATAAAGAGACAAGTTTTCAAAACCAGATCAGCTTATATCAATCTGTTGTAGGAGAATTTGTAAAACATTTGGAAATCATTGTCTAATTTTACAAAAACTAATAAGCAGAATATGACTAAGGGCGCTGTTGTCTTCTGATACTGGTTGGAGGTTGGAGTCAATTTCCGACGAGTGATTTTGAGAATCAGTAATCAGTTTCTAGTAATATTTTCAAAGCCAGAAATAGTTTTCCTAATAATCAAAAATTTAAAGTAATTTTTTGCGATTAAATGTTTTTAACAAAGTTCTATCTTTTTATTATCAAATTTGTGTACACAGAAAATTGGCAGACCTAGCAATATGGCGTGATGATATATTTATATAAAAATAATTAAACATATTCATTTCGAATTTATATTTCATTTACTTGTTTTTTGTTGCTTTTACCGTAATTATCAAATATACAACAGTACTGTATCTAAATAAGTTACTTCTATTTTCTATTCTCGTTTTTCCAGATACTTTTAGACAAAAATTTAATCGACCATTCCGAATTTAACCTAGAAAATTTGTATAGTTCTATTGTATTTGGCTCACTCTAAACCAGAATATACGCATTTCATTTTCCTTCTGTAACACATGTCTCTTTCTTTTTACCACAAAATTGTCAGCTTTGGCACCCTTTCATCCGTATCTCTTTCCCGGAGCAGATGCAAAATCAAACATCATTCAGGTACCCTTTGAGGGCAAACAGATGAAAAAGCAGATTATTTACTTCTGCAAGATGTGAGTCTTCTCTACCCTAGACATATGAGTTGTTTTATTCCTGAGATCTGGTATTCTCCCTGTTCGGTATAGTTCAACAAGTGTGCCGGAAACCACTACAGCTGCCCGAACGTCACGTCATAGATCTGCCACGTGGCTTCCCATGCCAGATGGGGTGTAGTTATTTTCTTTGCTTGAGATCGCAAGATTAGTAAACTTAAGAAAAGACACTATTTTAAATTTTGTTTACAAGAAGGAACATTTTTAAACCATATATAATAAATTATATTTTATATAAGTACGTTTTTATACAGGGTAAAATAGATTGATAAACCTAGGGATAGGTAACTTTTCGTAATGATACGTATATTTCTGTAGTCTAATGCAAAAAAGTGTCAATATTTGGAAATTTAGGGTATGAATGATGATGAAATCTAAAATCAACAAGAAACTTCCAGTATTAATAATATCGAGAGTACCTTTCTGTGAAACTTAATATTATTAAGTATATTTATAAATTTTCACATTTATTATTTGAACTCTATAACACATTTAACAACACTTAACTAAACTTAACTTAAAACATAATTAATGTATTTGTAATGAAAATAAACTTCACCTAATCAAACTGAACCTAACTAATTGTATAATGTACATATTATAATTGAAAACACATAAGTATTTTATATTCTTTTGTAAGAATTATTGAAGAAACTTAACAAAACCTCACTAACTTAACTTAAAACCTAATTTACTCTACTTGTAATGAAAATAAAGTACATAAAAATGACCATATATAATATAGGTATATATAATCAAATTAAACCTCAGATATTGTTTACCAATTATATGTGTATATTATATTTTTTTGAAAGCAGCTACTTTTTATATTTTTTATAACATTTTTTAATGTTATTCTATTATACTTATGTAACTATTATCGTAACAGATGTTTACGAAACGTGTTCCTTATTTCTAGGTGCATCTGTACCTTTCTTGACGAGAATTAAAACTGACCTGCGTTCAAATCACAAAGCATCTCTCATTCAACCAATATTGCAACTGTGCGGGGGGGGTCATCTATTGTTTGGGATGTTTTGTTGCGCTTAGAATTCTACCTGTAGATGAACGTGAATCTGTTATTAGGATTTGGGGTTTAGTCGGTAAAATTTACTGTGATTTAAGGTAATCTGTAACACGAAATACAGTAGAGCAATAAAATTTTATCGTAAAGCACGTTTTTTTATAATACTCTCAACTTTGAAGATTAATATTTCGAGAACGCAAAGAGTTATCCAATTACGACTTGAAAACTTCAAAGTAATTACTGAAATCTATACATATTTTTCTGAAAACACTTGGCCCAAAATTGAGTATGTGGATATCTTCTTACCTATAATTGGGTGACATACGTGTTTAACGACTACAGACTACACCATTTTTATTTGCGGAAATACAAAACATTGTTCAAAAATTATGAAATTTGGTATATTAATGTATTTTTTTATCGTAGAATCCAATAATGAAGTTATTACCTGCATCAAATTTTGGGTTATGGGTATTTTTATGAAAAATAAGGATCAAATTTGGAGAGCAAGTATCTCGGAAATGATAAAAGATATCGACATGCGTTTTGAAAATTTAAAGATGTACGTCTACACATCGAGATGAATTTATGTATATACATTATTTGTCGGCTGAAAATTGAATGTATTATAATTATATTTATTCATAAAAATTAGTGTATTTCTATAATAATAATTATATTTTCAAATTTGTTTCCACACCCAAATTAGGGTTATAGGCTATTTATAGTACAAATAATAATAAAATTAATGTGATTACGTATTAAACCATATTAGAATAGAAAAATAAATTGTCTAGGCTATCTAGATCTACTAATTCTCTTCACCTATCTATGCTACCCCCATGAATAGATAATTTCCCATGAACTATCCTATGATCTGACCCAATGTATCGTTTTAAAATCAATCCCCCAAATGATGATATAGTAAAGTGATCGCTCTATTACTTCCCGCACTTGCACGTTCTCATAAGAGACATAGGAAGGGTCAGGACATAAGGATTATCCAGGGATTGCCCTTGCTTTTACAACCCTAATTATAAGCGTGGGATAGAGTGGAAATCTGTGGGAAAAACGGACACGAAACGCTAAATTTTACAAAGAATAATAAAAATAATTAAAAGAAGATAGTCAATGAACGGCATCAATTTTTTTTAGTTAATATAGTCATCCTCCATTTCCCATTTTTTTATTTATGAGATGGCTGTGGTCTAGATCTAGAACATGGGATCATTTTACAAAAGTAAATTTCAAATGAGGTTTGGTTTAGTATTAAACGTTCGGGACTTGTGCAGAACAATAGAAAACCCGAATGCGGGACCGTTGTTAAACAGCTTACTGGGCTAGTGTATTTCTCTAAATATAACAACAATAACCTAACCTAACGCAAAATCTCATTTCGAATTTTCAAAGCGTTAGTTTTGTGCATTAGGTTAGCTATTTACAGACATTGCGTAAAACACCTCCGCATCGGAATTTTAATTATTTAAACGATCCCGCTTTTGGGACTTAAACATTTTCTTAAATTTATTAAAAATTAAAATTAAAAACTAGGTATGTCATAGTATCATTACATTGTCTCTCCCATATGCGCCGACTTGGGGGGGGGAGGGGCAAAGGGGGCGTTGGCTCCCTCTGACAAAATATAGAAGGGGCGAAACTATGTTTTGGCCCCCCTGTCCGTATACAATTTTTAGCGCTTTTGCTTCAATCTCATTCTTTCAAAAATATTTCAATCATGGCATTTACATCAATTGCATCACTGGTCAAGTTTCATTTGGAACTTATTCGATAGATGGCCATTAAATCCACAATTTTCATTTTAGTTTCACCTTCGATAATGACAAGACAGGATATCGCTATCCGTAATTGTCATGCAAAAATTAAAAATAAGCTCGATTTAAGTACAATTTCAAATAAATAATAATTTAGGCATAACATGTTTAAAATAATATAAAAAGACATAAGACTAGTAAGTACAGCAAAGGCCAAACGTGATGGCGAGAAGAAGATATGCGCAGAAGATCAAACTGCGACCTTACCCCTACCCCAGATGGCTAAGCACAAAATTAGTTTCGAGTCAGTGGCGTAACAATGTTAAGTAGTATATCAATATCCATATACTGAATTGAATTTCTGGTTGGCACTTGATGAACATATTTTAACAATTGGAGTATGGACTTTTTATGTTCTTTAATTCTTTGTGTGAATTACTTTCCGCTTTGGCCATTACAAGGGTCACATTCAATTTAATACACGCCAGTAATTTAAACAAAGAATTAAAGAACATCAAAAGTCCATAAATAATAACAAATTTAGTACTTGAAAATATTGCACTTGCAAGAAGATTAAAGTTAAACTGGAAAATTTAGAAACTCAAAAAGATAATAATAACAATAAGAAAAGATAACATTGTATGTACATATTATGTTTTCTTTTTTATTGAGTTAATTTGTTGTACCGCTTCTTTTGTAGACTTGCACGCGTTTTTATGTTAATAAATTAGTATTATTATTGTAATCTATCATTTATAACGTGCCCATCTATTACTTTATTGTTATTAACTTTAATTTTGTTTATTATTTTGAAGTGCAACATTATTCATTTTTATGTTTAAACTCTAAGTTAAATATGGAGCACGCTAATGACAATTTTCGCACCAATCGTGCCTAAGGAAGGCGTGGCCTAGTATGCGCGGGTCTTCGCCATCACCTGTGAATTTTGCTGTACTTAAAACTAAACTGTATTTTATTTAATAATAAGATATAAATTTCATGAATTAAAAAATATATGAAAACAATAATTAATTTTATTTTTATTAAAAAAAAACCCTGGTTTATAGAAAAGTCGGCGCCTATGGTCTCTCCCTGTCAAATAAAATTGGAACGAAATTTTACGTTTGTATATTATCTTGAAACGTTGATAACAACAAGTTATGTATTTATTAATTATATTATTAATTTAAAATATTTAATTATTTGTTCAAACTTGAAACGTTGCACATACTCGTATACGTAGTTCCAATAACGATACAATATTTTCGTGAAAACAAATTTGTTAATTTTTAATTAATTACACTTATCCGATAAAAAAAACCTACAACTTATTTCGTAGTCGACTTTGAACATAATGTTTTAGTGAATCTGAATAATTTTATATTCAAAATACTGCTGAAATATATTATAAATATCATCTGCCTAAACAAAACTGACCCATTTAAGTTTTAAAGGTGCTCAGAAATATTTCAGTGTAAAATTATTTGCTATGCTGTATAATTAGGGACCACGTATATGATTTAAATAGGATATCCGGTACAACGCTGTTAAGTTGCTATTCGCAAATATAAAGATTGACTTGAAATACAAAGTTATGCAACTGGTTTGATAAAATGTTGTTCATAAAAGGAAAATGACATTTAAAATTAAATCATATTACAAATCGTATTATTATATGCGTTTTCCATGTGATTAAGTTTCCAATACATAAATTTAATTACGCGCAAAATAATATTAAACTATTAATAATATGTATGTCCGAGTATAATCGCTATTTTATTTCAGTATTAACGCATATAAAGATTTTGATGTTTAAATATTTTATATATGAAAATAACAATTTAAATTAGTTCAAAAATAATATATTATCATGATTATTACCTATTTCCGGGTGTGCTAGTCTACTTTAAAAGTTATCACTTTTGTGCTATTTGAAAATAGAGAAAATTGAAAATAATATTGCTGATTTCTATTAAAAAAATTTGGATACTTTTAACATGCTTTAATGTATTGTGACGTGCGCCCCTGATTTAAGAGTATACGAGCGCCGCTACTGGTAGAATATTCCCGAGCGATGATGTAATCCCTGGCGGCGGAAAAACCCATACGCGTGTAGATTGGTTTAATGCATCAGGTGGGGTGATCCTTTGTATTCAATGGAACGATGGAGAACATTCGAGAGAAATGACGCCGCGCTATGTAAGCACGTCAGAGAAGCCAGCGAAAACAGTGATATATAGAAGCAACGAGCAATGAAGTTGGTGATATAAATAAACAGTCTACAAGTTGTGAACATAAATAAATGTAGTTATATAAATAAATATAGTGATATCAATATTGTTTAAATAAATAATCTTAGTGTTTAAGTATTTAATAATATTCTTAGTCTTAAATTAGTGTTTATAATTATATAATCATAGTGTTAGTTATTTTTATTATCTTTTTAATATTTATTCTAATTATTTTTCGTTCAATAAACCTATTATTTTAATTAATAATATTTCTCTAATTTTTACATTTCACCCATATAATTAAACGTTACAGTATGTAACCATTACCAAGAATTCAAACATATTCAGTGCAATTATTCATACGTACTGCATGTATCAATAAATATATTTACTTTTATTTCATTTTTTTAAATTGTGTGTAAAACTGATATCAATTAAAAACCAACTATAATTTATCACAATCAAAATCTTTTCAAATCCCACCCTCTGAAATCACAAAGGGTGCTTTGCACCCTACATCTCAGCATATCACCAACCCCTAATAATAATTTAAATTCACTTGTTCAAGAGTTCTCGCATTACCAACACATATGATACAGTTTTGTCAGGAATGTATACATAGATGCTCTGAATCATTAGGTATATGTGTACATAGGTATATTTCGCATTTTTTAAATAATATCAGGTATTAAATTTTGATAATCAAATCTTTGTTTTAATAAAAATACTAACTAAATATTTTTGTAACATTTTTGTAGAAAGTGGCTGTTTTCACATCAGCACAATTTTTTACCAATTGCTGGATGTGCCAATATACTTTTATTCGCGAAAAAAGATTTTTTTAACATTAGTTATTATATTATTACTGTGGACGAGGCTCTTTAAACATACAATTTGTACCTGCGAATAATTGTGTATTTGCACATATATTAAAGTAAAAAATGATTTTAATAAATTCTGCATTTTCACGTAGACATGAAAAAGGTAAAACTGGCACTCTGACTTCTCTGAACATATCTTAACGTCCTATTTACGAAAGTCTAATGGCTACTGCCTAGTTGCACCAAGAAGGCTTAAATTTTAAGCAACTCTAAATAGAAAAATGCAACGCGAAATTTTGAAACTAAGCAATAATTCATTTAACATTTCATTTCGATGCAATATTTTCAGTTTAAAGAACGCTAAACATACGTTGGTGCAACCGGTCACTAGACATATTTTATTTTAGTAATTATAACTATCAATAATTGAGATAAAAGAGATCGTTTAAAGATTGTATGTTATTATACTTATAGCTATAACATTTTGTTACTTCACAGTAAAATGTTTCTAAATTAAGAAATAAATAAGTATATCATCACGGAATATTACTTGCTTCGTATGCAGATGTCGGTAATGATGATGACATATTTGTACCGTGTGCGTGTGGGCGTTTACCAGGCGTCACATCACGGGCACTCATTGCTGGCGAGGAGAGTGCACCACAGGGGTCAATTTTGTGCCATTTAAAATTCAACATATTTGGTGTCGGTCGGGATCGAACCCAATTCCCCAGATTCGCGACCAGACACTCAAGCTTCATCATTAAAGATTAATCTGGTACATGTACTCAAGCGTACTAGTGAAATTAAATTTTAATCAATTTTATACCTTACTATAACTCTTTAGTATTTTTTTTTAACTATATAAGTAAATATCATTGTATATTCGTATATACAGTATAACTCAGTTATAGCTCGTGCCAAATGGAAATGCTCTGCGTGAAATAGTATAATATTACGTACCATAAACTGTAAGTGACAGTTTTCAGGTCGAGAGTGTAGTTTGGGAAATCGAGAACGAATAAAACTCACGCAATTTTTTTTGTACAAGTAGCCGTTTATTCAAACATAGGTATTGTATGTGAAAGTAGTCACTGTCATAATTATTATTAAAATGTAGAATTTTCATCAATAAATGTTTGTGTTTCTTATGTGATAAGTATTATGTGGACAAATATACTGCATAAATATGACAACTATATAAAAGAGACAGAGCTAGTTTATTTTATTGAGTTCCATAGATAATATACTTTAATGACATAATGACCGTTTTCACCGCATCTAATTAAGTATAATGTAACGTTTTATTTATTTGGGTGAAGTGTAAAAGTCAAAGAATTATTATTAGCTAAAAGAATACGTTTATTAAACGATAAATAATGAGGATAAATATTAAAAAGATAATAAAAGTAACAAACACTATGATTAAATAATTATAAACACTAAGAATATTATTGAATACTTAAACAGTAAGATTATTCATTTAAACAATTAACACTACTATTTATGTCACTAATTACATTTATTTATGTTCACTTCTTGTCCACTGTTTGTTTATATTACCCACTGCTCATTACTCGTTGCTTCTATATTTCAGACCATTCATAACACAACGCTTATTTATATCAGACTATCCCGATGGCTTCTCCGACGTGCTTATATACCCGGCGACTTTTGTTCCAGAAACGACTAGAATACTCGCGAGATAAAAACAGCATGCACAATAGATCACACAAGTCCGAACAGGTCTGTTATGCGCGGACATTCGGGCGCGACACAGCGGCGCCGGCTATGGCGCGGCGGCGGCGGCGAGGGCTACGGAGAGGCGGTGGCGGCGACGTTACAATAATTTAATATTAAGTGTAACTTAAATATTAAAAAGGTATTGCACCGTATGCTAAGTTATACTTAAGGTGCACTTAACCGGATTATGTGGCTTAAGGTACACTTAACCTTTAAGATCGACTTTGATAATGGATATGGATATGAATGAAAATGAATTAATAAAAAAAATAAAAAACATTATTACCGTAATTTATCACTCGTGACATTTAATAATAAACTTTGCGACTTTTAAATATAAACCTTCAAAAAATTTCAAATGATAAACGTCAAACATACTGCGTTCCTATATTACCTAAATCAGCAAATCCTATTCTTAAATAAGTAGAACTTAAAATTTGCATGTGCAACAGAATTATATTTAAGTGAACCTTAACTTTAAGTAAAACTTAGCAAAGTAGAACTTAAGATTACATCGATAGAAAATATAATTTAAAATTGAAATATTTAAGGTCCTGATTTTCGTTATTTTCCCTCAATCTTTTCCGTGCACTGAACAGCAATTACCCTACGAACGCCATATTGCAAATATCACGACTCCAATTGACCTTAGTGACCTAACAACGACATATACTTCCCGACACATCACGAACAAGTGTGAATGTTCCCACGCTTTACTCATTTATTTTAATTTACCAGATATTCCTCACAATACAAATTAATATACAAATTGTAGAGTTTTCAACTCTCAGATTGTGTTAATTATATATATATATATATATATATATATATATATATATATATATATATATATATATATATATATATATATATATATATATATATATATATATGTATATGTATATATATATATATTTCAGAATTCGACAAAAGATGTTTAATTTTAAAATTGATTAATTTATGTACAAAAGTAAAAAGAATGAACTAAATATAATTATAATATACAAACAACCATTAAAATTTAAATATTATATTAATAAGTACACACGAGAGAAAGAAATGAACAAAAAGTAGTTATTATGAAAGCTGAAATTATGTACTTAATATTTTCAAAATATATCTTGCATTAAAGAATAAATGAGTTTCTGTTTACTAAACAAATATGATATATTTTGTACTTGTTTAAAAAATATACTGTGCACTGTATACAGGTCAGAAATTAAATTAAAAAATGCTAAAAGAAATTGAAATTTCGAAATAGTTATCTATTAAGAAATATTGTTGTTTTTATACAGAATATGGAAGAAACGCAGAACAATGTATGGAAACAACTGCAAACAAATGTTTGAGTTATCAATTGCAATATTACATAATTTAAAAATAGTCCAACTATTTCAAAATTTAGCCACATTTGATTTATTATGTATAATATCAATAATTACGTATATTTTTAAATGTACCAAAGAAATTATTTGTATTAAGTATTGTAAAATAGACGAATAAGAAGTGACAAAGAAAATATATAGTTTTAATAACAATCACATTACTTGATTAATTTTTTTATGATATTACATACGTATAAATTTCGTACACATGTTGAACTAATTCACTATTTTTTTAATTTAATATTAATTTTATATTCAGTTTGCTTTTAAAAATCAAATGAAAAGCACAAAAGGAAATTCGAATCTCTTCTAGGTTATATGCTCCTGATACTATTTTTCCAAAATCAATAGAATTTTACCATTTATACATCCATACATTTAAAAATAAATTATAATAAATATAATTAACAATATACATACATATGGGTAGCATTGTTAATACAGATTAATTTATTTAAAATGAAAACTAAAAAAAAAGAAAATTCGAAAATTCTTTAAAACATATTCTCCTAATATCTATTTCCACGATTTTCCCAAAACGGGTAAAACTAATATACAAATTTTATACGAACTACAAAACTGTGGAATTAATATTATATTAGAGAAACGTGAAATTTAACAAATACAAATTTCTGAAATACATGTTTTCCTAATAACTTTTTCCCTGAATTTGAGGATTTTGCATAATTTCACATCTGCTTTATACAATGAAAAAAGATATTTTTATATCATTTTTAACTGTGCAATATAAAAAATATATCATACAGAAATTTCTATAAAAAATCATTACAAACAACAATTATATAGTGATGTTTACATTTATATAAATAAATAATTGATACTGTAAAAATATATTGTCAATACTGAAATATAGAAATTTATATACATTAGAGATTAGAGTCTCGATCATCTGATAATCGGAACCATTTTTTCTAAATTTTTACCATAGCGTGGTGTTATTATTTATTAAATTTTATATTATGATTTCTTATGAAGATACATATTATATTTCAAAACTACATATATGTACATTACTTCTTATGTACTTCAAAATAATTTTGAAATTTGAATAAGTAAATTATAGTCTTATCTTTACTTGTTTTGTTTTTTACTATTTAAATTTTTTACTGTATATTTAATTATTACATTTTGTAATAATTCTATTTTTCCAACTCGGTTAATGACAATAATAATAATAACATTGAATTTATTTATGTAGTTAATTTAGACATTGTAGTTTTCTTTATTTTTGATTGAATATGCAATTGAAACTAACTAACTAAAACGTGGCTAATGTTTATACAAAAATAATTATTGTATTTTTCCCATGGAAAGGGCATGGACCCTACTCTCTTGGGTGCACTGCTCAGTTGTGCAAAGCAAAAGTAAAGCAAACAATAGGAAAAAATGAACTGGTCCCTGGTTCCAATGCACACATGTTACCACATACGTTGAGTGCTAGCGCACGCGTATAAGATTTGGATAACACTTGCCACCTGTCGTATGTGGTAAATCGTATAAATTATGCGGTTGGCCAGAAGTGATTTTTATTGGATAATAAATAACTTATAAATATAACAATGTTATATATTTTTTCCAATATTATAAATTCGTGGTATATACATGTAGTTGCAGTAATTCTAGTGTGCCGCACATAGTCTTTGAATATATAATACCTATTGGTATTATATATTCAAAGACATAATATAGTAGACTCCAGACTCCGTGCGCGGTAAGGGGAGAGAGAGTGACGTAGCTGTTCATGGTTGGCTGCATTCCGAATCCATAAGCTCGTCAGATTTGTTTAAAATTAGGGGCTAATTACATACCGTAATAAAGCGTTTATTTCTAGTCGCAAGTTTAAAAATATTATAGGAATGTATTTAATGGTGATTCAATTAAAAATCCATATTTTAAATTCGTGGTATATACATGTAGTTGCAGTAATTCTAGTGTGCTGCACATAATACAGTAGACTCCAGACTCCGTGCGCGGTAAGGGGAGATAGAGTGACGTAGCTGTTCATGGTTGGCTGCAGTCCGAATCCATAAGCTCGTCAGATTTGTTTAAAATTGGGGGCTAATTACATTTCGTAATAAAGCGTATATAGAAATAAACTAGACTAGAAAGTCGCAAGTTTAAAAATATTATAGAAATGTATTTAATGGTGATTCAATTAAAAATCCATATTTTAATTAAAAATAAAGATTTATATGTGCAAAAATAAATTTAATAAAGAAAAACGTGCAAAATAGTAAATTGTTTTATTAGGATTAAACGTGTCACTCTTTTTAACGAGTAAACATTTGTGAGGCAGAGCGTCGTCAAGACACTAATGTTAATAGCGACGGTAGATCGTTTTAACTATTACCTTGTTGCATAAAAGCTATGACATTATTTATAATCTCACATCCTTAACTCCTAATTCTGTTTCCCTGAACCAACTTTTTTTGAACACATTTTCATAAAATAATTTTAGCTAAAGAACCTCTTAAATATCACGTTGAGTAAAAAAGACTGACTGAAGTTACTAAGTATCGACAAGCAAGATGCAAGTTGAAACATGTATGGTGCTACATGCTAAGCCTCGTACAGACCTGCGAACCGTTCGACGAACCGTTCGGCGAACCGTACGCCGAACCGGTCGCCGAACCGGTCGGCGAACGGTTCGACGAGCTCTAGCAGATGATGGTGGGGGAATGTTCGTCTCTTTTCCATTATTGTTGCAGATACATTATGTATGTTTTGTGGATTCCAAATAATATCATGATTTCTGTACAGTTCGATAAATTTTGAAGTATTGTCTTTAAGACCATTCCATTTTTGGTAAATGTAGTATTAATGAAGAGCAAACATCTACTTCGAACCAAAGAATAAAGTGTAATAAAATATTTTGTTGCAAGTATCCGTTCGCCGTCGCGTCCAGACTAGCTGCAACGTGTTCGCGCAACATCCTTTGATCGTTCGTTGAAATACCGACAACGGATGGATCGCGCAAACGTTGCAGGCAAACGTTGCACGTGTTGCAGTGCTTTGCTCGGATCGCCGTTTTGTTGCGCCGGTCTGGACGTGGTTCGCCGAACGGTTCGTCGAACGGTTCGGCGAACGTTTCGCAGGTCTGTACGAGGCTCTACATGTTTCAACTTACATCTTAAATTGCCACCGAATCCTCATTATATACAGTATTCTATTTCAAATAAGTAGGAAAATACCTTTGTGTCCGATCTGTGTAATTTATTTGTAGATTGTAGGTCAGAAAAGTAACCGTCCTATTAGGAATTTTATAGTGCCTACGATCATGTACCGAACGTCTGACGCTGCGTTCTTTCTTATAATAAATTGTTAATAACTCGTGACATAAACAAAATATTCAATTGATTTTTTCACTAAAATTAATTTTGGATCTTTATTCACATTTCTTCCGATGTATGTACTATAAAATTCCTAAAAGGGCGAAATTTAGTAATAGAGTACTTTACTGACTACATAAATTTTACCAAGAATAACATTTTATTTATTTTGCAATTTTAAAACTTTGAAAGACTACATGCTTAGTATTATAAGTATGTAAAATTTGAGTCAAATACCTCATACAGTTCCTGAAATAGTACAAGATAAACATTAAAAATTGATATTTTTAATTTGCCAAAAATTGCGAAAAATGTAATTTTTGAGCTTATTCCATCTTGAATTTTCGCAATTTTTTAATAAAATCTTATTCAAATGAGATATTTTCCAAAAGGATCTTTTCACATTCCTAGTCTGATTTTTTTAATGCAAGATAGAAGTGCTTGGCGCTCTGACTATCATGCACGCCACCGCCACTGGACAATTTGTTGGCGGCGTGGTCTGCAGAACTCAATCATGACGTAGCCAGCTTGAGCTTAATGTGTACGGAGTCTACCATCCAAAAATATAAAAAAAAATAGTTTTAAAATTTTTGATGGCATGCTTAAGACATTCTATCTTAAATTCATTGTAGTTGCAATACAAATTGCATCACTTGTATCTTGCAACGTATAACATAGAGCTAGTTTACACCCATCGTTTAGGCCGCGTCCTATACCCTATATTCGACCTATACCTTATAGGACGCCATGCTGTAAACACTTAGTAGGCGACCTGACCTAGTTTAGGTCAGGTCTCTTTTTCATGTGACCTGACCCAGTTTAGGCCACGTTTTAAATTGCGTGTAAACGCCTTAGTGACCTAAAGTGTTTGATAAAAACCCTGTAGGTGGCGGTTGATCCGTATTGTGATTTTGTTGACATCATATTTTGTAGGTTGTGTAAGTTAAATTAATTGAATTATTACGGAAAAAAACTCATGTTCCGAAGCTGAATCTCCTGATCCTTGTGAAGTTCACAATGATGCAAACGAAAAAAGTCAATAAGATCACATATTTCATTAGTGACAGCGTGAACATACCAATAAAAACAAATTAAAGATTGAATGATATTTGGTGATGCTGACATAACCTAAAATACTTTTATCAATCTGGGATATGAAACTGCAGTTTAAAAAAATTAAGTGCGATTGTATTTCAACAGATGGCATTGACTCGAGGACTATATTACACCTATATTAGACCTAAACTTATCATTAGTCCCCATGGTGTAAACGATTTGTAGAAGACCTATTATAGGACAAGGTATAAGCCAGGTCGCATGAATAGGATTGGGTGTAAACTAGCTCATAATCTATTCTAGCTTGTAAAAGATTCCTATTTTTTACTATTTTCCAGTAACATGTAATTGAATGTTTTTAACATTTTTTTTTCTTTCAGAGTTTCGGAACCCGGCTACCAAGGAAAAATGGCTCAAGTACCAACCACCAACATTCAATGGGAAAGATTTGGTGTGGAATTCTTTCTTACATTCATGGTGGTTTTTACTTATTTTGTTTCCATGGATACCTATAGAAAATGGATGGGATCTAGTTCTCTGGCTATAGGTGCAGCTTATAGTGCTTGTACATTTGTATCGGTAAGTTTTTTTTTTTTGTTTTGTTCATTAATTTTAATTATTTTTGAGTGTGCCAAAATAGATTCAAAATATAAGCTTTATAATGCTGCAAAAATTAATTGAAAATGGAATATTTTTAAGTCAACTTCGCACTTCCACAAAATAATAGTTAAAAAATCTGATAATAAAAATAAATGAAAAATAGTATGGGCACAAATATAAGCACAAAGTATAAGCTTTTATTTTCTATAAAAATAAATTGAAAAAAAATTATGCCAACTTCACACTTCTATGTAAATAATTGTTAATATCTCTGATAATAATTATTAATGATTTCAGTGAAGATTTTTAAGTCAATAACTCATAACCAGTTATAATTAATTATTCAAACCATGGGCACAAATTGGCACAAATTATTTAAATAATAAAAGTTTTAATTTTTGTTTTTATTACGCTAGCTTGAAGTTAGCATAAAATTTTTAAAAGTCTTTTATTTCGTAATCCTGTTATATTTCTAAAATAATTTTGTGGGTATAAATTGGCACAAATTGAGCACAAATTATTTATGCCAGTCTCATAATTTGTGCCCAAACTTGTTTTGCCAACTTCACGCACTCTACATTACATACACAGTAGTGAAATATGAGCACAGAGCCTAGGAGTATTCAAGTTCAGAGCTATAAATGTAGTTCGTAAATCTGTAAACGTATGTGACGAAATGTAGTTATATGAATAGTTTAAAGTAGGTACACTTTAAGAAAAAAATAATATAGAATGACCCATTTCTTAATTCTTCATACAAATTTTATGCAATAAAATGTCACGATTTAAGAAAAACAAAAGAATATTTATAATGTTGATATATTCTTATACATGTGTATGAACATGAACACAAATCGATGAGTGTATTTACACTAGATGTCACCTTTCGGTCATTCAAAGCTAGCGCATGGCAAATGTAAGAAATATGATACAGATTTCTACTTAGTATGTAAATTTTCTAATATGCCCAGTGGTTCTATAGTTTTAAAATAAAATAACGAATTGCTGTTATGGCATATAATTTCAAAACTTACAAATCGTTTATATAGTACTAGAATTTCATTTTTGAAAGTTCATTACCCTGGAGGAACTTGAACCCAGAACTTAAGCTTCAAAAACAATTCCCAATTCCAGAAACAATGACATTGTTTCTTTCAATTTAAATTGTATCATATTGTAATGAATTCAAAGTTATTCGAATTCTTGTTAAATTACTGGACTGATGCTGAAATCGTCTCTTCATCCGGCTATTCAAGTTCGGCCTCGTTCGGCGACAAAGAAACCATCAAAAACCTCAACCGTGCCGCTATGAAATACCTAAAGAGCAGGTGCAACTAAACAGATCGCCCAATCAGCAACCACGACGTGTTCTGAATCCTGGCTTACTCGAAGAGATCAACAACTTCGGAGCATATTATGTTTACGCAAAGTCTTAAGAAGGAGAAATTTGTTTGCCCCAAGGAGAAATATAACTATGGAAATGAAAATGAAGATGAAATGAAACTGATATGAAACGAAAAGATCTTTACAATGCCATAAACCATAATTGAAATACAACAAATTTATATAAAAATCATAAAATACTTACTGATTAATAAGTAGTAAAGCTAAATAATTAAAAAAAAAAACATTTTTCAGTATAAAGTTAACGAATTAATCTATTTATGACGTGACGGGTGTCGATTTGATTCTATTGGCCAGAAATATGAAATCAGAATACCGCGTATAATTCCACAGCGTCCCCCCGCCCATTGGCAATTCAGGTTTACTCAAACTTTTGTATCTTACTCGAATGTCAAGTAAATACCATAAAATTGAAAAATTAATTTTATTTTCGGTTGCATCAAGTGTAATATTAATTAAGACTTGCTATGTTATAATTTTTATATTAAAAAATATCGATGGCTTATTTGCAATAGGACGTAAGCTACAAAAATAATATGACGTATTACACGTATTTGTTGTAAAATAAATAATAATTTATTAAAACTTGTTTATGAACAACCTGAACGTATAATTCCATTAGCATAACAAAAAAAATCCGGTTAATTTATTCATTTTAAATTATTTTTCAAGTTTCTTTAAAAATTAAGATTTTTCCGGTTACGTCCTATTGCAACTAATCCATCGATATAATATAATATTTGCTCTGATGAAAGAACACTGTTTCAGTGTAACTGAACAGACATCAGTGATGTAACGAATTCATTACAAAACTTTAAAAAATAAATAAAAAAATGGGTTATGGGCCCATTGAAGCAATTCTATTGCTAAGCCCAATAGAAAACATAAATGTTGCCATATTTAGATGTGTTGTTTTACATGTTGCATATATTTGAACAGATATAGTCAAATTTTTTGACTCTGTCGGGTACAGTAATAAAACTATAAATGAACTATAAGTATCGCAATTATGATTAAGCGGCATATCCTTTACTTTCTGTAGTATAATACTGTTAGGCATCGACCCATATTTTTGAGCCGCTCTATTCATGCATTGAATCAAACGTCTAAGGCTATTTTCCTATACATACCTGGTAGACGTTTGATTCAATGCATGAATAGATCGGCTCAAAAATATGGGCCGATGCCAAATAGTATTATACTGCAGAAAGTAAAGGATATGCCGCTTTATCATAATTGCGATATTTATAGTTCATTTATAGTTTTATTACTCAGTCAAAAAATTGGACTATAGTAGTATTTCTGTGCCGTAATACAGGAACAACAGAAGGTCAATTTTTAACCAAATTGAGCAACTAAAATCTGATTGTATAAGAACCTGTAGGAATCGGTATGTATTGAGCCAATGTCATGTAAGAAACGAAAAAATTACAAATTGTAATAATAACCAATGTATATGTTACACTCTATACTCGAATTCGGACATTGTCAGAATAATTAGCCCAGAACTCGTTTAGGACTCTTGATAATGCCCAAACTCGAAAAGCAGCCACAATGCATTGTGGATTTATCTAAACTTGCAGACTGATATTTATTTGTTATTTTCTTAACCTGCCATCACTCGCATTGTTCGATTTTATCTAACATTTTCAGATTTTTCACTTTTAAATTGGGAGGAGTGGATGTTATTGTGGCTCCAGCAATGCCTCAGCAGGGGACGTAGAATTAGCCTGTTTCTGTCTGCTTTATATAACATTGTTCAGATTAGTCAATGTTAGGTAAATTCTAACACGCGAGTGATGTAGTTATTTATATATTTCTTAAAATTTCATACGAAAAGGAGCAATAAAGCCTTCTACCTTTGTGGAAAAAACTAAAAATATTGTCTAATTTTAAAAGTAATAAATCAGACGAAGATAATCCATAAGTAATATCCGTTGAAGTGAAAAAAAAAATCAGGTTTCAGAATTTTCAGGTGTTCAAAACTAGTTCTGAGCAAAGTTTTAATGAGGTACACATTATAAGTTACAAGATGTAAATTCCTCAAACCCGTGTCAAGTATAGAATTATTATTATACTTTGGGGAGATATTCTATATTCTTTTAACCCTATTAATACGATTTCGTGTAAAATTTTACTACTAAAGATGAGAACAATTGTTCTCGAAATGCGTATATCGTTTTTATTTTCACTTAATCTTAAGGTTAGGGGAAATTTTGAATTTTATTATCAAGTAATAGTGCAGATTGTCAAGTTTCACAGAAAGGTACTGTCAGTATTATTAACATTGTTCATAACATTAACAAGTTTCTTGATGATTTTTAATTACTAATTCCCAAAACTACGAAATGTTAATATTGATTGTTCTTGTATTAACCTACATATTTATAGAAAATTAAAACTTTTTGTAAAATAACATTACACATAGGTAAATTACTTCCAATTAAAATGCTTCAATCAATTACATATGTTTTTTTTATTGTTCTGTCTGAAAGTTCTTGACAGAAATTTATGTACGAATAGCTTTAAAATACACCACATACTTCTTTCACTATTTCAGAAACACAAACAATAGATTCTAATTTAAAAACATTCTTGAAATTTCGGCCGGTATAGTAATCGCTTTTCAAACTAACATATAATAAAATACCGAAATCATTATCGTACGTGCAGATAGCCAATTTTATTGTATACAATATGTGAAAATAGCTACCTAACTGCTAAATATACCTGCTATTCAAAAACAGCAGAAGGCATTTATTGGAAGGGTTATAGATTATTTTTATACTAGTAAAAATAGATGATTTATGAGATAATTTTTTTGACCCGTATGCTGAACTCTCTTTTATTAGCTCTTATATTAAAAGTGATGTTTGACGCCGCATCAATATAACACCTACAATAACGCGATTTTATGTCCTGCTTTTATTATAAAAGCGCAATCAGCATAAGCTATTAATTTTAATACAATAATAATAAAAGTCCAAATATCTTAAATATACTATAAAATACAACTATTGCTTTGAACTTACATGCTTCTAAATTACATACGGGTTATTTACTGCATTCTTAGTAATCTTATATTACTTATATGTAGTATACGGGTACTTACACAGATAAATATAAATAAGAAGTATCTAGATATATCTGAAAACTAGTTTCAATGGTTTTCCAATGTTTTTTTTTTTTACTTTATCTCAGGATGGCCAACAGATCTGCCCGATATGGAGTCACTAAAGTTCAACATAATATACAGGTGTTGTGTAAGTAATGTGCCCTTGTTCATGGTATGATAAAGAGAACTGAAATAAGTTATAATCTGAAATATATGCTACACAATATGTCAGATTGTAAAAGTTGTGGAACTGTAAAACCCACTAATTACGAACCAGCTTCTTATTCTTAATAAATTAAAATCTAAAAATCAAGTTGTTCCAAAATACAATATTTGTTTGTTGTCATAAATGATGTTTAATTTGCAAGCCGTAATAAAACTTGTCGTATTCCATGCTCTGCCTTTGACTTCAAACCTTAAAAAAATGAAAAGTGTTATTGTTTTAACTCAAACTACTGTGATTTTATAAAAATCTTTATACAATTATTACTGGTTCATATTGAAGAGGTTTTACAATAAATTGTAAAAAGCACATCAGAAAACAAATTATTGCAGATTACGATACATTGCAACTATGTTTATTAAGTGGTAACGTATGGCACATTACTTACATACGACCTGTATATTATTTAGTTCTTGTTCAAGTTAAAAAAAATGCAAAATATATTTTTAAAAATTGATATAATTTTCTGATGAAGTACTCGTTATTTCTTCCAACGTCATCACGAAGTTAACCCACCAAAGCCGAACTTTATGTCCTATACATGGAGCCGTTAGTATTAAATTATTGTTTTGGTGCTTGGTGATAATTTACTTTAAATCGTGCCGAAATAGAACATAAGAACTATTATTACAAGATACAAAATAACGATATATTACAGACATAAATAAACCACTAGGTTCTGGTTCTGAATTCAAAAACACAAACCTACAATCTATCTGAAACAGATGAACTTGCTGATATTGCCCATGTCTCAAGAAACATGTATGCTATCTCTCTCGTTTTCTACCTTTCTATTAACCAGTATTAACTAAGTCACACCTTTCAAGGACATTCTATGGCGAGAAGAAGTAACAGTTTTTGAGATTTAATTAAGAATATTGACAAAAAAACAATGGACTTTTAGTATTTTTTACCTCTCGCTAAGAGAGGTATTGGATTCATGCTAAAAATCTCATATCCAGATTTCAATGAATAAGCACGTTTTAAGGTCCCTAGAATCCGATTATAACATTTTTACGATGATGTCTGTGTCTGTGTGTATGTGTGTGTGTGTGCGTGCATGTGTGCGTGTGTGTGTTAGGTTGTTGGAGGTACGATTTCTCAAATTCTATAAGACTAAAGACCTGTGTAACTACGGATTCCTCAATATAACAGTAATGGGAAGAGTTGAATAGCTTCTGGTAACAAATGGATAACCGGAAGTGGTAGTTTCTAAAAAAAAATTCTAAATATTATTTTTTGAAACTTTGTTACTACAAATAATAAAGATATTAAATTTTCAATCTGACACTTTTTTTTTTTATTATATATCGTATAGGTTTGGAGATATAGTATATAATAATATAGAATAATCTGTTGTAATAAATCTCGTTGCCTAAAAAACAGTTGCGATATTTAAATTTTTGTAATTGGCAAAATGTCTGTGTCAGATTTTTCTGGGAGGTATGAGTATACATGTAATATCTATTATTGTATTATTAATTAAATATGTATTTAAATTATAGGTATGTTAATATTACATTTATCCTTAAGAAATACCGTTAATACCGTCAATGAATTTGAAGAATTTTGAACATATTAGAATAGTAGGACAAAAATTCTCATAGACCGAAAGAAGAGAAACAATTTCAATTATTTGTGTGTACAAGAAATGTTAAATTCGTTACTTATAGGGCGCGAGTCATGTGACTTTGTTAGCCTTGGCAAGCAGATAGGAGGATCCGTGCAGAATGACGGCTAGTAGTTATTTAGATAGATGTCACAATTGTCATATGTCATAATTTTTTATTCAAAATTTCAAAATATTCTGATGTTTATTTGTCATCCATAGTATGGAATATACTTGTCAAGGAAAATAATCCACATGGATTTGGAAAATCATAATGTTTTGAATGAAAACTTATGATACTTGACATCTATGTATATTACTAGTGTCATACTGACACGGGTTCCCATATCTACATGCCAAGGCCAACAAAGTCACCAGAGTGATTCTAGCGGCCAATTCTAGCGGCCACTTCTGTAACACAACCTATTGTGAACAAACATTATACATTGCATTACCATGACCTAACAGATATACCAGTGGTAATTATTATAGAAATTAAGGAATAAATGACAATAAAGTTTATATTAAACGAAAGAATAAATAAAAATAATACATATAAAATTATCAGACGCAGGTAATTTATTAATTTTGATGATACTAACCACATAAACTTTATAGATTATGGTAGTATATAATCAACAAATGTATTTATTCCCTAAATATCTTGAGAGTGTCGCATCGAAATTATTATAAATAAATAGTATGTATTACAACAAATATACTCATATATATTTTGTAATAGAACCACCCGTAGGGAATTTGTAAAAAAATAATAAAGTTTACGTTATCTATCCTATGTGCATATTTTTTTAGATATCTCCTATATAATGCCGCGTGCCGCCTTGAAATTAATATAAATAAATAGTATGCATTATAACAAATTATATAATATACATTTTAATATAGCACCACCCGTAGGAGGGTGTGAAACAAATTCATAAAGAAAGTGTGACCCGTCCTTCATTTTTATTTAATCTTAGATATCTCCTATATAAGTTCGCGTGCCGCCTTGAAATTACTATAAATAAATAATATATATTATAAAAAATTAATCAAAATATATTTTAATGTGGCACCACCCGTAGGAGGGTGCGAAAAAAAAATCATAAATATTGTGCGACGACTTATATTTTCGTATAATCTTAGATATCTCCTATATAAGTTCGCGTGCCGCCATGAAATTATAATAAATAAATAATATATATTATAAAAACTTATTTAATATACATTTCAATATGGCACCACCCGTAGAGGGGTGTGAAAAAAAATCATAAATATTTTGCGAGTCGACTTCTATTTTTCGTATATTCTTAGATATCTCCTATATAAGTTCGCGTGCCGCCATGAACTTATTATAAATAAATAATATATATTATAACAACTTATTTAATATACATTTCAATATATATATATTTTTTCTATTGGTAGCCTTCCGTTTGTCACTGTCACCATTCTTCTTAATTTTTTTTTTCACTGTAGCCCATATTTTGACAACTCCTTCCGAAGGAACAACAAAACTATCTACGAATTAAAACATGCACATTGAAAAATAACAAAATAATTTTAGAAATAACAATATGTACTCGCTTTTGTTTGGCAATATAGCTTCAGTTGCATCTCAGGATGTTATACATTTAATGGAACTATTTGCGCAATATACCCACTAATGTATGTGACTATATTTTTCGAATATTCGGACAAGGATAATTACAATGAAATTTCGTAACTGTTTTCTTCGAGCAAATCTTAATTTAATACCATATTTCTTAATAATTTTTATATCGTTTATGTCTATGGTTCAGTGGCGGCTCATACACTAAAATTTTGGTGAGGTAAGGTATCCAGAAAAAAAAATGCGCCGCAGGGGAAATTTTTTTTTCATTCAAGGTCAAATGCCTTATAATTGAAAATTACATTTTTCAAGGGATGTGCAAATGCGTATTTTTCCCCTTTCATGTACAAAAATAAATTGCCTGATCACAGAACATTTTAGGAAAGAGCGTCCGGCGCTTACGCCAAAAAATCCTATGAATCTTTCTACCACATTCACATTACCGGAATTTACATTTACATAACGTAAAATTACTGATAATTGTGATTTAATAATTTCGTAGTCTATTTTTTTATTTATAACAAAATGAATGCAATCTATTAAATCATTTTGAATAGTTTTGGAGGTACCACAAAATACCGATTTATTATTGATATCTTCAAAAATATTTTTAATTTATCATCTCGTTTACTTATTAGTAAAACTAATTCTTTAAAATGACCTTTATTACAAGATTCTTCGGTTTCATTATGACCTCTAAATGGTAATTCTTGTGTACATAAAAAAAATTGAAATATCAATTAATCTTTTCAGAATTTCCCTATTTTCTTCCACTTTCAAATTTAAATTTTGAATTTCAATTTTTCTTGCACTATCAATAGCGGTAGAAATATTTTGCTTCATATAGTTTATCTTCGTACGATAATTTACTAAATGGATTTTTGTGAATTAAGAAGTTAATAATGTCATCGGAATGCCTTATATTATCAGAATCAGAAGTTCCAGTCAAAGTTGAAGCCATTTTATTTGTTTTAACTAAAATTTAAAATACAAAAACACTACGTACGTAAAACATAAAAACAACGACAATTTAAATTTGTTGAAATTGCCGCGTTTTGCAAGCCAAACTTCACTCGGTAAATTTAGTTCCTGGGGAATTTGTTTTGTTAGATCTTATAATTAATTATTCTTTTTTCTCTAATTATTATTTATTCATCTACACATGCTAACTTCATTTAATGTTACGAAGAGAAATGGTTATTATAATTTTATTTGTACTTTCCTTTCCTACGACGGATCTTTATGATTTTTTTTCACACCCCTCTTCGGGTGGTGCCATATTGAAATGTATATTAAATAAGTTGTTATAATATATATTATTTATTTATTATAATTTCATGGCGGCACGCGGACTTATATAGGAGATATCTAAGATTATACGAAAATATAAGTCGAGTCGCACAATCTTTATGATTTTTTTTCGCACCCTCTTACGGGTGGTGCCATATTGAAATGTATATTAAATAAGTTGTTATAATATATATTATTTATTTATAATAAGTTCATGGCGGCACGCGAACTTATATAGGAGTTATCTAAGAATATACGAAAAATATAAGTCGACTCGTAAAATCTTTATGATTTTTTTTCACACCCCTCTACGGGTGGTGCCATATTGAAATGTATATTAAATAAGTTGCTATAATATATACTATTTATTTATAATAATTTCATGGCGGCACGCGGACTTATATAGGAGATATCTAAGATTATACGAAAATATAAGTCGAGTCGCACATTCTTTATGATTTTTTTTCGCACCCTCTTACGGGTGGTGCCACATTAATATATATATTGATTAATTAGTTATAATATATATATATATATATATAAATATATATATATATATATATATATATATATATATATATATATATATATATTATTTATTTATAGTAATTTCAAGGCGGCACGCGAACTTATATAGGAGATATCTAAGATTACATAATAATGAAGGACGGGTCACACTTTCTTTATGAATTTTTTTCACACCCTCCTACGGGTGGTGCTATATTAAAATATATATTATATAATTTGTTATAATGCATACTATTTATTTATATTAATTAAGGCGGCACGCGGAATTATATAGGAGATATCTAAAAAAATATGCACATAGGATAGATAACGTAAACTTTATTATTTTTTTACAAATTCCCTACGGGTGGTTCTATTACAAAATATAAATGAGTATATTTGTTATAATACATACTATTTATTTATAATAATTTCGATGCGGCACTCTCAAGATATTTAGGGAATAAATACATTTGTTGATTATTTACTGCCATAACCTATAAAGTTTATGTGGTTAGTATCATCAAAATTAATAAATTACCTGCGTCTGATAATTTTATATGTATTATATTTATTTATTCTTTCGTTTAATATATACTTTATTGTCATTTATTCCTTAATTTCTATAATAATTACAACTGGTATATCTGTTACGTCATGGTAATGCAATGTATAATGTTTGTTCACAATAGGTTGTGTTACAGAAGTGGCCGCTAGAATCACTCTGGTAACAAAGTCGCATAACTGCTTGCGCCCTATGCACCATAAAATCAAAATGGCGAGAGGTGTTGTGCTGGCCAGCGATTTTTTTTGGATAATTTTATTCCTATTGGGATTATTATCCCGAAAAACTGGAAAAGCAGTTCTTTTCCTATTATAAAGGTAGAAATCAATAAATTCGGTGAAAGGAGATACAATTAAATATGCATTTTTTTTCTGGTTGGTTAGGCAAGCTATCTGTCCCTGTTTATATACGGAATAAATACGAGAATCGTGATATGCGCGTACAGTAGTTATTTGCAAATATTATTTGTTCCGTAAAACTTTATGCCTTTATGGGGTAGTTTATATATACAGGTGATCACTTTAAATGGGCCACCATTGCTATCTCGAGAACTATAAAAGCTACAAAGATGGTTAAATGGGCAAACAATTTCTATTTCACAAGACATTTAAAAAAAAGAAATTATTGTTTACGATCAGAGGTTTTCAAATGAATTTAATGAGAACATATATTTTTTATTTGCTCAATCGTTAGAGAATGTGATATATTTTTATACCCGTACATAAGGATTTTTTTCAGAAAAATACATGTAAAGTTTTATATTAATTTGATTAAAATATGGCTATAATAAGCGTGCCATGAATGGGGAAAATGAATACGTGTGATTTTTTTACATAGAATTAGAATTCCATGAATCCATTACGTGGATATTTTATTTATGTTGACATTTATTATCAATTACAAGAACAAAATAATCACTTGTGTCTGTCAGAACACTCTAATTCTCTGTAAAAAATAACTTCTTTTTCCATTCGTGGCACTCTTATTATACCCATATTTTAATAAAATTAGTATAAAACCGTATATGCATTTTTCACAAAAAAAATGTTATATAAGAGTATAAAAATATTATATTACTGAATTCAGAATAAAATTCTCTAACTAATAAGCAAATAAAAATATATATATTCTAATTTAAAATAAAAAAGTTAGGTCCTGTATTTTAAGAACCATTGGTCGAATTTTTTTTTCTTTTTTTTAAATTTGTCTTTTAAAACAGAAATTGTTTGCCCATTTAAATGTCTTTGTAGCTCAAGACGGCAATTGTGGCCCATTTAAAATAAACACCTGTATATAAAATTTTATAGCATAAAAATCTGAATATTTCGTGTCACAATTTTATAATTTACACATCTGCCTAAAACATATTGGTGCACTCAGAGACGGTTGAAACCTGTTATATTTCTTTATTTAAATATTTTCTATTTCTTCTCTTTTAGATGCCGTGTTTAAATCCCGCTCGTTCACTCGGCCCATCTTTTGTAATGAACAAATGGGATAGTCATTGGGTCTACTGGATGGGTCCGTTAGTCGGCGGAATGATTTCTGGACTGATCTACGAATTTATCTTCAATCCTAGAAGACATATTCGTAGACAGAAGGATTCAATTGATGGAGATTCGTCTAGTATCCATTCGGATGAAGATACTTATGATGATCTGGATAAACCAGCAGGGTCCAAATTCCACGGGTCGACTTATAACACGTACAGACCTGCAGGAACTTCTGGAGGACCTGCCACCGGCACTGGTAAGAAAAGATAATTTCTTTATTCTTAATTGTCCTTCTACGTGGATCTTCGTGATTTGATTTTTTTCGCTTCCTAGTTCACCTTCAGTCTACCACGATTTCTTTTCTCTTTAATATATCTTGTCAGACTTGTTTACTTAATACCCAATACCTTGGTTTGGTATTCGTTAAGTAGATTCTAACTATTTTTTTTTTTTCATTTTAGGTGGTTACTGTGCAAGTGTAGCTTCAGCCAGTTTATATTCCGCACCTCCAACAAAACTAGAACGGGTGGAATCATTATACGGAGGTACCAAATCATTATACTGCAAATCACCTCCACTAACTAGAGCAAATTTAAATCGTTCCCAATCAGTTTACGCAAAATCTAACACAGCTATCAATCGAGACATCATTCCTCGTCCCGGTCCTTTGGTCCCTGCCCAAAGTTTATATCCTATGCGGTTAAATCAACAAAACCAAAGCAGCCATGTTCAAAACCAAAACGTGCAGAACCAAATGCAACAGAGGACGGAAAGTGTGTACGGAATTAGAGCTGTTGGCCCCGGGATGAATTCAAGAACTGAAGCAACAGGAGCTTACAACAGAGAAAATGGCATATATGGTCCTAGAAATAATCCAAGTGGTAGCGAAACCCAACAGAAATATGAAGAAAACCAAAAATTTCCGCGTGGAAACCGCCCTGAATCAATGTATGGAATGGTTTCTGGTCAGCCACGAAGAGGTCAATCGACTCAATCGGATGATTCGAGTTATGGATCATACCATGGATCTAATACTACTCCAAGAAATGCTACCAATACTAATGGAAATTATTCTGCTACTTATACTGCTAAAGGTACCGCATCGCAAGAATACAACAGGAGGCAAGTCACTAGTGAAATAAGACAATCACCACCTACTCAGTTATTGTCGACTGTGTCTACTTCGACTAGTTTTCACCATAATCGACCACCGCCTTCTTCTCAGCATTCACCAAATTCGCAGTATTAGTTTGTTGTTCTTTGATGTTTTATACTTAGGACTGATTATTAATTTTAGATTATTTTAATTCGTATTTTTGTATGTTGGTAGCTGTACATAGTTATTTATTTGCTACCCTTTTAGTTTTTGTTAGTGTAAGATGTATATGTGACCAAATGTATTTATGTTTTATAAGTAAATAATAAATAAATAAATATGTTCTGTTGGACGTAACAGAAATTAGGACGAAAATTGTGTCATCTATTTCATAATTTTGAGGATGTCGCATTAAAATTTTTACTGTACCCATTTTTTGTTTCTACTATTTTTCGTCATTTATCTAATATAAAGTGTCCTACACTTTAAGCCAAATAAGAGTCATATCACACAGGTATGCGTATTTAATTGCAGGACTATCTTCAACAAATGTTATATTGTACTTATTACGTCTCAGGTAAGAATTTTGAGTTTTAGTGTGTCGGCTGACATTACATTTTACTCGCCAGAAAAGATCTATTTGAGTCATTATCGAAAATAGGGAATAATTCACACAAAGAATAGAATTATTCTGTATTATTATTTTGATCCAAATTATATTTTATTTTATCATTACCGAAATCTGTGTTCAAAAGCAGATTGGCACACCCAGCAATGGGTAATAAACCGTGATGATATATATTTATATTTTATAATTTTTGACTGAAAAATGTTATTGCATTTATTTGTCATATTGTTTTAATTTACGAATGCCTTATTCATAAATTAAAATAATATGACAGATAAATGTGATTATTGAATTGGATGATTAATATAATTCTCTGCAATATTTATCAGAAGCATTATATTTTAAAATTAATATTCCACTTTAGCGCAAGGAAAGACGGTTTTCCCATGTTAAACACTTATGGCCCGTTTTTCGTGTTATACACCCCAAGTAACACTGACCGACGGTCGACCAAAAAGTGACGTCGACATCAGGTTGAATTTAAGTCATATACTGCCGTCTAATCAGCCGTCTATACGACGACAATGTGACGTTCATTTTTGGTCTGAAATAGGTCTATTTAGCCGTCTAATCCGACGTCTATACGACGACACTGTGACGTTGATTTTTGGTCTGAAATAGGACTATTTAGACGTCAGATTTGTGGTCGCTATGACGACTTTATATGGTCATAATTAGGTCTATTTAAACCTTTTTTGCACGTCTAATTTGACGTCTTTATGACGATTATTTTTACTTTATTTTTCATATTATTAAAAATTCATATTTTAAATTTATGTAATTTGGCAATTAATAACACACGAAGGGATATATTATTTTTATTTACATATCAATTCATTATGCAAAAATATATAACAATATATTGTTTATTATAATGATTTTTAAAATTAGAATAAATGTAATATAAAACTTAATTTATATTTACGTATATGTATAATATAAATATATATATATATATATATATATATATATATATATATATATATATATATTTATTTATTTATGTATTGTCATTACCAAAATCTACGAATAGAAGCAGATTGGCACACCCAAATAGACCTGTGCGCCGACGAGGGTCAAGGCGGCGGCGGCGAATTGTTAAAAAAATAGCGGCGGCGGCGGCGCGCCGGCGTACGCCGGCGTTTTAATACAAAAACTGGAGTGATTTACTCAAACATACCTATATAAAACGTAAACTTAAAATGAAATAGGTGAGAATTATGTTAATAATTTATCGCACTAGTGTAAATTATATCACATACCACATTTTTTCTTTACAAATATCAATTATCGTGTATGAATATAATTTAGTTTACGGATAGTGGCGATAATGAACATTTTTTACAATACACTCGTTCCGTATTAATGGCAATGGGAACTTCGTTATTATTTTTATTTAAATGTAAATAAACAAAGTATTCTCAAATCATACTTTTACTTTTATATTAACTTGAACTGTCCTTCTGATTTTGGTTTGGTAAAATAATGAAATTTTTGATATATTCCCAAGTAACACTGACCGACGGTCGACCAAAAAGTGACGTCGATTTCAGGTCGAATTTAAGTCATATTCTGCCGTCTAATCCGACGTCTATACGACGACATCGTGACGTTGATTTTTTGGTCTAAAATAGGTCTATTTAGACGTCTATACGACGACATTGTGACGTTGATTTTTGGTCTGAAATAGGACTATTTAGACTTCAGATTTGTGGTCGCTATGACGTCCATATGACGACTTTATATGGTCATAATTAGGTCTATTTAAACCTTTTTTACACGTCTAATTTGACGTCTTTATGACGACTATTTTTACTTTATTTTTAATATTATTAAAAATTCATATTTTAAATTTATTTAATTTGGCAATTAATAACACACGAAGGGATATATTATTTTTATTTATATATCAATTCATTATGCAAAAATATATAACCATATATTGTTTATTATAATGATTTTTAAAATTAGAATAAATGTAATATAAAACTTAGTTTATATTTACATATATGTATAATATATATATTTTTATTTTATTTATTTAAAACAGATAACATGTTTACATAATTATTAATGCGAAACGGAAACAATTTATATCTGTTATATTTTTTGGTATAAAAATCACGGACATATTAATTTTCAACAATTTAAACAAAACCTATAGGTTTTGTATCTTTTATATTTTATATTATATCTGTTATATTTTTATACCAAAAAATATAACAGATATAAATTGTTATATATATATATATATATATATATATATATATATATATATATATATATATATATAACTAAGTTTTATATTACATTTATTCTAATTTTAAAAATCATTATAATAAACAATATATTGTAATATATATTTTTGCATAATGAATTGATATATAAATAAAAATAATATATCTACTATAGTAGTGCTTTAAAAAACCATTTTAAGAAATGTTACTAATACAAAAGCAAATGTATAAATAAAGGGAAATATATAATATAGAAACAAAGATTTATCTATATAGTTTTACGGTTTTACCTGAGCATTTCCTATAGCTCCAAAAATCCCACTTTCCTAAGTTTTCCAAGAATCTTTACATATTCCCTTTCAATCTATTCTAGAACGATTGAATTCAAGTAAACCATCGACAAAGAGACATCATAGTGATTTTTAATACATATTTCGATTCTGGTGATCTTGACCAAGTTGCATTTTTTTTTTTTAATGGAAACTTAATTTCTAATTTCTCTTGTACAGATTGGCATTAGCTGTAATAGAATTTGTTGGTACAAATTCTATTCAAACTGCCGAAATGTTGGCTGCGTAATAAAAATAATAAAATTTATCGCGCTTGGCCCGAAAATTTGAAATATAAAAAAAAATTGGTTCGGGCAATTAACAATTATTCCCAGCAGCCCAATTCTGAATATAAATTATACAAGGTGGATATTTTAGAATAATTTGGTAAGTTGAAAGAATTATATTTTCATTTTTGTATTTACAACTCTTTTCTAAAATTAAAAGAAATTACAGCAAAATAAAAATAAATCAAGTAAAAATTGACATATGCTCAGACTACTGTATATGTATGAACGGTCCTCCGCCATCTTTGTGTTGTGTCATGTCCAGCATTTTAATTACCACGGGAGAATACTGAAATATCTTAACACGAACATTGAAAATTTAGTATATTGTAAGTAGATAAAATTGTGCATATATTGCTTATGACAATTACTTTTTTATAGATATGGTAAGACACGAAGCGAAGTGCCATTATGAAGAATCAGTGTTGCCAGGTCAAAAAATAATAAATCACCAAAACAGTTGTGAATTTGTCACCAGATCTTGTATTTTGTCACCAGATTTTTCAAAATTATATTAATGCGGAATTTTATACTTTTTCAAAAAACATATGTGTCCGGTCCGGTCACATGAATATACAAAAAAAAACATTACACACATTTTAAAACAAAAAAAATTAATAACCAAAAGCAGATAAATAAAACAACGTATACATAAATAAACTTTTATCAAAATATCTTTTATAAGAAATATACATAAACGCCATTTTGGTATGTCTAGATAATACATCATAAACAAAAATCAGTTATTAAATTAGCACAGTCCGTAGATTCAGACTAGAATAACAGTAGTAAATTTGTACTTAGTAATTAAGAGATTTCAAGTATACATACTATTATTATGTAACTTTATGAGACCATCATTGATTTCAAAATTGTAGTAACTACTATTATTAGCACTTATTAGCCTTTTGCCATGTACAGTAAAATTTTTGAAAGATGTCCGATCAAGGTTGTCTACGAATTGTATGAATTCAGATTTTTGCTCCGCCCATCATGACAAATTCAGTAGTGTCGTTTGCTTAGTTTTTATGAGGGTACGTAACGTAAGATACTACTGTTATTTTATTATTATAAATATATATTACAGGAAAAGCATTCAAAATTCAAAAATAAGTCAACTAGTAAGTTTATAAGCAAATGTAAAACCAAATATGTTAAAAATAAGATATTGACACAATGTCAGTGTCAGTGACTCTGACAGAATATAACGTTATACGTACGGCTATGAATCCAGGTAATGTATCTGAATTAATAAATAAACTTACGTTACAGCGAAAGTATTATCAACAACGAGCATCGTTTATAAATGGAATGTCCTAACTTAGTCGAAACAATATGAATTTTTGAAAGACAAGCGTATTATATCCATCCTTATCACACACTCTTACAGCTTTTGCAAAAGAAAGGGACAAATGTATGCCTAGTTAATTCGTACGTGATACAGGTGCCCTTGATCGGACATCTTTCAAAAATTTTACTGTAGTATTCCGGATAGTGTTCAAGTTCATCAAAAATCTCCAAATTGTCACCAAAAATTAAAAGTTTTTCACCAGTCACCAAATAACTTTAAAAATCACCAAATCTGGTGATAAATCACCAATACTGGCAACACTGTGAAGAATATAAACAAGCAATCATAACCAAGAGATGGTGAACTAGTTGAAATATGCACCACACAACAACGTCCAAATAAATATGTACATAACTTTTTTGTAGATATAAGATGCATTATTTATTTAATTAATTTGTATTTTTCGTAATATTTTTTTTAAATACTTTTTATGTGTAATATTTATTGTTCATATATTGTTGTGCATTAATATTTTTTTAATTAATTTTTTTATATTATATAGTATAAATGAAACTAGAATTAAATTATTTATTTTTCCTACCACCATTTATGTTTATACCATAAAAATTACGTCGAAACAATGCCCTAAAAAGAGGTCGAAACAACGTCTTAAAAGACGTTGATACAACGTCTTAAAAGACGTTGATACAACGTCTTAAAAGACGTTGATACAACGTCTTAAAAGACGTCGATACAACGTCTTAAGAAGACGTCGATACAACGTCTTAATAGACGTCGATACAACGTCTTAAAAAGACGTCGATACAACGTTTTAAAAAGACGTCGATACAACGTCTTACAATGACGTCGAAACAACGTCTTATAATGACGTCGATACATCTTATAATGATGTCTAAACAACGTCGTAAAATGACGTCGTACAGCTCCACGCTGAGACGTCTATGTGACGTAAATTACAACGTCACAGTGACGTCGATTTTAGGTCATTTGTGTGACTTGGGACTGTATATTTTTATATCAGCGTACTTCTTGTTCATTGCTTTTGTAGCGTATAGTTGATTTGTTTAAAAATGATTGAGATTGAGAACATGAAATTATTACAATATTATAAACTTCTTCTTCTATAGCCCTACTATCCAAGATGGATATACGCTTCCTTTACTACTTTCCTCCATTCTTCTCTATTTTTTGCTACATTTCTCCAGTTTGGGATCTTTAGCCGTTTCACGTCCTTCTCCACCTCTTCTTTCCATCTGCTTTTTGGCCGTCCCCTTGGTCTTGTTAGCATGGGTTTTGCAGTGTATATTTTACTGACGTTTCTTGTGTCTTCCATTCGTGTTACGTATCCTAGCCATCTAAGACGTTGTGTTCTGATGACAGTGATTATGTCTTTATCATCGAAAAGTTCTGCGATCTCGAAGATCATTCTCGTTCTCCAGTAGCCGTTTCGTTTATTGCTCCAAAAATTGTACGTAGTATTTTACGTTCAAATATTCTTGGGGCATTTTCATCCAATTTAGATATAGTCCAGGTTTCAGCCCCGTATTACGGGTCTAATGATTGTTTTATATATATTAATTTTGACTGTTCTGCTGGTGTTTCTTGATTTTATAAGATTTAGAAAGCTATAATAGCATTTATTTCCCAGAATAATGCGCCTTTTAATTTCTTCACTGATGTTGTTTTTGTTGTTGATTGACGATCCCAGGTATGTAAATTCGTTAACTACTTCGTATGTGACGTTATTAAACATTATATTTTGGATATTAATATTATTTCTCGTCATGCTCATTATTTTAGTTTTATTTTCGTTAACATTAAGGCCGAATGATTTTACTGCAATGTCAATTCTCGCCCAGATTTCTTCCATTTCTTGCAGATTTTTACATACTATGACTATATCATCCGCGTAAGCTAGGACAATATGCGCTTTTTGGAATATGGTTCCTTTAGTGTTAGCTTGGGATTGTCTTAGTGCCATCTCCAGTGATATATTAAATAATAATGGTGCGAGCGCGTCTCCTTGTTTTAGCCTTGTACTCTTACCATAACTTCTTGATCTTCTGTGCAGATCTTGGCTAGGTGTATCAACTTTTCTGGGTATCCGAGTGTTTCCATAGCTACCCACAATTTTGATCTATTCACAGAGTCGTATGCGGTTTTGAAATCCACAAACATAAAGTATCCCAAGTAACACAAATGACCTAAAATCGACGTCGCTGTGACGTCCTAATTTACGTCACATAGACGTCTCAGCGTGGAGCTGTGCGACGTCATTTTAAGACGTTGTTTAGACATCATTTTAAGACGTTGTTTAGACGTCATTGTAAGACGTTGTATCGACGTCATTTTAAGACGTTGTTTCGCCGTCATATTAAGATGTTGTATCGACGTCATTTTCAGACGTTGTTTCGACGTCATATTAAGACGTTGTATCGACGTCATTTAAAGACTTTGTTCCGACGTAATTTTTATGGTATAAAACGTAAATAATTGTAGGAAAAATAAATAGTTTAATTCTATTTTTATTATTCTGTATAATATAAAAAAATAATTACAAATTATAAAAGCACAATATATCTACAATAAAATATGGAACAAATTTATATTTACGAAAAATACAAATTAATTAAATAATACATCCTATTTCTATAAGAAAAATATATTTTTTTATTTATTTGCTCGTTAAGGTGCATATTTCAGATAGTTCACAATTGCTTGTTTACATTCTTCATAATGGCACTTCGCTTCGAGTTTCCATACCTGTAAAAAAAATAATTATAATATGCAATATAAGCACATTTTATCTATATACTTACAATTCAGTGTTCTCTCGTAGTAATTAAAATTGCTGGCAATTTCAACTGTATAATTTTCTTTGATCACAGTCTACAATAATAATATTTTTTGTTTATTTTCCAATATTCGTTCTTTCAAAAAACACCATCAATGTTTTACTATCTGCTACTATCTCTTTGCTGTGTGTAGCTTTTTAACTTACATCAGACATGACACTATAGCCAAGACATGACACAAAATTCAAATTCAAATTTGAATATGAATTTTTTATTATATTAAGAATAAAGTAAAAATAATCGTCGTAAAGACGATAAATTAGGCGTTTAAAAAAGGTTTAAAGTTTAAATAGACCTCATTATGACTACATAAAGTCGTCACATGGACGTCACAGCGACCACAAATCTGACGTCTAAATAGACCTATTTCTGACCAAAAATCAACGTTGCAAAGACGTCGTATAGCCGTCAGATTAGACGTCTAAAAAGTCCTATTTCAGACCAAAAATTAACGTCGCAAAGACGTCGCATAGTCGTCAAATTAGACGGCAGTATATGACTTAAATTCAACCTAAAATCGACGTCACTCGACCGTCGGTCAGTGTTACTTGGGTAGCTACATTACAGACTACAGACTGTGTCAAGAAAAGTGTTCAGCTCGATTATTTTCTTTATTATTGGGAATAGTAGAAAATCATTTAAGTTGTAGTAAATTGAGGACATTTACTTATTGAAAAAAAATAATTTTAACCAGTGGTTCTCAAACTATAACATCGTTACATTTTTCTAAATGGGATAGTATATATACTGCCCGAAAAATACATTGCAAAATGCAATAAACTCCTTTTATTGCGCGTAAACAGTGTTTCGATATGCAATAATTTAAAAATATCAGTGTACCGCGCAATATGATATCAAAATGGCATTGTTCTAAATTCAAGGTGAATGCGAAACATACGCCAATCGGCACTGCGAAAACAACGCAACACATGGCCCACGCACATTTTCCATTACCATCCAACATCCAACTGTGGGTTTATTGTAATATGAAAATATAACTTGGGTATCAATTAAAAATCACTCAAACCTGTATTACATCATCTTGCTGCTCGATTCGGTTGGCTTCATATATCAACCCAGTAAAAATTAAAGGGTTATGCAAGTTTTTATTGTGATCTTATATGGATATTGTTAAAAGAAAATGAGAGTGGAAATATGTACGTAGGATTATTAATAACTAGTTCTTTGACCAAGGTTCCACATATAAAAAATGTAGGCATCATTAAGATAGATTGTGATAGATATACATGGCCCCAAAAAATAAACTTATATTTTTATTATAGCTCATATTTGATCCTATTATAATCATTTAAATATTTGTAATAAAAGGTGGAAACAAATTACAAAATATTGCTTAATATTACAAGGAATATGCTAAGCAATTACAATGGAGTCCTCCACCATAGTAAACAAATTAAAATATGGCTCATTTATATTAAATCTAGACCTTAAAACTTTTTGATAGGCGATTATGAAAATTTATAAAGTTACTAATTTTTAAAATAGAGTTCAAAAATACCATTTACTCTACAGTGGATCACAAAATTATTCATACACTTTACTTTTATCCGTAAAATATAAAATAAAAAGGGTTCCCAAAAAGAACTTCATTAAAAAAATTAATCATAATCTTCTTTCGATATTTCAGAAAACAAGTTATGTACGTCTTTTTTCATATCTGAAATCCATAATCTAGTAAATGAATACATAAAATAATTAAACCACGATAATAAAACAAATAATACTTATTTGACTTGACGATAGAAATTCCGTGCGTTTGTATGAGGATGAAAGATATGTCCATTGATATAGGCTGCCAGTGATAATCAAAACCTCCCACCATACCGTAGATAAGGGAGGTAATATTTTCGGTCCAAAAATTCGATAGTGAGTTTTCAGTGAATAAGCACGAATTAGGGTCCCCACAACACGTTGTTACTATATTTACAATGATATCATCCAAAGCTTCTCAAATTTGGTATTTAAAACTCGTATATAATTTGAAACAACATATTAGATTTGTACTATGATAAATCAGAAGTAGTACTTAATTTGAAGCTCAACAGATTTTCGAGGAACAACAATAAAATATAATCCAAAATTTCGTATTACAGGCTTTTCTATTTATTGGAACAACAAGTTAGATTTTTGTTTACAAATGATCACCCGGATATGATACTTTACTTAAAGCTCATTGCTATTTTAAACATGGAATTGGCGGGAAGTCATGTGTCGACCACATTGGATTTTTTGTTAATTATATTATTAAATTTCTTACTATCCATGCATATTTCCAATTACATATTGAAGAACATATTGATAATGAAAGTTATTTTAAACGTTTCTATATTTTTAAATGTGTTGAAATCATTGTATGTGACTCGAATTATTAGCGGACTCCACTGTTTGAGAACAAAATGAGCTTAACATTTGTATCACAGTATATTAAAAAAAAATATTTCGGCTTAAAGAATAACAATCAAGTCATTCTATAATTACAGATTACTTTCAATTTAGGCTCGAATTTTCATTAAAAAAATTAAAATAGTAGAGGACGCTATTGTACAGCATTATAGGCTTCGTACATAAAACTTTTTCTTTAAATACTTTTATATAATAATTTTTAGCATTATATAAGATCCTTTTGAACTTGATTGTTTAACCGTTATGTGTATGCCACAGTAAATATACATAGTGAGATGTGCACATTATCCGGCAAATGTTTTCGCTTGCCCTCACCCTCAGTTTTCCAAGAGTAACTTTTGTGCGTTATAGGTGAGATTATTGTTGTTGTGTTTGGTTGAATTGCAAGAAAAAAGTAATTTTGAGCAAGTTTCTACATTTACTGACAATGTGCACTTCATCCCACTATGTATTTCTACTGTTACTTCTACCTGGGCAAAAGATAATTATGAAAAATGATTTTTACAAACTATACATTGTTCCTATAGGAACAATGTTGTGAAGATATTTGGTGTGAGTCAGTTGCGATGTGGAGAAAATGGCGAGTGAATGGCTTGTTATAAGCGTATATAGCTTGGTGAAGTTGAGGGTTTTCGATTGCGTGGCCGACCAGTGCGTAAGTGGATAGAGAACACGTAGAAATAAATTAAATAATGTGTTTTTGAATTTTCAGTAACATGTTATGTATTCTTAATAAAAATATGTTTCTCTAATTTTTTTTTCAATTTATGACAATATTTTGCTTACATTTTTAAAATTTCTTCCTATTAATAATATATATATATATATATATATATATGGTACTTTACTCTTGTAATGTTCAGCTAAAACTAATTTTATATACACCTGTAAGCCTTACAAAAACTTTGTTTGACAATACCAAAAAAATCAAATATGGTTCCAGTTTTGCGGGAAATAGTGTATAATAAACACATTTTGAGTAGGTACCAATTTAAAGACGGTGTTATTTTTAGAGTGGTTCCGCTCTGGCAGACTGGGCGTTAATCGTCGACAAATATCGAGCGCAGAATACCAGCCGTGTTTTCGGCAAACTTATAGGCTGTAGTATCGAATCATCCTGGACTTTAGTCAATTGCCTAAAACAAGGTCGCAGTTTTACCGAATTAGGCAATGCCGAATTTCCTCCAGATATACTTCTTTCCATGGGGCCCTGTTATTGATATGAATGTTTCCATGCCTTATTATGAGGGTTGGGACGAAAGAGATTGGGGTTTCTTAAATGAAATTCCGGAGATGTTAGTGAGGAAAGGAATGTTTAACAAGGGAATTAGGTATATGAGTGGTGTCACAACCCAGGAAGCAGCCTTTTTCATATGTAAGTAGTTCTACCTATTTTTGTATTTGTGAAAAATAAATGTATATATTTTATAGATAATAATGCCAGCTTGAAACCACATTTCGAAATCAGTGAAGAATTCTTCCATCAAAAAATACAAGAAATGGTACTGCGATATAACTATACATTAAATCCTGAAAGTATATACGAAGCTATACGATATATGTATACATATTGGCCAGATCCACACAATAAAACACATATTCGGGAACAATACATACATGTAAGTATAAATTTTACCTACTTTCGTATATCAAAGGTCCCGGATTCGAACCTATAGCTTAGATATGGATGTTTGTGTGCGTTTTTATCATCTCATCTTCAGTAATGAAAATTAAGAAATATCATCGTTTCCAAGCCGAATTGAGGCACCCTGGAAGTGTAAACCTGAATCTTCCTCCTAGGAGCGAAGTGTATCTGTGCCCAATATATAGTAGCAGTATGGTAATGGTTAAACACTACGGCTCGGTGTGTCTACTGGGCACGTTGATAGCCTAATAATTTATCGTGCAACGAGCAGTATATTCGGATTATTTTGCTATATTGGTGCCAATAAATCAGGCGGGCGGTTGATTGATTCGATTGAAATTTTGTTTGTAAAGTGGCAAGGAACTTATTATTACCACATAAAACTATTGAATAATATAACTAGAATTTTTATTGTTACCAAAATATACTTTTTTATGTAATATACCGGCGTCCCAAGCAATTCTTGACATAATAATTTAATAAGGGAAGAGTTTTTTCAAATATTATATGTTCCATAAATTTTAGGTGATTCTGTATACAAATAAATAAATAGATAAATAAAAAAAATATATATCATCACGGCATATTACCCATTGCTGAGTGTGCCATTTGCTGTGTACACAGATATCGGTAATGATGAAATATTTGTACGGTGCAGGCACTTATCAGGCGTCACATCACGGGCACTCATTGTTGGCGTGGAGAGTGCCCCACAGGGATCAATTTTGTGCCATTAAAAGTCGAATTAATTTTTGTCGTCGGCCGGGATCGAACCCGTATCCCCAGATTCGTGACCAGACACTCAGGCACACGGCCAAGAGACCTCATTCAAAGAATTTTAGAACAAAATTCTGATTTTTTTGTGCTATTTTTTTTAATTTGCGTCTTGGGAACCAAGTAAACTTATGTTGAACTGACTTTGTGGTTGGCACTTGGTGAAACATTTTGGAATTATGTATATTTGATAATTAAATAAAACACTTGGTGTAGTTTCACAGCTTTATTAATGTTTACAACGATCGTTTCGATCTTGCGATCATCTTACCTGAAGATGACTCGTACTCGTAAACTTAATTTAAAGTTACGTTAAAAATAAATCTAGTAATCGATTATTAAAAAAAAACTAGTTCACCATTTCTACATGATTTAACAAATAAACATCATTTCTTAAATAATAGGGGTTTCCAAGTCTACGGCTATTATAAAAATCCTTATTGGATATCAATGTACATCATGTTGTATAAGTAATGTGAAGGTGAATATAATCGTTATTTTTTTTTAAATTATTACCCTAATATCAAAATGAAACTTTATTGCATTTACGAGCGCTTCAAATTCAGCATCAACCATATCTGTGAATGGCTGTTCGAACGCGCAAGTCGGAGCTGTGTATCGCCTCCGCCATGTTTGCATTAGTTTTGACATAACATGAAACGACGCACAGAGGGGCAGAGGCGGGAAAAATCATTTTCCGAAAGTGAATTTTTTGATAGGCTAGTGCTTTAACACTTTCCGATGAAAAAATGTTTACGGTGTATAAATACCACTTAAATTTGAGAAATCGTATATTTTGCAAAAATTACAACCATTTTTCAAAAAATTTCTTAACTCAGAGGTTCGTTTCTAATATTATTTACCGTAATCTTGTTTTTGTGTATGTACTTGAGTATCATATAAATTTTAGCTGCCTATTCTTACCTATCTGAGCGTAACACTGTTTTAAGGACCAAAAAGGAAACACCTTCCTTTAAGTGATGAAGCCAAGCTATTATTAATTTGAATTTTCTTCTATTTACAAAAATTGAAATAATTGTTCTTCAAAAAATTTATTGTTATTACTTTTATGTTTTATTTAAAGAAGTTCCTATATGTTTTATCAATTAATGTTTTTAATTTTTTATAATAATATATTTATTGGTTTTTAAGTTACATACTTTATACCAAAGGTTGGTAACATTCCGTGGTGAATAATAATAATAATACTAATAATAATAATAATAGCGTTGAAATGAATTGTAGGTCTTAATGTTCCAGGTTTTTATTTTGTTGCATACAAAACGTAATTGAACATTTCGGGCAAAAATTATCCCATCATCAGCTATAATACATATTTAAACAGTCAGAAAAATAAAAAAATATTACAAAGTTTTCAACTCACCAATAAAATTTGTAGAAAGTTAAATGTAAAACCAAAATGGAACAATATATTTTGGTTTTACATTTTACAGGAATATTTATACTTGATAATTCCTGGACTCATTGATAATCGCAGCAAGAGCGATGAAAAAAACAGATGCAATGTCCATGGCGACAGGAGAAGCTCTGCCAAAAATGTGTGAAAATTATAAAAATTAGCGCCGAACTTGAGTATAAATCGAAGATAAATATAAATTATGTATTATTGAAAATTAATGAAATTCGTTAAATGTTGTACATTGTTTTTGAAATCAGTTTGAAAAATTTAACTATTGTTGTTATTTAATTGCATATAACAAGTTTCATATAGTAAACGTGTGTTCTTAAATTTTGATTTTTCTAAAAATTTTGTGTTATCGAAATCGGCACTATGATCTGGGTTATTTTTACCTGAATGATATAGATGCTGGTATATTCTCTTTTTCAAGTGTTTCACACATTTTTAGCAGAGCTTCTCCTGTCGCCATGCAGATTGCATCTGTTTTGTACATCGCTCTTGTTGCGATTATCAATGAAACCTGCAATTATCAAGTATAAATATTCCTGTATAATGTAAAACGAAAATATATTGTTCCATTTTGGTTTTACATGTAACTTTCTACAAATTTTATTGGTGAGTTGAAAACTTTGTAATATTTTTTTATTTTTCTGACTGTTTATATTATAGCTGATGATGGGCTAATTTTTGTCCGAAACGTTCAATTACGTTTTGTATGTAACGAAATGAAAACCTGGAACATATATAGTCATTCATACTGTTCAGACGTCTTAAAGTTGTGTACAAAAGTGGTAGTACTCGTAACATCCGCACTATGCTCTCCGAAGGCGCCACCTATATTCCGCAGGTGCCTGACGAACGCAGGGGATCGCATATTCTGATACCAATTTTATTTCAACTTATTTATTATTATCTATTATCAACTTTGCTTTTTATTGCAATATTCTGGAGAATAAAACATTTTAAATTTGTATTTTTTATTTCATACGTGTATAGAATAATGCATAATTATTTTTTCACAAAATTTGTAAATATTTTTAAAACATCATATTACAAATCAAAGCAATAAATATCTCAAACAGAAATCAAAAAATTGATGGATCCAAAAATATGTATTAAAAATATATAAATTATAATTATAGTAAAATATGCATTATAAACCAAAAATCAGGTCAATATAAAAATAACATAGTTTAATATTTATGGGGTAAATAAAAATTTGTTAAGGTTCCATTAATAAACTTAGCAATATATTTTACAGAACTACTAATATGTTCTTTGGGCATCTTTAAAGCACTAACAAACATTTCTTACAACACAACTAATAAATAATTCTATAAAATTTTAATATTGAAACTAAAGAATGGAGTAAAATTACCTGTGGAATGGAAAAACCATTTAGCAATACACTTTAATCTTTGTCATAAGGCCGTTACCCTTGAAGTAATAATTTAGAACTAGAATAGTTCTCAAAAAATTGCCAGATATATATATATATATATATATATATATATATATATATATATATATATATATATATATATATCGTTTTTTCTAAAAAAAATATGTATACATTTGATATACATTTCGCATATGTTTCGAACTTATAGTTATTATTTGTATTTACTATTATTATATCATTATTGTGTAGCAGAGTAAAATGTAAAAACCAAATTTAATGATATTCCTTTAATTTTTATGGGGTCTCGTGGCCGTGTGCCTGAGTGTCTGGTCGCGAATCTGGGGACCCGGGTTCGATCCCGACCGACGCCAAAAATTACATCGAATTTTAATGGCACAAAATTGATCCCTGTGATGCACTCTCCACGCCAGCTATGAGTGCCCGTGAGGTGACGCCTGGTAAGCGCCCACACGGTACAAATATTCCATCATTACCGATATCTGTATACAAAGCAGATTGGCACACCCAGCAATGGGTAATATGCCGTGATGAAATATTTATTTATTTATTTGTAATTACGTATAAACTATTATTATTAAAAGATAACGTGGCTGGATGCGTTAAATGACCTGTAGTGATTCTGACGAGCTGACTTCGAATCTAATTTTTAAATAACTTTTAGGGCGCGAATAAAAACACACCCAGTAATGGGTAATAATCTGCGATGGTATACGTATAAAATCAGACATTAAATAAAGTGACTCTGAAGTAATTAATAAAAAAATATTTAACATACATATTTTCAAATGTCTATAATGCAAAAGCAACATATTCAAAAAACCTTATGTGCGTTAGGTATATGAGTGAATCAAAAGAATTTACCTTACTCAAATACAAGTGCATATTTGTAAAATTCAATACGATGTGAGGTGCGACATAAATAAAGCAACATATTTACTTAAAAAAAAACAATAACAGTTTATGAAAGAAACTAACTTATATAAAAATAAACAATGCTAAATATTTAATACTTTATACTATACAATAGTCTTTATTATTTATAACAACTTGAATTCGTCATGGCATTGATGATTATGTAGTATGTATTTATGCATCCGTTATATTTATAAATAATTGTTTAAAGTTATGAATATTAACCCTAGTAATATTTTCAACGATTTCCCACAATTTTCAATATAAATTAAAATACGGGGACTGTTTGCGAATTTTAAATATATTTTCAATTCGGCTGATTACTTATTTTTTTCATACCAAAAGATCGCGATTTAAATTTTTTAATTTGGTTCATGACTAACACTTCAATTCACATGAATGTACAGTGGCGTAGCCAGAAAAATTTGACAGGGGGGGTTTTAGGATAATAAATTTTAAATAAATATGAGGTTAAGTAGGCTTAATAACAACAATCAACAAAAACAATATTTTTATAAATATAATTTTTATTAGTAGGCAATTTTTTTTTAATCAATAGGTAAATAACAACAATGCTAAATTATGCAGTGGATTTCAAATCACTCACCTAAATATGTTTATACAAACCGCAGTATAAATACATGAAAAGTTGTAGTTGTAACACTAATAAATTAAATTAACGTAGGTATTCTACTCAAGAACAAGAACATAGCGCATGAGATTCACTGTTAGCTGTTGGTAAATTTCGATATAGCTCGGCATTTTCACGAGGACATCGCGTGAAAGGGCATCTGTAGGCTGCAGACTGTAGCTAATAATTGCGTGTAAACAGATTTCTACAAAAATTAATATTCTTTTACAATGTTATTAAGAGAGTTGGTGTGAGTCAGTTGAGATGGTTTGGGCATGTGGAGAGAATGGCAAGTGAACGGCTTGTTAAGAGTATATATCTTGGTGAAGTTGAAGGTTTTCGATTGCTTGGCCAACCAGTGTGTAAGTGGATGTATGTGGTTGGTAGGGTGCTTAAATAGAGAAAGTTTCCAAGTAATGCCGGATTCATGCATCATTTTTCATTTAAATTTAATTTAATTTAATTTAAATTTTAAAGATAAATGTATGTTTTCATATGTATTCATTCACGCATCCATTTAATTTAATTTTCATTTATCATTTAATTTAATTTAATTTATCAGATGGTTATCTGCCATCTTTTGGAATTAAAAGATAAATTTCGTGCATACTGCGCATGCGTTTAACTGGAATTTCGAAGTCTATTTCCAAATATGATTTTATTGTAGTTAATAAAGTCATAGTATGTAGTATATCATTGTCATTAATATTCGTAGTGGTAAACATATCCATTTTTTCCAATTATTATCAATCAACTAACCTCAATACATACACAAAAAATGACATTTGACATTCAAAGACATCTGATTATGTATTGTACGCATGTGTGTATTTAATTTATTTTGGATTGCATGAATGCTACATTTAAAAAAGATAAATAGAAAATAAATTAAATTAAATTATAAATTAAAAATGCTGCATGAATCCGGCATAAGAAGAGAAGAAGAGCATGTATGAATGCGATTATGAGTGTGGCCGGGGCGAAAGAAGTGTGCTTAGATAGGAATCTGTGGCGAAGGATGATTGTTGCGTAACTATTATTGTGATCCGGATGCGATATTTCGCTACCGAAAATCGGTCACTTTATTATGTTTAAGAGTAAGGATTTGTTGTATGATGTTGATGTTCTTATTGTTTCCGGGTTTGTGCGAACCCACTAAGTGGGACACGCGTGATTTATGTATGTATGTATGTATGTATGAAAATTAATTATTTTTTATTTCAGATCATATTATACATGAACAACAAACGAGTATATTTTTAAATTAGTGTTAAAAGCGGCCTACCATGGTCTCAAAGGGGAGGTTCTGACCCCTAAAACCCCCCCTATGGCTACGCCACTGTGAATGTAATATGTATTTTAAAAAGGCAAACCGCTCATCAGAAACACTCGTAAGATATGATTTGAAATATAATTTTGTGGCGAATTCAAATCGCAATATTGTAGGTATCTTTAATTACTGTAGGAATGGTTGATACAAAAATGAGAAATGAACCGATATGAAGGTGTTCCAAAAATTAGAGAAATTTATGAATGGAAGTGTTTGATACGAGTAAATCACTAATCGGCATAATCGTGTAATACATAATATGAAAGAAAATTTCATACCTATTTTAAATTTCTGCGTTATTCTAATTTAGCCATCTGATCTAAGAGGATTAAAAAATAAGTAATAAGTCAATTTGAAATGTGTTTACAACTCGCGACGTTGACAAAATTACTGCAAGGAATAATAATCAAAATTCTAAGCAATTAGCTATAAATATAACGGATGCATGGAAATTATATAGTAAATCATCGAAAATATATTTTATTGAATGCCACGAGGAATGCTACGTGTTATAAACAATAAAAACTACTTAATGTTTATATATTCGTTCTATCTCATATCCGTATTCAAATTCATAAATAATACTAGTGAATTTTAAGATGTAAGATACTTTTAAATTACTTATATAAAGTAAGGTGTTTTAAATGTGGAACATAAAATGGAACGGAGATTAATTTAATTTTATAAAGAATGCATTCTGGTCGAAATTATTTTAGGGAGAATTAGGAAAAATAAAAAATGTAAAGACCCTCAATATAATCCAAGCTCAAAAAAGGTACTTATACATGTACAGTTCCGCAATAGCCCTACATTACCATAATACTGGACATAAATTCCAGAGCTCCGATGTTAAATGTATCAAAAAATGTAATAACAGTCGAAAATTAATAACATTGGAAGCCATAGAAATGCAGAAAAATTCCAAAATCTTGTTAAACACAGATATGTCACCGTTAGAAAATCCCCTTCTCAAGTTTGTCAACACCAACCCCCACCCACCCCTATTATAATTTGTTTATTCTAACCCAACTTGTTTTGCAATTGGCTACTAGAATCCCCACCTATAATTTGTTTGTATATTTAAACCCCAGACAACGATGTATTTGTCAGTACAACTGAGGATGACTGCTTGGCAGTCGAAATGTACATTTTGCGAAAATAAATAATTTGTGAAGAAAAGACTCGTGTTTATTATCTTAATTTACAACTTCACACAACTCCATACATTCTTATATTTTTATAAATTTATGTATATGAAATATTTCACACTATTCTCCGGTTCTCCAGCTGCTTAGTTTTACGTTTCTGCTGCGACCGCGCTATTTTTAACTCGGGAAATTAGTTTTGACCATAGAGGATAGTGAATTTGTGACGCACCTCTTGCAACAAAACGCTGAACTACTTTTACATGGTCGTATACGGGCAATTTTTTGTCAAGTTAATCTCAAATACTACATAATATTGTGTTATTCAAAAGTGAAATGTATCTGAAGTTCTTAATTTGTAAAGATTGTATTAAAGTAAATTTTAATCCAAAACGATTTAAAGTTGTAAAAAATATTATTATTACTTATATAATAATAAATTTAAAAATGTTATTTTATATTCGTTACAATCTATGTTTAATATAATTGCCATAAACCAAAAATTGTTCAAATCGGTTGAGCTGTTTTTGAAACTCCTTCGACAAAGTCTTCTGGGGAAATTTGTACACAACCTTAACTCTGTGCTTATTTGAATTGCAGTTTTTAATAGTTAATTCTTTATTTAATTATAATTTTTTGTGATCAAGTTGGAGTATACAATGCATCCTATCCACATATATGTGTTTAAATTCAGGAAAAGGCTCTGTTTAATAGATATTTGACAATAATATCAGTGATAGTGAGTGCATTTTAATATTTTTTAAGACAGTGCAAAATCGTAAACATGTCACAACTCTTAATTACACCTACAGAATCGGTCGTTTACCTATAACTAACCAAATAAATTATTATAAACAAATCGCAGCATCAACGGCAATTATCACGATGGTCAATATCAATTCATGTACGAAATGTAAAAGCAACTTGAACCGAAATAACCCCGGATTGGCTTGCGCGCGCTGTAAACTGTATTATCATTATTCCTGTACCACAATCACTCCTGATGAAAAGAATTCTCTAAATACAACCGTTCCTTCATGGATATGTCCGTATTGCAAATCCGGTGTGCCACCAATGAAACAATCGACATCGACTAACTCGAATCAACCGACTGTTGCAGATCTATTAAATGCCATAAATGAGTTTAAAAACTTCAGTCGAATTTTATTGCAACAAAATCGACGATTTCGAAAAAAAATTAAATGTCATTTCAGACAAAATTCAAATAGTCGATAAACTAAAAAACGAATGTGATATACTAAAGTCTAAAGTGAATGAGTTGGAGCAACGTTTGCGACTCAATAATATTGAAATCGTTGGCATCCCTGAGAAACAGTCTGAGAATCTCCTTAATATTGTTAGCAATATCAGTAAAATAGTTGATTATCCAATTCCTTGGTTTGTTTTTATCAAAATCAAACCAAGGAATATTATCGTTAGGTTCATATCGAGAATTAAAAGAGACAATTTTATTTCTTCGGCACGAAAAATAAAAAAAATTACACTCATCACAACTAAATTTCACAAAAAATAATAGAATCTTCGTATATGATCATAAAAGTCCATATAATAAAAATATTTTAAGACAAGTAAAAATTAAAGCAAAAGAAAATAATTACAAATTTACGTGGGTAAAATCAGCTAAAATTTTGTGCGTAAAAGCGAAACATCGTCCATTCTAATAATAAACATATATATTTTCTTAAATGGGATGGTATATATTTTTAGACCCATTCGATAGAGTATTTTTTTCTGAATTCGACCATGTAATCATTTTATATCGTTACATAATAAAAATATTTTAAAAAAATGAATTAAAATTGATACAAATTTGATTTTTATAGTTATTTTTCATCAGGCTGCGTATGAAAAATAATAACTGCTATCTGTCATTTTGAATTATTTGGGATGGAAATCAAATAGAACTATTTATAAAGTTATTAAAAAGTATTTATGTTTCGTTTTATTTTTTTCGTACATGGCCTAGTGAAAAATAACTATAAAAATCAAATTTATCTAAATTTTAAATGAATGTTTTTCAATATTTTTGTGATAAAAGGATAGGTATAAAATGATTACATGATCGAATTCAGAAAAAAATACTCTATCGAATGGATCTAAATATATATATATATATATACCATCCCATTTAAGAAAATATAACGATGTTATGTTATAGTTTGAGAACCACTGGTATAAAAAAAATCTTCAATAAGTAAATGTCTCCCCTCAATCTACTACTTTTATTTGTGATTTTCTTCTATTCCCAATAATAAAGAAAATAATCGAGCTGATCACTTTTGCTGAAACATCTGTATATCAAATATACAGTTTTTATCTAGTTTTTCATACTTTAAAATAGAATAAATTAATAAGTACCAATCCATCAAGTAATCCAGAAAAATAAAGGACTGCTGAAAATTTTGTATTTCTCTACACTTCCATTCACGCCACATAGTAGTACTTCAGTGAAACTCCAATAGATGACTCTAAACAGATTAACGATTTATTTCGTAAAATAAATAATTATTCACGAAACGATTCATTTTTAGATAAAATTTATTTGAAACAATTTCATTAGAATTAAAAATTGTAAGGTGTAAGGAAAAACATACTAACTATATATATATATTGTCTAAGCGAAGTGCTAATCCATATCATTTCGCCCTCTCCGCTCTCCTGAGTTATTTACCCAAATGTCATTTGGTTTAATACTGTGATCATGCAATGTTAGTATATTTATTTGGTTGTGTTTGTAATAATTCAGTAGTTTATAAATAATTTGTTTTTAGTGTTGGTATTATATTATATTTTGTAGTGTCTTGTGTACTTAATTTTAATTGTTATGAGGTTATGTTGTAAACATTATTTTTTTTGATAATGTTTGTTTATATTGATATCGTTATTATTATCTGTTGTTGTTAGTTTTGTAAAAATGAGTAAACCTGAAAGCCCACGTCCAAAAAAAACTGACACTGATGGAGCCAGAAAGTATCAAAGTAGAGAAGAATATATGCGTGATTTGGAAACATGGGTCTCTCAAGCTCGAATGTGGCAAAATATCTCCTCTTGTTTTCCGTATTATTTAATGTTCAACAGTGCTTTACAATCCAGTTCGACACTCATTACTAACACAATTACAGTAGTTGAGGCACCAGCATTTCCTGGTAGGTTTCCAACACCTGTGGGCTTAGTTTATGTTTTAGTTTATAATTTGTAGGTCTCTCTACCAATGAAGCTTACGAATTTGTGATACCTCCAGTTTGGAAGCGATTGTTAGCTGAAGCAGTGGATTTTGTGATTTTATTTCTAGTTAAACTTGTGTTGACGTTGCTTGCTTTGGAACTCATTGATACATCGTAAGTAGAACATTTCATTGTCGTCTTATGACTAAAGCAACGACTCTTGGTTATGAAAACACTGGGGTCCCAGGCTCAAATCTCAATGATCTCATAAGTTCATCTACTTTGTAATTGTGATTTTATCTTTTTGAGTTGTCATACCAACATTGCTGCTAAATATGCTAAACTTTATTTTTTAGAGATTGGACGTTTCTAAAAGAAGATGTGATAGCTAATTTAGCAGATATTCATTTAGGAGCCGAAATAACAACTGGAATATTGATTTTGGAAGGAATACATCGAATTGTTGTATGTGCTTATGAGGTAATTACGTTGTCATATCTACAAAATTGTACATTCAACAAGATAAGAGAATATATGTATATTTGTAATCACGGCTTATCTATATTTTATTATATTTTGTTTCGTATTTTTTTCACAAAATTGTTTGTTTTTATAGCACAAATTTTGCTTAATTTACAATTTTTTTCTCAATCCTACCCAATAGGTGGGGGGGGGCTTAGGACTGAACATAGAGGTTTAACATGTGATTTTAATTTTATGCAATGTCATGTTTTCCTGTTCATTTTATGATAAACACTGTAGAGCTGCATACAAAACTGTTTTTACATTTTTTTATTATTTGGTTGGTTTCTTAACAATTTAAAAAAAAAAATGAAAATTTCTCTCAATTACTAGAGCCATGACTTACTCCAGTATGAATTAAATATTTAAACAATATTATTTTTTAACAGTAAATTAAATAATGAATGTTTATTATAGCATACATAAAAAACGGTTTGTTTTTATTTAATTTATAAGTTTATAAATAATATATGAAATCCAAAAAAAGAAGAAAAATACCATGGCTATTGCTACTAATTAACAGATATTTAATTTATTTAATAAAATTTGAAGAAATCAAATATATAATCAGTAACTCAAATTTTGTTGAGGCGGTGGGGGGGGTCTTGTTTTTTAAGTATGAATCAGAGCAATATTTTGGTTTTCAATTGCAAGATTAAAATTCTTCAACGTAAAATGGAGGTGGGGGATAAGAAATTGTCCAAATATTGTGGGAGAGGCAACTGCTCACCCTTGCCTCTGCTAAATTCCGCCACTGTACATAATAGAAAATGTAAAAACATTTTTTTATGAACAGGAAAGCAGGAAATTTCATAAAACTCACATATTCCCAAGTTCACCCCTAACTGGCACCACATGGTAGCAGTTTTAATAAATACACTTAACACGCGTACTGGAATACGTCATCAAGAAATAATTTAGCCATTTCTGTAACACCGCAGTAAGACATAATGTGGTGACATTAAGTACATTTGGTTGATTGTGTTGAGACCGCGTATAGCTAAATTATTTTTTGATAACGTATTCCAGTAAGCGTGTCTTGTATTTAGTAAAATTGCCACCCGGCATAAGTGTATTCATGCGACAATGTCGTACGATCCCATAATTCGTCTATAAGTTTGCTTAATATATACAAGATGTTTCATGTTCATTTTTTACTATGCCAAATAAACATTATTATTATTAATAATAGTTCAAGGCTTCAGAGTATGAATTCTAGATACCAAAAAAAATCACAATAAACAATGGTACCGTAATGCTTTCTAACACATATACTGAAGTTTTCATAAAACCAGGAAATAATAGGCGAGTTATTATTTTTTTTTATTGGGCCATAAATACTCTTAGAGCAAGTGTTCAAAATGGAATCCATTGCATTCAATAAATAACTATATTAAATTATTAAAAAGCTTTCAGAATTCATTATTAAAAATAAAAAAATATCGTCACGGCATATTACCCATTGCTGGGTGTGCCAATCTGCTTTGTACACAGATATCGGCAATGATGAAATATTTGTACCGTGCGGGCGCTTACCAGGCGTCACCTCACGGGCACTCAATGCTGGCGTGGAGAGAATCAATTTAGTGCCATTAAAATTCAAAGTAATTTTTGGCGTCGATCGGAATCGAACCCGGGTCCCCAGATTCACGACCAGATCCTCAGGCACACTGCAGTGTGTGCTGCCGAAACGTTGGGTATTCAATAATTATACAGAACATAAAGTAAAAGGTTGTACAATGAAACCTCAGTGTACGTCGTTAATCCGTTCCAGACGCTTGGATTTACACTGAACTGGACGTATACGAAACGAATTTTTCCAATAACACAAAATCACGTACAAATTCAGAGTTATAGCGCGAATTGTTTACTGATACGTAGCAACAGGCGTACTGACTGTCACGGACAATCGTAGCATTGTCTCGAAAGAGGTAAACAAGGGTAATGTCTCATCAAACTCGTGTCATATTCCAAACAAATATTGTATACCAAGCAAAAATTTTCGCATCCAAACAGGACGTACATCATGTTGCACTTATTTTAAACAGGTATACCGAGGTTCCACTGTATTATTATTTAAAAATAGAATGGCGAATGACTAAAATATTACATTTTTATCAAATACAGAAGGCTTTGCAATACTATTTTTTGAATTAGAAATATTCAAATAATATTAAATGACAGGTGTAATAATTAAATATCGGCTTGAAATGGATGGAATATTAAATTGTGTCAAATGAAATATACAAAAGGATATACAAGCATATAAGCGAACTATTTTCTGCTATTGCAGAATTATATTTCTTTTAAGATAAATCCTCGGTATCTCTGTTAGAAAGCATTTTAGCACCAATGTTTATTGGGATTTATTTCTCGTGTTGGTATTTAGAATTTATACTTCGAAGCCTTGTACAGTTACATGAAACACCCATATATACTCGTTACAAAATGTTCATTCTTTGAAACTACTATACCATATCAACAAATCTTTATCCAATCATCAACAATTTGTTCCTTATCACACAAAAATGTCATTACTCATATTATTTCCTTTTAACAATGTAAATACGTCACTAATCCTTCAATTGTACAGCACGTACGTTTTTATGCTTTTCTCTGATTTAATCAACTTACTACCATGTATCACAACAGATGTAGCATCTAATGAAAACATTCATAGTTCTCAAAGATCAGAGCGAAATCCGTACCTTTCATCACTCAGGCACTAGACTTCTAATTTCCTGATAAATGTGTTATACATTTTGTTAACCTTTTGTGAGCAAAATTATTTCTTTTTAGTTTAACCTATATCCACCTCAGTTTTAGAGCACAAAATTGTACATTTTCGTTTTTTTTTTTTTAATTACGCCTTTGTTGACCAAGTGAACTTAATTTGAAGACGTATTACAAATAGATCTAGTATTTGTCAGTTAAGTCGATATTCATTTTTTGAAACAACACATTTTAAATTTAAAAATTTTGGTATCAATTTAAATGAAAAAAGCGAATTGTATTTTTTTTCAATTTGCATATATTGTAGGTATACTGGCTGTGCGGAAACGAAGAAATCCGATTTGGGTGTGCAACCCCTGGTAAATCCTTACTGGGTATAACAGTCATAGTGGCAACAAAAGTTCGTCCATCCGAATTACGAAACAACCGCCCAACAATTCTCGTCTTTCCTGCCAAGGATTTAGGATTCCTTATAGCGTTTGGAAGATCCTTTGTGAAAAACTTTATCCTAGCTGTTATGTTCCCGTTCTGTTTTGCATTTTTTATGTTCCAATTTAATCGTACTGGTTACGATATTATTTGTAACACAATAGTGGTCGAGTACGACCCGAATCCCCCGAAGAGAAACTTTGTAGTATAGTAAGAGCTAATTTATTTTCGAGGGCATGGGGCCAATTCCAAACATAAAGATATTTTTTTATCTTTACGTGAGCTAAATTTAAATCCATATTTCCAAATACTATGCCAAAATCAAAATACTAATATAGTATTTCATTCTTCAGTTACCAATTGGTTTAACAGTAAATATAAATTATCTGTGAACTATTTATACACTAGACTAAAGCAAAATTCATATAAGTTTGTAAATATTTGTAAAATTGTTTGAAATTCCAAAAAAAAATTGTTTGTATATAACTTTTTGTTCAAAAATAAATCAAGTACATATAATTTATTAATCATTTGTTTTATTTTCCATTCTTTATCTCTATACTATTTTGTTTCAGTACACCGATGGCCGCAAATTTAGTTTATTTGATCCACATACTAATGGTACAGTGGATAGATTATATTATGGAGAGAAGCCACAATATAATATATAGGTAGAGACTTAAGGCAAGCACGCTGTAAATGTAATCTAAAGGCTATAAAATGACTTCGGCAGTAAACCGTCAATTCATGTCTCGTAACCTGTCAAATATATGTGAATTGGTCAAAGAATTTTATTGTACTACAGTATTTTTAGACCTTATAAGCCCAAGAAAAATTCCATATAAAATTAAAAATAGTATATTATGTTATTAGGAGTAGAAAGCGGTCTTTTTGTGTTGAATCCAGCTATTGCGGCCGAGGCGCTAGCCGAGGCCAGGCAAGCTGGGTAAAACACAAAAAGGGCGTTCTGCTCCGAATAACATATACTATTTTTTCTTCAAGTGTTTCAAAGAAAACTGGGGATTTTTTATATTTTTCTGGAGTTGTTTTAATTATAGAGTTTGCAATTTCAGCCATAGTTGGCTGTGTACACTACAAAACACAAACGATACAACTGTCAAATAACAATTTTTCAATATGGTTTGCGTTGCTGTGACGACTGCTGCCGCCAGCGGTGAACTAAGAAGCTAACATTTTTTTACTAGTACAATAATGAACAACATTGTTGTACTAGTAATAAAATGAATATCTTCTATAGTGTGTGTATAGTAGCATAATATGAATATTATTGTACACTTGAAGAAAAAAATACTTTTCAACACTGATATAATATTATAACATATATTTATTTGGGTGAAGTGTAAAAATCAAATAATTATTATTAATTAAAATAAATGTTTATTAAACGATAAATAATTAAGTTAAATATAAAAATAACAATTACTATGATTAAATAAAAATGAAATATTATTTAAGAATAAGAATATTATTAACACAACACTAGGATTATTTATTTAAACAGTAACATAAGAATATTTTTTACGGGACATTTATTTCACCATTCAACTGTCTGAACTCCACTGACCAACTCTCTCCAGTCACTGAACTCGTGAACTTTATACTGGGCTCAACTGAACTGACTGCTTGCACAGAGCTGCGTCGCATTTATATCTCTTCATTATTCTAGAACATTCCAGTATATTTCCAGTTATGTTTCAGAACAATAGAACAAAAGGATCAGGTGAGCGAGAATAATGAAGCTTATCTTCCTCATCTGTTTACGATCGCGTCAACCGCCTGGGGCTTACGGCAATTATGTTATCGCCATCCGAGAAACGTTTATGTTCTAGAAGCGTTCGCCCAGTGGTGTCGGTTGCGAGCTTGCTAGACTCAGTGGCATCGGCTGCGCACGCTGCAGTATAATTAATATTTAACGTCTCTGAATCTATATAATTACCTACACTAAAACTAAGCGATTTTGTCTATCGGATATGTATCAAATATGAAATGTATTTTTTTTCAATGTTCAATATTTTTTATACTCTGAATTTAAAAAATAATATACTTTTATAATTCGTATATTTTATCACTGCATTTGTTAGATTTTAAATATAGGTATATTCCGCGTTTTATCAACGAAACCATTAATGTACTTTTAAAATCGTCGTCATAAAACGATGAAATGTCTCTCCATTACGTTTACAAAGAAACCCAAAATATTACCCGCAATAAATATAAAAACGATCACAGGTTGTAAACAAAAATTTCCCTTTGTCGTTAAGCAGTGTATTTGATATTAATCGCAGCAAATAATAATGATAAAACATCTTCAATAAATGCATTCATAGGATAAGTTTAATGACATAATAGTATATTTGTACAACCCTGGGTCTTGTCTTGGTACAAATTATTTTATACACTAAAAGTAATTCGAGATAACGGTGCTAAGAGATTGCTCTGTGTTTTATAATTCAGGGTACCTAATATGCCTAAAAAATAAAAGTAATAAATAAGCGAGATGCATCGTAGATATTAGATATTCAACCTCTACTTTAAATTGTTTGAATTGTAGAAACATCTCACAATAAGTGAAGAAGTAATGTAAGGCTCAATCTGTACTAAAAAACAATCAAGTGTCAAAATTTTTCTGTTCATTATAATTATAGAGATAAATTGTAGAGATATACCACCATTCCCCTACACAACACTTTTTTATGTAGAGATATATAAAACCATTTAGTAGTTAATGGAGACAATTATGTTATTTGTTTAATCAAAAAGACTAGAGACCCTTTTTCTACGTAACGTAGTGCACGTTGTAGAGATATATATACGTGTAGTGTTTAGCGGCGATGAATGACAATAAATTTGTATCGAAAAGAACACAAATTTTCAAAATTAAAGAAGCCTTAAATAGTTTTTTTTTAAAAAAGTGTAACCTTTTTCTATAAAATATTGTATATACATTAAAGAAATACGTGTTGCAAATGATAAATTATAGGTGGCAACATACATAACGTTATGTTTGCATTACAAAAAGTGTCAATATTTCGAAAGTATTAAAAGAACTTAAATTATGTTTTCAAAGTCAACATACTCCTCTGCGTTTCGATTGCTCTCGAATGTAAGTGATTTATTCCGCAGTATGTAGCATATTGTTCAATATTTTTTATGTGTTGTATTTTTAGCAATGATTGCTTTGCTGTGCTAGTTGAAAAGAGGAGGGAAACCAAACGAAACGCTTACGAGAACGTGACCATATCGCGCAGCTGTGCGACAGTGCTGCCAAGCAAAGGAGTGGTCGTGCGTTGTGGTCGTTGACTGCCTTCCTCGCTGCCGTGGCTCTTTCTGTCACTTTTGTCTATTCATGTATTTTACTGTGATACAAGTATTGTCGGTACTGTAAAATTTTCACTAGTTTTTATTCATAACCATGTCTACGTCTGGTGACTTCGGCAACCCTCTTCGGAAGTTTAAATTAGTGTTTCTTGGAGAGCAGAGTGGTATGTTAGAATTTATTTATGACAAGCCGTGTATATTTAACGAATTTGTGCATATACGGTTTGATGTTATCATTTTTGCTGATTTGTGCATGATGTATCAGTTCAATTTTGTTATTGACTATTCAGAATCATTGTGAATAGTGTGTGTAGGTGCTCCGATTTTGACACCTACATAACGGAATATAGTTTTGTGTTTATTACAATGAAATATGGTGTATTGTTTGTAATAATGTAGTTTTTTTAACTTCCAGTTGGCAAAACATCCCTTATTACAAGGTTTATGTATGATAGTTTCGATAACACCTATCAGGTAAGTTATTTTGTCTTTATTTTGGAGGGTTAATTAGTGCTTTCTTACGATTCTTTAATTTCTTCCTATACTACTTTCTTTTCATAGCCTCTTACTTTTGCCAATTTTAACACTTAACATGATTTGTTGTGTTGCTGTCACTTTCATTTTTCGTAATTAATTCCGAGATATTCGTAATCGTTATCGATGTGGTGTAATTTTTAATTACCTATGATTCACCCTAAAAAGGGAAGGAACAGGTGTCTGTTATGATATCTAGGTGCTATCTTGAGAACTATTGATATATTTGTATTGGAAAATGGAGGGGGAATTTACTCGTATGTAAGGTCAGGGTGGAAGATATTTGTCTCTTGGCTTATAAATAATGTACATATTTTGTTCCCTGGTATTTCGTACATTATATATTTATTGCAAAACCTACGAAGTATAAACGTTTATGAAAGTCGATGTTTGTAAAGCTTCTTACCGTTACATATATTTAGAAAATTAAATGTTATCATTTATCATAAAGCCATAAAGTGATAATATATGTTAGATCAATTTGTTTAACTTCTTTGAATTTGTTTACAATAATTCAATCAAATCATGTTTATTAATCAAGAATCATGAATTTAAAAACATACTGATGCAAATCTTTTTTACATTATTTAATTGATTTAACTATTTAAAGCAAACAAATGTTATTTTTAGTCATGGTTTGTAGTGTACTGTTTAAAAAATTGCACAAGGATTACACACAAATTATTGCGTAAATCTTTTTCATTATGTAAAAATTGTAAATACTGTATTTGTTCTGTCGCTGTATATTATATTGTGTTTGAGGGCTTATTACCCTTTTGTTACAATTTTATTTCTTATAAACAGAATTTAAATTGTTATGTAAACTGCAATAAATCTTGTGTCCCAGAAATGTTATTATTTTATCACTATATGTGTGCGTATATTACCTAAAAAGACCACCATATATTTCTTTGTTATTCGTGTTAATTATTAATAAATTTCCGTCATTAATTTTTAATGAAGCTTTCGATAAAATTTACGTTTTCGTTTTATTGCTTGAGATAAGTAAATATCTATAATAAAATAAGTAATCGTAAAATCGTCCTACTTAAAATCGATTTGTTCTCATAGTAACATAACTTCAAAATTATTTGTATTTGACTATCCACATCTTGCGTGGTTGTTTTTATCAGGTTAAATAAACTTCCAAAGTCAAATACATTTATCTGAGTATTGTTATGATTATGTTTCAGGCAACTATTGGAATTGACTTTTTGTCGAAAACTATGTATTTAGAAGATCGGACTGTTCGGCTGCAATTATGGGACACGGCCGGACAAGAAAGGTTTCGTTCCTTGATTCCTTCGTACATTCGGGATTCCACTGTAGCTGTCGTAGTTTACGACATTACTAGTAAGAATTATTATAAATATATCATCACGGCTTTTTATACATTGCTTGGTATATGTATATTAGTTTTCTTGAAGCGAATAAAAAAATGTACTGAAATAATCGTTATCAAAAAGGATTTGACAAGTTGTTCCCCTTAAATGTATACAATGCTGGTTGCATTAGAGTAACTTTGTTGCTGTCATGGTAACATTGATAATCAAAGGTTGTTGTACAGATTAACGACATTTCACATTACATATTTTTTTCGGTTGAATTCGAAAAGATAATCTTGCTCCTTCTTAATATCAATGTCCTTCTTTAAAATTGTAAAATGTTCAAAAGTATAATTGGTATGTTATAGACGCAAATTCTTTTCATCAAACGTCAAAATGGATCGACGACGTGAGAACAGAACGCGGTAGTGACGTCATCATCATGTTAGTAGGTAATAAAACAGATTTGTCAGATAAAAGACAAGTCAGCACCGAAGAAGGCGAAAGAAAAGCCAAAGAACTCAACGTTATGTTTATCGAAACCAGCGCTAAAGCGGGCTACAATGTTAAACAGGTACATACGATAAAATAATTATGATTAAGTTATCTCCTTAAGTGTTCTTTAAATTACAATTCCATTCATTATATAAAATCTTTCTAGATATATTATTTATATTGTTTTTCGAAAAATGTGCCATATTTTTATCTGTTCTACATTCTACATATAAAATAATTCTTTTATGCATTGTATTTTAAACGAGGGAAATATTCGTCTGTTCTCTTTAATAACAACATTGTACATTAATAAGTTTGACACTATTCACTGCAAAATACAATAATTCACTTTTATATTTTGAGCGAATTATAATACTTCGTAAATAATCGTTCCGTCTTCGTCTTAGATTATAATGTGACTTGTTTCAACTTGTTAATTGTTCTATTTTTCCAAAAAAAAAAAAAAAATGCTTTACTCTTGTCGATTTTATATATTATGAGAAACAATATGGTATCATTTTTTTCGGGTTTTAAAATCTTGTTTTATATGTTATTTTCGCGTAGGCGACTTGTAATTCTTTATTTGTTGAACAGGTTTCAACATATATAAATCATTTAACATTTCACTTTAAATAACATTGGAAAAATTGGTATTCGTATAGTTAGTTTTCTCGTGTTAAAATTACTGAAACGGCGATATTTTTCAAAAACATATTTCTGAAATGGTATTCATTTGCTCTTTTGGTGTACTGTTACGTTTGATGCTATGTTTGATATCTGCTTTAAATGTTTTAATGTTTTTTCTTTGTACCGAATCATATACAAAGTGTTACGGATACGGGGAATAGAAAAAAAAAACATTCAAATAAAAGTTTTAGTAGGTATACCAAGGGGGACATTCACAAAAAAAAATTAGTGGTTTTCAAACTATAACATAAAGTTATATTTTTTAAAATGGGATGGTATATATTTTTTAGGCTCATTCGATGGAGTATTTCTGTCTGAATTCAACCATGTAATCATTTCATATCCTTAAATAACAAAAATAGAAAAATTCGATTGAAATTTAGATAAATTTTATTTTTATATTTATTTTTCTGTAGGGCTATGTATGAAAAAGAAAACGAAACAAATATTTTTTAATAACTTAATAAATAGTAACAATATGATTTATGCACTAAAGAATTCAAATTGACAGATAGCAGCTTCTGTTTTTCATACATAGAAAAATCACTATAATAAAATTTATTTAAATTTCATTTGATTTTTTCTCAATATCACCATCCTATTTAAAAGAAATATAAATTTATGGTGTAGTTTGAGAACCACTGGTTTAATTTATTTCTTTTTCAATTTTTTTGTAAATCATAATCCTCATATTTGATATATTCCATAGAATACTTTTTTAAATCGGCGTGTGTTTTAAATGCTCCTGACAAAAAAAATTGTTGAAATGTATTTGCATACAATGTTGCAGTCAAACACATCATAATTTTTTGTCATATCGTTTGCCCTTTATTTTTCGTTTAGTATATCTTCTTTATCATCTGCTTTAAATGTATCATTTCCCTCTTCTTTTTTTTTTGGTCGTAATTTTGTCGAAGCGCAGGTGTAAATAAATTAGTGTCTTAAGCTCGGGGATTGTTGTAAATAGCAATGTTTCATAAGTAGGCCGCGTGATATGCTGTATTGATTGCTGTTTGTATCTAGCTATTCAGACGTGTGGCTGCCGCTCTTCCGGGAATGGACTCCACGGAAAATAAACCACCAGAAGACAGTATCCTTTTCTTGTTGCATGAGCTGTTTAGATCTCTAGCTCTCGTTCACCATTTCATGGTTTCATTTACATTGGTGTTTTTGTTTGGGTGTTTATCGATTTGCCTCCAACCTAGGAAAGAAAGAGAAAAAGATATTTTTATTCGTACCGGAGAAATGTCGTAAGCCGGATATGTTCTGTAATTATATCATATAACTCGGATGATTTTTTCAATAAAAAAATCCTAAAATTCGCGAAATTAGGTGTTTCTCGGATACGTGATTATTTGCTTTATTATTGGAAATAGAAAAAAAAAAACATTCAATTAAAAGTTGTAGTAGATCAAGGGGGACATTCACTTATGAAGAAAGAAAAAAATGACCAGTGATTCTCAAACTATAACAAAATTATATTTTATTAAATGTGACGGTGTACATTTTTTAGGTGCATTCTATAGAGATTTTTTTACTGAATTCAACCATATAATCCTTTTATATCGTTACATAACAAAAATATTGAAAAAAATTCAATTGAAATTTAAATAAATTGTATGTTTATATTTATTTTTCAGTATATGCATTTTTCTCAAAAAAATTGACATGCAAGGGTATAAAATATTATGTCACTGAATTCAGAATAAATCGAATGAGCAAATTAAAAATATATGTTTTCATTTAAAATAAAAAAGTTAGGTTCCGTATTTTGAGAACCACTGGCCGATTTTTTTTTTAGTTTCTTTAAATTTGTCTTGTAAAATATAAATTGTTTGCCTATTTAACCCTTTGTAGCTCCAATATTTCTCGCGATAGCAATACTGGCCCATTTAAAATGAATATCCTGTATACATTATATTACTCCAAAAACGGTATTAAGTTATTTAAAAAAAAGGATTTGTGCAACCCTAACTTTCAAAATTAAAGAAGTTTAATAATATGTTAATAAAAATTGTATTACAATATTTTGTTCGTTATATTTTAGCGCTATAGCAAATTGTCTCTCCTTGTTTACCATGCTTGAGCCATAGTCTCTATGTAGGTACTGTACCCCTTTTGTAAAATTTTAATAGTTTTTTTTCTCGTAAAGTACAAATAAATAATCAATTTTAAAAAATATGGATACTGTACTTATCTAGATCATCGTATGTAAAAATCAAAATTTAATCACATACCCCATTAAATTCTTGATAAATATAGTGTGTTTAAAATTACCTTAAGGTTTAATATATATATATATATATATATATATATATATATATATATATATATATATATATATATATATATATATAAATATATAAATCCAAAGTCAGGGTTGTCGAGATTTTTTTTTAATCCTATCGTTTTGTGGCTCCAATTTTTCTTTTTTTAACAATCAATATATTTTATAAAGAATGTCCTAAGTTGGGGGCAGACCGCAATCCAACCCGTTTGTTTTATGATTTTTCCTTAATTATGTTCTTAGTGCAAGAAGTGGTATTGAAAGACACCCCGAACGAAGTAAAAGATCCAGACGGCGGTTGTGCATGCTGAGACCCTATTTTATCGTTAGCTTAGGGTGACTGATCATTCTGACACATAAAGTTGATAATTTTTATATGACTGTTTTTGAATATTTTGCAATGGAACTATATTATGTACCGGATCGTTGCAGCTTCATTTCAGCACATAATATAGTTCAGTTTGTTGCTCATCTGCACTCAATAAGAAGCTTACTATAAGAGTTACCCAGCAATATCTGTTATAGCAGCAATTTTAAATTTTTAGTCTATGTGCAATAATGCTCTTGAGCACAGCCGCACGAGAATTCATATCCTATTTATAATTTTAGTCAAAGATGTATTATATTTGTAATATTTTAAATTTTATAAGTCCTTGCGATGATACTTCTGGCGAATAAACTATATTATGTACTGAATATATGTTCTCATCGGCAGACACTGTACTTTTTTTCGACAGCTTAAATTCACATAATATAGTCCTTACTATGGTGTATATTTCATTTAGGTTAGTTTTAATAAATCTAAATCGTCGTTGGGCACTAATTTTTATATATATTGGGAACAATAAAATTCCAGTGTTTCTTGATTCTTTATTTTAGGTACATTTTATTCAATGTACATATTTTTCAATTATTTTCTTACGTTGCCAAATCTTTTGTTTGTTAAGAACTCATTGTTGAGACACGTGGATGTTGTATATTGCTTTGCAAAGCACAGCATCATCAATTTGATATTTAGGCATTTTAAAAGTATTTTATAAATATCTCGCATGTGTATACACTTACACATTATTTATTATGAATTTAGAAATTGTAATGTACAGAACTTTTAGAATTAATATATACAATTTTATTTATGGTTAAAATGAACTTAGTTGTATTTGATAAAAAGCTAATAATTATATTTGTCTGAAGAAATAGTTTTTTTTTTTTCGTCATTGGCTTGCATGCTATTGCACGGCAATTTGTTGCACCAGCATATTGCACATAATACAGGCATTCTTCGAGGTACAAACGTTCGACTTACGTTTGAAGCAACAACTAAAATGACTTCAATGTTGATGTTTTCCTTACAAAGGAATTTATACTATATACTGACAGACTAATTGACATTGAGTTGGTTAAGTGAGTTTTAAACCACACAATATATTGAATAAGAAATTGCACAAGAATTCGAAGCAAAATATTGTTTTGTAAATCAAAATTGTTTATATTATGTTGTATTCCTAAACAATAAAGGGGTGTTTCACGTAAATTAAATTTACAATTTTGGTTATTAATTGAAAGTTTAGTAATAAAAAAAAAATCTGTAATGAAAATAATGTTTGTGGTAAATTTTAAATTACGATTAAAATTTGTATCGTTTTGAAATGGTATTTGTAATCGTAGAATGACGTCAGCATTTGACATTACTATGACGAATTACCGATTTTCCAATTATTTAAGCAGTTTGGCAAAAAACAATGTTTTATACGAGTAGTACTTATTTTTAAATTTTACGGTGAGGTATCTGGCCATAATGGAATTTCAATATATGGCTCATAAAATATAAAAATGAAACATTATTTCGTAATAATGTAGTTATTTGCAATTAAATGTTTTGGAAAAGAGATATGGTGACGTCAGTATGACTAGTTTTTATTTCTATCGCTATGGCGTGTTGCTTGTCTATGTTAGTAATGTCACTATATATACTCTTTCGCCATATGTTTTAAATATTTTCTCGTATACTACAAATAATTATTGATATAATAAAAATGCGGGTATTTTATTTTTTTGCGCAGTAGCACCCCATTGCAATGATATTGTAGTTTAACTTCCAAACATAAAAAGATAGAAATGTCAACCTGATAAGCATAACTATTCTTTCGTTTACTATTCGGTTGCTGCCTATTGGTGTTTCCTGTATTATTGCATATACTTACGTCATCATGACGCGCTAGTTGATACTATACCTTTAACACGTTAACGACATATATAAGTCTATTTTCTAAGAGACCTATTGGGCACATTGAAGCTAAATGTTTTAAGTCATGTGGGTGAAACAGGAACGCAGCTATAGTGTATTTAAATACGGTGTTTAGTACGTCTGGTCCCTGGGAAATATAAAATAGCCTTGGGTTGAAAAAATATATTATTTTTAATATTATACGAGTAGTATTTATAAAAAAATCATTATTATTGAATTTTTAACTTCAAATTTGGAAATGTGACTATAAAATAAACTCTAAAAAACTGTGAACGATGTATTAGCTACGGCAATTTAAATTTAGGTTAGAATTTATTTTTTATATACTGTTTTGGTTGTATATATAATAAAAATAGTGACCCAATATCGCACACATACTATGTGATAAACTTAACATATATATATTAAATCAGACCGCGTGTACCAATTTGGTGCACATATTTTTTTTTTGTTAAAAACTTCCCAACAACTTATTATCCAAAGAAGAAATATTATTATACATAGGTGCCAACTTTTCTATTTCACAGAGGGAGGGGGCAATTTTTTTTAAATAAAAAAAAATATTCTCAGATTTTTTTATTTCATAAAATGTATAGGGATGTTTCAAGAAAAGTAATCAGCTCGATTATTTTCTTCATTCTTAGGAATAGAAGAAAATCATTATAGTTATTAACGTCATTAGGCCGATATAAAGCAAATAACAGACGCGATTGAAGTTTGTAATCGAGGGTGACATTAATATATCGAAGAATTTTTTTTTAACCAGTGGTTCTCTAATATAACATAAAGTTATATTTTCTTAAATGCCATGGTATAAATACAGGGTGTTCATTTCATTTTGTCGACTAGTGCTATTTCGAGAACTATAAGAGCTACGAGGTCGGTTAAATTAGCAAACAATTTCTATTTTACAAGACTATTTTAATTAGCATAAAAAAAATCAACCAGTGGTTCACAAACTGTGGGTACCAACTATGTTGTTTTAAATGAAACTATATTTTTTATTTGTTTATTTAATAGAGAATTTTATTCTGAATACAGTCAAATAATATTTGTATACCCCTAGATAACAATTTTTATGAGAAAAATGCATGTTTAGATTTATATCAGTTTGGCTAAAATAAGTGTGCCATGGACGATATAAATGAATGTGAAAAACAATTACTTTGAAACAAATCAGAATAAATTTCTCTATCGAATAAGCAAATAAAAAAAATAGCTGTATTTAAAATAAGTTGGTATCCAGAGTTTGTGAACCACTGGTTGAAAAAGAAATTATGCTCATTAAAATAGTCCTGTAAAATATAAATTGTTTGCTAATTTAACCGACCTCGTAGCTCTTATAGATAGAGTATTTTTTTGTAAATTCAACCATGTAATCACTTTATATCCTTACAGGACAAAAATATTGAGGAAAAAATCAATTGAAATTTAAATAAATTTTATTTTTAGATAATTTTCAGTAGACTATGTATGAAAAACAAAAACTGCTTGCTATCAGTTTGAATTATTTAGTGCATAATTCACTATTTATAAAGTTATTAACAAATATTTGTTTCGTTTTAATTTAACTCAATTCATGGCCTACTGAAATATAACTATAAAAATTAAATTTATATTTCAATTCAATATTTCTCAATATTTTTGTCATGTAAGGATACGAAGTGATTGCATGGTTGAACTCGGAAAAAATAGTCTATCGAACTACTGAAGTAGCCTAAAAAATATATACCAGTGCATTTAAGAAAATATAACTTTATGTTATAGTTTGAGAACCACTGGTGTAAAAAAAATTCTTCGATATATGAACGTTCCTGTCGGTTTTCTACAACTTTTATTTGAATGATTTTCTTGAAACAGCGTGTAAATAAAATAAAATACTGTTTAAGTACCTACATTTTTTCTTTTTATATTATTTTAATCATGTTACTCCGAAAAGTGTTTTCTTATATAAAGCTATTAGAATTTATATTTCATTTAAGCTCATTTGTAATTTTTGTATGACAATTAAGTATAGCGGCATGATTTAACCTGTCTTGAGTGTCTTGTGTCAATGTCGAATGTGAAACTAAAATGAAAATTTTGGATTTAGTGGCCATCTATAGAATAAATACTAAATGAAACCTGATTGAAATATTTTTAAATTAATGAGCTCACAGCAAAAACGCTAAAAAAATTGTATAGGGGAAGGGAGACCAAAACAAACATAGTTTAGCCCCTTCTATATTTTCTCAGAGCCCCCTCTCGCTATAATCGACGCCTATGTTATTAAACTTGCTCTTACCAAAATTCAACAAAAAAAAACTACTCTTGTCCAGGAGTAAATTTTTAAAATTTAGCCGTGGTCGTTAACGTGTTAATTAATATAAGTATAAAATTGTGTCAAAAAATATTTCAGAAGAAAAAATTGTAAAACTTGTAATTATACTAAATCTTGTACAATATAGTGTAGGTATGAAACGTACTTAACTATTACGACTTTTGTATATATTATAGTTTCACAGACTTTCTCGTTTGTACTTTGCGGACTGCTTGTAACCGTGAGATTAAAATTTACATCGTGTGATCACTTTTTCCTTAATACTGTGCAGCTGTTGATTTGCAAACGCAACCTCCTCTTCAAAATGAACAACAAGATTCTGAAGGTGGCTGCATGTGCTGAAAAAGCACACGCCATTCAATTAAATATTACACAAACTCCAGAAAAGCTAAATACTTTGTTTCTCTCTAAAGGTTACAATTGTTTACTTCAATTCTGTTTCCTATGTCCAATAGTGAACAAAATTGCTACTATAATTGTTGTAAAACGGCATTTGATAATCAAATTACTACTGTTGGGCATATATGTGTGATATTTAAAGTATGAGGGTTTTTCAGTAAAGAGTAAACAGCACTGAATAAGACATTTTCAAAATCGTAAATTAATATCTTCGTTCGTTACTTCGTTATCCATTTAATAAAAGTATTTTGATAATTTTGTAGACTCTTTTTCCTTGGATTAAAAAAAAATCGGTAACAAAAAGATACTTTTGAATAAAGAAAACGATATCTTAAAACTTGCTTGGTCTGTATGTAGAACTCGCTTTTATAATAAACACGGTACATGAAAGCGCGTTATTATATTATATTACTATTGCGTAAAACATCACTTTTAACAAAAGTTGGACAGAAGTCATAATAAAAGCGCATTCTGTATATGGACCATGTTTTGCGAGACCTCATTTTTATTACGGCTATTTTTCAACAGGAATAGGGTATATGACCAAAATTCTTTTTAATCTATCTAATTATTAATATAATTCGAGAAAACCGGCATTAAAATTTCTGTTACGTTGCCTGTACGAAGTACATAATACAATCAATAAGTGCGAAAGAGAGAGGTCTCTGTAGTCTGCATCTATTTCTTTCGATCTCGTTACTTGTATTATTTCAATACGGAATTTTTAATGCTGTTTTTCTCGTATTCTCTTAATATTTAGCAAACTTTAAAATATACGAGTATGTTTTTTTAACTGAGTATTATTAGGGTGAATTCGCCGAAGTGCGCACTACTTTGTTCAAACTGACTGCGGTTCATATTATTTTTCAAATTCTAAAATAATTAATTGTATGTTTTATGTATTATTTGTTAGACCTGATCGGTTGTATAAAACTATTTATATTCTTAATTGGATTCACCAAATTGTGTGTGTGATTTTTAAAATGTCGGTCACTAATGGTCACGATAACGCACTTCCACTCTGATGGTTGGTAAGTGGGTAACCCATCCGTAACTTCATACTAAAACGTGCAATACGATTGGTGAGGTATGTGCTGAAAATTCCAAAAAATCTGTTATAGGATGCATTTCTAATTTCTCTTAATTCGATTGAGTTTAAATAGCCTATTCTAATTTTCGGTAAGCGCGTACTCACAAAAATTGTCATTTACTCACCTTCCCACTCTTGCATTTTTGTAAGGCAAATGAGTAGGGTATGCTTTTTTTTCTAATCAAAGCGTTAAAATACAAAAGTAAGTATGTGGCTGTATACGTCAATCAAAACTATTTAAGAATTTATAATCAAACACAGAAATACATAAATGTATGCAGATGATTGAGCATCAAACAAAAGTCGGCAAATTTACACTATGTGTATATCGTCATATTAAATCTGATGTGAGTACTCACTTTAGATGGCGCTGAGCGATACTATTTATGTAGTTAAACATGTTGAAGTGAGTCTGTTACTAACTCATCATATTGATACGTAGAAAAATAAAAGAACTAAAGGACATGAACGCATTTATCCGACTTACGCACTTCGGTGAGTTCACCTTATATCTATTAATATTGTTTCTAAATTTGATCAAGTTCGCATAGTCCATTATTATTGTTATTTGAAAGAAAAATTATGTCTACAAAAAATATTTGTCAAAGTACTGTTTAATAAATGACAAAGATGTGATTCCTTTTTATATATCTTTAGTTTTTGAACTAGTGTTGTTTGTCGTATTATTTATTGAATAAACCTCGTATTTATTTAATTGTATTTTGCTGTTCTGGAATATCATATATTCTTGCAAACACAACCCCTAGTTATTATATGAATCCATTTAATCATATTAAGTAATCCAGAAGAAACATATTATTTAATATGATTAACATCGAACAGAAAGGACTATTTCAGCAATTAGAATGAACCATGTGTACTATGCTTGTATAGATTATAGTTAATCATCTTAGAATATGCATCGGAGCAAATGTTTAAGTTTTTGTAATTTTATAATTAACGCATAAAATATTGTGTTCCATCGTTATTAGACATTTATTTATCATTTGTACAACAAGCAATTGTTGTATGAAGGACCAAATATTATAAGAAGTCACAGGGACTCCACATACTCTCAATGTAATTCAAACCAGAAATGTCATATCTGTGATTCCTATTGACATTGATTATCAGGGTGATTGACATCCGTACTTTGCAATATACTTATTTAATATAATTTCACACTAGGCAATGTTACACAAGATTTAGTTTTATAAAAATAAGAATGTCATACGTACAGGTGTGCAACGAAACGCGGAACATAGGATTTCAAAAGTGTGCGGAAATTGGCTCTTCAGTTCATTTTAAAGTAAAAGTTCAAGAATGAAAAGTTTAAAATTAATTTTTACTTCATTCAATGCAGTAGAATATCTGTAACACTAGATATTTACAAAATAAAATGACATTTTCATCAAAAATCAAATAGCCTTGGAAATAAAACAAAATCTGACAGTGCAATTCAGTGTTATTGATGTTAATTGTTGTAATAATTGTGTCTACATTATTATAATACAGTATTAAATGATGAAGTATTATGGGCTAGGTATGTAGCTTCATAATGTTTATACATCGCCCTGTTCATTATTTTTCCTAACGTTGAAATCTTGATCATGAAATTGGCGCAGACAAACTTCGTGCGCTCAAAATTTAAAACGTACACTCCGCAGTACAAATTTTAAATAAAAAATACTAACAATAACTACCTATTCCGATTTAATATATAATTTTCATGTGCATTTTGTATTCCGGAGTGTACTGTGTACTTTTTAAATTGGGAGCGCGCGAAATTCATCTGCGCCAATTTCATGATCAAGATTTGAACGTTAGGAAAATGAATGAAACAAGAAATGAACGGGGCGATGTATGAACATTAGGACGATACGTGTGTTTCCATATTATGATCTTAATTGATATTTTGTTTTATTTGTTTTTATTTCCATGGCTACATATCTAGTGCTAGTGATATTCTATTGCATTAAATGTAGACTTTTTAAAAGTAAATATTAATTTTAAACAATTTTTCATTTTTGTACTTTGGCTCTAAAATGTACAGGAGAGCCAATTTCCGTACATTTTTAAAATCCTATGGTCCGCGTTTCATTGTACACCAGTATACCGTTTGACTCACGCTATTCACAAGTAAATAACGATAAACAATAAACGAATAGCGAGATAAAATAGCGTACATAGAGCGCGTTGAGCTGTATTGGAAAAATAAATAAAAATAAGATTTGCTAAAGAAATAACGTAATGAGTAACAACATTAAAACACCTTAATAAAAGTTGTATAATAAAAGAAACAAAAAATCAAATTTTTAATGTGTATTTATTGTCAAAAGATAGCCACAATTGTTTTTACAGCAGATGTTTAAAGAAGGGATGGAAAAAGTAATGTAACGATACCCGGTAACGTTATAAATGTTTATAACGTTTTATTTATTAATTTTTTTAAAATAACGTAACAATTACAAAATAACGTTATGTTACCGTAACATAACAAACAATGATTCACTGTAACGGTATTTCTGTTTATATATTATCAAAAATGCTTACACCATAATTTCACTGTTAAATCAATCATCCTTTCATGAATAATTTTTTATTTGTCATCTTTTTAATTAACGAGTATAATGCTGTTTTACTTTGAACCAAACGTGGTATGTAAGCAGACAAATGTCACTGTAGCTTGGCAATAATCGCTTGTCTTTTGTTTCATGGCTAACTGGATAACATTCTATATATCTTCCTATGAGTAATAATTGCAGCACAAATATTTTGTACATTTTGACATCTTGAACAAAATTGTGCCTAATTCCTGATTCCTGTATGAGTGTACATCTTGGTTAATATATTGCATAGTGTGAAGTAAATATACACTTAATTCACTTGCTCTGTAACGTACGGGTGCGATTCTAATGAATTGAATTTTGCATTACATGTGGAGTATAAGTATAGGTATATGCAATCCTTGCTCCTATGCTTGCATATTGGATGTATCTTTCTGACTCTGAATGTTGACACTCTTGTATGCTATATGGTTCATTTAAGAATCACAATTATTATCAGTGCCGATTTTACCTCGTAACTCTAATATTTGATTGGTTTAAATTTTTCAAGTACCATTTATTTAATTATTCTGGCACGTTTCGAATTGAATACTACTTGTTCTTTTTAAATAAATATGTACTCCTTCTATTATTAAGAATTATCAAAAACTCAATGTTGTTCTTATTGAATTCAAGAATGGTCAATATTGCTACCGTCAAAAAAAAAATAAGTCGCATTTTTTAAATATTTATCCATTGAAACGTAAAAATAAATCAGCAAAATTTAAAACCTGTATATTTTTTGTTGATTTGTTAAGTTACAAAAAGAACATGATTTCAATGCATGTGTCGTAACCAGATTGTAAAGTTTGTCTTTTTCTAAAAAGCCATGTTACTTTATAACATGCATTGCCAAACCTTCATTGACTTGGCTATGTTTTACAGTATGGCTAGACATTTTACAAAACGACGAACAGCTTATCATATTGTAAGTAGGTAGTATAAATATTTGAACATTTTCGCTCACAATTTCTCCAAATACATAAACACATACAATTTTGTGCATTAGTATAGATTATTTTATATTATTACATTTAGAGAAATATACAATCTATGTAAGCTGTTCATCAATTTATAAAACGACTAGCCAGATTGTAAAACATCAAGTCAACGAAGATTTGACAATTTGGCGATAAAATATCTAGGCGTTATATAAAAATATGGATTTTACAATCTATCTCCGGTATATGCACAGTTATAGAACATAATTATAGTTTTATTTTTTATTTTTCATCCGTTGTATATGTATAAAAAAAACTAAATATGTGATCGACTGTATTACAACTCTTCGGCCATCGATCGGTAGATCTCGATCAAGCTATTGGCTACTCTAAATCTAATTAACAATGTGTCAATATTGCATTGTTAAAAATGTTTCAGACCATTTTGGATAAATTATGACTGTACTTGAATCATTTTAGACCAATGTTGAAGACAAATAGTTGAAAATGTAAATTCGGCATTGCTATTTTCTCCAGGTTCAGGTTTTAGCTACGATCCAGCTTAACTGTCAGTTATGTTTATAATTAAAGTGCTGTTAGTCCTTTGACTGCTCTATACTTAAACCATGACAGAGGTCAAAAATTACATAACACAAAGTGGTGCTAGTACTTTTTGTATACAATATAAATGAAGTGGATTTGATACTTGTTCCGATGTAAACATAATAAATATGAGGGCCGTAAAGATTGAGTTTGTTGCTGCTCACGTAGATGTATTGTCGGCCCCTGTCGTGGTGGAGGTATACACGAATTGTGTGCAATTTTCTCTTGTGTGATCATAATCAAACGGACAGCCCAAACAGGAATAGATGCAATTTAGACAATTCAGACATACTATGCAATATTATTTATATGCTTTATATCGTACGATAATAATAGTAGGGTCATTAATTTACGATTCCGGCAGCACATATTTGCTCTAGTGTTGTATCTATATAAGTGGTGAACATGTGGCTGTGGTATTGAAATACACGGCAATACATAAGTATTGCTCTTTGCACATGAAATTATTACTTATGCATTTATTGTTATACGTAACGTGAATATAAAGATATCGTATGCATTGCACAGGTAATACTTTTTTTTTTACATGAAACTGTTCTGAACTCAAACTCGAATTTTTTTTACAAAACACACTACTAATTGTGAATGAAGCTGTTGTTTATTAGTACAAGACTTATAAGTGGAACGCTTATCAATAAAATGTGTTGCCTGAAACTGCTATTTTACTCCTATAAAACGACAAAATTTACCGTATATGTTAATTCGAAATAGTGTGTTATTTTATGTTTTCATGGGCTATTTTCACATATAGTGTTTACGAATATTTGGTTATTTGCACGTACAATATTATAGATACGGTATCGTTACCTTTAGGTTAAGATAGTTTAATGTAGTGTATGCAGGTTTCAAATAAACTGTTGATTTTTTTTTTTTTTAATAAGGTGCTTGTATGTAGAAAAATTCAATTATTTGCACACACTGTATGTGAAAATAGGCTCATCTACATCAGGATTTTTAATTATAAATAAAAATTTTTTTTAGGTCTTCATAAACACCGTAATATAAAGTGAAGCAATAATATATATATATTTTTTATTCAGATTATGTTTCGAATAAAGTTATAAATATCATTTAGTTTGTTCGGTGATTTACACGTATAAGAATAGGATTAAACATAAATAAATACCATCAAAGAATATTTGTTTTTTGCTTAACTTAGTGCGCTGCCTTGCGCTTGGCCATCAGGAATCAGTGTAGACACTACACACACATAGATGTCACTGTTAATAACAAAATTTATTACTTTGTAATGATCTTTTATTTTTTTTTAAATAAATGTGAAATTATTATTATTATCAATGAATAATTGTAAAAATTATTTAAATAATAATATAAATAAATTTCCAACATTAAATAATACGCGATTTCTGACTTGGCCATCAGGAATCAGTGTAGACACTACACACACATAGATGTCACTGTTAATAACAAAATTTATTACTTTGTAATGATCTTTTAATTTTTTTAAATAAATGTGAAATTATTATTATTAACAATGAAGTATTGTAAAAATTATTTAAATAATAATATAAATCAATTTCCAACATTAAATAATACGCGATTTCTGACTGATAAATAAAAAAAGTGATTTGGTTGATAGTTTCTTCTTTTAGGTATTTATCGCATAAAATTTGTGGTGCACTCTGTCAGATATGAGTGTCTGGTAAAGGAAGTGAAATCTGGTCAACGACCTTTATAGTACAGATATATCATCAACAATGAATAAAAATTAGTTATGATATTAAAAAAAAAACTTTGCGTTACAGTGTGCCTTACATGTTAGTGTTGTTTGTTGCGTTACGTTAAAATCTCGCTTTCACTATTTGAACAACACGATCTATTTTCCACGGCAGATGGCAGATGCCGACACTCTGTTAGGTTTGTTTACGATTTTTTTCTACAGTTGGTAATACAGCACTCACATGTTTTTAGTGTGAATATGAGTGTGGGTTTTTAGTGGAATTGTGCCACGTTGAGTTGTCAGACTTGTGTTTTGTAAACCATTTTTCATTCCCATTTCGACCAACTGTGTTGACTTTAGAAAATGACGTCAGATTTTTATAAATCTACATGTGTACGGTGAAATTGTTTGTAATTTTTGAGTTGGTAACGTCACTGTAAAGAGCTCAAACTCTTCGGAATATTTGTTAGTGTTAGTGTCTTTCTGGCGACATTAAAGCCCACAGACGCTTCAAGCAATCGTGTGGTTCAGTGTTTTCACTGAGAGAGAGTGCACCTATTTTCGTAAGTATATTGTTTACTTTCAATTTTTACGTATAATTTTATTATGCTGATGTACGTAAGGTATCGATTATTTTGCGTCCGCATAATCGAAAATTTAATGTGATAAGTTTGAGGGGGTTATACATGATTTTAATTAATTAAAAATGACAAATGTGAATCATATTTTAATTTTTTATTATAAAAATGTTTTTCTAACCTCTAAATATATTCACAATATATTAATACCTATGTTCATGCATATATTCTGACGTCCAAGCTCATATATTTAATATGACTCATAAATTTAAATTAAAGCACGTTTATATACTTCAGATCAGTCAAGGTTTTAAAATATATTACCCAGTTTTCTACAAAATATAGATTATACGTTTTGCTGTATCAGTAACTTATGTTTACACATTATTACCTAGACAGCAATATCCTTTTTTTGCTGACACCGTTAATTAATTTTATACAATAAAACACAACATTTCTATTTTAGTAGTGAATGACACGAACATTATTTGTTTTTAACGGTTATAATTCATAGGTAACTTTGATTTCAAAATAGGTTATAATAGTTTTAAATTTAGTTAAATTCATAGATACCAATATTGCATTTTTACAACTACTATTTACCTACTTACAAAATTGCTTTATATAAGACTAATGATAATGATTTAATTTTATGTGAAAATTTAAAGAGCCTTATGATATGGTATTTATTTCAGTATTATTCGTTTGTCGAAATTAAACTTTATATCTATTTCTTCATTAGAAATGAAATTAATTTTTTATGAAGTGTTCAGAGAAATACCGTATTTTTCTGGCATTATTACTTAATTGAATACTTTATTTTTACAATAATTTTACAAATAAATGATGTTATTTATTTATTTTTGAATCGTTATTTATCACAGGTACCTTTGATCCAAACAATAAATCTTAAACAGCAATAATTTTTTTTCTCGTACTATAATTAATTAATTTGTTAAGTACTTGTATAATGTATATACGTTATGTACGTTACTCAAATTTTTAACGGTAAAATTGTATAGGTAACTATGATTTAAAAATCCATAAAAATAACAATAAATCTCTTAAAATGTTTGTAATACAATATCTGGTGTTTTAACTATATTAATAAACTATAATAAAACACGGCACTAAAACAAAGGTAAGTAACTAAATTACCATACAATTAAAATGAATTTCTCAACTGACGGTCGAGGTTCCATGGGTACCTAACTACGATTCCAAAATTGTATTTCTTGTGATTTTAATGGTATATACGGTCCCAAAAATCATTTCTAAATAAATTCTCTTAGACTTCAATGATGAATTATGCATTATTCTCTTTATGTTCCGTAATTAATAATTTTGAGAGTGTTCTCGTGCAAAGAAAAATCGTTATGAATCCACGTGGGAAACGAATTTTATTTTTTCAGGTACATAGACGTATGTTTATTTGCGCTAACAAGTAAACTAGGTATTTGTGTAAAATGCAAAGTTTGACGTCAAACACGATTTTAAATTTTAATTCTTAGTCAAATAGTTCATTTATTTTTGCTGGTGCATTTATTCAGTAGAATTATCTTTTGTAAACGGAAATTTTTGCGGTATGCGGTTTGCTAAAAATAGAGGAAATTTAAAAATCTTTTTACTGATAAATAAATAAGTCATCACTTTTGTGACATTATGGGGTGTGGCATTTTACTCATCACTAATTGAAGCATATAAATTCAAAGCGTTAAAATTATTACATAATTTTTTTCATAACATTCTATGAACAAAGCCCAATGTTTCAGAAAGTGTCATAAAATTCCTCACATGGTATGTAAACCAAAAATGAAACAAATTTTATGAACTATTATTATTATATTGACTCATTGAAGGGTCGCAAAAAAATAAATAAAAGTAGCAGTTCCAACTATCGTTAAGCCTGATTTATAGATTGCATAGAATAGAATGGAATAGAATAGAATAGAACAGAATAGCACAGGGAATAGAAATATAAACCAATGTAAATGCATGGAACCATTTATACTTGTATAGAATGGAATAGAATAGGAAATAACCAAATTTTATTTCTTATTCTATTCCATTCGACTTGCTCCGTTAATATTCGTGTGAATGGTATGACTTCGTTGCTTTTGGCCCATCCCCTAACCTAAAAACTTACTGTGGACAACAGTTTTTCTGCAGAAATACTATCTTTTTTAGCAAAAACAAACATTGATATTATTTAATCGGTTCTAAATGAAATTATTGAAAGAAAAAATAACCAATAAATTAGTTAATTTAGTGTAAAAGTGTTACAAAAGTGACGTCATTCTATTCCAAACTATTCTATTCCATGCATTCTATAAATGGACTTAAAAAATTCTATTCCTATTCTATTCCATTCCTTATTCTATTCCATTCTATTCTGTGCAATCTATAAACCAGGCTTTACTGTTATGCGCAAAACTAATTAAATTAAATTGGGAAAAAAATAAAATTTGTTTTTGGTCGGATATGAATTTGGATTCAGGAATCTGTAGTCAGGCATTTAGTGCTTTGGCATGGAGCTCATTATAAAATACAAATTAAAAAAAAAAATGTAAGAATTTTTTAGTCATAAACATTATCTCAAGCATGAAGTAGTATGATTCATTCTTGTTATTGATTGAACTAATATGTGACAATTCTACGTTGATAACCGAACTTCATTAAACACTGTTGAATTCATAGACATATTACAAGAACGCATTACGAAGGTTTCACAGACGTATCTTGAAAAATTAAGAACAAAATTTAATTTGTAATATTTTTGTCCATTTATCAATCGTTTATAACGATGTCGTCTCGTATGACTTTAAAGGGTACCGCGGTGAATGCATTACCAGATATAAGACAAAACAGATTTTATCATTGAACAATGTTTCTTAGAAAATTATTTTTTGATATTTTGTAAATATATATATTTTGTAAGACTTTCCATATATTCCATAGATAATTCTATTTGTGTTATATGGCTTCAATACATATATACATTAATATATATATATATATATATATATATATATATATATATATATATAAATAAATAAATAATGTACCGTGCGGGCGCTTACCAGGCGTCACCTCACGGGCACTCATTGCTGGCGTGGGGAGTGCGCCACAGGGGTCACATTAAAATGCGATTTATATATATATATACAGTATTGGACAAAATAAATCATACACCTAATATTAATTTCAAATTTCTGTTTATTTTTTTTTATATTATATGCAAATTTATTAATACATACAAAAATGTAAAGGCATTTTAATGTACTTCAGTTAAATATATTATAGAATTATTAAATTATTTTAATATATTATTTCTTCTCCTTAAAAAATAATTTGCCTTGGACAGAATAAATCATACACTTTATAAAACTATTTATTTAATTATTCTGTTATCATTCATTATTCAGAAATTTATGTTATAATAAAACTCTGGAATCTATCTTTTTGGTAATGTGCTCTGGGTAAGTATTAGTCGTTAAAACAATGTCAGTAAGACAAATTTTCATTGATTTTCGCAACTTGGTTATTCGTGATCGACAGAATGGAGTATCTATTAGAAAAATTGCTGAAAAATATTCCATTTCCATTGGAGTAGTTCAGCATATTTGGAAGAACTTCGAAATTCATGGAATTGTGACGAATTTTTGTGGTAAAGGTCGAAAGCGGGCTACTGGCTACAACTCCTTGCAATGTTAACAATCGTAAGAATATGGTTAAACAAAATCCAAGTTTATCATCACCAAATATTGTAGAATTTATGGACCTGACTATTGGTAGTTAACAGTGCGTCGTCGACTTCGTTAATCTGGGCTAAAAAACTGTTTAGCTTCAAAACGTCCCTTCATAAGAAAAAATAAATAAAAAGAAACGACTCGAGTTCGCAAAGAAGTACGCAGCGATGTCTTTAGACTTTTGGAAAACAATAGTATGGTCGGATGAAAGTAAATTTGAATTATTTGGACATAAACGGCGGTGTAGGGTGTGGCGAAAATCGAATGAATCTCTAAAAAGAAATCAATATTCAAAATACAGTAAAACACGGCGACGGTAATGTAATGATTTGGGGGTGTTTTTCATGGTCCGGTGTGGGTAATTTATTAAGAATTGTAGGCAATATGAAGGCTGAAGATTACATTAATATTTTGTTCGAAAATTTGGAGGAATCTGGGCGTAGAAAATAATTTTATCTTCCAGCAAGACAATGATCCAAAACATACAGCAAAGAAAACTGCTGCCTTTTTCAAGTCGAACCGAAAAAATACTGTTCGAATGGCCACCACAGTAACCGAATCTAAACCCAATTGAAAATATATGGGGTTATTTTGATCAAAATATTAACAAATCAAATGTGACGAACAAAAAGTCATACCTTGCAGCACAACAGGCGTGGGAGGAAATAGATCAGCAATATATGAAAAAAATAAGTAGAAAGTATGCCTCGATGACTGGAAGTAGCTATAAGAGCTATAGGTGGTCATACGAAATATTAAGGATTTTTGAATATATTTTATTTGCATTTTTTTTAAATGTATGATTTATTTTGACCAAGGTAAAATGTATTATTATTGGGAAAATAAAATATTAAAAAACAATCAGCAACAATTTTTTCATTTCATATATATATTATAGAAGTATTTTAAAATGACTTTATTTTTCTTATATACCAATGTTTTTTTCTTCTAAGGTTAAATAGATACAAGGAGAAATTGAAATTAATGGTAGGTGTATGATTTATTTTGTCCAGTACTGTATATGCTTCAAATAAAAGTTGTAGATAATTGAATTCTGCATCAAATCACTCATTACATTTTATTCTACACTTTTTGTAACGCGTAAAATTGGGAATAATATTTTTATAAAATTGTTCATTTATAGCGATAGCCATGGAATAAACAAAGGCACAAACAAAGACATGACGTTTGAAATGTCAGAAAAGTTAGTAAGTAATATAACAGATTAATAACATATCAATAATAAAAAAGAGAAATGAGATCTGTGCATGTTGTGGAAGAAATAATTATATTTTGAGTTACAGAAAAATACATGTGTTAGTTATTTCGTGAATATTAAGCAAAATCCGATTATAACTACTGTTGAAATAAATTATAGATAACTGATATAACAAATTATTTATTAATTTTATTATTACAATAAATGTTTGAACAATTACCATTAACTGTTAAACAATGACCTAATCTATTTGAAAATTCACGTCTTACATTACTTAATTGTCTAATTGTTATTTTATTACTTTCTCTTTGAATGGCATTTTTTAAAGCGTCTAGATTAGGATGATTTTCTTGATAAATTTTCTCTTTAAGGTATGGCCATAAGAAAAAGTCGTTAGGCGCTAAATCTGGTGACCGTGCCGGCCAATTAATTGTACCTCTACGACCAATCCACGAATCAGGATAACATTGTTTCAAATATTCTGTTACGCTTCTTCCGAAGTGTGCAGGGCAACCATCATGCTGATACCAAATAGTTTCAATATTTTCGAATTGATCTTCAATTGCCGGACCAAATTTGGAAGCAAATCCAACTATTTTTCGCCATTCAGACATCCATCAATAAAAAAAAGGTCCTATGATATTGGTATTGGGTGTGTGTTTCTAGTATTTGTCGTGGATTATTCTATTCCCAATATCTGAAATTTTGAACATTTACCACCATTAAGAGTAAATGTCGACTCGTCAGTAAAACATATGGTTTTTAGAAATGTTCTGTCCAAATTTGCTTTTTCCATCATGATTTCACAGAATTCTGCCCTTGTTTTGCTTATCATTTTCGAAAATTTCTTGGTTCTTGTGATACTTATAGGACTTGTAATTTTCACGTTTTAAATTTTTTGTGCTATAAAATGATGAATGCCTAGTTCTCCAGCAATTTGACGTGTACTTATATTTGGATTTTCTGTTACCGCCAATAAGACATTAAATTTATTTTCGTTCATATTTTCTTCCTCTTCATTGTTTTCTTCTACTGTCAATGAGCACTTTTTGCAGGGTTTAAAAACACTACCAGTTAAGTTGAACTCTCGGTTGAACTGTTTAATTATTCTGTTTATTGTAGATATTGCAGGTATAGGCCGATCGTGATATACAGCACTAACATAAAACCATTGTATGCACTGAATTTTTTCTTGAATGTTGTACATATTTGCTTCATATTAAACAAAATTACCATAAACGAACTAATAAACTTGATAGTAATTACTTGCGCGAACTGTCAAACTACTCGAAATTATTTTGCATTTGGCTGTACATTTGTTTAAATTCCATGGCTATCGCTATAAATGAACAATTTTCTAAAAATATGAATCTCAATTTTACGCGTTACAAAAAGCGTAAAATAAAATGTAATGAGCATAATTCAATTATCTACAAGTTTCATTTGAAGCATTTTGCTCTAAAATAAATAGGGAACGAAATATCGCCATATGAAAAAATTAGCATTGAATTTCCTATAATATATGTATACATGTTTAGCTCTACAGCCCGGGGTGGGCCTTGGCTTCCTTTACAATTTTCCTCCATTCACTTCTGTCCAGCGCTTTACTTCTCCATCTTTTCACTCCCATCTTGACTATATCATTTTGCACATCATCCAGCCATCTCAATTTTGGTCGTGCTTTTCTTCTTTCCGAGTACAATTTTCCTCTCAGGATTCTAAGCGGCATTCTTTCTTCTTCCATCCTTAGCACGTGTCCTATCCATCTCAATCTTTGTGACTTTATAAATCTTATGATGTCTTGTCCTTCAATCAATTCTTCCAATTCCGCATTGTATCTTATTCTCCAAAGTCCTCCTTCTTGTACACCTCCGTATATCTTCCTCAAAATTTTCCTTTCAAATGTTTGTAATTTCGTACTAACGTTCTGTGTCAGTGTCCACACCTCACAGCCAAATGTGACAACTGGGCGTACTGTGGTTTTATATATTTTGAGTTTAGTTTTCCTTGATATAAGTTTATTTTGAAATATCTTGAGATTAGTGTAGTATGCTCGGTTACCTTGCATAATTCTTTCTTGGATGGTTGACCCTATGTCGCAATTATTTGTCACTTTAATACCCAAGTATGTAAAACTACTTACGCCTTCAAATGTATTTCCACCGACTTCCAAGTCTTGAACTAATCTTCTAGCTTTTGATGTGGAGACTTTCATATACTTGGTTTTATCTACGTTCACATGTAATCCTAAACTTTTTGTGTGTCTTTCCATTTCTGTGTATATATCTTTCATTTTCGTGATATTTTCAGATACAATTAGGACATCATCAGCGTATGCGCAAATCTGGCTTGACATCATGAATATGGTATCGGGTTTAGCAATTCTGCCTATTGCTTTGTGCAGGATGAGATTAAATAGTGTGGCTGAGGCCCGTCTCCTTGTTTTACCCCTTAATTTTGTTGGTATTTTTTGTTCCTCCATTACGGTAAAAAGCTTCTGTCTATTGACACTATCAAATGCCTGCCTGAAGTCAATGAATAGCATATGTAGATCAATGTCATGCTCGTAGTACTTTTCCATAATTTGTCTTATCAAAAAAATTTGATCCGTTGTACTTCTGTTAGGGCGAAAGCCGCATTGGTACTCTCCTAATATCTTTTCAGCATATTCTTTAAGTTTGATGATTGATGATCATATTTTATAGGCTACACTAAGAAGCGTTATACCTCTGAAATTGCTGCAAGTTAATTTATCTCCTTTTTTATGTATGGGGCATATTAATCCTAATTTCCATTCTTCGGGCATTGTTTCCTTTCCCAGATTGTTTTTATTAATTCATGAAGAGTGCCAATTATTTATTATATATATATATATATATATATATATATATATATATATATATATATATATATATATATATACATCTCTCTATCAATTTGACTTCCGTACATAGAAACATGCATTTGGCGTCTATGGGATATACTGGTCCTAGGCGTCTACTTCTTCGAGTATATAGAATGTTTCACCCCACCTAATAATGTGAGCATAAGGATATTTCGAAAAATTCGTATTTAAAGAAAACAATATACACGTATATTTGACTTCCGTACTTTATACGGGTTTTTGCCGTCCCGCGTATATTTTTGTACGTATTACTGACAATTTGGCGTCCAAAATTAATATACGTTTACAAAAAGCTATCAATCGGGCATCTTGCACTGTTGCCAAATATTATGTACTGTAGCACTAACATGGAATACGAACATAATCGTCTAACATGGGATCATGATTTTTTTTAAATTATATTTTTTACTAATATTTTGAAAACTATTTGTTTAAATTTGATTTACATGCAATTCTTCAATTAAATCAAATAAAACAAAATTCGTTCTGCATGTTTAATAAAATGGGTCTGCAGATATGTATATTTATACGCCTTATGTGCAAAATATTTTAACATTGCTACGTAAATGTCACATTTATTTGTAATTTTATTAAAATAAATAATTTTGTTCTTCCTCTCTGTGATTTTGTTTTTTATCTTCCGTTACCTTAGGTAAGGAAGGTATTGTCTTTGGTCAAAAATTTCGTTTTACTATTTTTACGATGATGTCTGTATATACTCGTATGTATGTGTGCGCATCTCTCACTCTGTGTGTGTGTGTGTGTTTATGTGTGTGTGTGTTTATGTGTGTGTGTGTTTGATTGTGTGTGTGTGTGTGTGTGTGTGTGTGCGTGAAAAAAGTTCTCCGATAACTCCAACAACTACAATTCCAAAAATTATAATTCTTTCATTCTTTTGTACGTCCGTATAAAGACTTAATTAAATTTTGGCTATAATTGGTACACCGGAAGTACTCTTATTTGCAGTTCTTAACAGTTTTTTTTTATGTTAAATATCTCTTTTTGACATTTTGTTATCACAAATATATGTTATTCTCTGTACGATTTGATTATTTTTTACCTCTCGCTAAGAGAGGTATTGGATTCATGCTAAAAATCGCATATCCAGATTTTATTGAATAAGCACGTTTTAAGGTCCCTACAATCCGATTTTAACATTTTTACGATGATGTCTGTGTGTGTGTGTGTGTGTGTGTGTGTGTGTGTGTGTGTGTGTGTGTGTGTGTGTGTGTGTGTGTGTGTGTGTGTGTGTGTGTGTGGATGTGTGTGTGTGGGATGTTGGAAGGACGGTTACTCAAAAACTATAAGACTTAAAATTTGTTTAACAACGTATTTCCCAATCGGACATTCATGGGAAGATCTGAAAAGGTTTTGGTAACAATTGGACAACCGGAAGTAGAAGATTCTTGAAAAAAAATCTTCTAAATATTATTTTTTGAAAATTTTTCTTGATAATATTAAAGAAAAATAAATTCTCTTTCTGATACATTTAAATATTTTTATACATATTTTATAGATTTAGAGATAAAAGGAATATAATATATAAAATAATGTTGTAATTAATTTTACAACCGAAAGGATGCCATGAAAAATAGTTGCAAATTTAAATTATTTGTAACTGACAGATAAATGTCAGTGTCAGAAATAATGAGTAATGAAAGAAAAATGTACTTGGAGAATCCCTTAATTCTTGATCTGTGACTATTATGGAGAAGACAAGTCTAGGTTGAAGGACTTAAATTTGTTTCAAACATTATGCGACAATGTGCACCAGCACTGTAGACTAGAGTAACTTTGAATTGCGAAAAAGCTATCAAATTCTTCTCAAGTAAGTTGTAAATATTGACAAAATTACACATCGATATAAGAATAATCGGAGTGCAATCTATCCGTCACTTTATTAAAGGGAATTAGTGTTATTTAGATATAACAAGTATGAAAAAATAAAATGTAAAAGAAGATATGTAAGAATAGATGCACAATCCAGATATATACATATTAGACCGCCCAAAATTAATGATTTTAGTAGAAGAATACGAAGAGAAAGTAAAAAAGGTTGTTCGAATTGAAAATTGCTGTTACCAGCCTAATATTTATATATGGTAAACTCTACTTTGTAATTTATTGTAACATAATTTATGGTAAAATATCTTTATGTTGAGACATGCTATTATTGAATAATAAAGAAGTTTATACGTCATAGATTTATATGAATATATTATTTGTATTTATAAAAATATTCTTTGCTTTATGCATACAGCCAGGTAAAATATACGGCGAGAGGTTATGTGCTGGCCACATCAGATTTTTTTCTTTATATTCATTATATTTGGAGATGAAAAATTATAAAGAAATTAATATTCATAAATCTTGCAACCTACGTTGCTGTAAGCACAATGTAAATCAAATAGAAACAGTATATTTTAGTAATTGACAGATTTCTGTGTCAAGTATAATTTGCATAGTTTGTGAAATAATTTTACTGGAAATATATAATCTTTTGCAGGACACTACCTTATCTGTGAGTAATTTATATAAAACACATAGAAAAGACGGAAGGTCCATGTGTTGGCCACATCAGATTTTATACAAATTTATGTCTGCTTCCGACATATTGAAAATTTGAATTAAAGTAACCAAATGCTTTTAGAATACGTAAACATACTTGCACTGGGGTTTAGATGATTTAGCATATTTTTTGATTATTTTACAGCCACAAATTAAATTTTTAGTTTAGGTGTTCCTAAATATATACAAGTTACAAGGTTCCCTTTGAAACAAAGTTTAACCGTAGGTACATGAATTATTAAATAAATATTATGATATAAGGACTATTTAATATATGTATCGCAACATCTGACGCCTAGACCAAAAAAGTATGAAATTGATTTTCTAATAAATTAAAAATATTGACTGGCTCTCTGAGCACCCAACTAAGAAGACTGAAGTACTTATACATTATATTAGCATATTTTCGTAAGTAATCTCTTGTAAAATTGGATGATCGGAATAACAATCATTATTTTTATTTAATAATTACCTACTAGTTTTCTCACATCTTTCATAAACTTGTTTATATGTACCTCAGCGTATAAGATATAAAAGAAATATTATTTTTGTTCCATATCTCAAAAACATTATTCACATAGATACATATATGTTTCATTTGCAAGTAAGAAAACTACCATCCATATTTCAAGCATTTTGATCATATTAAATATTTGTTTTGTCAAATTAAGTTTGTCTATCCTATAATAACAGTATTTTTTAATGAAATGTATATGTGTATCACATGTAATATTTAACGCTTTTTTTGCTACACCTTAACTTATATGATCGCAGTTCAAAAGACAGAAATAAATTTTCAAGTTTATTTTTGATACAAATTACAATACTGATTTTAAATTTTTAAAATACTGAACTTTTTATTTCATTATACACGATGCACCAATAAAATTTAAGCAGGAATAATGTTGCGCAGTGCTATGCACATCTCTACATAGTATAAAACTATATATACCTTGGCTTCACCTAGGAGCAATATTGACTTTACCTCCAAAAGTTTTATTTAACCGAGTTCTTATAACATTTTGCAGAGATAAGTCGGCCGGGGGGACGCGCTTCCAATAATGTCCCCGAAACTATAAATACCGTATTTTAAATTTGTATATTTAAGTAATTTTCAGTTTTTATCCGATAGTGTGCTAAAGTTGTTAACCATTTTTTATATTCTTGTCTATTTGAAATTTATTTTAACCTAATTGTATGTCATTATTTATTTTATCTCATTTATTCTTCTATTCAATTCTGAGGAATGTTTTATATATAATTTAATATATTGTGTTTTCTATGTAATGACATCCTAAAGAGACATTGATTAATCTTGAAGATGGTTATTGTAATGACAGAAACGTTGATGTAATATCAATAATTTTTCTTCACTCAGGTTCATAATAATGTATAAAAAAATTTGGGCGAGGTTTTTCTTTATCAGTAATAAATGCTTATGATTATTTTTTATAAATGTTTATCGAGATATTTATAAAATCATTGTAGTAGCAGGTATAGATGTATTTTAATACATAATATGTAATAAAAAATAATTTTAAATTTTACAAGTCACGCATTCACAAAATACTTATAACAGTATAATAACGTGCGAATGGGAATGCACGAGCAATACGATATTACTTTCGAGCGAGATATTTTTTAGACGATTATAAAAATAAAGTATTTTCAAGAATTTTGTTTCAATTGACAATACTTACATAAATAAATAAATAAATATTTCATCACGGCATATTACCCATTGCTGGGTGTGCCAATCTGCTTTGTATACAGATATCGGTAATGATGGAATATTTGTACCGTGCGGGCGCTTACCAGGCGTCACCTCACGGGCACTCATAAATGGCGTGCAGAGTACACCACAGGGGATCGAACCCGGGTCCCCAGATTCGCGACCAGACACTCAGGCACACGGCCACGAGACCCCATACTTACTATTTTAATTTTTTCAATTAATCTACCATAGCAACAAAGAAAGCAAAGCTACCTGGCTATGATGATTTGGTATTTAAAGTACCTACGTGTGACGAGCTGCACGACACGAAGCGTAGTGTTTTTTTTTACGTCATTTATGCTTTGTAAGAACTTATGCCCGTATATTATACGCTATTTTCTTATACCTGCATATTTATACCTGACTTGCGAATTCGGAAAATAATTTAATCAGTCTAATAATTATTTTACATCTGTTAAACTGAAAAACTCAAAATTACTTTCCAGCATAATGAAAATTAATTAAAAATTGTTTAAATTATTTAGTATTTTTTAAGATCCAAAACTAATTTCCTATTTCGCGTTTACAAAGTTTCATGTACTGAATGAAGAAAATCTAATGTGGTCAACACATTACCTGCCTTCAATTTTATATATTTTTAAATCCTTCTTGCAAAAGATTATATTTTTAGTAAAATTATTTCACGAACATATTTTGACCCTGACATCTGTCAATTAGTATAATTTGAATATCCAAATTGATTCCATTGTGATGCTGCATAGACTGCAAGATTTATGAAACTTAATTTCTTTATAATTATTTTTCTCTTCCAACTATAGCAAATATAATGAAAAATTGTAATCATGTAATATAATATTCTTTAATGTTTATAATAAAAATTTGAGTACTTCCGGTCGGGTTGACCAATTATAACCAAAATCGAATCAGCTCTTCATAAGGGTATACAAATGAGAAGTACGTAAAAAATTGTAATTTTTGGAGTTTGCAGTTATCGAATAACGATTGTCACACACACACATGTACAGACATCATTGTAAAAGTAGTAAAATTGTATTCTAGGGACTCTAAAATGTGCTTATTCGTTAAAAACGGACTATGAATTTTTTGACCAAAAACAATATCTTTCTTATCTTTCTTATTAACGGAACGTAGAAAAAATAATTCATTTAAAATTTGTCATTGTCATAAAATGTTATTATCAAAGAAGTTATTGCATTCCTATATGACACAGTAACAAAATATCGGAACAATAAATAAATATGAAACTATTTTTCATGTTTTAATGAATAAACTTTCGTCGTTTATATGTGGAAAAGATTTTTTTTAATTGAGAAAATACGAGTTCTCAAAAAATAATTATTTTATAAAAATACATTATTTCTGCAAATTATCTTTATAAAATAAACAAAATAATATGGAAAATAATAGACATCTTTATTTTACTCAGTGTTGACTAAATTCTTTAAAAATAATAATTTCTCAATATAATATTTGATTATGGTATCATAACCAAATCAGATTCATATTCTTTAAACATTTAAAGTGAAGAAATACTGAAAACTAAACGCACGAGTTACACATGCCATGTTGCCAAGTGTATGGACGTCAAATTGGCGGTGATTTTCGGTTTTCAATATACGGCGGCGTATATTATGATGCGACGAAAGCGCCACACACGGAATTTCGATGAACTAAATATACGGCTGTTAACAACAAAACAGTCATTTGGCGTCCAAAATTAAAATTTGCAGGTAGACTCCCCACATCACGTAGATGCTAAAAATGTGAGAAAAACTGATTTATAATTTGGCGTCCATATTCGGACGTCACTTTACGAAGGACGTCAAATTGTTGGGGATCTGGCAATGTACGGACGTTCGGTTGTTAGACTGATGAATATATATATATATATATATATATATATATATATATATACAGGGTGATTCATCGGTCTGTCCTCTCTTTATAACTCTTGTATTTGAAGTCAAATAGAAAAACTCTTCAAATATAATTTATATAATATATTATTGTCTATCTACGTACTATATGCATTTGTATACAGGGTGCTCCGTTGAAGCGCAACATTATGTAACTTTATATTTCTTAATGGAACACCCTATATATATTTATTTATTTTGATAGTAAATTAGATTCCCTTTAAAAAACTATTAAGTAATAAGGGGTCTAAAACTATAAATTAAGAAGTTATTTACGTTCATAAAAAATAGTAGTTCATAGTGGTAAAACCATAATTTAACACAAAATTTTGATTCTTTTTTATTAATACTTATTTTAATCATTACACTAATTACAACGATGATAAACTAAGAGTATTTTGACATATTGCTTGTTTAAATTCGATAAAATTGATCAAATTATCCATAGCTTACTTTGTTAATAATAACATGATACAAAAATATCATTCAACGAATAAAGGTAAATAACTTCTTAATTTATAATTTTAGACCCCTTATTACTTAATACTTTTTTAAAGCAAATCTAATTTACTATCAAAATAAATAAATATATATAGGGTGTTCCATTAAGAAATATAAAGTTACATACTGTTGCGCTTCAACGGAGCACCCTGTATACAAGTGCATATAGTACGTAGATAGACAATAATACATCATATAAATTTTATCTGAAGAGTTTTTCTATCTGACTTAAAATAAAAGAGTTATAAAGAGAGGACAGACCGATGAATCACCCTGTATATATATATATATATATATATATATATATAATTATATCCCCACCATATTTAACCAATTCCGCGACTATTCCATCCTCTCCAGGGGCTTTGTCGTTTTTCAATTTAAAAATCGCGTTCTCAATTTCTTGACGGGAAGGTATTTCTACTATTGGTTCATTGGTATCGCCGTTGGGAGTATAATTCTCATTTATATTGTATATTTCTTGCATTTTATTCAATAAATCTTTAAAATGTTCGACCCATCTATTTAATACCTCCCTCTCCTCCTAGTTTTACGCCATTTTTGTCTCTACAGCCATCTATTCTTGTTTGGAATCCTTTCTTTAGATTATTCACATTTTGGTAAAATTTTCTTATATCTTGCTGGCTTAACAATTCTATATCTTCAAATTTTCTTTTATACATTTCCTTTTTCTTTTTCTTGCATAATTTGTTTGCAATTTTTCTTTTCTCCTCATACTTCTCTTTGTTACTTCTTGTTGTTCTTTGTATCATTTTCTGTCTTGCCTTGTTCTTTTCTTCGATTGCTACTCTACATTCATTATCAAACCATTCTATATTTCTATCTTTTTGTTTTTCACCAATTGTTTCATCAGCTGCTTTTTTTAACGTTATTTTAATGGTCTTCCATGCCTTCTCTACATTTTTATCATTATCAATTTCCTCTAAGTTATTCTTTAAATGCTTTTGAAATATTCTAATTTCGTCATCAGATTTAAAGTTTTCCAGATTCCATACTTTCTTCTTATATCCTGTTGACTTCTGGACAACGGCTAGCCGCTACCTTAGGCGAGTTCTTACTAAGTAATGATCTGAGTCACAATTAGGTCCTCTGTAACTGATGACGAATGTCTGGCTTTAACTAGCACATCGTCTATTTGGTTTACCATGTCAGATCCTGGTATTTTCCATGTTCCTAAGTGTACTCTTTTGTGGTTAAAGCACGTGCTTTTAATAACTAGATTGCCTTGTAACGGCAGAAATTAGGTATAAAATGTCGATAATCATCTCAAAAATAGCTATAGCCATGGAATTGAAACAAATGTTAACGATTTATCTATCAAGCTAGGTTAATTTATTTTTATTATTATTTGTAATTTCTGTTCAAGTGAATAAATATCAATTTAAATTAACAGATAATTGTTAACTGGAACAGAAATTAGAAATAATACCTAATAAAAATTAAAGTTGGTACCCACAGTTGTGAACCACTGGTTAAATTTTTCTTTATGCTCATTAAAATAGTCTTGTAAAATAGAAATTGTTTGCTAATTTAACCGACCTCGTAGATCTTATAGTTTTCGAGATAGTAATAGTGAACAAAATAAAATGAACATCCTGTATATATACGGTTACTGAAAAACGGACCACTCAAAATAACTTTTTTATTCATAATTATTTTTTACTTTTATTGATATATTCATAAACTAGGCGTGGGGGCTCACAAATGATGGTATTTGGCATAATGGTAGCGCTTCCGGTTTAACCGGAAGAGGTATTAACTTTCATATTTCAAATGGAATACCTATATATTTTTATAGATATATTTGGAATCTACGTAAAATTACGAATTAAACGATATGTTTGAGGTGCATTTTTATTGAAGAAATAAATTATAAAAACGTAAGAGAAAATTATGAATAATTAACCTGGTAGCTAATCAGGTAGGCTGTCATATCAAATTTTTATAACAAAATACAGAAACTTACAAAAATGACTTACTATTTAAACAATTAACTTAAATATTATCTCGATTATTTTCACAGCCTGCCGGATATAAAAGCTTAGCAGGTTAATTTTCTCTTACGTTTTTGTAATTTATTTCTTCAATAAAATTGCACTTCAATCATATCGTTGAATTCATAATTTTACGTAGATTTCATATATATATATATATATATATATATATATATATATATATATATATATATATATATATATATATATACACAGGGTGTATCAGAACTAGTGTAAAAAAAATTAATAGCATATTCCTGACATTATTTTGAGTAAAAAATGTTATATGAAGATAGGTCCTATTCCTTTTGGTCAATGTTTTACAAGTAGCAGCAATTTTATTAAAAAAAATAATCAAAATATATTTAAAACATAGTAACAAACAATGGAAACATTAAATATATTAATTTTATATTATAGTACGTGTTCAAAATGTGCCCCTCGAGCTCGTATGCAAGGTTTACATCGACGAATCATGGAATCACAAACTAAATTAATTGTATTTTGCTTGTTACGAATGTCAGCTACAGCGTTTCTTATTCATTCTAACAATTGGTTGCGTGTGTTTATTTGAACACTACACACTATTTGCTTCATGTGTTCCCATAAATAGTAATCCAGAGGATTTAAATTGGGAGATCGTACAGGCCATTGTAGATTAATTTTGCATTGTTTTCCATTGTTTATTACTCTGGATTGTAGGTATCTTGATTAGAAAAATTTAAAAATTGCTGCTATTTATAAAATTTTGAACTCTTGTATTTTGATAACCAATTTTTACACTAGTCCTGATACACCCTGTATATATATATATATATATATATATATATATATATATATTTAATTCATGTCATATTCATGGCTATTCTACTCATTAACAGATATTTTTATTTTACTTTTAAATTGTGAAGAAACTAGAAAGATGTCACCTGTATACAGGATGGAAACGAACTTAATGTCATAAATTTAAGGGTGGGTAGTATGACATGTGTAGATTACGAAACAGAAAGATTTTTTTAAAAATTCGCATATTTAAGGGTAGTTTTCATGAAACTAACATTTTTGGTACCACTGGGCCACTGGCAACGCATTTGCATTATTTTATCTATTACACAATTATTTTCGTTAAAAATGCTATTTAATTTAATTATTAAGAATAATATCTTATACAACTAATTTTGAATGTATTTTTGAGAACCATATTTTTAATGATGTATGAACTAAAACAGCAGTAAAAAAAAGTTTCCTTAAGAAAAGTCGAATTTTCGTTTTTCGAATTTTGAAAAAATTCTTTCAGTTTCGTAATCTACACATGTCATACTACTCACCCTTAAATTTATGACATTAAGTTCGTTTCCATCCTGTATATATATATATATATATACCGGGTGCCCCAGGCAAACCTTAACATAGGCTTTTAACATGGGAAAACAGTTTTTTGTAAATAAAAAGTGTCCGGCAGAAAAGCTATGCTATTGAACATGATAATAGTAGTATTGGTAGTAACATTACCTCCTGTACGTTATTTAATACTAATTACTTTATTATAATTGCATAAATTAAAGAAAATTATTAATATAACCTAACCTAAGGTTATAACTGTCAATAAATATTTGTTTCAGTATTTTATTATGTAATATTTTCTTTTGTTAATGTTGCTGAATGGTTGGTTAGCATGGCTGCCTCTGGAATGAAAGAACTTTGGGGTTGGGATTCAAATCTTCATCAAGCTAAACTTTTCATATATTTTTTATTTATGAATTAATTACGAATTATTACAATTATGTATATATTACAGGGTGAGTCTGGGAAGCCCCCCCCCTATTTTATTTATTATAACTAATAGAAAAAATGGCTCATAAAAATTATATTATTTTAAATATTATTTTTTGATAGCAGGTGTAGATATTTTGTCAGGTTTACAAGATACAACTATCAACTTTTAATTTTTAAATAGCAATCTATAATCATTTTACTAGAATATAAACCGCCATTTTTTATCTCTTCAACGATGTATTAGTTTTTATTAAAGCATTTGAAAAAAATCGAGAAGAATAAGATAATTGTGATATATGAGTAATAACTTTTATTCACATATGTTAGGTGGATATGTGAAAATAAATTACAAATACAGTAGAGACCCTTTAATCCGTAACGGTAATCTGAACATCCAGTAATCCGAACATCGGGTAGAAGTAAGGTAATCCGAACAAGAACCCTTTAATCCGAAATGTGATTCTGGGAAAAATCTATCAAATTATGCTTTAGTTTCCACCTGTGAAGTGGCGGGATGTGATAACCACTTCAATCTGAGATTGCAAATGGTGGATGTGTGTAAATATTTTGTTTAATAAATAATAATACATAATACTTCGGCGACTGGCGATCAAAGCCGGAATGAACGCCCGAAAACGAACAATTTTTTTTCAGAATTAATATTAATTTATTATTTTTAATTCAACATGACGCTTAGATCCCAATTACAGAATAATTTACATAGCAATATGAAGAAATAATGTAGCAAATACGTAAACAAGAAAAAAATTAAAACTTAAAAGAGTATAATAATTGTTTTTTTGTTTCTATTTCTTAATTTCAGCGTTTCTTGAAGTGGCAATAAATATTTAAAAACTTTCTAAATTGACGTTATTTACTTATTCATACAAATTCAGTAATCCGAACAAAACGTTAGTCCGAATACCTCTTTACATTTAGCATTTCGGATTAAAGGGTCTCTACTGTAAATAAATAGTAAGTAATAATAAAATGTATACTTTGTTGATATTAATTCAACTGTTTAACATTGTTACATTTTGTTTATTTTCACATAGCCACCTATAATATTTGAATAAAAATTATTTCCCATATTACTCAATTATCTTATTTTTCTCGATATTTTTCAAATGCATTACTAAAAACTAATACATCGTTGAAAAGAGAAAAATTAGCGTTTTTTTATTTTGGTAAAATAATTATAGGTTGCTATTTAAAAAATAAAAGTTGATAGTCGTATCTTGTAAACCTGACTTTATAAAAAATATTTACATGTCATCAAATAGTGTATTTAAAATAATAAAACTTGTATGAGTTATTTTTTTCTATTACTTATAATAAAAAAGTTAAAGGGGGCGGCGTCTTCACAGACTCACCATGTATACAAGTGTTTACTTTAAATGGGCCACCATTGCTATCTCGAGAACTATAAGAGCTACAAAGATGGCTAAATGGGCAAACAATTTCATAAGACTACTTAAAAAAAAGGAAAATTTATTTTTTGCGATCAGTAGTTCTCAAAATAAAGGACCAAACTTTTTTTACTTTAAATGAGAACATATACTTTTTATTTGTTCATTCGTTAGACAATTTAATTCTGAATTCAGTGATTTAATATTTTTATACCCTTACATAACGATTTTTTTTGAGAAAAATGTATGTAAGGTTTTATATTAATTTGATTAAAATATGGCTTAATAAGAGTGTCATGAATGGAAAAATGAATACTTTTTTTACTCATTAAATTTATGCCACCATTTATGTAAGTATGTTTTAGTCATCAAAAAACCGCTGCACTGGGAATCCGTTGGAAACCAATCATTCCACTTCGCTCCGTTTGAATCAGACGATTAGTATCTTTTTCTTCTTCTTCTTCTTCTTCTATTAGGCATTTTGCCTGTTTATTTTCGCAATTTTTATGGTGTGTCCTCTATTGATGTGGCCCAGCTTTCCATTTTTTCGGTGGGCGTCCTATTGGTCGTCTGTTTGTCGGCTTACCGTCTCTGCTTATTTTAATTAACGTTTCTTCTCCAGCTCTGTCGACGTAGTTATTTACCATATCTGTGACATTACCCTGTCTCATTACTTCTTGGATTCTCATTCTATCAGTGTTTTTCCAATTATTGAACTTGTGTACTCATTTCGGCTAACATCCCTAACTTTTCAGGGACAAAAGAATTGGGATGAAATGTTGGAGTAAAACTAGTTCTATTGGATGCAAAACTTTTTTTTTATTTTGCATTTCTTCATTCGGAACCAATTCCAATCGACACGAATTAGCGTTGACTCCACCCATTTTTTATTAAATCTACGAATCAAAGCTTTAACTATTATCACCGTTTTTACTGGGAGACACTCGCGAGAATCTAGCGAGATTTATCGCCTCTCGCAATTGTTATATCAATCACCGCAATCTCGCTCTCGATCTCATCTCGTAAAAAGCAAGACGAGACGAAATGCGAGACTACTCTCGCCTCGTCGTCCATCACAAGCGCTGCAGTTTCAAAAAATACAGATTTTGAACTTCACATTGCAATTAATAAATCTCTTAAACAAAAAAGCCCTGGGATATATATATATATATATATATATATATATATATATATATATATAATTTTTAGTATAATAATTTCTATTTTATTTGCTTTAATTTTTTGTGGAAATTTTTATAATTTGATTTTTATGTTATTATTATTTTCCATTGATCGAGTTATACAACACCATGAACGAGTTCTTTTAAATTTTCGAGTTCTTTTAAATTTTCGAGTTCTTTTGGAATGAGAAAATGGAGAATAAATTTATAGACTTTTATAAAAAAAATTGTTACCCGAACTAGTATATCCTTATTATCCCAAGTCAGACTTTGAGGATTTTTAGTACAATAATTTGTATTTATATTTACCATTTTTATTAAAATGTTTTCAATTTGATTTTTACATTGTTATTATTATTATTATTTGTGCATATATTAATAAATAATATTTAGAATTTGATTTTAGTTGAAAAACTAATCATTTGGTGAAGATATATACTAATATGTATTATGTATGTTTATAATTTTTTTTTGAATATATGTAATATGGTTAAATTAATTAGAATTATTCATACATACTTATATCTATAACTCAGAAATTTATTGTAATAGTGTAGCAGGCAGATATAGCGTCCCGTACGTCTTTCCTCACTTGGCCCGAGTGATGGTAACCTGTAAATATTAACAAAAATCGTACTTTTCCGATAACTCTTCTATGCATAGATTTTTTGTTCTGAAAAAAATCATGTGCATTTTTACATGTAATCTCAACATCGAACTGTTCATAGTTTTTTCGTAAGTGGTTCAAAATTTGAGTAAAAAAATAAAAACATAATTACAATTTTAATTTTTTGAGAAAATTAAAATTTTAAAGACAATTCGATGTTAAGAATGTTATTCTAAAAACTTATTTCAAATAACATTTTTCTCTAAAGTGCACCAAAATTAAGATATTAGAAAAGTACGAACGACACTTTTGCGCTGGGTAGACTATCCCCTTAAATACTCAATATAACAACCTCAAAGAACCCAAGCACGTTGCCGTATCCGGTTACCCCGTAGGACACTTGTAAATCAACCCTCAATTTGAGCGAAAAATTAATATTTTTTGCAAGTTGTATTCTCTACTGTCTAATGACTATTCTATTAAATACTCAATATAACAACAACCCCAAAGAACAACTCTAGCACGTTGCCGTATCCGCATACTACGTAGGACACTTGTAAATTAACTTTCTACCGTATCGGTTGTTTTACCTCAAATACTTATTTTACACCATATTATTTACAGTGAACATATTATGAATATAAACTAGTATAACCCTACCATGATGAATTTGACCCTCAGGATGGCTACAAGTCATACCCAAGTTGAGTTACCTTTCTCATCAAATTTTACAATTTTTCATGAAGCTTGTTTAAGATTGTCTCATTAAATTTCTTCCTATTTGGGAATTAACAATCCTTCACTATAACCGTACCATTATGGTTTTACTCGCTTACCCTCAGGATGGATCCGCGCCTGCTAGCCTGCACAACCTTACCATGTTATTACTGGCCAAAAACATTCCTTTGTTGAGAGAGTTGCTTGCAATCCACCGTTACACACCCCCTTCCTCCTTCAACAGCCCTATTATAGTACTATAACGTGCAATTTCTATAAATCTATTAAGCATAACTTCATCGAACGGTAGAACTACAACGTTTCGTCCGTAATGTTCCGCCTCTTTACATAGTGAACGGAGATTATTTTCGTTGCTGAAAATTTGTCGCTAACTTCACACCCGTGAAAAACATCGATATCGTCTCGATTTCGGATCCGTAATCTCGTTTTCATTCCCGTCTTGCATGCCTTAAGCATCTAAATGCACACGAGGCGAGAAATGTAAAATATTGATATCCTCTCATTTTCGGATCCGCAATCTCGTTTTCGTCTCGCATAACGCTACGAGAGTGATGCACGACGAGACGAGAGTACTCTCGCATCTCATCTCGTCGTGCATCACTAATTCTAAAAAATCGGTTACATATATTTTTTTTGTACTACAAAACCATTTTGACATTATTAAACTATGTTGGTAGCGCTTGACAATATAGTTTTATTGCCTTCCTCACATTTCAATGTGCACCAAATTCAGCAGAAATAATAATAATTAATTGTCCAAGATAAATAAGGAATAAAGAAAATTAAAAAAATGTTTAACAAATTTAATGTAATAATTGTTGGTTTTTCCTTAACACTTTTTTGTACCGCCATATAATCATCAACACGTCATAATATCGTAATTAAATAATTTATGGATGTAAAAAGGGACCGATTAACGAGTGAAGCACACTATACACAACCTAAAGAGACAAATTGTCTATGTTTTATTTGTATGTGCTTATAAAAAATAAAAGATATATGGCATGTACCATTGAAAGTAAAAGTGTGTAGAAATAAGAAGAAACTTTTCTTTTGTAAAGAAAGATACAAAGAAAGAAAGAAAGAAAGAAAGAAAGAAAAAGGAAAGAAATAGCGTGAGCAAAAGTGAAAATTAAAATTCCTCCGATAGAAACATAAAATTCTTTTTCTACTCCCATGCATGAAGTGAGTACTTCACGTATCAATTTTTATGTGTGAAGCTTGATTTTTTGAAGTGTCACTTCACGCATAGTGTGCGTGAAGTAAATAGTTGAGTTTTAACACATACAATGAATATCTTTATATACACGTAAATCATGTGTTGGTAAATGGTCCGTAGAAATAACAACTTCATGAGAAATGTGTTATTAATTTATAAAAAAAATTTTTTGCAACAACGTAGAAAAAGTATAGTATCTAACACGTGTGTGAAGCCTATTTTACATTCGGGTGGTTCGCAACACGCCTTCGGCTCGTGTCGCAATCTCCAGCCTCATGTAAAAATTTCAGCTTCACACACTTGCCACATAATATACTATTTTGTTATTTACGTCTTATCTATAGTCATAGGAACAAACATTCAATCAAAGCCCTTGGTAACAAGGTTTTCAGGTATAGACCACTCACTATTGTAACGTTTTTATTTATATGGGTGTAAAACTCAGACAAATATTATTAATTAAAATAATGCGTTTATTAAACGATAAACAATTATGATTAAATATTAAAAAGATAATAAAAATAACTAACACTATGATTAAATAATTATAAACACTAATTTAAGACTAAGAATATTATTAACTGCTTAAACACTAAGATTATTTATTTAACCAATATTTATATCACTACATTTACTTATGTAACAACTCGTAGACTGTTTATTTATTTTACCAACTTCATTGGTCGTCGCTTCTATATATCAGACTTCTTTCGCTGGCTTTAGCGACGGGTTTATATACCCGACGACTTTTGTTCTAGAAACGACTAGAACACCCGAAAGATAAAAACAGCGTGCACAATAGATCACGTCATCGCCACAAGTTCGAACACGTCTGTTACGCGTGGACATTCGGGCGCGACACTGCGGCGCCTGTTATGGCGCGGCGGCGGTGAGGGCTACGGAGCGGCGACATTACACTGCCCCCTCCTTAAGATTGTTTCGTTCCGGAACAGTTCGTGATGACGAAATCTGCATGTATTACCCTTGGTGCATTTCGAATTCTTAAAGGAGTGACAGTCGATGGTCCGCTCGACTTCTTCTTTCTGTCCGTTAGGGTTAAAGCTGCAGTCGATAATTTCAACGCCGGTGAAACGGAAGAGGATCTCTAACATGTTCCTTACAATCTAACAATCCAAACCGTCTAGACCACAACCTAACTTCGGTACCGCTAGCTTCAAAATATCATTGTCCAGTATGTGATCCCTCAAATCGCACAGCGAGTTCCATAGGCTGTGATACGACGGCTTCTGGTACGAGCGTGGTTTTGTAACAAGGTAGTAGATGTACCGCTGATGGCCTGCATTGCTATTTCTCAGTCGTAGCGTTTTCCCAACAGATGGACGTTGGTTGGCCAGTTCTTGTAGTCGTCCATATTTCGCCTTAAAGACTGAAGCTATGCCGCGTAACATCTTTAAGTCTTCTGATACGCAGTGGCCGAGGGAATAATCTGAAGACACGGTGAACAGATCTCGGTGTTCTTCTTTTGTCACGCCGTACCGCTCCTTGCGCCCAAAGGAATAGTTCTCCATGAAATCTTCAAAAGTCGGTTCTTGAGCTATGATCCGACGAACTATTGCTCCATTATTGTCTTCGTGGTTGTCTCCGGCAAAAGGGGCTAGCCGATTAAAGTGTACCACTCTCGGCTTCTCGGTAGGTCGTTTCTTAATTCTATATACCACGTCGTTTATTCTTTTGACTACCTCATAGGGGCCCTCCCAATTCTTTTGCAGCTTTGGTGATAACCCGCGGCTCCTTTGTGGGTTGTAAAGCCACACTAAATCCCCAGGTTGATATCCACCTTTTTCGGCTTTGATGTCATGCCGGTCCTTCATTCGGTCGCTGGCAGTTTGAATGTTCGTACGGACTTGTTCATGAATGTCATCCATTCTTCTCCGTAAGCCCGCAACGTAGTCTTCTCCGGCCAGGTCTTCCCCAGGTTTGCTGCCGAACATCAAGTCGCATGGTAAACGCAACTCACGTCCGAATAAGATGTTCGCAGGAGTTTGCCCTGTTGTTTCATGCACGGATGAACGATAAGCCATCAGGAACAGATGAAGATGTCGGTCCCAGTCTCTTTGGTGGTTGGTGACAACCTTCGACAAATATCGGTTGATTGTTCTTTTCATTCGTTCAACCATGCCATCGGACTGAGGATGTAATGCAGTTGTCCTTGTTTTATTAATTCCTAATATCTTACAGATATTTTGGAAAACGGCAGACTCGAAATTTCTTCCCTGGTCGGAGTGAAGTTCACGTGGAACCCCGAATCGGCATATACATTCTTTAATTAAAGTTTCAGCGACCGTGGTGGCTTCCTGATTGGGTAATGGATAGGCTTCAACCCAATTGGTGAAGTAGTCCATGACAACCACGATATATTTATTTCCGTCGTCACTTTCTGGGAATGGTCCGGCCACATCAATCGCAATGCGCTGAAATGGACTGCCAACGTTGTATTGACGCATTGGGGCTTTTCGTCGTCTATGAGGGCCGTTGCTTCCAGCGCAAACCACACATTTCTTGCACCAGTCTTTAGCATCTTCAGTGAAGTTAACCCAGTAAAACCGCTGGCGCAATCTTTCTAGAGTTTTGGTGACTCCAAAATGGCCTCCAGATCCGTCATGGATCTCTTTCAACACGTCTGGTATTCTATTCTTAGGCATGGCCATCTGAGTTTTCTTCTCAGTTCCATCAGCATTCTCTACCACACGCTTCAACAGGCCATCCTCAGTCACCATGGAGTACCATAGCGCCCAGTACGCTTTCACACTCTGTGAGTGTGGTGCAAAGTCTTCCATATTGGTTTGCATTCTTCTGCTTTCCATTCCAATAAAAATTTCAAAGTCGGGTCATTTTCTTGGTCTAGCGTAGTCTATCGGGCTGCCAACTATCGTCGACTACTGTTATTCGGGCGACGGTGGAATGTTTCTCTTCAAGTCGACTACAATGTTTGCAGTCATCTTGGCAAGGCCTTCTGGACAATGCATCGGCATTACGATGGCTGGTACCTGTCGTGTGTTCGATTTTGAAATCGTATTCCTGTAGTTTTTCAATCCGTCTAGCCACCTGATCTTCAGGATTCTTGAATTGTAGCAACCACTTTAATGCAGCATGGTCAGTTCTAATCAAAAATCTTCTTCCGTACAAATATTTGTAGAAATGTTCCACGGATTTCACGACTGCCAAGAGTTCTTTTCACACAGTAATTCCTCTCTGGTTTTGACACGGTCTTACTAAAGTAGGCAATAACCTTCTCATGCCCATCTTGTATCTGGGAAAGAACGCCACCAATTCCGACGTTGCTGGCATCTGTGTCTAGTATGAACTCTCCTTCAGGTAAAGGTTAACTCAAGACGGGTGCGCTTGTCAGAGCATATTTTAGTTCTTTAAATGGAACTGTACAGTCCATTTCCCAGATAAATCTTCTTCCTTCATCAGTAAGCCTTGTCAGTGGCTTGGCTATGTTGGCAAATCCAGGTACATATCGTCGATAATAGGTACACAAACCAAGAAAACAACTAAGTTCGTGTTTGTCCCTAGGTGCAGGCCAGTCTCTCACAGCCTTTATCTTCTCCTGGTCAACTGCAATACCCTTACCGGAAACCACGTGAATGAACTTCTCTTTGAAACAGGTGACACTTCTTCGGGCTAAGTTTCAGGTTAGCCTTCCTCAATCTCTGGAAAACCTCTTCCAAATTCTTCATATGGTCCTCGAATGCCTTACCTACCACAATAATATCGTCGAGGTACACTAAACAGGTTTTCCAAGATAGCCCAGCCAATACTGTTTCCATGAGCCGTTCAAAAGTTGCAGGAGCATTGCAGAGCCCAAACGGCATTACGGTAAATTGCCAGAGTCCTGTACGAATGGTGAAGGCTGTCTTCTCCTTGTCTTTTGGATCCAAATCTACTGGCCAGCTCTTTAGATCCAAAGTGGAGAAAATCTTTGAGCCAGCCAAAGTGTCTAATGTGTCGTCTATTCGAGGTAGCGGGTAGCTATCCTTCTTCGTCACGTTGTTGAGTTGACGATAATCGACGCAAAATCGTGTAGATCCATCCTTCATCTTCACTAACACCGCTGGTGAAGCCCAAGGACTGGTTGAAGGTTCGATTACACCTTCCATCTTCATGTCTTCAATAATTCTTTCAACTTCCTCACGCTTCGCCAATGGCAGTCTTCTTACTGGTTGACGGATGGGTCTTGCGTCTCCGGTGTCTATTTTATGATGAACTATATTAGTTCTCCCTTTGGTTTTATTGTCAAATTGGAACACATCTTGAAAATTTCCAATTAGATTCTTTTCCTTGTTTCTCTGGTCGGCGGTCAATTCTTGAAAGGATGTTGATATTTGGTTGATTAAAGTGTCCGGAACTTCTTGAGATGTGTTTCCATTGGCCTTTACAGTTCGAATAATCGAGGATACTGCCAAGCATTCTCCTACAATTGTTCCTCTTTTAAGAACAACCGGATAAAAATTTATGTTCATTATCCGAACTGGAATTACCCAGTGACCAGTGTTTTGCCGACAACAACTCCAGTGCCAGTTTTGGCATCATCATTCTTGGGCTCCAGCATAACGATACTTCTCTCACAGAAACTACCATCTAAATGTGCCTCCAGGATAGTTTCACTTCGTTCTGGGAGGGTAACGTCTTCGGACATTAGTACCCGCACAGTCTTGTCATATCGTGGATTTAATACGAGTTCTTCTTCATTGACCATCATCACTCCCTTCTCCAGGTCAAGTTTAAAACAATGCTTTGTCATTGCGTCCATTCCGAGTATTAATTCATTTTCAACTTCAGCTACCAGCGCACGATGTTTGAATGAAATTTTTCCAATAGTGATAGTGACATCTACTTCTCCTAATGCGGTAGCTTGTTCTCCCGTTGCTGTGCGTAATCGCCACATAGTTGAAGATGCGCCTTGCCAGTTTTCCTTATCAAGTCGGGTCTCATTATAGTTTTTGTCGCACCCGTATCCAGTAGCATTTTCAGTGGCCTTCCGTTAATAGAGCCATCCACATAGACCACCCGGAATTTCGAATAGGTAATCTTCAGGATTTTCACCAGCATCGGCTAATGTCTGCCGCAGTCTTTCTTGAATTGTTGACTTCCTTCCTGTTGTTTCCACATCCCGTTCTTCCAGTTCTCTCTTGAGATCACCTACTTTTAATTCACTTAATTTTATTTGTTAAGTCGCCATTTTATTTATTTTTATTTTCACTTCACAGTTATTAACAAGCCGTAAACCTGGCACCAATTATAACGTTTTTATTTATATGGGTGAAGTGAAAAACTCAGACAAATATTATTAATTAAAATAATACGTTTATTAAACGATAAATAATTTTGGTTAAATATTAAAAAGATAATAAAAATAACTAACACTATGATTAAATAATTATAAACATTAATTTAAGAGTAAGAATATTATTAACTGCTTAAACACTAAGATTATTTATTTAACCAATATTTATATCACTACATTTACTTATGTAACAACTCGTAGACTGTTTATTTATTTTACCAACTTCATTGCTCGTCGTTTCTATATATCAGACTCTTTTCGCTGGCTTTGGCGACGGGCTTATATACCCGGCGACTTTTGTTCTAGAAACGACTAGAACACCCGAAAGATAAAAACAGCGTGCACAATAGATCACGTCATTGCAACAAGTTCGAACACGTCTGTTACGCGTGAACATACGGGCGCGACACAGCGACGCCTGCTATGGCGCGGCGGCGGCGAGGGCTACGGAGCGGCGGTGGCGGCGACGTTACACTATTTTCCAGTTTTTTCTTTCCGACAGTTTTTGCTTCGTTGAATAACTAACACAAATTCTTATGGAATTTACTGATATAAAGAGTCGTTATTGTTTTATAATATAATGTCAGCTGTTTTTAACACACTTTGGTATGTGACTTATTGCTTATTGTTTGTAAAATAGTTCGGGTATGACATTGGCATTTTTTTATGCCTTGTTTAAAACTGATAACGATTGTAGCTCTTGGGGACCTGCAGTATTATTCTTTGATAAGGAATTCATAATTGCATTCACGGATTCTTACTTTACCAAGAAGAAATGAAATATCGATATAGGTACATTTACATAGAACGGTTTGCAAACGGTTAGAGTTTGAGATCGAAGGCGCGTGCCCGGTTTCAAACTAGTTGCAAATCAAACGGTTTAAATTTTACTCTGAACACATAATGGAAACTAGTGTGCATTTATAAGCATCTAGTATGTCGTAATCTCCAACTTGATGGAAATACTGTGAAACTGTAAATCTTACTGCAATATTTGCAATTTGTGTTAAAAAATATCTTAAGAAAACCGGGGTAATGTCAGTTCAACATAATTCTCATTTTTGTTTTTTTTTGTCTAATAGCCATTATTTCAAAATCATCATTTTCACTTGAAGAATATTTTAGAAAGTCAAAATTTCTACTTTACATGCTACTATCCGAATCCATCATGTACTTATTATTAAGCGAATATTAATATTATAGGTATCTTATTATATTGCAATAATATACTTACCTTAAAATATTAAATATTAAAATAATAAATATTAATTTATTTTGAATGGAAACAGTAATTTCGCAGAAACCCTAATTTAAAAAAAAAAACACTTAATTCAGAAATTTATATTCTCATTTAAAATAAAAAGGTAGGTCCCGTATTTTGAGAACCACTAGTCGAAATAAAATAAAAATCTTTTCTTTAAATTTATCTTGTGAAATAGAAATTGTTTGCCCATATAACCGTCTTTGTAGCTGTTATAGTTCTTGATATAGCAATGCTGGCCCATTTAAATTATTTTTTTCTTTTTAGGGCATTCTAATAAAAACTTTTTTTTTGCGTAAGTGTTATTTATTTATTTTATTTTATCTTCAAATATTGTGACGTGCGCCCCTGAGTTAAGAGTATACGAGCTCCGCTACTGAAAGAATGTACCAGAGCGATGACCCAGATGATGCAATCCCCAGCAACGCACCGGCTAGACGTTTAATTGCACCGTTGACCTAATTCTTTTGTACTCGGTATCACTGTGGCGCCGGAGGGTTCTTGAAGGACACTGGGCTGTATAAAAACCGTCTGAATGACAGCGGAGAAATAGTCTGTGATATAGAAGCAACGAGTAATGAAGTCGGTGATATAAATAAGTAGTCTACGAGTTGTTAACATAAATAAATGTAGTGATATAAATATTGGTTTAATAAATAATCTTAGTGTTTCAGCATTTAATAATATTCGTTGTCTTAAATTAGTGTTTATAATTATTTAATCATAGTGCTGGTTACTTTTATTATCTTTTTAATATTTATCCTTAATTATTCATCGTTTAATAAACAATATTATTTTAATTAATATTATTTCTCGTATTTTTACACTTCACATATATAAATAAAACGTTACAATTGGTGTCAGGTGTGGGGTTGTTAATAAACTGTGAAGTGTAAATTTTTATTCCATATTTTTGATAGTGGAAAACATTTTACCAACTGCTGTAATAAACAGTATCAAAGTTATTTGTTATTTAATTAAAAAAAAAAGTTTTTTTTTCATGAAAATATTAAAATTACGTTGCACGTGTGCAAAGTCTAAAATCGATCTGATAATTAGTTAATTAAATGAATTTATTTTTAACTAAAATATTTTTTTGTTAGCGGAATTACATCTGTATGTAAAGTTTTTGTCGATCGGATATAATTAATTAATTATATTATTTAATGTTTTTAATTATTTTTTTGTACGAAAATATTTTATTGTCACCTGAACTAAGTAGGGATGTATACAAAGTTTCAAGCTGACTGAATATGCTGAACAAACTCATCATTTTATCCAATCAAAATCAACATTATCAACTGCATCTGGACTGATTATTCGGTAGACGATTCCGAGAACAATTTACTTATATAATTCGATTAATTACTGCAACCTCTACAGCGAATAAACATACCTAGATATATATATATATATATATATATATATATATATATATATATATATATATATATATATATATATATATATATATATATACTGTGGAGCAGATTAACTTTCTGCAAATTGTTGGAGAGTAATAGGGAAAAAAAGACAACTCAAAATACACTAAACAAATGAAACTAGAAAACGTATGTAGAGGCATCCTTTACCTTTAAATAAAAAATATATATAGTATAAATTAAATTGAAAGAAAATTAGATTCAATATCGTGACCCCAACAATAACATGTTTTTGCTTTATTTTACAAATACCTGAATGTCTTCAGTATTAACCTGCAATTTTTACTATAATATGTGTATTACTTTACTATATCTTAACCACAAAGCAAACAAAAAAAAATAAAGGAAATTCCTCTTGTTCCGTTGAAATCTCCGTTGAAAATATTTAAAAAATAAATTCTGCGTAAAAAAATCCAATTTTCAAAGAAGAATAAAGACTTGGCAAGCATTTTAGCGAGAATTAGTGTTGGAATTTTTTTTTGGAATTGTTTTAATTGTAGAGTTTGCAATTTTGAGCCAAAGTGGGCTGTGTACACTACAAAACACAAACGATATAACTGTCAAATAACAATATTCAGTATGGTCTGTGTTCCTGTGACGACTGCTGCCGCCAGCAGTGAACTAAGAAGCTAACATTGTTTTACTAGTACAATAATGAACAACATTGTTGTACTAGTTAGATAATGAATATCTTCTATAGTTTGTATACAGTAGCATAATAAAATAGGGTAGTAGCACGCTACAAAATATTTGTTCTAACTAAAAAAATTCAAGAGAGCGACAAAGTCGAGGACAGAATATTAGTTTTTTTTTATAATTTTTTCTAAACAAACCTAACGCTTAAAAATTTCGTCAAAATAAAGTTAGATTAGTGTAGGCTAAGGTGGTTATATTATGACAGTCTCATACAAAAGTTTTACTAAGTAAAAGAATTTATAAAAGAATAGATATTTTAAATTTTTAATAGTTTAGGGTTATTAAAAGTTTTAAATTGTTGTTGTGAATATAATATAAAAATTAAAAACATTCCATCAAAAATCATATATTTTCCAACTTTCTAATAGAATTACTACAAAAGTAGCTGGTATTTTTTTAATCTCGTGTATAAATTGTTACGTGTACTATTGTTAGGTAGTTTTTTTAAAGAAAATCTGTCGCTTATTGTATGAATTACAAAGTAAAAAGCTTCCGCCGGGATACCATTTCTATAGTGCTCTATATTACTATTAAATATCTGAGCTCACAGGTAGTAACACTTAATAATAACCTATTTAAATTTCAATTCAGTCTGTCGTAAATGCTTCCATGATAGTACTAGTACCAGCTTAAGGACAAGCGTGAAGTTGGCACGTCATTGGAAACACAAATAATATTTTTTATATTGGTATTTAGTGCTTCGTTAGTGCTCTTTTGTGCTTCAAAAATTTTTGAAATTAATTGAATGGTTCAAGAAATAATTAACATTATTTATTGACGTGCCAACTTCACACCTAGCACGTCATTAATAAAATTTCAAATTATTTAATACATCTTTTGTTAGCGCTTCGTTAGTGTTTTTTTGTGCTTTAATTTTTTTGAAATCTATAAAATGGTTCATGAAATAATTTACATTATTTATTGACATATCAACTTTACACCTAGCAAGTTATTAGTACAATTTCGTATTGTTTAATACATCTATATTTGTGCTCTTTTGTTCTTTATTTTTTTTTGAAATTCATAGAACAGTGTATGAAATAATTAACATTATTTTTTTAATGGAAACAATATTTAATTTTTAACCTAAAAAATCCACATACTTATATTTTCCTGTTTTAAATGATATAATGGCTGTTTAGTTACGATTTTATTTTATATCATAATAAAGGATTTTATTTTTTGCATGAATTTACTTTTATATCATACCATGTTAATATTACGAGGGGCATTCAAATATAAACGAGTCTTTTACTTCTGAGGGCCTAGTAAGTGTGTCGGAGGTTGGCGAAGCATCGGAAAAGGTATCCAGATGACTCAAGGCCCAGCTGACCGCCCGACCGATTTCGTTAGCTGTCCTCACAATGAGCGAAAGAGAGGTTCATCCATCGATTGCGCAACTCAGTTTTTAAGTTTTTAACGAAGGAAGGCGTTAAATCAGGCGAAATTCAGAACCGAGTGCGTGCACAGTTCTGGGAGAATACACTTTCATGGCCACGAGTGCAAGCCTGGTGTGCAGAGTTCAAAGAAGGGCGTGAAAAAGTAGAAAATGTGAGTCGCCGAAGATGCCAAAACTCGCTTGTCAGCCAGGAAGGTGATGTCAGCTGTGTTTTGGGATTCTCAAGGAGTTTTACTCATTAATTTTCTTCACGATCGTCGCACAATAAACGCTGCCTACTACTGTGACCTGCTTGACCAGGTACGAGCTGCATATCGGTCAAAAAGGCGCTGTCAGCTCATCCGAGACGTCCTGCTCCTGCATGACCCCACACTGCAGTTTGGATTTATTTCCGTCTTCGCTTTCTGGAAATGGTCCGGCCACGTCAATCGCAATGCGCTCAAATGGACTGCCAACGTTGTATTGACGCATTGGAGCTTTTCGTCGTCTATGAGGACCGTTGCTTCCAGCGCAAACCACACATTTCTTGCACCAGTCTTTAACGTCTTCCTTGCAGTTAACCCAGTAAAATCGCTGGCGCAATCTTTCTAATGTTTTGTTGACTCCAAAATGGCCATCTCCAGATCCGCCATGGATCTCTTTCAGCACGTCTGGAATTCTATTCTTAGGAGTAACCAACTGAGTTCTCTTCTCAGTTCCATCGGTTCTGTTCTGTTTTCCATTCCAGTATAATTTTCAAATTCGGGTCATTTTCTTGGTCTTCGCGTAGTCCATCGGGCTGCCAATTATCATCGACTACTGCTTGCACTCATCTTGGCATGGCCTTCAGGACAATGTGTCGACATTACTCCCCTTTCCTTCTAGTTCCTGTCTCTGTCCCTCTGTGTGTCTTCCAGGCGTCTTAAGTCTTCTTGAAGGTATCGGCACTGCTTCCTTTTCTTTCAATTTCTTTTGTCTTTCGTCCTGCATGGCATCCGTTTTCTTTTGCGATTTTCTGTAAAATCTCTGCGGATGTTCCAGTTCACCATTTTTCCACCCGCGGAGTTTCTTTCTTTCAGTAAACACTTCACTTTCAATTCGTCTTAATCTCTCATTCAGATCTTCCGTGTTTCCCTTTCTCTCAGCTTCATTATCTCGCACTCGCAATAAGTTGCGTGAAGCTTGTTTGGCAGCTTCATGTTCTAATGCATATGAGAGTGCGTTCACTACAGTTTTTGGGTGAGCCAATAGCAGTGCTTGCTGAATTTCGCTGTCTCGAATTCCGTAGATGAATGTTTGAGTGGTCAGGCACTCCAAAACGCTGTCAGGAGTTGTAGGATGTGCAAGACGAACGGGCTACGTCGACATCAAATTCTTGCAGGCTTTCTTTTGGATTCTGATACCGATTTCTTAATTGCGTCTGGTATATCTGTTCCAGATGCGCATTGCCATATCGCATATCCAACCGCTTGACTAGTTGGTCATAGTCTTCTTGTTCTTCTTCCTTCAGCGTTTGTAAGATATCGACGGCTTCTCCACGCAACGAGACAGTCAACGCCGTAGCCTTCTCCTCAGACGTCCAATTATTTGCTTTTGCGGCCGCTTCAAATTGTTTTAAATAATTCGGCCACGAAGACTTCCCATCAAATTCCGGTGTTTTTATGTGCATTTTTGAAGTAGTATCAGGTTTTACTACCTTTCTTCCTTCTATTAGACTTGGCTTTGCAACTTCGGAATTCGACATTGACGACGATGTTATTGTAGTGAACTTTTGTTGTATTTCTTCAATCTTCTTGTCATACTCATCTTTTAAATTCTTCAGCTCTTCTTCGGTTTTTCTAGAATTTTCTTTTAATTTTTCTTCTAATTTTTCTTTTAATTTTTCTTCTAAACTTCTAGAATTTTCTTCTAATTTTTCTTCCAAACTTCTAGAATTTTCTTCTAATTTTTCTTCCAAACTTCTAGAATTATCCACTAATTTTTGTTCTAATGTTCTACAATTTTTTTCTAATTTTTGTTCTAACGTTCCTGTCAATTCTTCTTTTAATGTTCGAGAATTTTCTTCGGCTTTTCTAGAACTTTCTATTAATTTTTGTTCCAATGTTCTAGAACTTTCTTCTGATTTTCTAGAAGTTTCCTCTAATTTTTGTTCTAATTTTTCTGTCAATACTCCTTTTAATGTTCGAGAATTTTCTGCCATTTCCTGTTTTAATTCTTCTTTTATTTTACCAAATTCGGAGAGGTCAAATAAGTAATCTTCAGCATTTTCACCAGCAGCGGTTAATGCTTCCCGCAGACGAGATTGTAGAACGCTTTTCAGTCCTGTCGTATCTAATTCCCGTTCTTCCAGTTCTCTCTTGAGATGACTTACTTTTAATTCAACTAATTTTAACTGTTTAGTCGCCATTTTATTTATTTTTATTTATTTATTTACACTCCACAGTTTATTAACAACCCCACACCTGACACCAATTGTAACGTTTTTATTTATATGGGTGAAGTGTAAAACATAGACAAATATTATTAACTAAAAGAATACGTTTATTAAACGATAAATAATTAAGGATTAAATATTAAAAGGTAATAAAAACAACTAACACTATGATTAAATGATTATAAACACTAAGAATATTATTAAATGCTTAAACACTACGATTATTTATCTATACCAATATTTATATCACTACACTTATTTATATAACTACATTTATTTATGTTAACAACTGGTAAACTGTTTATTTATATCACTCATTTCTGGTTGCTTGTATATATGAGACTGACTCTCCGCTTTCTTTCGGCCGGTATTTATACCGCTTATAACATTCTAGAAGACTCGGAAGCGACAATGACCTGTATACAAAGGAATGAGGTCACTGCGTAGTTAGCCTCTAGCCGTTGCGGCGCCTGGGATTGCGTCATCGCTCTGGAACGTTCTGTCAGTGGCGGCGTTGTATACTCTTCTCCCAGGGGCGCACGTCACAGTATGGTCTAATGAGATTTTTTAAATATTTAGATAAATCATAAGTGCAAGAATTAATACAATTCACAATCGGGCGTAGTGGTACGTCTTTCTTATGTACTTTCAGTAAGCCATAAAAACTTGGAACATATGTGTCTTGAGGAATAAATTTCTTGATAATGTCTTTATCTAAGCTTGATTGTTTTAATAATTTAGTTTTTTGATATTTAACCGTTCTTAATGGATTCTTCTTCACTTTTAGGTAAGCAGGATCTTCCAATATAAGGTTGGCTTTACGATTATAAACATTTTTATTCATTGACCATGTTACTTTCCCTTTACCCTTTAAGAGGTTTAAAAAATCCGTTCATTATTGGAATATATACTAGAATGACCCGAGAATATGTGGACAAAATCAGAAGTTCCAATTATTATTCTTAATTCGAATGGAGTATAGCTTTTTGGGCTTTTGTGCGATAGTTTAACCATCTACAGTTATCTTAATAATAATGATTAGGACTTCAAATTTTGTCGACATATTCTCGGGCCATTCTAGTATATATTCCAATATTGATTGAATTTTTTAAACCTCTGCAGAATTTTTAACTTGCAGTAGTGAATCAGCACAGCATATGGCGCGCCTATTCCGTAACCCAGATAAGGAAGGTACAGAGACCATAGTAAAAATCGCAATGAAATTTGAATAAAAAGGAACCTTTTCCGTCCCTATAATCCATCGACCTTCTAAACTATAGATGCAGTGCATTTGTAACCTAGTAACATCCTTGTTCCAAAATAATGCTGCAGGTATATATATCACCATCTTTCAACAGTACGGAAGGCGCGGCAAAATGAAAAATGACAAATTTCGATTTGTTATGAACTTTATATGGAAAATAAAATTATTTAATTTAATACAAAATACATCACTTCCCCATAATTACGTCCTAAATACACCTTTTTTCTCCTAGCAGATAGCACGAATATTGTTATAGCACAAACAACTCTAACGAACGAAACGTAAAATAAAAAACAGATTTTTTGTGCAATCGGACACGAAGTGGCACTTTGCGCCCGTAATATAGGCCGCGAGATTGAATTTCGCGGTCGCTGCCAAAGTAACTGGTGTTAATGTAAATTTCAATTTGACATTTGAGAGTTGACGAGACAGTAAATAATATAATAATGACAGTGACGTTTTAGAAATATATATATTTATATATATATATATATATATATATATATATATATATATATATATATATATATATATATATATACTACGGTTGCACAAAAAATATTGTGTACACCAGGAAATCTTTTAGCGCCATCCAAATTATCTTGCCTCGGTGCGCTAAAGAGAGATTTCGCGGCCTTGATATATAAATAACTATTCGATGTAATTAAACGTGGAATAGGCGGGAGATACTGAGCTGACCACGTCGGAGCTTTACTGAAAATATATGTTAGTGAAAATTCAGGGAAATTATTTGAACTAATAAACGAATTATATGTACTCGTATGTCCCAGGGTCTGCAATTTTTTTGTGACGTTAAATATATAACCATTCATTCTCAACTATATGGAACTGGAACTACATACCTATATATGAGTGTATATACATAAATATTTATGTATAAATAAATAAATAAAACTACAATACTATTTTTTGCCGATTCATATTAAAAGTGCGTTTTTTGACAGTTAACACTCTGTAAAATGTCACTTTTACTGCCTATTGTTGCTCAACAAATGTATAGCAATCGTTCAACGTAACGATAACTTTCAACATAGGTATTAAAAATAATCACTATTAAAATTAATTCTAAAATCGAAAAAAAATGTGTTCAACACGGCACGAAACACGTATTTACAGCTTCGGCAGAATTCATTGCCACGTCTTCACCTCAACAATGAAACGACAGCCTCTGCTGTAAATTTTGTATTTTAGTTCCTTGTTAAACAAATAACTATTTTCCATACAGCGAAAACACTTTCATCTATTTCAATCTATTTCTTGCATATATTAATAATATTAATACTTTTCAATATTTTGGGCTTTATTACATCTGCACATTTTTAGTCTTCTTGTAATACTTCTTATTGTAAGTAAAAATCTATTTATCCACATGAATTGTTTATTTAGTACACGTATTAAACCGATAATGCCAACTCCCTTGTTTTTCAGTGTAATCAAAAAAACGGATATTACGCAATGAGGTACTATAATAGATTATAGCATCGACTTTACAAACTGTAAACCCCGCGCATCCCATTCAGCCTATTTTACAAAAATGTTCCAAGATAACGGTGCAGACGTATATCTCTATCCTTGAGTACGGAGAAGTTATGCTAAAAGTATACTGCGCATGCATTTCTTATCATATCTTTCTCTATCACAAACTGTACATTTCCATGTAAAAATCTGACATTTCGCATCTACGACTACGCCATTTTTATTTTACGTTTCGTTCGTTAGAGTTGTTTGTGCTATAACAATATTCGTGCTATCTGCTAGGAGAAAAAAGGTGTATTTAGGACGTAATTATGGGGAAGTGATGTATTTTGTATTAAATTAAATAATTTTATTTTCCATATAAAGTTCATAACAAATCGAAATTTGTCATTTTTCATTTTGCCGCGCCTTCCGTACTGTTGAAAGATGGTGATATATATACCTGCAGCATTATTTTGGAACAAGGATGTTACTAGGTTACAAATGCACTGCATCTATAGTTTAGAAGGTCGATGGATTATAGGGACGGAAAAGGTTCCTTTTTATTCAAATTTCATTGCGATTTTTACTATGGTCTCTGTACCTTCCTTATCTGGGTTACGGAATAGGTAAAAAAATTATAAACACAACGAAGCACTAACAAAATATACATTAATAAATTTAATATTTTATTAATATTATTATAATGTGCTTGGAAGGTGAGAAGTTTGCACTGAATAATGTTAATTATTTCATGGAAGAATATGAGATTTTCAAAAATTTTGAAACAAAAGAGCACTAACAAAGCACAAATAAAAAATATATAAAATAATTAGATATTTTTTTTAACGACGTGCTAGGTGTGAAGTTGGCATAGGGTTTCATCAAGTCAAGTAGCTTGATGTTTTTATAAATTACTTGACTTGACTTGAAAATCAAGCTTCTCAAAGATTCATTACTTGACTTGACTTGACTTGATTTTCTATCGTTACTACTTGACTTGATCAAGCAATTTCAAGCAAATTCAAGCTACTTGATAATGAACCGATTTTGTACGAAAACGCTCGAATCAGTAGAATCGTAATCTAGCTGTGTGTGGTACGGCCTGGCGCGCCATATGCTGTGCTGATTCACTACTGCAAGTTAAAAATTCTGCAGAGGTTTAAAAAATTCAATCAATATTGGAATATATACTAGAATGGCCCGAGAATATGTCGACAAAATTTGAAGTCCTAATCATTATTATTAAGATAACTTTAGATGGTTAAACTATCGCACAAAAGCCCAAAAAGCTATACTCCATTCGAATTAAGAATAATAATTGGAACTTCAGATTTTGTCCACATATTCTCGGGTCATTCTAGTATATATTCCAATAATGAACGGATTTTTTAAACCTCTTAATATCTCGGAGAAAAATAAAGTTCCAAAATGTGCTAAAACCGAATGTTATTTAAATGGGGAAAAATCAAGTGAAATCATTGCCAGTATATTTATTTTATGAATAAAAGTCTATATTTCAAGGTATATTATTGATATTTTTATTGATGTAAAACATAAGGATGTATATGAAAATGAAATGTAGTCTTGAAGAACTTTTTGATTTTTCTGGTAATTAAAATAATAACTACTTGATTTTTTCAAGTAATTGAAAAATAACTACTTGATTTTTCAAGTACTTGTAATTTTACTACTTGACTTGACTTGAATTTCGACTACTATTACTTGACTTGAGCTTGGCTTGATTTCAAGTCAAGTCAAGTAACTTGAATATCAAGTCAAGCCGTGAAACTCTAAGTTGGCACGTCAATTAATAATGTTAATTATTTCATGAACCGTCCTATGAATTTCAAAAAAATTTGAAGCACAAAAGAGCATTAATGAAGCACCATATTAATTAATATAGGTCTTGCTGAGATGAAAGAATTCGTTTTTATTTTAGTTTATAAATAACATGTCATTTTCTAATCTATTCTATTGACAAGTAACAACTAACTTTTTTTTTTCTAAAAATAAAACATTTTCTCATACTTTTAGTAGGCGCGTGTCGAAATATTCTATTTAATATAAATGTACAATATTTCAACACTAATAAAAGGTATATTAAATAATTTGATATTTTTTAATGCCGTGCTAGGTGTGAAATTGGCACGACAATAAATAATGTTAATTATTTTATGAACACTTTTATGAATTTCAAAATAAAATTTAAAGCACAAAAGAGCACTAACGAAGCACTAACAAAAGATGTATTAAATAATGTGATGTTGGCACGTTAATAAATAATATTAATTATTTCATAAACCGTTTTGTGAATTTCTAAAAAATGTAAAGCACAAAAGAGCACTAACGTAGCACTAATTACTATTATATAGAAAAGATTATTTGTGCTTCCAATGGCGTGCCAACTTCACCGACTCAACATAAGGCATGTTCATTTGCCTATCGCTGAATAATCCTATTTTGTGCAATAATATATTTCCCATTTTCTACATGCACACCTATTTTCAGAATGTTCGAACCGTTAAATAAATTTGAGAGATGATCGATTCAAATAGCAGTCACGTTTAATATTTATTTCATATATTGAAAATGAGATGTAGTGACTTGATCTTTTCGTATTTAGAATCGGCATATTATTTTGCGTACAACGACTGGTAATTACGGGAGAAGCCATAAAAACCAACTAAAAAAATAAATTCGAAATTATGTTAATTTTAACAGAACAAAACATTGTTGTAAACATTTAACCCAGAAAAAATACTTATTGTTAGTGAATTTAAATTTTCGATACTTTGGAAAAAACCTCGTTTGGCTTTGATAACGGCGTGACATACTCTTTGTATTAGTTTTTGTAAAACAATATTAGAACTGATACTCAAAACTTAAATCCACTCATCGGGAATCGACTCAGACGAGTGTCAGTAAACACCGACACACATAGTTACATTCTTTCTATTAATTTTTATAAAACCTTCATAGCAATTGAGTTTCAAATATTTTTGCAAATTCCACAGTTGGTTGATGTAAGAAGATCTGGTTATCTCATCATTTAATCCTACAGTAGTTTGACAGGGTTCAAAGGAAAGTAAAGGTAAACAGTGAAAAAATAAAATAAAATGTTCTAGTGTATTGTAACTTCTATAAAAATAATAATATTCATAAGATTTTCTCCCTTTCGAATGTGAAATTAAAACAATGTATATTGATTTTTACAAATCAGCAGGTGTGTCCGTATTTTTGGACGATACTATATATATATATACACACACAAAAATCAGATTCACTCGTTGTCGTTAGTTGGAGTGATTGTAAAACTCCCCCGTGCACTGAAGGGTTATTCGAAATAAAGTCATGAAATACCATTAATGATTTTCTCCTTTTCGAATGTGAAATTAAAACATCTGATTGAAATATGTTATAGAACGTCCCGTGAGTAAATAAAACCAGACTACGGTGTGTTGGCATAGGATTATGAGTATGGAGAATAAAAGATTATGTATGAAAAGATCCATAAATGTAAATGAGGACACAGCAGAGAGAAGTCTTATATCCTCTTTACTTTTCCGTATAAATATGTATATTATCATTTTACATTCACAATATTTAATGTCATACATATAAATGTGTTCTTGAAAAACTTATATTACCTTACTTTTCACTTTATTTAAAAAAAATGCGCTATTTAATTCCTTGTTAAAGCCAGATTTAGTTAAAAACATTACTAATAGAAGCAGGTAAAAATATAAACCTAGTAACTTAAATATAATATGTAAATAAATATATCATCACGACATATTACCCATTGCTGGGTGTGCCATTCTGCGTTATTCGCAGATATTGGTAATGATGATGACATATTCGTACAGTGCGGATGTTGATCAGGCGTCACTGCACGGGCACTCATTGCTGGAGTGGAGAGTGGGGGTAATTTCTGTGTTATTTAAAATTCGAAATAATGTTGGCATCAGTCGGGATCGAATTCGAGTTTCCAGATTCGCGACCAGACACACAGCCACGAGACCCCGTACCTAGTAACTTACCTTTCGAGTCTACAGAAAAATCTACATAAGAACACTAGGTTTCAATTCTTTTTGCTCAACTTGTTCCCTTTTTATAAATAAATATCTGATAATCCCAGAAAAATTTAGGTAACTGTTTTCGATAATCTTTAAGTGAAGATGTCTCCGTGGGTATATTTTCATGAAAATTAGTATATATAGACTTTTCGCCATGAGCATTTCAGTAGTGAAGTCGTCAGAGCCGTATCTTATATCAATTTTTGGGTATAGGAGGTGGTCGAATTAAACACGATTTATTAAATATGAGCTAATAACTATAAATACACAATGAGGTTTTGAATTTTTTATTACCAAATTAAATACAGTATAACTTCGCAATCCGGACATGTATTTTTTTAAATTAATTTTTTACAGTTTTCCGTTTTCGTAAAAATATGTACCTAGTCTTTCAATCTTCTTAATAATAAAATATCAGTCATTGCAATGCCGTTTTCTTATGCCTGTTGAATACATTGTGAGAATGACTGAACAGGATTTTTGTGCATGATTTTGTTACATGAACCTTTTACAAACTCATCTTCTGAATCGGTACTAGTATTCAAAACATTGTCGTAAGATTTTGAAATCTCTCCAATTAAATCTTTATCTGCCAAATGTGCCATTTTCTCATTTTGACCAGATGCCCAATTAAAGACTTCTTCAGAATTAATTTGTCGATTAATAGAATTCAACATTTGCGTAATGTCGTTTAAAATTTGTATTTACTGATTCAGTTTCCCATTGATATCTCAACTGATCTAAAGGAATTTCCAATTTTTTTGGATATTTTCTTTTCAGTTATCAGTTAAGATTTTTTTTTCTGTAAGTGACTTTAATAATTTGGATCAAATTTTAATCCATTGGCTATATTATTGCTGTGAAATTCGGGGATAAAAACATGACTGAAGTTACACTTATTTTTAAGTGTAATAGTTTTATGGGTTCGCTTCATTGTAAATAAAAATTGTATGTATTACGTATTTTGCATAAGAGTAGTTTCACCTCTGTGTTCACATTCACAAACGGAATGGGCTAACGAAGATAATTTAGTAGAAAATTACGGGATTCCTCAAAGTTTATTTACGTGATTTATGCGATTTTTATATGTGTCCGGGTTATTGAGGTAAATAGTACGAAACTGTCCGAATTGTAGCAGTGTCCGAATTACTGGAGTGTCCGGGCTAGCGCATGTCCGGATTATCGAATCTGTACTGTATTTAAGATAATATATTCTTATTAGTTTATTATGAAAAATTTGATTAATTTATAATGTACTTGACGAATACACCCAGTAGCGTATTCAGGAGGGGGCTTAGGGGGCTTGAACCCTCTTTACAGTGCAGTGTATTGATAATATAATGCATTTAAATTAATCATTTCTACTCGAAAGAAAAGCTTAATGGTTTAGTGCTCTTGTATAAAAAAAAAGAAACTGACAGACTATGAATAATAGAGATATTTATACACCAACTGAGTTAAGATAATGTTTATTCATGAGAGAATGTTTAGCCCACGAGCCTAGAAATAAACATTCCTAACTCACGTGGTTTATGCAATGTTCTACTCAATTTTGACGAAATAATAATAACAACAATCGTTATGAATTTAATTTTCATAATATAAATAACTAAATGACAATCGTCGTTGTTAGGTATTTATTCATTTTTTTTACGTTTTAAACTGCCATTATTTGTTACAGAGTGACCTAAAATGGTGTTTAAAAAATTCAGTGTGAGTGATCTAATTTTTTCTAATTCACTATCAAATAAACAGTTCCTTATACTTGTTGCCATGGGGTTAAAATGACAGTTTAAAATGTCAAAATAATATTGTTTTATATTGTCGTCATAATTCATGGATTTTCCTAATACGGAATTTTTGAAATTTCTTTTTAAAATTGTTAAGGAACCAAAAACATATAAAAACAGTTTTATATGCAACTTTTAATGCTGCACAACTTTGCAATTTACCATAAAATGAACAGGAGAGCAGGAAATTACATGCATAAAAGTAATATCACATGTTAAATCCCTATGTTCAACCCTACTACCCGGTATAAGTACCATAATATAGTCAGAAAAATTGACTTAGTAATAAAACTATACTTATTTTAACTATGACTAAGCGACATACAAATAAACGGAACAATAAGTTTAATTTACTATACAGAGCACTCAGAGCAGGTGGAGGTACCCTTGAGGTATCCCTCAATACATGTCTTCATTTCAACAGAGCGGCGCAAATATTGGCCCATTGGCATATAATGTTATAATGCAAACAGTGAGCGATATGCCGCTTTATCATGATTACGATATTTATAGTTTTATTACCGAGTCCTGGATATGCCACTGAATACATCAATATTGGTAACGTTTTATTGATATGGGTGAAGTGTAAAAATAAGAGAAATAATATTCTTCTTCTTCTTCTTCACAGATCCTTAATATCCTTTCATTGGGTGTCGGATATGGTTTGCTACTTCTCATTCTTGACCCAATGTTTCCATGCTGTCCGGTCCTTTGCTAGTTTTTCCATTTCCTCCATGTTTTTCCCTCTTCTTTTGCCTATCTCTTCTATTCGTCCCTCCCATGTTTTTCTTGGTCTTCCCCGTGTCCTTTTCCCTATCTTTTTTGATTCTATTACTTTTTTTAACTAGATTATCTTTCTTCATTCTTCTAATATGCCCAAACCAGTTCAGTTGTTTATTTTCTATTTTTAACAGAATTTGATCTTGATCTGCTTGTTGCCTGATGCTTTCATTGGTTTCTCTGTCCCATTTTGTTTTCCCCATTATTTTCCTCAAGTACTTCATTTCTATTGCTGTTAGTTTTGATTAATGTTTTTTCTGAATTGTCCAGGACTCACTTCCGTAAGTAATTATTGGGATTACTACAGCGTTATATATCTTTAGTTTTATATCTGTTCCGATTTCTTTCTTTCCAAATATTGTTTTATTTATTGCGTAGTACACATTATTTGCCTTCTTTATTCTGCTTGCTATATCTTTATCTATATTTCCATCCTGTGTTACTATACATCCTAGATATTCATAAGTTGATACTCTTTCCATTGTTTGTCCACTTATTTCAACAATTCTTGTATTATCGTTCTGGGCTTGTTATTTATTATCATAGTTTTACTTTTTCCTATGTTGATTTTCATTCCCATCTTCTTTATTTATTCTGTCCATACTTGTACTAGTGCTCTCATTTTTGTGTGTGTATCTGTAATTAATATTATGTCATCTGCGTACAATAAGTTATCTATATTCACTGGCATCATTCTATTATAACCTACTATTGTCTGTATTTTACTTGTCTTTTCTCTGGTGTTTTTCATTATTCTGTCCATTAGAATTATAAAAAGTAGAGGGCTTAAACTATCTCCTTGTTTGATTCCTTTTTCCATTTCGAAGCTCCTTGATATTTTGCTGTTCAGTTGTACTATGCCTCTTACATTTTCATAAATGCTCCTTATTACTCTCTGTATTTTACCAGGCGTTTCTATTTGCGTTAAGCATTTCCAGATATAGTTTCTGTTTACTGAGTCGAAAGCGGCCCTTAAGTCGATAAATGTTAGGTGTAATTCTTGTCCATTCTCTATTTTTCTTTCAATTATGTTTCTTAGTATGTGTAAGTTATCATTCGTTTGTTTACGTATTCTATATGCCGCCTGTTCTTCTGCTAGCTTGTTATCGATTAGTTGTCTTAGTCTATTTTCTACCATTGCTGTGTATATTTTAAAGCATGTGGATGAGAGGCATATTGCTCGATAGTTATCGCAATTGGTAAGTTCTTTCCCATTGTTTAGGTATTTTTTCTGTCATCCACGCTTTTTTACATATATCCAATAGCCATTCCTTGCCTATGTCCCCTAAGAACTTAATCATTTCAGGCTCTATTTTATCTTCTCCACTTGCTTTTCCAGGTTTTATTTTCCTAAGTTCCTCTTCTAGTTCATCCTCACTAATATCCTCTTTCACTGCCTCGTTATTTTCCTGGTTCATATAATCATTGTCTATATCATTTCGTATTGTGTCTTCCTTGAATTTGTTTGAGTAATAATTTGACCACTCTTTTATTATTTCCTCCGTTGTCGTTTTAAGTTTACCTTCTTTGTCTATTAGCCCATTCATCTGTTTAATTTTTTTGTTTTTCAGCGATCTGATCGTGTTCCAAAAATGTCGGTTGTTCGTTTCCAAAATCGTCCCAGCTTTTCCTTTTTGCTTGTTTTACTGTTTGTTTAGCTTTATTTCTTCTTCTTATATATTCATCTTTATCTCGTTCATTTTTGGTCTCCTGATACCGTTTCCAGGCTATTTTCTTTTTCTTGATTTCGTTTTTGACGTCGTTGTTTCACCATCTTGTTCTTTTCAGGTTGGGATTGTATTTTCTTTTCCCGTATATCTTCTCTGCTTCCTTCTATATTGTATCTCTGAATGTTTCCCACATTTAATCCAGATTATATTGTTGTTTTCTCAACTCGTGTCTTTGGAGCGCCTTATCCATTTCTTCCTTATATATTGTTTTTGTTTCTTCATTTTTCAATTTATGTATCTGTATCTTCTCGTAGCTTATTTTCTTCTCTGGAGTAAGTTCTGCGTTTTTAATTTTTGCCGTTAGTAGTCTATGTTGCGTTGACAGTTCTGCTTCTATTTCCGTGTTAATCTGACCTATTCTACTTTGTGTTTCTTTTGTATATACTATGTAGTCGATTATACTTTTTGCATTCCTCTCTTCCGCTACAAATGTATATCTGTCTTCCAGTGGTTGGTCCCAGAAGGTGTTTCCTATTAAGAGGTCATTTGTTTGGCAAAATTCCAGCATTTTCTTTCCATTCCTATTGAATGTCGGTTCTCCATAGTTTCCTGTACATCCTAGCCCTCTTGTTTTATCATTTCCAACTCTTGAGTTCCAATCCCCCATTATAATTATACATTCATTATTTTCTTTTAGTTTATCCAGAGTACCTTGTAGTTCTTCATAGAATTTATTCATATTTTCTTCGTTCGTTCCTTCTATCGGAGCATAGATTTGAATTAGTTGCAATATTCCATTCCATTCTAGTTCCATAGTCATGATTCTAGAGTTTATTGGTTCATATTTTCTTATTCTTCTACTCATTTCCTCTCTCAGAATTATTCCTACTCCCTCTTTAGCTCTTTCTCCTGGTTTTACTCCTGAATAGTATAGGCTGTAGTCATCTTTTGTCTATTTGTCTTTTGCCTTCTCCTACCTTTTTTGTTTCTGAAATTCCTAGTATGGTTGTTCCAAATTTCGCCATTTCCTCAGTTGTTTCAATTTCTTTTCCCGTTAGTGAGGTTACATTCCAAATTCCAATCTTAATTTCTTGTTTTATAATATTAGTATTCTTTTCCTGTATTGTATGTCTTTTTACGCTCTCATTATTGTCTTTATTAGTGTTAATATTCGAATTCCTAAAGTCTTGCCTTGTTGTTTTATTCCTATTCCGTTTTTGTTTAATCTGTTTTAGTTTTTTGGAGTTTGTGTTTTCTCCTCATCTTCTAAGGGCACCAGTTTGTTTTCTTTCGTGTTCCATTTCCATATCTTGTTGTTCACTACCAATTTATGATATCTTACCTTTACTGTTATGTACGCCCCTTTTTTTCGTTCTGTTCTAGCTATGTCCCTTATATTTTTCTGGATTGCTCTGTGTCTGTTTGTAAGTTCTGACTCTATGAACACAATCTTACCTTCTCTATTTTTTAATTTCCCTTTCGCTTTAAGCACCTCTATTTTATCCTCCTAGTTGTTCATTTCCATTATATATCTCGATTCACCTATTTGGTTTATCGACTTTGGTTTTACTTTAATTTTTAATTCCTTTTCCAAAAATTCCTCTACTTCATTACTTCTTGCCTCTTTTGTTTTACTTAACTCCATTCCCGTAATAACCAAATTGTTCTTTATTTTATCTTTTTCTAGTTTTTCGATCCTCTCCTTGGCTTCTTGTATCTCATCGATCATTTCTGTTTTCTCTATTTCCCAGTTTTGTTGCATTTCCTTTCTCACTTTTTTCGTTTCTTCATTATTTTCTTAACTCTTGATGTCTTGTTGTATTTGCGTTAGGAGTTTCTTAATTTCTTTCATATTTTTTGCTTCCTGGTCTTCGTTTATCTCCATCTTCTTGGTTGGAGATCTAGTTATTAATTTACTTCTTTGAAACACTCTTTCCTCTTCTATCGATGAATCGTGTATGGGTTTATCTCTTTTACTCATCTATTCTTATTAAAAAAAAATTGACTTACCAAAAAATTTCCTACTTTTCCTGAATAAGGGCCTGTTCAGTGACTGCTTATTTACGTCGCGTCTCGGCAAGAACTTCGCTCGGGTCGACCCCTCGGAAACTTAGTTCTTCTCAACTTGGTTTTTATCAGTCAATGATTTAATTTACTTTATATTATTATTTTATATGCACTGCACTCACTTATAATTAATTTTTGAGTGAGAGTTATAATTAATTATAAATAATATTAATTAAAATAATACGTTTATTTAACGATAAATAATTAGAATAAATATTAAAAAGATAACAAAAATAACTAATACTATGTTTAAATAATTATAAACACTAATTTAAGACTAAGAATATTTAAACGCTAAGATTATTTATTTAAACAATATTTATATCACTACATTTATTTATGTTCACACTCGTAGAGTATTTATATCACCAACTTCATTGCTCGTTGCTTCTTTATATTAGACCATATCTTCGCTGTCCTTCGAACGGTATTTATACAACCCAGTGTCCTTCTGGAACTTCCCGATGCGGCAATCATCGAATACAAAGGAATCACTCCACCGGATGTAATTAACCAGTCTAAACGTGCATGGGTTTCCCCCGCGGGGAATTACGTCATCGCTCGAGAACATGCTACCAGTGGCGGCGCAAGCATTCGGCGCGTCGGATTGACGCGCGCTACAGTAACATTTATTTATATGAGTGCAGAGAAATATTATTAATTAAAGTAAAAGTTTATTAAATGATAAATAATTAGGATAAATATTAAAAAGATAATAAAGATAACTAACACTATGACTTAACAATTATAACACTAATTTAAGAATATTATTAAATGGTTAAACACTATGATTATTTATTTAAAAATATTTATTTCACTATATTTATTTAAATATTTACATTTATATATGTTTACAACTCGTAGACTGTTTATATCACCCACTGTTCATTGCTCGTTGCGTGTCTTATATCAGAATGTGTTCGCTGGCTTTGGCGACGGGTTTATATAGCGCGATGCTATTCTGGAACTTTCCGACGCCACAATAACATTGAAGACAAAGAATCAGCCCACCGGATGTAATTAAACCAGTCTATAAGTATGGGTTTTATACCGCTGGGGATTACGTCATCGCTCGAGATCATTCTACCAGTGGCGGTGCTCGCATTCGAGCGCTTCGGGTGGACGCGCGCTACAGTATACTTGGCAAGTGTAACAATCAAAGGCGCTCACACGACTTGTACAATTTTTTTAAAAAATACGCCAGCAAATTGGTAAAATGTTGGCGGAAGTGCAATATTTATTTTATCTTCATTCTCTTTCAAGCATCGTTAAATGCATTGCGGTTTTTATGATTCAAATGATAATATTAAATTCAATAAAATTGAAAAACACAATATTACCAATTAAAACACAAAAAGTCCAAGAAAACCTATTGGGTTTATGCCAGCCCTTATTTGCACTACTTATGTAGTTTAATTCCACACTGTTATTAAAACATACCTAGAGTTTTTTTTGTATACATGATAAAAAAATTCCCTTTTTGATGAATAAATTTGTTTGATGTAGTTTTTCTGTTCGTTAACTACGACGTTGTTAGCTACTTTCTGATTCGAAATTAGTTTGTGGATAAAGTTTTCCAATTTGAAATCTCTATGCTGTGAACACTGAACAGTAAAGCTTTGCAAACCCGAAAGGTGACACCCTACATACGCAAATTGCCTGATACAAATGAACTTGTCTGCACTTTTGCCGTAATGAAATTCACAAAGTCAGCTTAACTTACTTGCCCTCAATATCGACGTACTTAAAGAGAACCTTCGATTTCGCAATTCAGAATTGAGGGACGTTGCTTCAAAACCCATTAAATTTATAAATGTATCATACACTTCACCAATTAAATATATTTCACGACTTATTACCCATTTCTGGGTGTGCCAGTCGTCTATTAGTTTTATTTATATATTCATTTTATCCTTTTAAAGGTACATTCATAATCACTTTTAACCTCTGCTTACTTTGCACATGAAATTGTAATTGTGCCGCTTATAAATTTTCAACTACTCTTTATTTAAAATTGATTAATCAAGCTGTTGGCATTCGGTGAAACATGATTATATAAATAAAACACTTGGTTTTGTTTCACAACTTTAACAATAATCTTTTATTGCACAATTTCGGCAGTTACACCATCTTTGGAAGGTAGAAATATATTTACTTTACTTGTTCCTGAAATTTAGGTGACGGGTACATTCATGAGCAACATGATAAAATACTAAAGTCGGTAAATATAATACTATTGGTTTCATTCACGCACGTTCTACTTTTTAAACTAAATTAGTATTAAATTATATAAAATATAACACCACGAATAAACTAATAATAAATAGTCAAATTTAAATCAGTGTTTATCTCTGTTGAGAAAAATAAGTTGATTAAAATGCGCATGCGAATTTATCACAGACTTCAAGTGAAAACTTGGACTTGACAAGGTTTAAGTCAATATGCAATCTGAGCTCAAAAGTGGACCAGGTCAAATTTTTTGTTATAAATGGCCCGCTTAAATTACAATTTGAAGCCAGTGTGATATTGTGCTGAATTCAAATTTGATTGTAAATGTAATTTCATTTTGGCCCGGTATTTTCATATCTGGCATCGAAAAATTGACATGTGTAATTTCTTACAACGTTTGTTATAATATTGATGTTTTGTTTTTCTTTTAACTGACAGTTAAATTAACAGACTGTTTAACCATTGATGAAAATACCGGGCCTTAGTCTTGTGGAAGTGTGTAGCCTTTTTTACAAAAAAATTCTAGTCAATAAAAATGATTAATCTTTATAATTTTGGCGCATAATCACTATTGTCATCAGGAAGATATTGTATTGTATGTGTGCCGGATATATTTATGAAAAAATAAAATTAATTAGCTGTTGTAATCGGAGCTACGTGTGTGCGCAAAGGTTCATATCATGTGGCAATGGGTCATAATTGGATTCCAAGATTTAACTCTGACAAGCAGAGCTGGGCAAATTACTTTCAAAAAGTAATTGAGTACAATTACAATTACTTTAACCAAAATATACTTAAATTACTGTTGAAAATAATTACTACTAGGGAAATATAATTAAATTGCTAATTACTTTTGCATTGTAATTGACAGTTTAATTACTTTTTCAATTACATCATTAAAAACAAATTAATCACCTTACATTAATAAAAAAAAAACAAAACAAAAAATATTACTACACTGTTTAATATGAAATAAAACAAAAATGAAAACAATAAGAGTAATAAAACAAATTAATAAATTGGCGATACAGGTAGCGAACGCGTACACCTTAAAATTTTGACGTAGTTGCAGCTACCTGTATATATATATATATGCTGATTCTGGGAAGATGCCCCTCCCCATTTAACTTCTTTATTATAAGTAATAGGAGGGTCCGTGAAGTTGGCACGTCATTGGAAGCACAAATATTCTTTTTTATATTAGTAATTAGTGCTTCGTTAGTGTTCTTTTGTGCTTCAAAAAAAATTAAAATTAATTGAAGGGTTCACGAAATAATTAACATTATATGATGACGTGCCAACTTCACACTTAGCACGTCATTAATAAAGTTTCAAATTACTTATTACATCTTTTGTTAGTGATTGGTTAGTGCTCTTTTGTGCTTCAAAAATTTTTGAATTTAATTGAACGGTTCACGAAATAATTAACATTATATGATGACGTGCCAACTTCACACTTAGTACGTCATTAATAAAATTTCAAATTACTTATTACATCTTTTGTTAGTGCTTCGTTAGTGCTCTTTTGTGTTTAAAGAAATTTTGAAATTAATTGAACGGTTCACGAAATAATTAACATTATATGATGACGTGCCAACTTCACACTTAGCACGTCATTAATAAAATTTCAAATTACTTACTACATCTTCTGTTAGTGCTTCGTTAAGTGCTCTTTTGTGCTTCAAAATTTTTTAAAATTAGTTGAACGGTTCACGAAATAATTAACATTATATGATGACGTGCTAACTTCACACTTAGCACGTCATTAATAAAATTTCAAATTACTTACTACATCTTTTGTTAGTGCTTCGTTAGTGCTCTTTTGTGCTTCAAAAATTTTTGAAATTAATTGAACGGTTCACGAAATAATTAACATTATATAATGACGTACCAACTTCACACTTAGCACGTCATTAATAAAATTTCAAATTATTACATCTTTTGTTAGTGCTTCGTTAGTGCTCTTTTGTGCTTTAATTTTTTTTGAAATTAATTGAACGGTTCACGAAATAATTAACATTATATGATGTCATGCCAACTTCACACTTAGCACGTCATTAATAAAATTTCAAATTACTTACTACATCTTCTGTTAGTGCTTCGTTAGTGCTCTTTTGTGCTTCAAAATTTTTTAAAATTAGTTGAACGGTTCACGAAATAATTAACATTATATGATGACGTGCTAACTTCACACTTAGCACGTCATTAATAAAATTTCAAATTACTTACTACATCTTCTGTTAGTGCTTCGTTAGTGCTCTTTTGTGCTTCAAAAATTTTTGAAATTAATTGAACGGTTCACGAAATAATTAACATTATATAATGACGTACCAACTTCACACTTAGCACGTCATTAATAAAATTTCAAATTACTTATTACATCTTTTGTTAGTGCTTCGTTAGTGCTCTTTTGTGCTTTAATTTTTTTTGAAATTCATAAAGCGGTTTATGAAATAATTAACGTTATTTATTGACGTGCAAATTTTACACCTAGCACAACATTAAAAAAAATCAAATTATTTTGTCTTTTGTTAGTGCATTGTTAGTACTCTTTTGTATTTGAAAATCTCAGATTCTTGAATGAAATAATAAACATTATTCAATGACGTGCAAACTTCACACCTAGCGCATTAATAATATTAATGAAATAGTAAACTTATTAATGTATATTTTGTTGGTGCTTCGTTATTGCTCTTTGGTGTTTGTAAAATTTTTACTTATACCATAATCCAGATAAGGAAGGTACAGAGACCATAGTCAAAATTGCAGTGATATTTGAATAATAAGATCTGATGTGGCCAGCACATTACTTTCCGTTAATTCTTTGTATTATGTACAAATTCCATACATATATTTTCTTGCAGAAGATTCTATTTCCAATAAAATTATTTCATAAACGAACTATGTAAATTCCATTTGATCTTCTTCTTCTTCTTCTTCTTCTTTAGTTTTTCCCATTCGTTAAGGATCGTTATTCTTGATTTTCTTCATCATCTCATTTCTATTTTGCTTATCGTACTCATTCAATTCCTTTTCTCTCAAGTCTTCCGCAATACAGTCCTTCCATCTTCTCTTTGGTCTTCCTCTGTTTCTTCTACCTTTTACTACTAAGCTGTTCATTCTTCTTCCAATATATTATTCATCTCTTCTCATGACATGTTCAAACCAATATAATCGTCTCTCCTGTATCTTTCTAGAAACTTCTATCACTCAAGCTATTTCTCTTATCCTCTCATTCTTTATCCTATCTTTCGGTGCCTTCCCCAACATCAATCTCAACATACTCATCTCTTTGTCGCATTAATTTTCTTTTCATTGATACTAACATCATTCTGTCAATTAGAATTTTCTTAATATAGTAGTTGTTTCCATGGTTATAGGATGGCTGGTTGATTTATGAAATTTAATTTCATTACTACATATATCCATTGAATATAGTGAAAATGATAACGCAGAAGACGCACGTCGTCAACCTGAAAAAAACCTTATAAAATGAAATGTAACTTTAAAAATATAAAAGTTATTAGATGTTTTTGTTTTTAAAAGAAGAAAAAAAAGTTCTAGTATTAAGTAATGTATATATTAATGATATTTACAATTATTCAATCGTTATTTCTTTTACGGAATATAAAATTATTTGAAATAATTGTAGTTTATTTTCGTACCTTACGTTGACTCTTTTGAGAATGACCATGTTTTGTCAAACAATTTTATATTCCGTAAAAGGAAAAAGGATTGACTTAGAGATAATTATAAAGTTGTGAATATATATGTTTCTTTAATACTAGTATATTCTTTCTTCTTTGTTAAAAATATAATCACAACTAATAATTTCTACAAGCTATATTTCATTTTATAAGGTTTTTCTCAGGTTGATGACGTGCGTCTTCTGCCTAATCATTTTCACTATATGAAGTATAAAATGCAAAAAATTCGTAGATTCTAGAATATTCTTCAATATTATAATAAAATTAAATGTCAGAAAACGATTTTAACAGTGTTTTTCCAAAAAAAACAAAACTGTTAAAATCTTCACATGAGGGTACTTCAGGTTTTAATTGCAACCAAAATCCAATAAGAAACGGAATACGAAAGAATTATAATTTTTATAATTGTAGTGTTGAAGTTATTGCCTATGAAAAAATCGTCACACACATACACAAACGGACACACACACACAGACAGACACACACACACACACACACACACACACACACACACACACATACACACACATACACATACACACACATGCATCATCGTAAAAACGGTAAAATCGTAACCTAGGAACCCTAAAACGTGCTTATTGTCTAAAAACTCATCATCGAATTTTTTGACCAAAGATAATACCTTCCTTACCTAAAATGATGGAAGCGTCTTTTCCGTCTGTAGAATCTATTATATTATTGCATTGCCTAATTTCCGTTCTTGGATTACACTGAAAAACAAGAAATTTGGCATTGACGGTTTAATACTTATACTAAGTAAATAATACTTGTAGATAAATAGATTTTTACTTACAATACGAAGTATTACAAGAATGACTAAAAATGTGCTTATGTAGTAAAGCCCAAAATATTGAACAATATTATTATGTGAGAAATAGATTGAAATAAATGTTTTCACTACATGGAATTTTTACCTCTCGCTAAGAGAGGTATTGGAATCATGCTAAAAATCGCATTTCCAGATTTTAGTGAATAAGCACGTTTAAGGTCCCTAGAATTCAATAATAACATTTTTACGATGATGTCATGTCTGTGTGTGTGTGTGTGTGTGTGTGTGTGTGTGTGTGAGAGAGTGTGTGTGAGTGTGTGCGTGCGTGCATGCGTGCGTGTGTGTGTGTGTGCGTGTGAGGTTGTTGCAGGTACGATTTCTCAAATTCAGTCAGATTAAAGACCTGTATAACTACGGATTCCTCAACCTAACAGTTATGGGAAGAGTTGAATAGATTCTGGTAACAATTGGACAACCGGAAGTAGTAGTATTTTAACAAAAATCTTCTAAATGTTATTTTTTCAATATTTATGTTATTACAAATATTAAAAAACAAAATTACTATCCGACACATTTAAATTTTTTATTATACCTTCTATAGATTTAAAGATATAGGTACGAGTATATAATCTATAAAATAATCTGTTGTAATAATTCTCACAACCTGCTCAAGGCCCAAACATCTCCATGGTAACTACTTGAGAAATTAAAATGTCTGTTATTGACAGATAAATGTCACTACTGTCAGTGTCAAAAATGCGAAGGCGATATTTAATATTTCTAATTGTATTATTAATTATATATTTAAAATTATAGGTATATTACATGAACCCTTCAGAAATACCGCCAATCCCATTAATGAATTGGAGAAACATTGAACATTTCGAAGATATGAAGAAAACTTGCTCATAGAATGAATTTAAAATTATAGAAAATACGTAAATATAAATATTAGGTGTAATTACAATTTTTGTGTGTACAAGAAATGTTAAATACAATACTTATAAATATATATCACAATGGAAAGGGCACGAGAGGTATTGTGATGGTCACAATTTTTTTTTTTTTTTACATGATAAACGGTATTATATTGCCGTAACCAACCATATGAGTGTGCAGAAAATGTATAGTATTATAGTTTTATTTATTTATACATAAATTTATATATATACAGGGTGAGTCACCGAAATCGCCGTCTTCGATATTTTCCTTGTCGTTAGAAATACAGCATAAGTTTATTAACAGAATTTATTCGTCTACTCAAGGAGCATAACGTAAAATTATTTGCACATATACAGGATGTTGCATTACGGCTTGGCGAGAATTGTTTGTCTTTTTTTATATATTTTGAATTGTATTTTATTCACCTATACGAACATATGAATTTTGTTTTATTTTTCCACGGCGTTGCCAAGTTATTCCGTTTTTTCTCTAAAAAAGACCGAATACACGCATTGCTTTATAAAGGCTTACTGAAGTTATTTTAATAGTTAGAATTAAGAATTTTCTTTTCTGTGTAATAGTAATTATACTCTATGTTCTGACATATTTTTTTAAAATGTAATTATACAGGCTATTCAATAAAGCGAATCAAATGTGCTCAATTTCAAATGACCTTAACTCGTCATTTCCAAATGGAACACCCTATATTTTATTATTCAGTTGTGTGTATTTTTGTATTATCTTCATATGTTATAAAGGTATCCCATGCCTAAAACCAATATTTTGGAGATTTTCACCATTTTTCTCTAAATTTATATATTCACTTAAAAATTAAATCTAGTATGCCATTGATATTGTTTTTTGAATAAGAAACAATTGCAGTAATGACTGTGGTTTCATTAGCCAGGTTATTATTAATAACAGTGGGATTAAGTAAATTAATTTATTAATATGAGTCTCTCGCAAGAAGAACTTACGAATATGGTGTACGCACTTGGAAAAGCTGAAAGAAACCCTCTTTTTTCGTACTGAACATGACCAGTTCTTTCAAACCTTTCCCTTAGTTTTTCTAAAGAACGCGGATTTGGATGTCGTCTTCCCGGAAACCGTTGTGCATAAATTCTTGATGCCAAAAGAGGGTTTGTTGCCGCTTCTTCAAGTGCGTACACCATATTCGTAAGTTCTTCTTGCGCACTCTCCACGCCAGCATTGAGTGCCCGTGAAGTGACGCCTGGCCTGACCAGCATACACCATATTCGTAAGTTCTTCTTGCGAGAGACTCATATTAATAAATTAATTTACTTAATCCCTCTGTTATTAACAATAACCTGGCTAATGAAAATATTATCATTACTACCATTGTTTCTTATTCAAAAAACAATATCAATGGTATACTAGATTTAATTTTTAGTTAAATACATAAATTTAGAGAAAAATAGTGAAAATCTCCGAAATTATTGGTTTTAGGCATAGGATACCCTTAATAACATATGAAGATAATACAAAAATACACACAACTGAATAATAAAATATAGGGTGTTTCATTTGAAAATGATGAGTTATAGTCATTTGAAATTGAGCACATTTGATTCGCTTTATTGAACAGCCTGTATAATTACATTTAAAAAAAATATGTCAGAACATAGAGTATAATTACAGTTATACAGAAAAGAAAATTCTTAATTCTTACTATTAAAATAACTTCAGTAAGCCTTTATAAAGCAATGCGTGTATTTGGTCTTTTTTAGAGAAAAAACGGAATAACTTGGCAACGCCGTGGAAAAATAAAACAAAATTCATATGTCCGTATAGGTGAATAAAATACAATTCAAAATATATAAAAATATATAGCATGTTCCATTTAAAAAAAGACAAACAATTCTCGCCGAGCTGTAATGCAACATCCTGTATATGTGAAAATAATTTTACGTTATGCTCCTTGAGTACACGACAAATTCTGTTAATAAACTTATGCTGTATTTCTAACGACAAGGGAGATATCGAAGACGGCGATTTCGGTGACTCACCCTATATTTTTAATTGAATATATAAATTTAGAGAAAAATGGTGAAAATCTCCGAAATTATTGGTTTTAGGCATAGGATACCCTTAATAACATATGAAGATAATACAAAAATACACAACTGAATAATAAAATATAGGGTGTTCCGTTTGAAAATGACGAGTTATAGTCATATGAAATTGCACACATTTGATTCGCTTTATTGAACACCCTGTATAATTACATTTAAAAAAAAAATGTCAGAACATAGAGTATAATTACAGTTATACAGAAAAGAAAATTCTTAATTTAAAATTTAAATATTCGTATAGGTGAATAAAATACAATTCAAAATATATAAAAATATATAGCATGTTCCATTTAAAAAAAAGAGAAACAATTCTCGCCGAGCCGAAATGCAACACCCTGTATATGTGAAAATTATTTTACGTTATGCTCCTTGAGTAGTAGTTAATAAACTTATTCTGTATTTCTAAGGACAAGGGAGATATCGAAGACGGCGATTTCGATGACTGATCCTGTATAATGTTAATTATTTCATGAACCGTTTTATGAATTTCAAAAAAAAAATTAATGCACAAAATAGCACTAACGATGCACTAACAAAAGATATAATAAGTATCATCAAATCTTAATTATTTCTTGAACCGTTCAATTAATTTCAAAAAATTTTGAAGCACAAAAGAGCACTAACGAAGCACTAACAAAATATTGAATAAGTAATTTGAAATTTTATTAATGACGTGCTGAGTGTGAAGTTGGCACGTCATCAAATAATCTTAATTATTTCTTGAACCGTTCAATTAATTTCAAAAATTTTTGAAGCATAAAAGAGCACTAACGAAGCACTAATAAAAGATGTAATAAGTAATTTGAAATTTTATTCATGACGTGCCAAGTGTGAAGTTGGCACGTCATCATGTAATGTTAATTATTTCGTTAACCGTTCACTTAATTTCAAAAATTTTTGAAGCACAAAAGAGCACTAACGAAGCACTAACAAAAGATGCAATAAGTAATTTGAAATTTTATTAATGACGTGCTAAGTGTGAAGTTGGCACGTCATCAAATAATCTTAATTATTTCGTGAACCGTTCAATTAATTTCAAAAATTTTTGAAGCACAAAAGTGCAATAACGTAGAACTAATTACTAATATAAAAAAGATTATTTGTGCTTCCAATGACGTTCCAACTTCAAGCTGGTGTAATAGGAACAAAAAATACTCATATAAAAGTTTTATTTTTTATTGATGGCAGATGTAGATATTTTCTATAAAGTCAGGTTTAAAAGATACGACTATCAACTTTTATTTTTAAATAGCAAGCTACAATTATTTTACTAAAATATAAACCACCATTTTTTCTCTTTTCAACGAGTTAAAAGTTTGTATATCAAAAATATAAAAAAAAATCGGGAATAATAAGAATTGAAAAATAACAAATTATTTTTATTCAAATATTCTAGGTGGCTATGCGAAACTAAACAAAATATAACAATGGGAAATAACAAATAAAATAGACATTTAATTGTAATTTGTTGAACGAGTTTTTTTTTAATTAATAAATTAACTTTTTAATTAAATGTTTACATAGCCACGTAGAATATTTGAATAAAAATAATTTCTAATATTTTTCAATAACAGGTTTGTTCCAAGATACAATCAAATCAGTACGGAACTGTCCGACGCATGCGCAATATTCAAATGAGAACGTCATTTTAGTACTGCGCATACTTCGGACAGTTCCGTACTGATTTGATTGTATGTTGGAACAAACCTTATTTCATTTTTCTCGATTTTTTCATATTTTTGATGTACAAACTTTTACATTGTTGAAAAGAAAAAAAATGGCAATTTATATTTTAATAAAATAATTATAGGTTGCTATTTCAAAAATAAAAGTTGATAGCCGTATCTCGCAAACATGAAAAAATATCTACATCTGCCATCAAATAGTATATTTAAGAAAAAATAAAATTTTATGTCTTTTTTTGTGTTACTTACAATACATATGTTGAAAGTGTGGGCCTCTTCCCAGACTCACTATGGTTATTAAAAATACTTTATAGTGATTCAAATGAAATCCTATATCAAGACATTGCAAATTCCTTGAAAAGTACATTATTACTATTAGGATTCAAAAAAAAAAAAAATATTATAACTTAAGTTAAAGTCCAAAGTTAGCCGTACGTACCAACGCGCATGACAAGTTGCACTTGTAACCTGTCGTTACATCCACAACGCAAATAAACTACGCTACGCCCACATACCGGGGATTCTCGCACTTCTTGGTTCAAAATAGTAATTAATTTTTCAAATTTTCAAAAGTAATTGAATATAATTACTTTTTTTCACAAAGTAATTAATTACAAATAACAATTTTGGAAAAAGTAATTTAATTAGTAATTAATTATCCAACGTAATTAATTACTGCCCAGCTCTGCTGACAAGTAATTAACAAAGAAATAAAGATAAATAAAAGATGGTAAAATGAACTTATATTGAGTACCTACCTAACTAGTATAAAGTACTCATCCATTGACCTTGAATACTGTTGACTTATTCCTGTCATCTACTCATTCCAGTAATTTAAAGTCATCGTTTCCCCCTGCTCTAAGCATAGATGGCAATTGAACTACTTAATAATCATAGAGATTAGGGTATAGATAAGCGTTCGACAAGATCGATATATTATTTGTAATCTATCTGTGTATAAACAGATTGGCACACCCAGCAATGGGTAATATGCCGTGATGATATATTTTTATATTTTTTTTTTTACATTAAATTAATACCTTATAAATTTCTGTGATAAATAATTTATATGAAATTTAATTTTAAAAAATCTAGAGTTATACAAAAATAAAGAATTTGAGAATTTTATTTATTCTGTATTACTCGTATGTACATGTTTATTTCTACAAACTATGTTTTTTGTGAAATGCTTACAGTACATTATAGGTAACAATATTTACTTAGGTATAATTAATCGTATGTAATCAACACAATGTTTGATTGTTTGTATATACAATGAGCTGATCTGCAAATCAGTAAACAATAAATAAATTCAGTAATTATGCAGAATCTGGAATATTTTATGCGAATAATCTTCCTTTACTAATTTTATCGGTAAAATACTGGTATGTCGTATGTAACACAAGGGGGGTGGTGAATCCTCGGACGATGCTTATGCTAGTGCACTTGCACTTACTTCTTTTACCAACGATGATAACTAACTTCATCGGTCTGTTCTTTTTTAATAACTTGATTATTTTGAATATTATGGGAAAAGTTTTCGAACGAAATTTATATTAAATTAAAATGTCTGTAAATCAGCAGTATAGATTTTTCTAGATGTTCTATTTTTGCGCAGTGGTACATAACTTTATATTTTCAAATGGAACATCTATATATTTATTTAAATTTGAAAAGTACATGAAATTTACTATCCAATAGTGTAAAATCAATCATATGTTATATTATTGTGACGTGCGCCCCCGAGAGAAGAATATACAACGCCGCCACTGAACAAAAGCGATCACGCGATCCCTGGTGCCGCAGCGGCTGGACTCTTAATTGCACCGTGACCTCGTTCCTTTGTGTGCCGGTCATTATCGCGTGGAAGGCTTCGAGTGGCTTCTAGACTGTTACGCGCTATATAAATACTGGCCGGGAGAAGGCGGACGCTCAGTCTCATATATACAAGCAACCAGATATGAACTCGGTGATATAAATAAACAGTTTAACAGTTGTTAACATAAATAAATGTAGTTATATAAATAAGTGCAGTGATATAAATGTTAGTTAGATAAATAATCGTAGTGTTTAAGCATTTAATAATATTCTTAGTGTTTATAATTATTTAATCATAGTGTTAGTTGTTTTTATTATCTTTTAATATTTAATCTTTATTTATTTATCGTTTAATAAACGCATTCTTTTGTTAATAATATTTGTCTATGATTTACACTTCACCCATATAAATAAAAACGTTACAATTGGTGTCAGGTGTGGGGTGGTTAAACTGTGAAGTGTAAATAAATAAAAATAAATAAAATGGCGACTAAACAATTAAAATTAAGTGAATTAAAAGTAGGTGATCTCAAGAGAGAACTAGAAGAACGGGATGTGGAAACAACGGGAAGGAAATCAACACTTCAAGACAGACTGCGGCAGGCATTAACCGATGCTGGTGAAAACCCTGAAGATTACCTATTCGAAATTCCGGGTGACGTATCCGATATTAGTAAACAGATAGAACAAACTTCTAGTAAATTAAGAGAAGAATTAAAACAGGAAATGGCAGAAAGTTCTAGAAAAGCCGAAGAAAATTCTAGAACATTAGAAGAAAAATTAATAGAAAGTTCTAGAAAAGCTGAAGAAATTTCTAGAACATTAAAAGAGGAATTGACAGGAACATTAGAAAATAAATTAGAAGAAAATTCCAGAACATTAAAAGACGAATTGACAGAAGCATTAGAACAAAAATTGGAGGAGAGTTCCAAAAAATCAGAGGAAAATTCCAAAATATTAAAAGAAGAATTAATGGAACATTCTAGAAATTTGGAACAAAAATTAATGGAAAATACTGAAGAAGGCCTGAAGAATTTAGAAGATAAGTATGACAAGAAGATCGAGGAAATACAGGAAAAATTCACTAAAATTACATCGACGTCAATGTCGAATTCCGATGTAGCAAGGGTGGGTGTACTAGAAGAAAGGAAAGTAGTAAAATCTGAAACTACTTCAAAATTGCACATAAAGACACCGGAATTTGATGGGAAGTCTTCATGGCCGAATTATTTAAAACAATTTGAAGCGGCCGCAAAAGCGAATAATTGGACGTCCGAGGAGAAGGCTACGGCGTTGACTGTCTCGTTGCGCGGAGAAGCTATCGACATCCTGCAAACGCTGAAAGAAGAAGAACAAGAAGACTACGACCAACTAGTCAAGCGATTGGATATGCGGTATGGAAATGCTCATCTGGAGCAGGTGTACCAGACGCAACTAAGGAACCGGTATCAGAGCTCAAAAGAAAGCCTTCAAGAATTTGAAGTTGACATAGCTCGTTTGGTTCATCTCGCACATCCTACGGCTCCCGACAGCGTTTTGGAGTGCCTGGCCACTCAATCATTTATCTACGGAGTTCGAGACAGCGAAATTCAGCAAGCACTATTATTGGCTCGCCCAAAAACTGTAGTGAACGCACTCTCATACGCATTAGAACATGAAGCTGCCAAACAAGCTTCACGCAACTTATTCCGAGTGCGAGATAATGAGGCTGAGAAAAACAAAAACTCTGAAGATTTAGAAGAGACAGTGCGACGAATCGCAAGTAAAGTGTTTGCCGAAAGAAAGAAACTCCGCGGTTGGAAAAATGGTGAATTGGATCATCCACAGAGACTTCACAGAAAACCGCAAAAGAAAATGATTGCCTTACAGGACGAAAGACAAAGAAAAGTGAAGGAAAGGGAAGCAGTGTCGATGTCTTCAAGAAGATTTAAGACGCCTGGAAGACACACGGAGGGACAGAGACAGGAAGTAGAAGGAAAAGAGAGTAACGTCGACACATTGTCCGGAGAGCCATGCCAAGATAGAGATAAATATGGTAGTCGACTGGAAGAAAAACATTCCACCATTGCCAGAATAACAGTAGTCGACGATAGTTGGCAGCCCGATGGATTACGCAAGGACCAAGAGAATGACCCGACATTGAAAATACTGCTGGAGTGGAAAGCAGAAGAGAGAAAACCAAGATGGGAAGAAGTTGCACCACACTCACAGAGTGTAAAATCATACTGGGCGCAATGGGACTCAATGATGATTGAAGATGGCCTGTTAAAGCGTTTGGTGGAAAATACCGATGGAACTGAGAAGAGAACTCAGTTGGTTATTCCTAAGAATAGAATTCCAGACGTGCTGAAAGAGATCCATGACGGATCTGGAGGTGGCCATTTTGGAGTCAACAAAACGTTAGAAAGATTGCGCCAGCGATTTTACTGGGTTAACTGCAAGGAAGACGTTAAAGACTGGTGCAAGAAATGTGTGGTTTGCGCTGGAAGCAACGGCCCTCATAGACGACGGAAAGCTCCAATGCGTCAATACAACGTTGGCAGTCCATTTGAGCGCATTGCGATTGACGTGGCCGGACCATTTCCAGAAAGCGAAGACAGAAATAAATACATCGTGGTTGTCATGGACTACTTCACCAAATGGGTTGAGGCCTATCCATTACCCAACCAGGAAGCTATTACGGTCGCCGAAACCTTAGTCAAGGAGTGTATATGCCGATTCGGAGTTCCACGTGAACTTCACTCTGACCAGGGGAGAAATTTTGAGTCTGCCGTTTTCCAAAATATCTGTAAGATATTAGGGATTAATAAAACGAGGACAACTGCATTACATCCGCAGTCGGATGGCATGGTTGAACGCATGAACAGAACGATCAACCGATATTTGTCGAAGGTAGTCTCCAACCACCAAAGAGACTGGGACCGACATCTTCATCTGTTCTTAATGGCTTATCGTTCATCCGTGCATGAAACCACAGGGCAAAGTCCTGCGAACATCTTATTTGGGCGTGAGTTGCGCCTGCCATGTGATTTGGTGTTCGGCAGTAAACCTGGGGAAGATCTGGCCGGGGAAGATTACGTAACGGACTTACGGAGAAGAATGAACGACATTCATGAACAAGTCCGCATAAACACTCAAGCTGCCAGCGACCGAATGAAGGACCAGTATGACATCAAGGCAGAAAAAGGTGGATACCAACCAGGGGATTTAGTGTGGCTTTACAATCCTCAAAGGCGCTGAGGTTTATCACCAAAGCTACAAAGAAATTGGGAAGGTCCATATGAGGTCGTTAAGAGAATAAACGACGTGATATACAGAATTCGAAAAACACCTACCGGGAAGCCGAGAATAGTACACTTTAATCGGCTAGCCCCGTTCGCCGGTGACAACAATGAAGACCAGCATGGAGCAACGGTTCGTCGGATCATAGCTCAGGAACCGACTTTTGAAGACTTCATGGAACAGTATTCCTTTGGTCACAAGGCGCGGTATGGCGTGACGACAGAAGAATATAGAGATCTGTTCACCGTGTCCTCAGATTATTCCCTCGGCCACTGCGTATCGGAAGACTTAAAGATGTCACGCGGCATAGCGTCAGTCTTTAAGACAAAATTTGGACGACTACAAGAACTGGCCAACCAAGGTCCATCCGTCGGGAAGACGCTACGACTGAGGGATAACAATACAGAACAGCAGCGGTATATCTACTACCTGGTCACAAAACCACGCTCGTACCAAAAACCGTCATATCGCAACCTATGGAGCTCGCTGTGTGACTTGAAGGATCATCTGCTAGAAAATGACATTTTGAAGTTGGCAGTACCGAAGTTAGGCTGTGGACTAGATGGCTTGGATTGGAGAGTTATTAGGAACATGTTAGAGATCCTCTTCCGCTATACCGGTATCGAAATTCTCGTCTGCAGCTTTAACCCTAACAGACAGAAAGGAGAACTCCAGCGGACCATCGACTGTCACTTCTTCAAGACTTCAAAGTGTACCAAGGGCAATGCATGTAGATTTCGTCATCAAGAACTGTTCCGGGACGAAACAGTCTTAAGGAGGGGGCAGTGTGACGTGCGCCCCCGAGAGAAGAATATACAACGCCGCCACTGAACAAAAGCGATCACGCGATCCCTGGTGCCGCAGCGGCTGGACTCTTAATTGCGCCGTGACCTCGTTCCTTTGTGTGCCGGTCATTATCGCGTGGAAGGCTTCGAGTGGCTTCTAGACTGTTACGCGCTATATAAATACTGGCCGGGAGAAGGCGGACGCTCAGTCTCATATATACAAGCAACCAGATATGAACTCGGTGATATAAATAAACAGTTTAACAGTTGTTAACATAAATAAATGTAGTTATATAAATAAGTGCAGTGATATAAATGTTAGTTAGATAAATAATCGTAGTGTTTAAGCATTTAATAATATTCTTAGTGTTTATAATTATTTAATCATAGTGTTAGTTGTTTTTATTATCTTTTAATATTTAATCTTTATTTATTTATCGTTTAATAAACGCATTCTTTTGTTAATAATATTTGTCTATGATTTACACTTCACCCATATAAATAAAAACGTTACATTATTAAAAAATGCAATGGCGAATGATTTAAATATTACATTTTTATTAAATACAGTTGGCTTTGCATTACATTATTTTAACATTACACCTATCAAATTAATTTTTTTTTTTTAATCTATTTCAATCTAATACGAGTATTTTATTGTTACACCTCTTATTTAATATTATCATATGTCTAATTCAAAATATAGTATTATAAAGCCTTCTGTATTTAATAAAAATGTAATATTCAAATCATTGGTTATTGCATTTTTTAATAATATGACATATGATTGTTTTTGTACTATTGGATAGTAAATTTCATATACCTTTCAAATTTGAATAAATATATAGACTAGAGGAGGGATGGGCAACTTATTTCTACGTATGGACCTTATTTAAAACTTCAAAATAGTCGCGGGCCGCACATAGGCACAAAAAAGGGGGGGGGTAAACATTAGATGTGGAAATATCAGGGATGGGATAACTTTCCGTTATTTCATAACGTCATAAAAAAATAATTCGTTACATAACGTTACAAGTATCTTAATAAAAAACAAAGTAACGTTATGTAACGTTGTAATAACGTTACTTTTGTTTCGTTGTTATAACGTTATAATAACCGTATTTTTCTTAAGTTTGTAATGAAAATTCATTACAATGTATTAAAAAAACTTACACACATCTTATTCTAGAAATGAAATAAAGTGTTCAATATTTGCATTTGACCACTAATGACATCTGTTTTTTATGAAACACGAAAAAAAAATATATAAAATTTTGGGGTTTTGATTAGCTTTGATACAATTTTGAAAAATACTTTTTAAATCTAAACTTGATTGTATTTCTATTATTTCCTCTTGTAAGTCATGTAGTAAGTACATTTTCAACATTTTCTCGCACGGACCGCACAAAATTGTACAAAGGACCGCATGCGGCCCGCGGACCGTAGGTTGCCCATCACTGGACTAGACTGTTCTATTTGAAAATATAAAGTTACGTACCATTGCGTAAAAATGGAACATCCTGTAGAAAAATCTATACTGCAGATTTATAGACATTTTAATTTAAAATAAACTTCATTAGAATTTTTTCCATAATATTTTAAATAATTGAGTTATTAAAAAAGAACAGACCGATGAAACAGCCCGTAGATAAAGGAAAGAGTAATTTTTGCTCAAATATCATGACCGTGTATGACATTTTTGTTTACAACCATGAAGCCTCAACTTTAAGAATACATTTATAACCTACAAATTGACATTTCTTCTCATACCATTACCCCTTCTATTGAACTTGATCATTTTGAGTTTATTTCACGGGTGATGCATCGTCGGTAAAGGGACAGACATATTTTGATAAAAAGAATACAACTAACTACTATAAACTGTAGCTTTCTTGCAAAATTCATCCAGTTGTACAAGTAGATCTGGAAGAATTTTTGCCATAAGCTCTAGTTAAGTATTGTAAGTAAACCTAGTTAGAACTTATTTAACAAGAGTTGCTCCAATAATGGGCTCGTTTGTTTGGATACCAATATGTAGTTATTAAACACCGGTATGATCTCTTCCTCAATAGTAGAAACTGGTTTCAAGATTATAAATTGTATTTTTTATCTAAAAATTATATTTTTATCAAGCATATTTGTGTTATTTCACAAAACATCGGAAAATCACTTTCCATTTGTTTGTACAATTGCCATTTATTTAGTACAGCTGTCATAAATTACCGTCAGGTTTTATCTATATATTTGTAACAATAAATTATAATAGAAATAGAAGTTAAAACATTGTTTGAAAATATCATTTTTCTTAATTATACTTTATTGCTAATAAAAACTTTAGTTCATGAGAACTAATAAAACGACCTAACCGATATCGTTTTGGAATGATTTTGTGTAAAATCGATTGTTTTATTCAATTATCTCAAAAATGATTTTAATATTTCACGTATATAGTATGTGAGTTCATAATTTATTTATCTTGTCAGTTTCTAGATATTTTATATTATTCACACATTTTTTCCTAAATTCGCACGTCATTTGTATATCTGGTCTGCAAAAAATTGGTTCTTCACTCCTTCAGAATTAAACACATTTCCGCTATTTGGAATGTAAAAATATGGTGTTTATTTTGAATTAAAATAAACAAAGTGATACTTTACGTTATAAGTGTTTTAACATGAATTCCATTACTCAGGAATGAATCTTTGAACATTTAATATTATTATGAGAAATACTTAAAGCATTTTTAATTAATGTCTGAATATAATTCTCTGTTTGTTTTGTATTTGTTCCTTTTGCATTGCAGGAATGTAAACGTAGAAATATTTTATCAAATAATATTATATATAAAGAAACATTTTTGCAATTTTTCCGAAAGCAAAATGATTATTAAATTATTATTTTACTGTAACTTACGTAGAATAAAACAACTTAATCACACTTTGGCGAGCTGAGGCTTCGTTCGTATTGGATACGGCGTGAAGCTAGAAACCACTAACAGTTGATTCATTAACCACGGAGTAAAGTTAACTGTTGTAGCTGACAGCTGCCATTCTGTAAAATTAAGCAACCTAAAAACTGTATTTCTGATTTTTTAATTTACAGTCGTAGAAAAAGTATAGTATGTAAATGTAATCCGTTTTATGAAGTCATTAGACTCTCGTTTATATGTAATACTTGTTATACAGGATGTAACAGCGAAACCGACCAGTTTCTTTATTATTAAAGTTACAAAAAAAATACTATAAAACAAAGTTGTAGGAGACCAAGGAGGACATTTTTTTATAGAAGAAGCTGTGCCGCGTGACATCTTTTAAGTCTTCTGATACGCAGTGGCCGAGGGAATAATCTGAAGACACGGTGAACAGGACTTGATATTCTTCTGTCGTCACGCCATACCGCGCCTTGTGACCGAAGGAATACTTTTCCATAAAGTCTTCAAAACTCGGTTCCTGAGCTATGATCCGACGAACCGTTGCTCCATGATGGTCTTCATTGTTGTCACCGCTGAAAGGGGCTAGCCGATTAAAGTGTAGTACTCTCGGCTTCCCGGTAGGTGCTTTCCTAATTCTATATATTACGTCGTTTATTCTTTTAAAGACCTCATAAGGACCTTCTCAATTTCTTTGCAGCTTTGGTGATAAACCGCGACGCCTTTGTGGATTGTAAAACCGCACTAAATCTCCAGTTTGGTATCCACCTTTTTCAGCCCTAATGTCATACTGGTCCTTCATTCGGCCGCTGGCAGCTTGAATGTGCGGGCTCGTTCATGAATCTCATCCATTCTTCTCCCGAAGTCCGTTACGTAATTTTCCCCGACCATATCTTCCCCAGATTTACTGCCAAACACCAAGTCACATGGCAGGCGTAACGTCCGAATAAGATGTTCGCAGGAGTTTGCCCTATGGTTTCATGCACGGATGAACGATAAGCCATAAGGTACAGATGAAGATGTCGGTCCCAGTCTCTTTGGTGGATGGAGACTACCTTCGACAAGTATCGGTTGATCGTTCTGTTCATTCGTTCAACCTTGCCAGCGGACTGCGGATGTAATGCAGTTGTCCTCGTTTTATTAATTCCTAATATCTTACAGATATTTTGGAAAACGGCATACTCGAAATTTCTTCTCTGGTCGGAGTGAAGTTTATGTGGTAAACCAAACCGGCATACACACTCTTTGACTAATGTTTCAGCGTGGCTTCCTAGTTATGGGTAATGGATAGGCTTCAACCCACTTGGTGAAGTAGTCCATGACAACAAAGATGTATTTATTTCCGTCGTTACTTTCCGGAAATGGTCCGGCCACATCAATCGTAATGCGCTCAAATGGACTGCCAACGTTATATTGACGCATTGGAGCTCTTCGTCATACATGCGGACCGTTGCAGCGCAAACCACACATTTGTTGCATCAGTCTTTAACGTCTTCTTGCAGTTAACCCAGTAAAATCTCTGGCGCAATCTTTCTAAAGTTTTGTTGACTGCAAAATGGCCACCTCCAGATCCGTCATGGATCTCTTTCGATACGTCTGGTACTCTACTCTTAGGAATAACCAACTGAATTCTCTTCTCAGTTCCATCGGCATTTTTCACCACACGCCTTTAACAGGCCATCTTCAATCATCATGGAGTCCCATTGCGCCTAGTACGATTTTACACTCTGTGTCTGTGGTGCAACATCTTCCCATATTGGTTTGCTCTTTTCTGCTTTTCATTCCAATAAAATTTTCGAAGTCGGGTCATTTTTTTGGTCCTTGCGTAGTCCATCGGGCTGCCAACTATCGTCGACCACTGTTATTCTGGCGACAGTGGAATGTTTCTGTTCTAGTTGACTACAATGTTTACAGTCATCTTGGCAAGGTCTTCTGGACAATGCATCGGCATTATGATGGCTGGTACCTGTCCTGTGTTCGATTTTGAAATCGTATTCCTGTATTCTCTCAATTCATCTAGCCACCTGTCCTTATGGGTTATTGAATTGTAGCAGCCATTTTAAAGCAGCATGGTCAGTCCTTATCAAAAATCTTTTTCCGTATAAGTATTTGTAGAAATGCCAAAAGTTCTTTTCTGGTGACACAATAATTCCTGTCCGGTTTTGACAAGATCTTACTAAAGTAGGCAATAACCTTCTCATATCGGTCTTGTTTCTGGGAAAGGACGCCACAAATTCCAACGTTGCTGGTATCTGCGTCTAGTATGAACTCGCCTTCAGGTAAAAGATAGCTTAGGACAGGTGCGCTTGTCACGGAATGTTTCAGTTCTTTAAATGTAACTTTATAGTCCATTTTTCAGATAAATCGCCTTCCTTCTTCAGTATGCCTTGTCAGTTGGCAAATCCAGGTACATATCGTTGATAATAAGTACACAAACCAAGGAAGCTTCTAAGTTCGTGTTTGTCTCTAGGTACTGGCCAGTCACTCACAGCCCTTATTTTCTCCGGGTCAACTGCAATACTCTTACCAGAAACCCCGTGTCTCAAGTAATGAACTTCTTTTTGGAACAGATGGCACTTCTTTGGACTGAGCTTCAAGTTAGCCTGTCTCAATTTTTGGAGAACCTCTTCCAAATTCTTCATGTAGTCCTCGAATGTGTTTTCTACCACAATAATATCGTCGGGATAAACCAAAAAGGTTTTCCAAGATAGCTTAGCCAATACGGTTTCCATAAGTTGTTCAAATGTTGCAGGGGCAACAGAAACTACCATCTAAATGTGCCTCCACGATAGTTTCGCTTCGTTCTGGGAGTGTAATGTCTTCGGCCATTAGTACGCACACAGGCTTGTCGTCTCGTGTATTTAATACTTCTTCTTCATTGGCCATCATCACTCTCTTTTTCAGGTCAAGCTTAAAACCGTGCTTTGTCATTGCGTCCATACCGAGTATTAATTCACCTTCAACTTCAGCTACCAGCGCACGATGTTTAAAGGAGGTTTTCTCAATAGTGATGGTGACATCTACGTCTCCTAATGCAGTAGCTTGTTCTCCCGTTGCTGTGCGTAATCGCCACATAGTTGGTTGAAGATACGTCTTGCTAGTTTTCTTTACCTTGTCGGGTCTAATTATAGTCTTTGTTGCACCCGTATCCAGTAGCATTTTCAGTGGCCTTCCGTTAATAGAGCCATCCACGTAGATGCTATTGGCTTTATGATGAAGAGATGCGACATAACTGATGGATTGTGGGGCTAGTAGATTACGGGTCGACAGTTGTCCCTTCGCATCATCCCAATTTAGTTTTCCGACTCCTTTTCTTCGTTTGTTGATTCCGTCTTCTTTTGCATTTTTCTGCAAAGTCTTTGCGGATGACGCAGTTCACCGCAATTCCAACACCGGAGTTTCTTTCTACCAGTAAACACTTCCAATTCGTCGCATCGTCTCTTCTAGATCTTCAATGTTTTCATTTCTCTCAGCATCCATATTACGCACTCGCGATTGATTTCCTGAAGCTTGTTTGGCAGCTTCATGTTCTAATGCATATGAGCGTGCGTCAATCAAAGTTTTTGGACGAGCCAATCGTAGTGCTTGCTAAGTTTCGCTGTCTCGTACTCCGTAGATGAATGATTGAGTGGCCAAGCACTCCAAAACGCTGTCAGGAGCTGTAGGATGTGCGAGACGAACCAAACGGGCTAGGTCGGCTTCAAATTCTTGCAGGCTTTCTTTTGGACTCTGATATCGGTTCCTCAGCTGCGTCTGGTATACCTTCTCCAAATGCGCATTGCCATATAGCATATCCAATCGCATAACTAATTGGTCGATGTCCTCTTATTCTTCTTCCTTCAGCGTTTGCAGGATGTAGATAGCTTCTCCACGCAACGACACGGTCAACGCTGTGGCCTTCTCCGTGGACGTCCAGCTATGTGCTTTCGCAGCCGCTTCAAATTATTTTAAATAGTTCGGCCACGAAGATTTTTCATCAAATTCCGGTGGTTTTATATGCATTGTTGAGGTAGTATCTGGTTTTACTACTTCCTTCCAATACACTTGCCTTTGCTACACCGGAATTCGAAATTGACGACGATGTAATTTTAGTGAATTTTTCTCGTATTTCTTCAATCTTCTTGTCATACTCATCTTTTAAATTCTTCAGGTCTTCTTCGGTTTTTCTAGAATTCTCTAATTTTTCTTCTAAACTTCTAAAATTTTCTTCTAATTTTTCTTCCAAACTTCTAGAATTTTCTTCTAATTTTTCTTTTAAACTTCTAGAATTTTCCTCTAATTTTTGTTCTAATGTTCTAGAATTTTCTTCTAATTTTTGTTTTAATGTTCTAGAACTTTCTTCTGCTTTTCTAGAACTCTCCTCTAATTTTTGTTTTAAACTTCTAGAATTTTCTGCCATATTTTGTTTAAAACTTTGTCTAACCATCATCGGTTAATACCTGTCGCAGTCTTTCTTGAAGTACTGATTTTCTTCCTGTTGTTTCCACATCCCGTTTTCCAGTTCTCTCTTGGGATCACTTACTTTTAATTCGCTTAATTTTAATTGTTTAGTCACCATTTTATGTATGTTTATGTACACTTCACAGTTTATTAACAACCCTACATCTGACACAAATTGTAACGTTTATTTACATGGGTGAAGTGTAAAAATCAAAGAAATACTATTAATTAATATAATACGTTAATTAAACGATAAATAATTAGGATAAATATTAAAAAGATAATAAAAATAACTAACACTGTGGATTAATTAAGTATAAACACTAATTTAAGACTAAGAATATTATTAAATACTTAAACACTAAGATTATTTATTTAAACAATATTTACATCACTATATTTATTTATATAACTACATTTATTTATGTTCACAACACGTAGACTGTTTATTTAATATCACCCACTGTTTATTCACGATGCGTGTCTTATATCAGAATGTGTCTCCGCTGTCCTTCCGACGGTATTTATACAGTCCATACGATGTAACTTGGCGAGTTGGGGCAATTCACATTGTCACTGCGGTAATGGGGAAGTTATAAAATCCATAGGCGTACCGAAGAAGAATGAAGTTCAATAAAATTACGAATATTACAAAAAAAAGAAATTATTTATCAAAAAAAATAAAATATTACAAATATTGGAATGAATTATTTATTATATAAATCATATTATAATTATTTTTTAAATTAATTAAGTTAAGAAAATAAAATTTCTATTGCTATTGAAAAAAAATGCACCAACGCTTATGTATGAATATAACTTCTTGGGTTGAAAAGTACCTGACACCCCGAGTTTGAGTGTATTAGGGTGAAATTTGCTTTGTGTAAGGCAATAAAACATTGTAAAATCACTATTTCACTTCTGAAGCTGTGCGGCATCGAAGTAAAAGTAAATATTTGACAAAACGCAACTTAGGAATAGTAAACTGAATTACATTCTTTTGGCTCGCCAAGTTACATCGTATGGACTGTACAGCCCAGTGTCTTTCTTGAATTTTTCAATGCGACAATCATCGAATATAAAGGATCACTCGACCGGATGTAATTAAACCAGTCTAAACGCGTATGGGTTTTTCTGCCGCCGAGGATTACGTCATCGCTCGGGAATATTTTACCAGTGGCGGCACTCGTATACTCTTAAGTCAGGGGCGCACGTTACACCTTAATATCGAACAAAATTTTCAAATTTCAGGGGTGGAGAGTAACTATACGAGGTGTGTTCAAAAACTATCGCGAATTTTGAATTTTCGCGGGTTACGTATATTCGAATTTCGATCTTTTTGTGGCTTTATGTTGGTACTCATGTCTCTCACTTATGTCGACAAGCTCGGCCATTTTGAATGTTCACTTACTTGTTGACAGCTGCTTTGCTTGCACGTGTTTTGGATCGTCTTCGATTTTTACCTAATGTGCTTATTCGTTAAAAACTGACTATGAATTTTTTGACCAAGACAATATCTTTCTTATCTAAAGGCGACGGAACGTAGAAAAAAATAATTCATTTAAAATTTGTCATTGTCATAAAATGTTTTTATCAAAGAAGTTATTTCATTTCTACTCGTACTTCTTTGATAAAAACATTTTATGACAATGACAAATTTTAAATGAATTATTTTTTTCTACGTTCCGTCGCCTTTAGATAAGAAAGATATTGTCTTGGTCAAAAAATTCATAGTCAGTTTTTAACGAATAAGCACATTAGGTAAAAATCGAAGACGATCCAAAACACGTGCAAGCAAAGCAGCTGTCAACAAGTAAGTGAACATTCAAAATGGCCGAGCTTGTCGACATAAGTGAGAGACATGAGTACCAACATAAAGCCACAAAAAGATCGAAATTCGAATATACGTAACCCGCGAAAATTCAAAATTCGCGATAGTTTTTGAACACACCTCGTATAACACATTATAATTTTTAATATATTCCATCAAGTGTAAAATTGACCGGATTAATCACCCTTAGATCGGGTAATATTAACTGTAACAAAACCATATTCACAGGGTTAATTTAGCATACATCCATTAAAATAAAACATCAAAATTTTCAAATTTCAGGCGATGGCGGTAATTTAAAACACAATATAATATTGAATAAATGCAAGAATAGAATTGAGAATATTAATTGTCCTTACAAACCCTAAAATATTAACTGTAACAAAACCAAATTCGCAGGGTTTTCTAATTTCAGGGGATGAGGGTAACTTACAACACATTATAATATTTAATATATTCAATCAAGAGTAAAGTTGATCAAATTAATCACCCTCAGAGCGGCTTTATTAACTGTAACTAAACCATATTCACAGGGTTTATTTAGCAAATATCCCTTAATATAAAACAACATCAAAGTTTTCAAATTTCAGGGCATGAGAGTAATTTAAAAAACATAATATTGAATAAATGGATGAATAGAATTGAGAATGTTTACCGCCCTGACAACCCTTAAAATATTAACTGTAATAAAACCATATTCACAGGGTTCATTGTCCATATATCCCTTATTATAATACATCAAAATTTTCAAATTTCAAATGATTAAATGGAAGAAAATATCTATTTTTGTTAACAATTTAATGTTACAAAATATAAAACAGTTAAACATTATATGATGAATTTAAAATACAGATTTATAAATTTGTTTTAAATGTTAGAGAAAAACAGAAACATGCTATTAGAATTGTATTAAAATTTAAACACTCTCAATTCTAAAAACTAGATTGAAATACTTATAGAGATTAATTGTTTATACAAAATATTTTATTAGCTGTTAGATATATTTAGAAAATGTATCGGTATAGTATGTCGTTTTCATACATTACTAAATAGAAGATAAAAAATATGTATGGAGGTATAATTTGGAGGTTGATAGTCAGAATTTGGAGAACTGTGCTGTAAATATAATGACAACATAGATTTTATACTCAAAACTCAAAATAATTTTTAAGTTTTACAAATACGAGCCCAACCGCAAATGTATTCGTACCCTCTGAAATAAATATATTAACAGCAATAAAAAATATTTTTTTAGGTTACAATAGTTAAGACTATATTTGGGAATTTTTTTATTTTATGTATTAATAAAGTGTATTGGATTTAAATACAATGTTATTAACTAAATTTCTCAATTAAACAATAATCTACGGGCAAATATATGACAAAAGACAAGTCCCAATTTTTTTCGTTCCAACAGTAAATAATACAATATTTATGTTAGTATTATCTATAACACTGAGCGTAAAGGTAACTGACAACATACTCAATTAATTGCCGTCTTAAATTTTAATACTTTAATAAAAATTATTTGCGAATTATTAATGACGAAAACATTTGTCACATGCAGACAATGGTTTATTTGCAAATAAATTATAATTAAACCTAATAAATTTTATTATAAGCATTGTATTCAAGTTCTATACACTCTATTAATACACCATATCAAAATTTGTTGAATTGGAGTAATAATCATATCATCCAGAAGTTTATTTATTCTTCTTTTTAATATAATTGTAGGTAATACTTTAATAAATAAATATCACTGCAAATAATTTTACTAAAAAAATTAAATTTAATATAGTAATTAAATGAATATATTGTGAGTTTCCTTTACTTTAAGTTTTATAAATAATACTAACATAAATATTGTATTATTTACTGTTGGAACTAAAAAATTAGCACGTGTCTGTTGTCATATATTTGCCCGTAGATTATTGTTAAAATGATAAATTTAGGTAATAATATTATATTTAAATCCAGTACACTTTATTAATACATAAAATAAAAAATTGCCCAAATATAGTCTTAACTATTGTAATCTAAAAAATATTTCTTCTTGCTGTTAACATATTTTTTTTTTCAGAGGGTACGAATACATTTGGGGTTGGGCTCGTAGTATAACGTACAAAATGGTTAAATGCATGCTCCGAAAAATTGTACGAATATACAATATAAAAGCAGTAATATTACAATTAAATACAAAATAAGAAAATAATTACATACCAAAAAATATATAACTGTACAAAGTACAATTATTGCGATAGTTGGTGAAACTGTTCTAATAATAATATTTAAATAAAATATTGAAATGAAATTACACTTGGCAACTTTCACTAGATTTCAGTCTCTGAATCAACCGCTCGGTCATTTATCAGAGACTGGCCCATTCAACCAGAACCACAGAGCCTAGAGGCTTCAGTGCACCACACTGATGAGCTCCAATAACAGCGAAACGTGTCTGTGGTTCTGGTTGAGTGGGCCAGTCTCTGATAAATGACCGAGAGGTTGATGCAAAGACTGAAATCTGGTGAAAGTTGCCAAGTGTAATTTCATTTAAATATTATTATAATTTACACACCGTTGGTTATTGTGTTATAAAAAAGTTGATGGTATCAAATACATACAGTTGAAGCTATTACTTATTAGGTATATTTCTAAGATCAGTCAGTGGCAAAATAAGACTAAAATGTTTATTACTGCTGAGGGGTTAAAATTGATAAATTTGAAACTATTTTCCTTATTGATACAATTTTTACAATTCTTTAATAACAACCCAAGTTTTAACTGAAAACTAAGTGTGGGGTCTGACAAACTCGGAGATATTACCATTGTTAAAAAAATCGTCGACTTTATCTAAATATTTTGATTTGTCACGAATGACAATACTGTTCCCTTTGTTAGCTTTGGAGAAAATTAAATTATTGTTAATTAATTTCTGGTGAATACTTTTGGATTTATTATTGTATGGCTTACTTTTTAAATACTTTAACAAATTTAACTTTGTCTTCTGATGGGACTCCTGAAAGGGCTCTTTCGGAATCAATCGCGAGATATATGAGGTTTTTTTCTTTGGGAGATTTGATAAAGGGGACGTAATTTACACCATGGTTGAGCACCTTCAGTTTTTCTTGAAAAAAACTAAAAAAATAAAAACAATACAACCAATTCAAATGTAGCCTAAACGTTATTAGATAATTAACACACATGTAATAAAGACAATTTAAGTATTCTGCATTGTGAAAGGAATGGTTAAGATTAACTTTCCTGGAATCCTTCGAAATCAAGAAAGCTATACACAATGGCTATAACCTTATGAACGAAGAGTTAGACCTTTGGCCATCTCCTATTTTGGATTGTTTAATCTTGGCATTCCCTAGAATTCTTTAATCTTTGCACCATTTAATAAGTAATATCAATAATGGCACCCTAATGGCTAAAAGTGTTACACGAAAAAAGGTGCTTAGCGGTACAGAGCCATCTGTCCATAGATACTTGAATTAAAGTCGATATTTCAGAATACTGTATTTTGGTTTTAAAATAAGGTTGTAAAACATAGAAATTAAGTTTGATATTTGTAGGTACAATTTTGAATTGTCAGAGAATAAACCGCTTGCAGCTTATACAGTATTATTAAATATTATTTATTTATTTATTTACATTTGGCTTCTTAACAGGACGAATCCCAATAATAAAGAAGCTCTAGCATTGATACAAAAAGAAAATAACAGTAAAGTTCAAATTATGAGAAATAAACAAAAATAGTAATGTGTTTATAATATTTTTGAATGAGATAATTTGATATAGTAATAGCAGCGAATACTAATATAACAAAATTTAAGACAGCGTTTGAACTGCTGTTAACTAGTACAAAACATGTCTGGCATATTGTTATCGTTATACAAGTATGACAATCTTATAATAGGAGAATTTAGGATAGAGTTTGTGCGGTAATGAGAGTAAGTAAAGAAGCTATTTGTTCTAGTGCCGTAATTAGGCACTCTTAAGCAAAAAGAAGATAATAAAATTGGTGAATCGACGGCGTTGTTAAAGAGTTTATATAGAAATGTGAGGTCACTTAACTTTCTTCTGTTTTCTAATGATAATAGTTTAAGTTTGAATGTTGGAAACTTCCGGCTAATTTTTTTAAAGAATTTCCTTTGAATAGATTCAATTCGATTTATATAAACAGCATAGCGTGGATTCCAACATACAGATGCAAACTCTAATTGACTCCTAACAAGAGAATTATATAGTTTGATCAAAGTGAAAGGATGTTTAAAATTAGAGCTTGCTCGTATTAAGAAACCTAACATTTTATATGCCTTTTGAACAATATTGTGAATGTGAACATCAAATATTAATTTACTATCAAGTGTCACACCTAAATCCTTCACATAGTTGGTTTTATTGATAACATCTATTTTATATTCATAACTGAAAGCATTCCTATTTCTTGTGAATTTTATATAAAAGCATTTATCGATGTTAAGCGTCAATTTCATATTTTCCGTATACGTTTCTAAGTTATTTAAGTCTTGTTGGAAATGATGACAATCATTGAGAGATTCAATTGTATGATACATTTTTAGATCTTCCGCATATAGGAGGAATTTGGTAAACTTAAAACATGTAGATATATTATTAATGAAAATATTAAAGAGGAGTTTAGCCAGATGAGAACCTTGTACAGGAACCTCGTCAGATGTAAAACCATTTAGTACTACACGTTGTGTTCACTCACTCAAGTATGAAATAAACCAATTCCTCAAATTATAAACAGATTATGGATAAACTAAATTTGTAGATTTTTTGTTAAAGTTAATTTTCAATAGACAATGTAAATAAAGTGCAGGGTTACCTCTTAAGATGTAATTTGTAGTGATGCAACAAATAGTGATTTTTCAAAAAGCCGGATAACGAATATTCGATCCAAACAGAAAACCGGATAACATATTATCTGGCCGGATAATAAACTTGTATAGTTAAATAAATAAAATAAATATATCATCACGGCATATTACCCATTGCTGGGTGTGCCAGTCCACTTTGTACACAGATTTCACTAATGATGATGGCACATTTGTACCGTGCGGGCGTTTACCAGGCGTCACCTCACGGGCACTCATTGCTGGCGTTGAGAGTGCACCATAGGAGTCAATTTTGTGCCATTTAAAATTCAAAATATTAGGCATCGGTCGGGATCGAACCCGGTTCTCCAGATTCGCTACCAACGATATAAATATGATATGGGGTTGTATAACAATTATTTCGAGAAAAATGATATTAAAAATAATTAAAATAATTCTACAATATTGAAGTAGGCCATGCAATAAACAAATGCAAACAAATGATACAGGTGACAGATAGTTTTGTTACTTACGTTATTAAGTGTTTGTTTTCGTAATTGTTTAATTACTTATTAATAAAAAATGGCTTTGTAGTTGCAAGAATTAACAAATTTAGACTATTTTAATCTTACTGTTATGTATGGAGAGTGTGAAAGAAATGTAAATTCTACGATACGAAGATATTTCTTCGTTATGTAGTTCATTTGTTATTATGAATTTCTTAGTAAAACAAGTTATTTTAGATATAAGAAAATAATATACTATCGTAACCTAGGCAATAGTCGTATTAATAGTTGTTTATTGCATAGCCTACTTCAATATTGTAAAATTATTTCTGATTTTTAATATCATTTTTCTCGAAATAATTGTTATACAACCCCATATCATATTTATATCGTTGAAATCAGTAAAAAATTCTCTATATAATGGACGAAAAATTTATATAGGTTGCCATTTAAAAAAATATAATTTTATTCTACCGTTTTATTTATTATTCCTCATAAATTAAGCCCTTTTTCCTGGTAATTTTTTGTATATAACATTTTTCTCTAAAGTCATTAGTTCGCCCAAAAAAGCGCTGGTTGTTTTAAAGGAAACACTCTGTATATATATACAGTATTACTAAAACGTGCATAAAATAATAAAGTTAATTTTACTGATTTTGAGATCTAAATTAAGCAAATTAGCATTTAAAAGTATTATAATATACAATTTTTACGTACAATTACGTGGTTTAATTAGATAATTTAAACTTAATAATTCTCGAAATATAACAAAAAGAACAAACGTATAATATTTTTTTGTGCAACCGGGCGCGAACTAAGCATTTTGCAGACACAATACAGGCCGTGAAATGGGATGTAAACTAAAATCACTTTGATATATGAGAATTGACATAACGAATAATGAGACTGTCGTCTCTAAAAATGATAACAATAAGTTAGTTTGTTTGTGCCGCATTTCTATTTCAAAAAATTAACCTATTTAAATACAATAAAATTCGTAATTACATATTTTTTACGGTTGCACATAAATAGTGTGTACACGTTGTCCGCGAAATCCTTTGCCTCTTATTCTAATTTTACATAGTCTCTCAGATATTGGTGTAAATTCTATCACGGATTCCTTTAATTTTTTATGTATCATAAAACCTGTGCCCAAGTGTATAGTTTCTCAACCACTATTAAAGAATATATAGTTATCCAGCTCCTTAATATCATTATCTTTTATTTTAGTTTCCTGTAATGCTGCAATATCTACCTCATAATTTTTTAGTACTCTTGCTAAATTTTTACATGCACCTTCTTCATTCATTCCTCTTACGTTCCAGGTTACCATTTTCACCTTGTGTTTCTTCTTTATTTTTGTTTCCATATTCTTTGAACCTTTGCATTGCTTGTTCGTCTTATCTAGTCCATCCTTTTGCGCCCATTTTAGTATTTTGATTTTTCTTCATCTGTTAGCTCCTTTTCTTCAAGTGCTTCTCGTTCTGAGTTCCAAATAAAAAGTTTATGACCTACCGCCAGCTTGTTATAGAAAATCTTTATCATTTCTCCTTTCGATTTTTCTTCTTTTGCTTTTATTCTTATGGTAGCCTGCATTTTTCTTTCTTTTACCGTGTAATCAGTGTCGATATATATCTTGCTGCCTTTTAGTTTATTTTTCTTCTTCATGATCTCGATTTCATCCTCATAATCCTCAATCTGCGCTATCACAAATGAACCATTATTTTTGGTTTTGCGTATAACAGCCGATCTTATATTACATTGTATTTGTAACTTCCTCTCAAGCATTCTAGAGACCGCGTCTTTTGGTTTTTCATTTTCTACTGTTAAGCCCTTGATTACAATATAGTTTTTTCTACCTTCTTTATCTCCATTTTCAATCACCTTATGCAGGATTTGGGTTTCCCTTTTCAGTTCTTCCTTTTCTTCTTTCCATCTTTTCTCTTTATCTTCCAGTTCTTTCTTTAGATTTTCTATCATATCGTTGTTTTTCGAGATATCTGATCTCAGCTCATTATGATGTTGGGTCATTTGGCTCTGCATGTCGCCTATCATCTGGGTCAGATTATCCATCATTCTTTTTATTTCATCCATTTCTTTTGAATCTTCTTTCTGGCGATCTAACAAGTATTTTATTTGCTTTAAAGGGGTCCTCAGGGTCTTCCATTCTTTTCCTTTTTTCTATTGAATTACATCTACTCCTGACCTCACTATTCATTTGCCCCTTTTGTCCCGCCCCTGGTTATTCGCACACGTACGGCTCAACGCGACTGAGCAGCTAACCTCTCCTAGCTATCTAGTGTCACTCAAGGTCGTAACTCGTTTTGGCTTATTTTAAGTAATTTACACTTCGTAAATATAATTCACAGAAACTTTAGTTTATTTCTTATTTTAAACACTTTCATTTACCCAATTACACAACTTTGTTTATTTAAAACTCGATACTTCCTTTATTTAAAGGTTTATTTATCGGAGTTCTTCAAACACAACCACTTCGAACTACATAGGCATACTAAGCATTTCACAGACACAATACAAGCCGTGAAATGGGATGTAAACTAAAATCACTTTGATATATGAGAATTGACATGACGGATAACGAGACTGTCGTCTCTAAAAATGATAACAATAAGTTACTTTGTTTATGGCGTGCCGCCTTTCTATTTCAAAAAATTAACCTATTTAAAAAATACAATAAAATTTGTAATTACATATTTTTTACGGTTGCACATAAATAGTGTGCACACCTTGTCCGCGAAATCCTTTAGCGCCCTCGAGATACCTTAAATGGGAACATATACTGAAAATAGTCTCATCTTTTTCCTTACTTCATAAGCTTGTCTCTTTTGAATAAATCGAATTTTCAATGTAAATAATTTAATTGTGCAACAATGTAGTATTATTATTGAAAAAAATTAAATTAGATAATAAGTGAGTACAATATCTGGGGATATAAATTTATATGTTTGGTTTGTACATTGTACAATTATTGTATAATAATCGAAAATTCCTGTGATGTCTTGATGACGTGTGAAAAAGTTGGCCCATAAAGACATACATCAATTTTCTGTATCGTGAATAATAAGAATGTTTTTCATATAAGGAACTCGAATTTGTTCTGTAGTATGATCAGGGTGTCAGGGATACTCAGACAAGAAAACAAGAAAAGGTCATATAACAAATATTTGGCGAATGTTTACAGGACTGAATTGTACTTGTCAGGTACCGAGTGTCGGGGTGGTTGGCGCGTTCATTCATTGAGTCCTTGGTCAAGTGCGAAACACAAGAAATGCCATCAAAAATTATCAAAACTTATTTCTCTCTGGTGAGGGCTTCCAAATATGAATATTATTTTTTACTTGTACGTTCGAGGCAGCACTAGACGAATGGTACGTATTCAAATGAACGCGAACGATTTTGAGCATTAGGTTGCCATTATTGATATTACTTATTAAATGCTTTGCACTATGTTTAACCCTTTGCACTCCAGTTTGTTAAAGCACAACCTATCACCAGTGGGTACTGTATACAACTGAATACAACTATTTGTAAACTTGTACAAGGACCCTTTCATTTATTAAACAATAAAATGCAAGCCTATTGTTTATGTCGCCGCTGCAGCGCCATTGGAGTTGTTAGAAGGTTTCCTATGTCGCCGTGACGGCGCCTACGGAGTGCAAAGTGTTAACCTCCCTCTGTAAGCATTCTGAATTGTAAAATTCATTTGTAGTTCTTCTGATGATGGCAACAACACCGAAATTGTAATAAAGAATCTTTTAAATTTTTTAAAACCTACCGAGTATGTAATTTTTTTCGTTATTTCAATCTAGTTTTTAGTATTGATAGTGTTAAATTCTAAAGCAATTCTAATAGCTTGGTGATGTGGACGTGGCAACTTTCGATGGGTCGGTTTTCGTAACTACGGTCTGTGGTGGGGGAAAGATGCCATTCGATGGAGTCGCTGTCGTTGTCGACTGCACAATATGCTCCGCTGTTTGTTTACTAGTGCAGACTGTAAAGATAAACAGGCCCACTATTCAAAATGAAGAATCGGATCCAGTATTAAAATTTGGATCCGGATTCATAAACAAAACATCGAATCCGGATCCAAAACAGGATCCAGATCCAAAATCGAATTAAATTTTCGGATATCCGCACCAATATCCGAACGTCGGTTATCAGAAGATCCGGATATTTTGAAATCCGGGTTCTCGGATCCGAGTTATGTCGAAACCCCACAGCACTAGTCTAAAGTATTTTAATATTTAAATTACACTCGGCAAAGTTCACAAAATTTCAGTCTCTGAATCAACCTCTCGGTCATTTATCAGAGACTGGCCCACTCAACCAGAACCATAGACGCGTTTCGCTGTTTTTGCAGCTCATCAGTGTGGTGTACTGACGCCTCTTTCGAGGCACTGAGACTAGTTCACCAGTTCACCTAGTGTCGCATTTGTACATTGTACATTGTACAGTTTTCTATAAAGTATTTTACTTAACGAATCGGCTGCTAGCTTCAGTCTCATCACAATTCCTATTTTTGCAGATAGAACATTATTTATAAAGCTATTAACAAATAGTTGTTTCATTTTAATTTAAGCTCATTTGTTTTGCATACATAACCTAATGAAAAATAACTATGAAAATAAAATTTATTCAAATCTCAATTAAATTTTTCACACTATTTTTATTATGTAAGGATATAAAATGATTACATGGTTGAATTCCGAACAACAATACCCTACCGAATGGGCCTAAAAATATATATGCCATCCCATTTAAAGAACCACTGGTTTTAAAAAATATTTTCTTCTGAAATGGGATGTTCCCATTGCTCTTATACAACTTGTTCTATAGTATATTTTTGTAACTATAATAATAGAGAAAATAATGGCGGTAGTCGGTATCGCTGTTACACTTGTATAATAATATACTGCACACATCGGCAAAAATAGAGGAACACAAATAAATATATATACACGTATTTTTGATAACTTATTTGACATTGTAAAAACTAATTAAAAAACTATTTTTTTCATTATTTATGAATTACTAATTATTATTAGGTAAATATTACTTAAATACAATAATTTTAATTTTTTTTAAATAATTTTTTACTACCGACCTGCAATACCTTGAATACCTGGAAATATCCTGGAATAAAAAAATGGTCCTTGAATTCCTTGAAAATCCTTGAATTTTAAAAGAATACCTTGAATTTTTTAATTTCTGTTTACATTTTTTAATTTTTATAATATTTTTTGTATTTAATTTTGAATTGAGCAATTCTAAAATTTTGACTTTCTAACGTTGTATAAAATTTATTTTATTTCTTAAAGAATGTAATCGATTCGTTACAGGTTTCGGCTGTATTCGGTCAACTTATTTTGTGTAACGACATACATAATAATATTTTTCTATTTTGCGTCTGTAACAAAGCTATTACAGCACCCAAAAGCTAAATCTCTCTAAATAAATGAACACATGTGATTGTTAAGAATAATATTTTTATGTAATATTGCATTTAAATGTAAGAATAAGAAGAATGGAAGAAATATAGTAATAAATTTAGAGAGAAATAGAAAATATTGTAGATAGATGGTGTTGCAAAAATGAGGTTAGAGTTCGAATATTCCATCACATTAGTATCACCAACCGACACCAAATTCCCTAAATTTTGAAACATTTTTTTTATTTAAAAATGGCATTAAAGGCGAAAAATAGAAAACAGTATAAATAACTTATTTCATATTGTTGATTATTTTGTTCGAAGTACGGGGGCTCTACGTCATGACCCAAACGTTCTCCTAATAAAATAAAATGATAATTATGGTATTCGTTCTTTAATATACTATTACACTAATTCTTTTACCTACAACCGTGCGTAAAGTATACACTTTACGCACTCTTTACAATGTGTGAAGAATCACTTTTCAAGCACTAGTGCGTGAAGAGTAAATAGCCGTTGCTACATATACAGTCGATTAATTTACTTGTCAAGTAGATATTTATATAGTAAACAATAATGAAAATAATATTTTTTTAAGAAATACTGATGTACACTGTATAAATGAAACAAGTATAATATTTTTTTTAAACATTTTCTGACATTACGAGTTCTAATCTAACCTAATTTTTATGTTATTATTAAATGTACAATTTGTATAATTCTAGCAGACTAAACCACTTGTCTCGGAGATTCTTTCGAATGTTTAAGTTACATTTTGTATTATGAGAAAGACTACGAACAGTATTTGCAGGTGCCTCTACGTCTACACTTCAGTATTATGAGAAACAGGGTTAACATTTCGGTTGTAGGAAAAATATTGTATGCAACACGTGTGTAAATTAGTGTTTTTTGTCTCATGCTATAATTTACGCATGAGGCGCTCGATGAAAAAAGTACTACTTTACACACTTGTTTCATAAATAACTATTTTGCGTTGAATACCTGGAAAAATCTTTGAATTAAAAAAAAAATATTTAGTAGACACCCTGTTTAAATATTTAGAATTGAAACGACAACAAAAGCAGAAATGATAGTTACTCTTAGATCTATAGTGAACAGCCATATTCAGTAAAACTAAAGACCGAGCAATATTTAAGACTTGACAACACAAAATATAAAAGACAGGCAATTAAAACTTTTTTAAATACATAACTTTTTTAATATTCCCCTAATTTTGCCGGTATGTATGAAAACACCGTTAATATATATATATATATATATATATATATATATATATATATATATATATATATTTATATTCAGGGGGTGTGTAGTAATAAGTTTGGTTAATTTGGTTTAGTCACGGCTTCTAGTTATTTTGAAAAAAAAAAAAAACTTTGCAACAAGTACAATTATCGCTGCTTCTGGGTTTAAACTTATATTATTAACCCTTATACCATGAATATTTCAATAGTTTATATATTTTTTGTATTCACGGAGTGTGTAGTATTTATTTGTAATGATAAAGACCATTTTACTTTTAAGTTTCACTATATTCGATCATTAGTTCTTTAATATTTTAAATTGTTCTTATTTTCTATTATTTATTTAAGAAAACATTTAATATATTCTTTGTTCTATACTATTTTACATATTTAGATGTTAATATTTGCTGAATAATATTCAGTATGTTATGTTCTTATATTACTCTTCAAGTCTGCATTGTATGTTACGTTCGTGGTAGGCTTTGTCCAAAATATTTTTGTTCGAATCGGCTGCTATGTTCACTCTTATATATAAATAGACTGTTTCAACTTACAGTGAACTGATATTTACCCATGTACTTATTTAATTTACTATTTTTTGGAACAATCTAATCAACTTGTGATTTAAGGAAAAAATTGCGCATTTGTTGTTTGATATACTAGTGTGAGGTGGGTTAAATTTAGAGGACTATATTCCACACTGATGTAGGCAAACAATTTTATTATAAACAGTTTACATAATTTGATGCTGTAGTTTTTTACAGACAAGTTTTTATGGTTTGTTATTATTGAAACGTTGTATTTTGTAATCAACTAATTACTCATGAATTATATTTAGAATTAAATGTGGAACTATGATCATGTACTTCAAACTTATATCTTTATTTGGTATACAACATCAATAAGAAATAAACTACTGATACGAGTATTATACTTAAAATCATATCAACTTTGTATGTAGACAGAGAAATACATGTATGTATATCATCATAATTATTTTTTTCTTTAATATTTGTCAGAAGGATATGATTGATCATCAACCGAAACTCAAATACGAAAATGCTTAACTTGTTCCGTATTTTCTTTATAAACACGGATGATACAAGAAGACAAATGAATAAATGTATCTTCACAATTTCTATTCCGTTTCCGTTCGGGTAAATTTTACTGGGACACAATTTTATGATGTAGTAATCTTAAAAAGTTACCTTAACAAATTCTTTTATAAAATAAAACATTGTTACAATTTAAACATGTAGTGTTCATGTGTTGCATCTTGTATAATGACCCGAAATAGATTGAAACTCGAGCAGAAAATTATTGGCTTTACTCGCTATTCTACTTAAAATAAATTTGTTAAGTTTGACATGAAACTTGACTCCTTTTCGAGTCAAGCTTCGAGTCTAGTGAGTAAATCTCGAACTCGTGGCCATCACTAATTAAAATACACAAACTTGATTCCCGAAAATTTGGAAAATTTTCGCATGTAAATTTTCACAAAATTATAACTACTTATTTTTTTTAGATAAATATAAAAAGCTCAATTATTATTTTTGGTATTTGTTTATTACTTCTGGTTGTTAAAACAATTTTGCTTGGGGAAAAACATTATTTCAATGGTTAATAAACATATTTCTGGCATGATCACGGGGTCACACGTGACCCTTACTCTGTAGCCAATCTATGTTTGAGGTGAGACTATCATTTTGCGTTGGCGGCAATTTGAATTTAGTGTTCAGTGGGTGTAACCATCATACAGACATTTAAAAAGTTACGTTTTTTGTATTGCTGTATGTTTTGTTTTGCTACATTAACGGATTTTATATAAAAATTTGAAAATTATTTACCAGTCAGATTTACTTTTATTTGACAATCATGTACAAGCGTTCCAGATGGAGTATAAGTAACGCCCATTTTGGTATTAGCGAATAAGAGGTGTTCTTTGGTTAAAGGAATTTCAAACGTACATTCGAAGGAAATATATTTTAAATGGGTATTTTACGTCAAAAGCATGAAAAGTTTGAACAATATAACACTTCTTTTGTTATTTTAAGAAAGAAATATAGTAATTTGATTTGCAGTTCCGATTTGGAGTTTAGAATTAGTATTGTATCTCAAAATATCTTATTACTTTTATACTCGATTGTACCAATAAATGTGGGAAAACTTCAAAATTATAATTATTTTGAAAGCGCTTGTTTAGAAAAAGATATAAGATGGACTAAGCATTATTACTAATAACAATGTAAATATAGAAGCAGAATATTACCTATCGCCCTTCCTTTGAAATAATGATGATAACTAGTCTGAAAAATAAAATAATTTATTTGAATCCAAATTTGAAAAAATATATGAATGGAAATAATAAGAATATATAAATATTTATATAATTGATTTTTTTACACAAAGGTATTGTGTATTGTATTTGAGGGGATGTTAATTTAGAAAAATAGTCTCCGGCGGTGGAAATTATGGAGTGACGTCACATCAGGAGGAACCAGTGTATGCGACTATACCTTATGATTCATCCCTAAATAAAATTTTGCAAAATACCCTTAAGGACACGAATATAAAAATTGCTAACACCACTAATGTTTGTACTCGTTCCCTTTACACACCTTTAAAAGACCTCATAGAACCAATGTCAAAAAAGACGTGGTTTACCAAATTAATTGTAATGTCTGTAACAAATGTTATGTTGGTGAAACTTCACAACCATTACGGAAACGTATTTACCAACATCAGTATCATGGCAATAGGAATAACCCCGATCATAGTACTTTGACTAAACACATATGCCAAACTGGTCATTTACCAGACTTCAAAAATGTTAAAATATTACAGAATGTTCAATACAAATATCCAAGATAACTATATGAAACTTGCCATATCACACTTAACAAAAATAATACTCTCAATTTTAAAACAGATTTCAACAACAAAGCACAATATATTGATAATTTAAATCTTTAATTTAAGTTGTTTCTGGTAAAAATAAAATTTAAAAAATAAAAATTATTTCCCCCTCTTTCTTTTACATTTCGTTCCCCCCAATACATGCGCAAACTTTTTTTTAAATACTGCTGTTTTTTCACACTTGAGTCAGAGCTCAACCTGTCGCCTTGTAGTAAATATTGTAACGTTTTTATTTATATGGGTGAAGTGTAAATAATCAGACAAATATTATTAATAAAAGAATACGTTTATTCAACGATATATAATTAAGGATTAAATATTAAAAGATAATAAAAACAACTAACACTATGATTAAATAATTATAAACATTAAGAATATTATTAAATGCTTAAACACTACGATTATTTATCTATATCAATATTTATATCACTACACTTATTTATATAACTACAATTATTTATGTTAACAACTGGTAAACTGTTTATTTATATCACTGAGTTCATTTCTGGTTGCTTGTATATATTAGACTGTCCCTCCGCTTTCTTTCGGCCGGTATTTATACCGCTTATAACATTCTAGAAGACTCGGAAGCGACAATGACCTGTATACAAAGGAATGAGGTCACGGCGTAATTAACTTCTAACCGCTGCGGCGCCGGGGATTGCGTCATCGCTCTGGAACGTTCTGTCAGTGGCGGCGTTGTATACTCTTCTCCCAGGGGCGCACGTCACAATATGTTTTGTGTCATGGCTCTGCTGTGATTCTCGACAAAATTTGGGCTTTCAACTACTACTGCTTCAAGTAGTGGTTCAAAATGTAATCTAATAATATTTAAGAGCTTGTCAATGTAACATTTACATTTAAAAATATTTCTCTTCATTTTTTGTGATAAGTCGAAATTTATTATTGTATTAATATACATTCATTGTAATTATGTATAATTTTATATAGCTGGTGATGGACAAATTTATGGTCCGAAACGTCCACGGATGTAATAATAAAGTGATTTATATTTATGGTAAACTTTTTCTTTGCAACCTACGGCCTCCTACCTATTACAATTCTCGAAATATAACAAAAAGAACAAACGTAATATTTTTTTGTGCAACCGGGCGCGAACTAAGCATTTCACAGACACAATACAGGCCGTGAAATGGGATGTAAACTAAAATCACTTTGATATATGAGAATTGACATGACGGATAACGAGACTGTCGTCTCTAAAAATGATAACAATAAGTTACTTTGTTTATGCTGTGCCGCCTTTCTATTTCAAAAAATTAACCTATTTAAAAATACAATAAAATTTGTAATTACATATTTTTTAAGGTTGCACATAAATAGTATGCACAACTTGTCCGCGAAATCCTTTAGTGCCCTCGAGATACCTTAAATGGGAACATATACTGAAAATAGTCTCATCTTTTTCCTTACTTCATAAGCTTGTCTCTTTTGAATAAATCGAATTTTCAATGTAAATAATTTAATTGTGCAACAATGTAGTATTATTATTGAACAAATTTAAATTAGATAATAAGTGAGTACAATATCTGGGGATATAAATTTATATGTTTGGTTTGTACATTGTACAATTATTGTATAATAATCGAAAATTCCTGTGATGTCTTGATGACGTGTGAAAAAGTTGGCCCATAAAGACATACATCAATTTTCTGTATCGTGAATAATAAGAATGTTTTTCATATAAGGAACTCGAATTTGTTCTGTAGTATGATCAGGGTGTCAGGGATACTCAGACAAGAAAACAAGAAAAGGTCATATAACAAATATTTGGCGAATGTTTACAGGACTGAATTGTACTTGTCAGGTACCGAGTGTCGGGATGGTTGGCGCGTTCATTCATTGAGTCCTTGGTCAAGTGCGAAACACAAGAAATGCCATCAAAAATTATCAAAACTTATTTCTCTCTGGTGAGGGCTTCCAAATATGAATATTATTTTTTACTTGTACGTTAGAGGCAGCACTAGACGAATGGTAAGTATTCAAACGAACGCGAACGATTTTGAGCATTAGGTTGCCATTATTGATATTACTTATTAAATGCTCCAGGGTAGAGCTTTGTGCAGAGCTGTTGAGTTCTAAGAAGTACAGGTGCGGCAGAACCAATTGAGCAGTTTTGAAGAGTTATAAAAAAGAAACCAGGGTATATATGAAAAAAATGTTTTTATTTTTGAAATCGGTAGGACTTACCATTTTATACTCATTAATTTTTAAAAATAATGTCTTTAAGATGGCGGCCGTTATCTGCAATACATTGCTGGAGCCGATTTCTGAAGTTTTGAACAGCCCGTTGACAAATTTCGCGGGGTATCGCGTTTACTTCTTCAACAATCTGCTCCCTTAGCTCTAGCAGGTTTTGGGGGCGACGTTTAAACACTTTTTCCTTAAGATATCCCCAAAGAAAGAAGTCGCATATGCTTAAATCGGGCGACCGCGCGCGCAGGCCAGCCCACGTCACCTCTCAAAAACACTAGACGTCCAGGAAACATTTCTCTTAAAGCGTTTAGAGAATTTCGGGCTGTGTGGGCTGTAGCCCCATCCTGTTGGAACCAAAAGTCCCCTATTCCCTCTTCTTCAACAACCACTTCCAATCGGGGCTGCAGAAAATTTTGCAACATTGAAACATAACACCCGGAATTCACGGTCACGGTCACGCCTCCCTCTTCAAAAAAGTACGGGCCTATAACGCCAAATTGTGATACGGCACACCACACCGTAAGTTTAGGAGAATGTAGCGGTCTTTCGTGATCAATTTGGGGCAGCAGATTGTTGAAGAAGTAAACGCGATACCCCGCGAAATATGTCAACGGGCTGTTCAAAACTTCAGAAATCGGCTCCAGCAATGTATTGCAGCTAACGGTCGCCATCTTAAAGACATTATTTTTAGAAATTAATGAGTATAAAATGGTAAGTCCTACTGATTTCAAAAATAAAAACATTTTTTTCATATATACCCTTTTTTCTTTTTATAACTCTTCAAAACTGTTCAATTGGTTCTGCCGCATCCTGTATATGTCCGTTACTTGGTGTCCCAGTGAACACTAATAAGTTTTTATAAGAAACTGGAAACTGTCTCAAGTTTTCTATATGAGATGAGCCGAAATTAAGGTTTTGAGAGTTACTGGTTTCTACCCTTACAGAGTATAAAGTTAGAGATTTGACTCGGCCTCCTCCTTGGCTTGTTTTGAAGCTTGTTTGTTCTTGTTGTTTTCTTGTCTTAGTGACTATTTGTCTATGACTGTGTCTTAGGCTGGTATTTTTGTACCATTTAAATTGTATTGTGGGCTCTCTCATCGTGGTGTGATTTGGTATAACTGTGTGTTTACTTATGTAAGTAATTGTATTTGATTTTGTGTTATTCTTTGTGATTCGGTATTGGAAGATTCGTAGATCGATGTAAACTGCTTGAGATTGATTTTGTGAATTAGAGATTAAGAACTTAGAGTTTATATAGATTCCATTGGTCGCGTTGTAGTTTTATTTGTTTTATATAATTTTATTTGTTCGCGGAGAATTATTAAAGATTATATAGTTTTGTTATTATTGGAAATACGTGTTTGTTCTGCCTCATACCCATTTCCAGCGTGTGTCTTAGTGACCCGTGGAACAACGCGTGAGTATCAATTGAATTTACTTAGTGACACTACTCAAATTTTGATTGATTGATTTGTTTAACCCGTTTTGTCCGTGTCCTTCTATCCAAGGACGTTTAAAATACGGATAGTGGTGTCAGTGATTCCGTTACCTTTGACCTAAATAGTTTTGCATTAAAAAAATTAGTGTTTTACTCTCGGGTCAAATAAATTTTCATATTGTGCAGAACTAAGCAGTGTTAAAAGCTACCCATCTCGATCATATATTTTTGGTTTCACTACCGTACCTGTTACAACATTTGGTAGTTACCGATGTGATATAAAAATACTGTTAGTATTCCTGTTACAGCATATAAAAAAAAGTTTAATATTCTACAATTTTGTGCTACACAATTGTTTCTTATATAATTTACCATATTCCGGGTGACATAAATTAGTAATTATTTTTCTGATCGTGTGTGAATTAAATATCACCCTGAATAGTTGATTGCAACGTTGCCAGTTCACTTCACACTTTACTGCGCATATGCGTAATAGCGTCAAAAATATAATTTTTCTTGAGACAGCAACCTTTTACGTGCGATTTCTCAACAATGATTGTGGTGACTCATAGTTTTTATTTTTTTTAATAAATATCTCAAACATCAAAGAATAACATATTCGTTTTTCAAACATGTGTTGGGTTGTTATGATTGATATATTTTCTAATCGTTTAGTGAAACTATTGCTAACCTCTGTATACACAATGCATTTTAGTGTCAACTTTAAATTCAATTATCTTCGTTATTTCAATGGTTACCTATGATTTCTAATTTATACCCAAATTCTACGACTTGTAATGAATATTATAAATTAATTTGAGTCACATTTTGAATTGTGCCCATCAATGGATTAAATACTTAGCCTTTTTATGTTCCTCTAATTTTACGTGTGTGTGTAGTAACCAATATAAAAAATTGATTCTCATTAAAATTATTTACTTTATTTATACATTAAATAAGATAAAATGTTCTTAACACTAAATAATGACATACATATCACTAAAGTAATTAGTAAGTAACTCTATCACTAAACTACATATAACAGAAGTAATTTATGTACTGGTTACTTAATACGCATGTACACATATACGAGTTGATTTATTGTCGTTATCGGCACTATTAATTTACACTGCAAGACTTGTCTAAACTAAAAACTAACTATAATTCCCTGAAATATTGAATCGTAATACCAGTGCTCCTTTAAAATTGACACGCTTTGAACTACTATGTACCTGTTACTGGGCGCGTTTATATCTGCATCGTTCAAATATATCAAAACTATTGCAATCGGAAGTAAATATGTAACACAGGATCGCTAAATGATGAATTCATAAGCTAATTGAGATAAATGCATACGCAAACGTGCCCTCGTATCATTTTTTTTTTTTTGATAATGTAATAAATTTCCCTAAAGAAAAAGTGATGACCTATGTGTAAAATAAATATGAGTGAAATGAAATAATCTTTTAAGGATTTAAGGCAATGTTTATGAAGAGAAATAAAGTGGGAGAAGTGTTTTGAAAGTGGAAAATGTTATTTTCATATTTCACAGAGAATAATTGGCTTGCAAATTATGTTATTCACTTTTGAGAGCTTCAAATATTGCTACTTATAACTGCATTAGTACAACAGCCTCTTTTTGTCGCATGCTATTAAATATTTATGATTTTATTGCGAGTTACATTTTCATTTTCATTAGAATGTCCTATAAAATATTTATAGAAGTGGTTTGTAGAATTTTTAGAAACATATGTAGTTGTATTGCAAATAAAGCTATGTGTTTATATCTTTTAAGGTTTATAATAAAATTTATGCTTTATTTCACAGTTGATTCGAGTATAAAATTATTTTATTTGTTTCAAAAGGCACATAAAACTGAACATCATTATTTAGAAGTAGGACACCTTATCTACAATTTCAAAAATGGAAGTTACGTTACTGTCATTGTTTAGGATTATTGCGTTATAATTTTATTTCATTTAATAATTCTTGTCAACTTTGCATTCCTGGAACGAATGGAGTGGAACGTTACCCTATCTATTCTTTATGAAAACGGACTAGATCCCATGTACTCCATCATCACTAGACAAGATTACACTTTTCACTCATCCTTCATTTGGGAAATTGCTATAAACATTAAGAAAATCGAGGATATAAGGAAACTACATCCCACACACCTACAACGATTTTTACCAGAAATGAACGAATAGCCTACAATATCAACGGACGAATTACAATTTACTTCATTCTTGTACCACCGTAAGAATGGAGCATTGCGCGAGACAGGGCCTCGGATAGGGCTTATATTTCCGAGTCAGTGATTGGATAATCGCTAACACCAATTTACAATATAGAGGGTTTACTTGTCAAGATTATATATTTTAGTTATTGTAGCGTGCGCAGCCGACGCCACTGAATCTGGCGAGCACGTAACCGATGCCACACATTGTTAGTAACTGTTTGTTTAAATTTTATAAAATAAAAACATTCAGCATATGATTGATTCAATTACTATTAATAGCAACAGATAAATAAATAAATAAATAATTTCACCTTATAGTTTTGTATCATTCTAGAACATTTCTTTTCAATGTGTTTGAAAACATTTTCCAGTGCAATTTCTATTTTTTCTTGTTTTTATTTGTAATAAACATTTTTTGACTATTTTGTAAACGGGGTCTTCTATTTGCCAGAAAAATGTAAGCTTTAGACAGCCTGTATCTCCAAAAGTCTTTTTTTAAATCTACTCTTGTGTTCAACATTATCTCTTTCTGATTGATAAAAAAAAATATTTCTTCAAAAACATCATCACGGCTTATTATTTGTGGGTGTGCGAGTTTGCTTCTTTTCGTAGATATCAGAAATGAGGATTTATACAGGGTGTTATCTAAGTAGGCGTACAACGCTTAACAACCATATAAATAGTAAGTCTGGCTATAATTTTTGTTCTACATGCTTTTTATAAGAACTGGAGCCCCTTAAAACTGACCAATTGCGTCATGGTTCAAATTTTGCAAAAAATATAAAATGAAATGAAAAAAAAAATTCCTGGTCAAACTGACGTGAAACTTTTTTTGTAATGGCGTACAAATTATATTCGGTTTATTACGTATATTTATATTATAGTTTTTCATTATGACAGTCTCAAATACCTATTATTTGCCGCGACGCCAATGATCTTGTATGACAATCCTGTGTTTTTTTTAAGACAGACAACACTTCACGGGTTCTCAAACCTGTCATGGAGAGAGCATAGATAATTTAAAATTTTCAGACGTCATTACGACCCTTTTAAAGGAAGGGTTGTAACAGAAAAAGAGTTGTCTTTTTACATACTATTGCTTTCGTCATACCATTTTTTTCGTAAGTAATTCCTTTTTTCCGTGAGATTACTGGTAAATCTTAGGAATTAACCTAATTTCAGTACGTATTGACTATTTTGTAGCAAAATGTTTATGAAACATAATTTGATAGACAAAGCCTTTGCGTAGAGTGCATTACAAGTATAATTATTTTGCGATTAATAATTAGCTTATCTAATAACTTCATAAAAAATACCTGTCAAGATATGAGAACCTTGTTTCATGGTAGTCTTTGATCTTCACTGATAGCCAAACTAAATTCTGTGATAAGGCAGTCAAATGCAGCCACTTGTAACCTATATCTAATAACTTACTCGCGAACACAAAAGGTATTTGTTAAATGATAGTTTTTGAAGGGTTTAGGGTTGTATTAATTATTTTACACGTTTTCCAAGCTTCTGTGAAGGTAGAAATTAAAAAAAAGAGTGCTAAGGAGATTTTATCAAAATCAGAAGGAATTTTGCTCTTTCACCAAAGCACAATAGACTAGAAGCCTCGGAAACTAATTAAAATTTTCGTACCTTCATATAATATTAAAAATATTGAATTAATATTTTTCTCATTTTTACACTTCTTCCAAATATTATATAAACGTTAAATTATATTATCCAATTTAAAACAGTTTGAATGAGCACTCTGAACATTTCCTATATTATTGCAAAATTAAAGTGGAAGATAAATTATTTTGCATCGTATTCCAAATACTAATTTAAAAGTACTATAGAGAAAATACGCCTTGCACAAACGAATAATACTGTAGGCTTCTTAAAGACTTTGGACAATTATAGAATTGAATTCTTCTGCATCTTGTATTTAAATATTCTACATACGTCATTTGAAGTAAAAAAAATACATATTATCTAACAATACTTCGACTATAAAATATCAATATGCACAATTCTAAATACATATACCGTATAGTTTCTTTACTACATTCCCGAAATATTTATGCAAAACTAGAAATAATAGATATATTGTATTCATTTATTGGTTTTAAATGTGTAACGTGATATTTTCACAAGCATTGAATGAAAAAGGAAGGAAATTTTACGATAAGTAATCCATATCGACAGGACAATTTATGCGAAATGATGTTACAATGCAACGACACAGTATTTGTTATTTTGTAAAGAATAAAAGAGGTGCTTTGTTATTCTTTTTTTTAGCGATGAACCAAGTTTCAAGTTAGATGACGTTAATAATGACGTTGATGATGATAGAAGAAAAGGTTTATGAAAAGGGCTTTTAGAAAAACCGGGTTCCGAATTTCAATATTTGGAGAAAAAATAGAACATGATTTCTTTGGTTTTCTTTCCTATTTTTGTTTATACTTCCACTATTTTACTACTTTTATTTAGTTCAGTTGCTTCTGTTCTATGCTGGTTACTATATCTAGTTCTTGATTTGTCATCAGCCTTATGTTTTCATTTATTTCCTTCTTCCATTTTTTTTTTCCTGTGGTATTCCAGGTATTTAATTTATGTTGACTTTATTTCTCCTCTGTTTTTTTTTCTGCATATTCTAGGCTTCGTTAGCCTAGCGTACATGTTTTTGAATTTACATCTTTTAATTGTGTTACGATGTATCATTACATTACGAATAATTAAGTCATTTTCATTTTTCAAAGTATTTCACGATTACCGGATTAGGAGGAGAGAATTTACGATTATGCAACATATCAAATATACCAGAATTCCTGACTGCCCTTTTTACCAGAGAGTAGTTTACATATTGAGTATTCTTAACTTAAATTAAGAAAAAAAATATTTGTTTAGGTACATTATTATTCATAAAAAGGAATTGTAATTAAATGCTTACCATTAAACTGTTAAAGATCTAACTAAATATTTAGAAAGATCGTGAAAAATATTTTTACTTTTATAGAGACAATCGATGGTTAATTAAATATATTATAAACTGTTTTTATACAATTATTAAACACGAAGACAGATTTTTTTGTGATGTTTCGATTGTCGTCTGTAAAATTTCCGACTAAAAATGAAAATCCCAAACATAATGAGAGGCTCTTTGAGGTTGGAGAAAACCACAACCTCGTAACTATGGCAATAGATTTTCCATCTGTATGCGTGGATGATATTTTAGTGGATACTCGAGGTAGCGCATGTTTTCTACTGTTGCGGTGCTATCGAACGGCCTCTACTTCTCTCAAATCACACTAATTTTATTGATCAGCACTACACTACATAACAAGCATGCCGAGATCATGATCACAAGTTGCAAGTTAGCGTACTGCGGCATTATAACGTGACTTGCTTCCCAACCAGAAGGGCAAGATACTCTACCGGCGAAATTTTCGGTAGGGCGTTCAATATTCTCTCTTATTGGGACGCGTTACCGAGAGGATTCAATTAAGTATTAAGTCAGCTGTTGTGGCTTTTAGAACTCGAGTTCGAATACGATCTGTCACACATACAACTTGAGAAATATATGTTGGTCATTATAAAATCTCTACAGTTGGGACCAAAAATATCTGACACATTTTGATGCCGCAATTAAAGGGACACATAGTTTAATGTGTTATATTACTTAATTTGAAAAAAAAAAAGGTTTAACAGTCGCATATTATTTTTGAAAAAATGTTATATAACACCTTCATCCACTTGTCCCTTCAATTTTATCAAAATACGGATACGAATTCGTCAAATATAGTACGGCCCGATGAATATAATTTTAACACTTTAAAGGGCTTGCAATTCCTTTTGCAAACCAATCTACTCATATAATAGATCAGGGCAATCAATCACATGGGTGAACTGGTTTCCAATAAAATTGTGTATGCTTTAAACGAGTAATATTCCACTTTTCTTCTTGCTTTTATTGATGCCCCATTAAAAAGAGAGAAAAAGTTTAACTATCCCAAATTAGGCTCATTTTAAGACGTATCTCGAAAAACGAAAAGAGTATAAATCTGTGGTTTGTAATTTACACTGTGAAATGTACCTATTCCATATATTATTGGAAACATAATTTTCGACTCACTTCCGAATTCCTCCTTTATGAAACATGGTAATTTTATGTAGAATTTTCCGTAGATTAGAATGGCGAAATTACCAGATTTAGAATTCCACCTATTTTTGCGTCATGGATGATTTTAGGGAAAATAAGGACTCGAGGGCAAAATTTTGAGGGCAAAAATCTCGAGTCGACACCAAAAAGAGTTCGAAATGGAGAGTTGAATGGTCTATCGACATCGACTCTATCGAATGGGTATGGATTGAGTAGTAAACAACTGTTAAAATAATTATTGTGATGTAATTAATACTTTCGGTATTCTATTTTATTTGAAAAAGAAAAACGTATTTAAATAATATTCTGTATTTGTATATTTTAGAATTTATAAATTGAAGACATACTATCCCAATTAAAAATTAATTCGACCTGGAAAAATGTTCATCCGTGGATAAAGTTAACTGGGTCACATATGTATTTTTCCTCGCTGGTATTCCTGTATTGTTTTATCAAACAATTTTAAAAGTGCATACATTGTAAATTTTCAATAAATAACGGTTTTGCCATAAAAAAATCATTTATTGAAGTTTCCGGTTTAAGGCATTACATCGTTGAATTCCGAACGTGAGCAACAAGTTTTGTCAAAAACCAAACAAAGACCGAAAAATATAAGGGTGTGCCAAATTCAAATTAGTCCTCCTCTGTAATTGAAAATATTTGAAAATATTTCTATTATATAATGAGTAGTTTTTAAATTTTGTTTCCTGCAAATATGAATTGTCCGAATCATATTATTTGAAGATATACAGTGTGTTTGAAAAAGTGGACACACCCTTTTTTCTCGCACATTATTGTATATACACATATTGCTTATAGGACATGATTTAATCAGTGTAATAGTTGTGATTGAAATGTGTAAAAATTGTAATTGTAGAACTTCCGGTATAACCGTATAAATTTGGATTGTATTTTTTGTCTTTTCGACAATAGTAATGTTATTCATTGGTTAAAAATTATTATTTTCTTTTGCACGATTTTTATCGTTGAGATGTAATTTAATACTTATGTGAGAGGGCTATGACAGTTTATTTTCATGATATTATGTTAATAAATTCATTTATTTTAATTTATTGTTAGTTTGAAATAAGAAATTTACAAATAACAAAACATTTATTTATTTATTTATTTAGTAAGTAACCCATCCATCCCACAGGATCAAGATCCCAATTACGGGGTGGATGCAAAATATATACAAATATACATACAATAATCAATGTTTCAACACAAAAAAAATACATAATGTAGATTAAACATAGAGAAAAAAAGAAAAATAATAATGAAATAATGCTATAAGAACATATTTATCAATGCTTGCTTGAAGCGTCTTGGAGTTAAATGAAAAATATCTATTTCAACAGATAAACTATTAAAAATGTAACATAAATGCTTGATGGGCGATCTAGCTTCATAATTAGTACATACAAATACACATCTAAATGTATTCTTATTTCTTGATGGTAATCGTGGAACGGAAAATGGAATACTACCTAAAGAAATGGAATCGTCTACAAAATTATTCACTAGCTTATATAAATAGATAAAAGATTGCATTATTCTTCTATTTTCTAACGAAATAAGATTGAAAGTCAGTAGCAAGTTATTGTATGATGTTTCATGAGTCGGGTAAACCCCGTAAATTTTAAAATAACAGTACTTTACAAATTTGTATTGTATCTTTTCGATAATATTGCTATGAACATTATATATAGGATTCCATGTCTGTAAGTAGTATTCCAGTTTTGAGCGGACAAAGGAGAAATACAAAGTTAATGTTTTTAGCTTACAAAAAGAACGACAATTGCGAATTATGAAACCTAGTGCTTTGTAAGCCGATTTTACAGTGTAATTTATATGGAGTGAAAGAGAGCTTAACATCAAAAATGATTCCTAGATCTTTAAACTCAGTGACTCGATCAAGCAAATGGTGATCCATTTTATAAGTGTAAGATATAAAAGAGTTTTTCACAGAATATGCCATAATTTTGCATTTTTGAATATTGAAATGCAGTTTACAAGATTTGGACCACAGTAGAATGCTGTTTATATCATCTTGCAGCCTTAAACTATCCTTAGGTGAATTTATTATTTTAGATATCTTCATATCGTCGGCATAAAGAAACAAATCAGAGTGTTTGACACTGGTAGTGATGTCATTGATAAAAGTATGAAAAGCAAGGGTCCAAGGTTGGAGCCCTGTGGTACGCCAGAAGTTGGCATGTATGTGCTAGAATGATAGTTATTATAATGCACTTGCATTTTTCTATTTGATAGATATGAAGAAAGAAAAGCTATAAGATTAGGGGAAAAGTTAAAATTATGAGAAAGTTTATATAGAAGGATATTATGGTTAAGCTTGTGAAATGCTTTGGCGAAATCAGTGTAGATTACATCTATCTGCTTATTGTCACGAAGTGCTTTTGTAGTTTTGTCAGTAAAATTTATAAGGTTTGTAGTAGTCGACCTACATTTCATAAAACCATGTTGTTGTGGAGTTATGTATTTCTGCGTTTCGCTATATATGTGATTATAAATAATAGATTCAAAGATTTTAGAAAGATTGGAAAGTATAGAGATAGGTCGGTAATTGGATATATCAGATTTGACGCGAGATTTAAATACAGGTGTAACAAAAGAAGTTTTAAGAGAAGAAGGTGTTTGTTGTTCAAGAGAGATTAAATAAGATGTGAAGAGGACGAACGAACAGGTCACGACATCCCTTCAAGATATAAGTAGGAATGTTGTCAGGGCCAGGAGTACGGGACGGTTTAATATCATTAATTGCCTGAATAATATCTTCGTTAGATATATTATAAAAATTTACATAACCACCATAATCGTAAATATTAATAGATGAGGGGGATGAAGCATCATCGATTTCAAAAACGCTAGAAAAATAACTCGAGAATCCTTGTACAATGTCAGGAGTAGAATTATATTTTGTATCATTTAGATGCATTGTACCAGGTAAGCGAGTAACATTTTTCTTTGCATTTATGAAATTCCATATGCTGGCAGGATTATTGCCAATTTTGTTTTCCATAGAAGATATGTAAGTTTTATAGGCAATATGTACATCTTTTTTCGTAAGAGCTCGTAATCTCTTATATTCAGAATTATAAAATTCAAATTTATTTTTTATGTACAGTTTACGGTAATGCTCTTTGAGTTTAATATTCCTAATAATCGATCGCGTAAACCAAGGAGGAAAGTTAGTTGAAGGTTTGTTGCAGGCTTTCGGTACGGTTTGGTCAAAGATGTCATAAATAATTTGATAAAATTTATTAAACGCATCGTTTACGTTATCAAAATTATTTAATATTAACCAGTTAGTAACAGAAAGTAGGTTATATAGAAGAGGAAAGTTAGCAGATTTGAAATTATAAGTAGGAGAAGAATTAAATGAAGAATTGTTAGATTTAAGATTTATAGGACAGGAGAGATGAATGTCAAGAGCAGGGTGATTTGTGTCCTCCACAACAGGATCAGGAGAGTGCCAGACGTTACAAAAAGTGTTAGATACAACTACATCCAGAATTCTAGCGTTAGAGTTGGTTACAGAATTATACTGATGCCCATTTAAAAAGCTTAAATTTTTTTTGAACCTACGTGACAAATGACAGCTAGAATTATCTTCATCAGCATTGACAAGATTTGTTATGTTAATGTCTCCAAGAATAATAAAATGATTGTCAATGGAAGATAAGAAAGTTTCTAAAGTGTCAAGTAAATATTCTAACTGAGTTAAAGTAACAGGAGGAGGACAGTAAAAGACAATAAGAAAGTTACAGTTGGTAGGAGCGAGAAAAATTTGTATACCTACATAAGATATCGGTAGAAGATGAGGGATGAAGATTAATATTAACAAAGGTAGATTTAAATTTAGAGTTAACAGCACAAAGCACACCCCACCAGTTTTTTTACCAGTTATAACTTTATTTCTATCGTGACGATATACATCGTATGCCGACGATAGAATTTCAGAATTGGTTACGGCGGATGTTAGCCAAGATTTACTTATTGCAATTATGTCATAGTCCAAGGAACTACAATTGTTATAAAAACGTTCTAATTTAGTGTTAAGACCTCTGACATTCTGGTAAAAAATATTCATAAGATTGAATATACTATATACAACTGTACACTACAAATTTAAACAAACTATACAAGATCGCACGGGCAACTTCAGACAGCTCAAAGCAAGTATACCAAATAACAAAATAAAGACGACGGATAAAACTAAAACTAACAGAGAAAAAACAATCAGTCAAATACAGTAAACAGTGGACAATGTCGCTCCAGAAAAATAAAAAAGCGATATATTCATAACATTTAACAGAGAAAGACAAAAAAAAGTTATTTATTCAACATGTCCCCCATTTACATTAATACATTTGAAAGTACGTCTTCTTAATTCACTCATAACATTAAAAATCGTGCAAAAGAAAATAATTATTTTTAACAAATGAATAATGTTAACACTCATAAATTTAGTATTTTCGGAAAGAGGACAAAAAATACAATCCAAATTTATAAAAAAAAATAGTATAGGTTGTATTTAACTTTACAAAGTTGATGTCACTTCCGGTTATACCGGAAGTTCTATAATTACAATTTTTACACATTTCAATCACAAATATTGCACTGATTAAATCATGTCCTATAAGAAATATGTGTATCTGCAATAATAAGCGAGAAAAAAGGGTGTGTCCACTTTTTCAAACACACTGTCATTTAATAAGTAATACCAATAATGGCAACCTAAGCATAAAAAGTGTTGCGCCAAAAAAGATGCTTAGCGATACAGAGCCATCTATCCATAGATATATAAATTAAAGTCGGTATTTCAGAATACTGTATTTCGGTTTTAAAATAAGGTGTAAGAACATGGAAATTAAGTTTGATATTTGTTTGTAAGGTTATATACTTTCTATTGAATTAGATATTTATTATGGGTAATAAAGTTTTACATTGTCGGTGGTCGGAGAATACATCGCTTGCAAATTATGTAGTTTTTTCTCCAAATTATAAAAATATTATGAACTAACTAAATTTATTAATAGAAAATTTAAATAAACTGTAAGATTATTATAATCTGTAATTGCGACTTTCATTTGTTTAATTGTGTTTTGCAATATTTATATTTAAATCGGTTTGACTTGATTTTGTATTATGATTCATTATATTATCAAGAACAAATCTACTATTTTGGAAAGAAAATGTAATTTATAAAATACCTAGTTACAGGTTACTTATACGAGCCCAACCCCAAATCTATTCGTACCCTCTGAAAAAAATATATTAACAGCAAGAAGAAATAATTTTTTAGATTACAATAGTTAAGACCGATATCTTTGTATGAAGCAGATTGGCACACCCAGCAATGGGTAACATCCGTGATGATATATTTATTTATTTATTTATTTAAGACCATATTTGGGCAATTTTTTGTTTTATGTATTAATAAAGTGTACTGGATTTAAATACAATGTTTACCAAAAATTATCTAACAATAATCTACGGGCAAATATATGACAACAGATACGTGCTAATTTTTTTAGTTATGGTTAGAACAATAAATAATACAAAATTTATGTTAGTATTATTTATAAAACTAAAGGTAAAGGAAACTGACAATATATTCAATTAATTACTATATTAAATATTATTTTTTTAGTAAAATTATTTGTAAAGTGATATTTATTTATTAAAGTACTACATTATTACTCCAATTAAACAAATTTTGATATGGTGTATTAATAGAGTGTATAGAACTTGAATACATTGCTTATAATAAAATTTCTTGGGTTTAATAATTATTTGCAAAAAAACCATTGTCTGCATGTGACAAATGTTTTCGTCGTTAATAATTTGCAAATAATTTTTATTAAAATAATAAAATTTAAAATGACAATTAATTAAGTATGTTGTCAGTTATTTTTACCCTCAGTTTTATAGATAATACTAACATAAATATTGTATTTTTTACTGTTGGAACGAAAAATTTTGGGACTTGTCTTTTGTCATATATTTGCCCGTAGATTGGTGTTTAAATGAGAAATTTAGTTAATAACATTGTATTTAAATCTAGTACACTTTATTAATACATAAAATAAAAAATGCCCAAATATAGTCTTAACTATTGTAACCTAAAAATTTATTTTTTATTGCTGTCAATATATTTATTTCAGAGGGTACGAATACATTTGGGGTTGGGCTCGTAACTATTTAGGAAAATTGTTAGCAAATATTCTGAAAACGGATTAATATTTTTCTCTTAAGAACATATGCAAAATGCAGATACATCTTCCCCACCCGATACCATATATAGAAACCTTTGATTAAATTTATATAGAAGTACAAATCCGTTTCGACTTATTTTAATCTTAAAGTTTAATGCATTCTTATAAAATCATGGAATAAGGGAAATTTTTATTTTCAAGAAAATTCCATTTTCATTTCTCCTACATGCTTTGTTATTCATAATTCAATATTCAGCCCAATTGCCGACAGACTAGATATCCATATGTGAATGAGTGAAGAAAATATATAATAAATACATACGTATTCACCCATATAATGACCTGTATCTGAGAGATTCATTAGAATGAATACAATGACGAGAAAAGGTTCTTACATCGGTATATCTATACCGACTAAAAGAAAGGATTAGGAAATGCCGGCCACTATACAATCCATAAATTTGAATGAATAAGATCTAGTTGACCATTCATAGATTTAATACACGCCTTTATGTTTCTCTTAATTTCATAAGACTCTTGGAACGTAGGTGTCGGGTTTTTCCTATCATTATGAACTATTGATGGGTTGTTTGAAATTAGGATTAATATTTTTGCCCTTTACGTAGTGGATCTCTTTGTACGTTTCATAAATTTATCATTTTTGTTTGAATAGAATATTTATATAAACCGACTGAATTAGGAGTTGCCATTTTAATTTAAAATACAATGGAGACATTTTTCCAAAATAGTAAACATATTTCGTTTTTTAAGAAAACACTTTTAAAGAAAATAGAAGAATATATTAATGCAAAATATATTAACTGGTTGCCTGTCAATGGGGAATGTAATGAACATAAAAAATATTTTATAAATTTAGCTCTAAATACAAAACTGTATAAAATGTTAGCAACTATGTCAAAATCTTTTAAATTTCCTAAAAATAAAAACAGCCATGATAAAAAGATTGAAAATCAGTAAATATTTTGATAAATAATATAAAAAAAATGAAAGTGATGACAAAAGTATTTCAATTTCCAGTATTTCCACATCCCTTATTTCTGTTAGGCAAATACTTCCTGCTACCTGCTACAACACAAGTAGCGGCACTAAAAATTATCAAAACTTTTTTCTGACCACTCTGGGTTCCCATATCTCAATATAATTTTTTACTTGCACGCTAGAGGCAGCACTAAACGAATACTACCTCTTCAAATGAACGCGAACGATTTTGCCCATTAGGTTGCCATTATTGGTATTACTTATTAAATGACACTGTATTGTAACGTAACCCCCGCGGCCGCCGCCGCCGCGCTACTACGCGTCACAGAGTCACATGTTCGAACTCGTTAGGATAAGGTCGCAGTGAGGTTATCTATTGTTCACGCTGTTTACCTCTAGAGCTTGTCCAGAAGAGCCTAGAAATAACTCCGCCAGGTATATAACCCACCGCGAAAGCCAGCGAAGACACTCTGTAATATACAAGCAACGAGTGCAGAAGTCTGATATAAATAAGTGTAGTGAATACTTAGTGATATAAAGAACAGTCGACAAGTGAACATAAATTAGTGTCATAAACAGTAGTGTTAATTAGTTAAATAAATAATCTTAGTGTTTAAGTGTCTTATAATACTCTTAGTCTTTAAATTAGTGTTAATATTTGTTAATCATAGTGTTAGTTACTTTTATAATCTCTTAATTATATTTCTAATATTTATTCATCGTTTAATAAACGTATTCTTTTAGTTAATAATAATTGTCTATGTTTTACACTTCACCCATATAAATAAAAACGTTACAGTATAGTAACTATACCTGATACATTACTTGTAATCAAAAGGTATTCCGTCAGAAATGTTAGGTTAGGTTTCTTTTTTGAAAGGAAATGGCGTTCGATATTCTATTCCTAATTTACGACAAGCCCTTATCGTCCTTTAATTATCCTGGCCTAGTAATGTTTTGTGATCCATTTCAGAGATTAGGTCCCAACTTATTAACAACAAGTATCGTAATTCAATTATGTATGAAGCCTCCAAAGCTCGCATGAAATGATTGTCTATTAAAGACAGCCGATGACGGTTCAATTTCTGTTACCCTATCTTGTACCAGTGGCCATTAATTTAATTTTAATTAGATTAACAATCTCAAATTATAAAATAATGACACGTAGTAAAATTACTGAACTTCATAACTAGCTTTAGCGTTTTTCAATTAATTTTTGCTGGTAATCTTTTCGGTCAATGACCGACGGCAGGAGACGACATATGAAATTTTTTATTTACTGTATTTTGCCGAGTATAAATCAAACTTTTTATTAGAAAAAAATAAGCGCGAAATTTAAAAGGGTATCATATATATGGGTTTATTATTTATTTCATTAAAAATTCACGAATGAAGCATAACTTGAATTCCAAAGGAATTTCTTTAATATTTTGAACAGTATAAAATCGGCAATTTTTTCATATTTCATCTACTACTCCGACATCCACTACTCGACATGAATTTTTCTTTCCTATTATGTATGTGTACGATTGTTGCTGAAGAGTGGTTAGCAGGTTTGAAGATGTTCAATATATTACAGGAATTTCTTTGGAATTACCTTGTGTTTTATTCGTGAACCACTCATTCGCTAAAATCGTGTAGTACATTATGTAAAGCTCGGATTATGTGCAAAATGCATATTGCGTTATTTTTATCAATTTCAATAAAATTCTCATATTTTTGATGAACATTGAGGTCACCGAACCAGTGCTACATTGCCAAAAATTACCCAGGATTTATTCATGGCTGTAATTTCCTAATCCTAAATCTCTTAAAGAGAAAGTAACGGTCAGTCAAACTTTAAATATTTCTGCTGGTTCCATTATCTTAGTCTTGAGAGGGGGTGGAAAATGTACTTCACTTTCAATTAAATTTTCAAATTATTCATTCACATTGTACCTACGGAACAGTAAAATTTTAAAATAATGGCTGATGGTGCGACATACAAAGTCAAGGCTGGAATACATTTAAAAGTATTTTATCCTAATTTAATACATTTTATTTGCATCGCTCACGGAATAAATAGATATGCCGAAGAAATACGAAATCAATTGCCATTAGTAAACGATTTAATTAATAATATGAAAATAATTTTTATTAAAGCTCCTTTAAGAGTTGAAATATTGTAACGCGACAGCGTAAAACCACCAGCGTACAACTAATTATCGTGATCGTCTAAATTATCCTACGTTATGTAATTTCAGTAGTGCCCAGATCTCTTTGATTTGAAGTCGTGGTAGTGTAAGGAATAAAACAAGTAATAACATAGATTCAACAATAAACAACATTTATTCAGTCAGTGACATTCGTGAAAGATGCAATACAAATATAATGCCTGTTACTTACGGCCGGCGACGCCGGGAGAAGGCCCTGGGTGGGCTGTGGCTGGCAACGGACTCGTACGTGGAGCGGCACCGGGCGCAGCGCAGGCAGCGTCTCGCGACAGCCGTGAATACAGCCACGGGCGTGGACCGGTCACTGGCGGATCGGTACACCGGCCGTGGGACATTGGGCTTGGTTAGCCGGCCACTGATGGGGTCCCCCAGGTGGATGACGGGACCAATGTGTGCATATACACATGGGTTCACAGACATATAAGATGTCCGATATACGATTTATACTTGGTATGGTGTTATAACTAAATTAATTGGATATTTAATATTGAAATTTGACGTTGTTGGAAACTTGCAACTGGACCACTGTGTGGAGCGTACAGTTCCCTGTTATCAACGTCGCAACCACTCGGAGACGGAGAGTGAATGACCAGGTTGGAAAATTGCAACTGGACCACAAGGTGGAGCGTATCCTTTCACCACTGACCGTTTCATGCGTTTAACAATACCCCAACGCTGCAGGTGAGGTCAGTTGACACCTGACAGCAATACCAGTGGCGGATTTAAGGAAAAAGGCCCAGGGCGCAAAGTATTTGAGGGGTCCAAGTAGTGGCGTAGTTGGACCATACTTTTTTCTTCTCTAATTTCTAAAAAATGCGCCGCAGGCGAATTTTTTTTTCATTCAAGATCAAATGCTTTATAATTAAAAGTTAATTTTTTTCAAGAGATGTGCAAATGCATGTGGGCCCAGGCCTATTTTAACATTACGTATTACTTACCATTGTATTTCTGTATTTCCTATGATTCATAGGTTCTGGTAGGGTTGGATGAAAAATGTTTGATAAAATATATGCGCCGCAGGCGATTTTTTGAAAATTTTCAAGGTCAAACGTGTTTTAATGCAATGTAAGATAATATAGAGTTCTTTACAATGAAGCAAATTTAACAAATTCTTAAAAATTAAAATCCATATTTTATGACGAAAACGCGTATGTATGCTCCAAAAGCTTATAGTTGCCCCTTCTACTAGACTTTATGATGCGAGATGGGAGTATAAGCAATAACTTCAAAAACAGAAAATACAATGTTGCATTAAATTAAAATATTATATTACTGAGTAGTAGCAATATCATTATTCTATTGAACTGCTCAAAATAAAATGTATAATAAATAAATGTTAATTAAATTGCGTTCCTCACAAAATACGGGACAATTGGGCGTCCCGAACAGTACTTTACGGGACGCTCAAATGTTAGCTGAAATAGGGGACAATCCCGTACATACGGGACGCCTGGCAATCGTGTTCCCACCGGCATTACGGCCCATTTTTGGTTTTCATTTTAAGTAGGTACATAATCCCGGAATTTTGTAAGAAAATTATATCCAGCTTCATATCAAACGTGGCAAAATATAACCGATGGAGGGGGGTTTGAACCCGCTAACCCCCCCCCCCCCCCCATATACGTCGGTGGTAATACTTACATTAGCCACAGTACCACCGAAAACAATTCTACATGGAGGATACTTGCGCACAGTCGGATCACTTTCAGAGGAAACACTTCATTGCAATGCAATGGAAACCCATGGTTCATTTCATACGTCATATTAATTAAACATGAAAAATGAGCATTTCTTATTTACTTTCGCGAGTAGAAAAGGAACTAAATTTATTTATACTAAAGTTGGGTTAATATTATTCTATTTCGGACGAGTTATACGAATCAAAGGAATTTTATTTTGCTTAATGAAAATATATTTATTTGTAAATTTTATGTTCGATGATGGCCCCATGCCTTTTCAGATGAGGGCCCTTTCAGACGAGGGCCCAGGGAGCAAGTGTCCCGATGCTTACCGTTAAATCCGCCACTGAGCAATACCAAGGTATAACCATTTAATAAGTAATATCAATAATGGCAACCTAATGCTCAAAATCGTTCGCGTTCGTTTGAATAGTTAGTGCTGCCTCTAGCGTACAAGTAAAAAATAATATTTATATTTTGAATCCCTCACCGGAAAGAAATAAGTTTTAATAATTTTTGGTGGCATTTCTTCTGTTTCGCACTTGACCAAGGACTAAACGAATGAACGCGCCAACTACCCGGACACTCGGTACCTAGGTACAATTCAATTCTGTAAAAATTAGCAGCACCAAATATTTGTTATATGATCTTTTCATGTTTTCTTGTCTGAGTATACCTGACCATAGTGCAGAACAAATTCGAGTTCCTTATATGAAAATCTTTCTTATTATTCACGATACAGAAAATTGATGTATGTCTTTATGGGCCAACTTTTTGAGACAAGTAATCAAGACATCACAGAAATAGAGCAAATGAACTTAATTTTCTAATTCAAAAAGATATTCATTAATACGTTACTCTTAGAAAAACAAATTTTAATCTCTCTAATATTCGACTTAATAAATGTAAGACTAACTGTATAGGATTAAAGTTTTACAATAAACTTCCACATTATTTAAAAGAAATTAAATCTGAAAATTGTTTTAAAATTTCATTAAAAAAAATTCTTCTTCAAAAAAATTATTATCATTACAATGACTTTCTTTGTTATAAGTCCTATCTTTATTGTAAACTGTAATTAATAAACTAATAATTATTTATTAATCTATTTTTATGTATACATATGACACTTCTTATATCAATATTGAATTGATCAAAAGAATTGAATAAAGTAATTTTCGATTGTTATAAAATAATTTTACAATGTACAAACCAAAAATATGAATTTCTATCACCATTTTACTTATTATCTAATTTAAATTTATTCAATAATAATACTACCTTGTTGCACAATTAAATTGAAAATTCGAATATTCAAACGAGACAAGCCTACGAAGTAAGGAAAAAGATGAGACTATTTTCAGTATATGTTCCCATTTATTAAATCTCGAGGTCGCTAAAGGATTTTCGCGGACAAGGTGTATACACTATTTTTTGTGCAACCGTAAAAAATATGTAAATACAAATTTTATTTTATTTAAATGCGAAATGCTTAGTTCGCACTCGTTTGCACAAAAAAATATTATGTTTATTAATTTGTTATATTTCGATAATTATTACGTTTAAAATAATCTAATTAAACCACGTATTTCTACGTAAAAATTATATATTATAATAATTTTAAATGCTAATTTGCTTAATTAAGTTCTCAAAATTCAAGTTTAACACTTACAATTTTTAAACGCGGTTCAGCAAAATTTGATGTTAAAACTTGTGCACTTATGATTAAATATTAATTAACTATACAAGTTTATTATCCGGCCAGACAATCCGTTATCCGGCTTTTTGATTGGGTCGACTATTCGTTATCCGACTTTTTGAAAAATCACTATCTTTTACATCACTACAAATTGCATCTTAAGAGGTAACTCTGAACTTTATTTATATTTTCTATTGAAAATTAACTTCAAAATAAAATAAAAATAAATATATCATCATGGCATATTACACATTGCTGGGTGTGCCAATCTGCTATGTACACAGATATCGGTAATGATGAAATATTTGTACCGTGCGGGCGCTTACCAGGCGTCACCTCACGGGCACTCAATGCTGGCGTGGAGAGTGCACCACAGGGGGAGAATTTTTAAATAATACTGATAAACTGCAAGCGGTTTGTTCTCCGACAATTCAAAATTTTATTACCCGTAATAAATATCTTAGGTAGAATACATATATACGCCCGTACCCGTCCCTACAAATATCAAACTTAATTCTATGTTCTTATAACCTTATTTTTAAAACCGAAATACAGTGTTCTGAAATATCGCCTTTAATTCAAGTATCTATGGATAAATGGCTCTGTATCGCTAAGCACCTTTTTTCGTGTAACACTTTTAGCCATTAGGTTGCCATTATTGATATTACTTATTAAATGATATAACACCAATACCAAAGCCTCAAAAATTACCAACGATCGTAATGCAGATCAAGCTACCATAGATGCTGATCCTGGCCGAAACAAGATGACTTTCCGAGTGCTGTGCACCCAGTTTTAAACATACAAGCGCCACCCCAAAAGATTGGGGGTGGAAATGATGGAAGATTAGATGTCCATAGGTGAAACTGCAACAGACAGAATTTTTTGAGAATACCATCTTAATGATATGCACCTCATTCGCCGATGTCCCGGCGTAGTGGGGAAATTTCTCCATATGAAGATTATTATGTTGGACGGAGACAGATGATAATTATTAACCCTGATTTGCTCGAACTCATCTCAAGTAGCCACGTTTGGTCCTCTGTGGAAGGAATTCTCTCCTGTTGATTTGCTAATTAGTTGTATTCAAAAATTCACATATGCCCTATATATTAGACAAAGATAAAAATATCTGTACCCTGGGTGTAAGACAAAGATGCCACTAGGTAATGATAGATATCACCCCTACCTAGACAAGGATGTCCTTAGATCTCGGCCTGGTGAGTGCGACAGAGATGACCTGCGATAGTGCTGGTTTTAACCCCCCCCCCTTCTTAATGTTCATCTAACTCTTGGTATATCGAAATTGTTATTATTCACCCCAAAATGACAGTGTTTAAATAAATAAGGAATGTTTATACCAATGTTGAGCCTATTACACCTTTCTTTGATTTTTTTATTTATTGTTTTTGTTTTACCTAGTATCCATATGTTCCGATCTCCCTTACCAGGGCCGGCTTCTACGACAACCTGTAAAATTTACTTAATAACCTCTTCCTACATTGTTTCTCATGCTGGTGCAATGGTAAATCAATTAGTTAATGTTACTTAGTTATATTAGTTGTTTATTAATTGTCAAACATTCTAAATATTCCCACGCTAAAACCCTCATTCCTCCTCTGTCGTTATAGTGTGTTTCAAGATATTTGCAAATCTACCTGCTTTGGTAATGACTCGGTACACCGCAAAACAGCATGGTATAAATGTTAGTATGCGTCAGGGGAGGATTAGCAAAATTTGTAACGGCACTTTCTTAAAATCCCGTTAATTAATATACCTACTTCTATTTATAATTTGTGAAAATTTGGTGTAATGCCATTCAATTGTTGACTTGTTCAATTGCGGTTGTGCAAATTAGTGTTTCACAAAAATCAAGAAACACTCTTGATCTTGTCTTGATCTTGTCTTGATCTTGTCTTGAAATCAAGACAAGACCAAGACAAGAAGTATATTTTATGTCCCAAGACAAGACAAGAATGTATCATCAAGAATCAAGATTTCTTGACAAGAAATCTTGATTTCTTGACAATTAATTATGTAAATCCGCATTTACAATTAAAATATAAAATTTTGTATCTCTGACTATGATTTTCAAAATAAATAATTTTATTGAAATCGAAGTGACAGTTGAAGGTATAAGTCTAAATTTTCAGGTAAATATACCTCGTCCTCACTTGTGCGTTAACAGATTGTCTTATGAAACATGTTTTTTAATGTACTATTATTTTAGTTGGTTGTGACGTGTCAGTTCAATTATTAGTTTTGTAAACGAAATTAGTAGTTTTGTAAACAAAACTAATAATTACTTTGTCTACGGTTTTTAACGAATGTATCAAAATATGTTAGGTATGTTGCAATGCTTGTATTGAAATTGATCGTTATTATTTGAGCAATTATTAATATTTATTAAAAAATGAATAAAATTATTTTAAAAAAATCAATGGTATGTAAACTAATAATTGACGTCATAAGTCAAAACCAACTAAAATTAGGTAGATAATAATTACTCTTTTAAGAGCTTGTAATTCGAAAACGGTTCGTTTCCGGATATGAATTTATTAGTAAAAGTCAGTCTATTTTACATACCCTATGAAATTATTGCATGTAAATATTCATTAACATTCTGTATATGATAGAACCTCACGGAGGCTATCCCATGGGGAGTTTACACTATCTTTATTTTTAAAACTATTCAATATTATTTTACAAAATTTGATATCTAAGAGTATTCCGATATGTCCGTTTCAACTAAAATGCATACTTTCAAAACAGTGTCTTACTGGAATTAATCCGTAACTTACTTTATGTGAAATAATATTTATTTTACTATTGAATTAAGCAAACAATTTTATATATAAAATAATAAAAACATTTTACTCATATGATCAACCATTTCCTGCGTAATTCAATTTTTTTGATTTTTTGCTCTAAAAACAGCCACTTCCTTATCGCTCTATTGGAATATGTATGCGGACCTTATTTTATTCGTATGCGCGTACAGTTTATATGTTAGAAAATAGATAATAGAACTAATATTTACAATTAAGTAGTGAAATATCTTCGGTAATATCCCAATATCTCGTGAATGGAATCAAATTTCTATATAAAAACACTTTTATATAGAAATCAAGATTTCTGGTCTTGATGAAACACTAGTGCAAATTCAGACGAAATTACAGAAAAAAATGTGGCGACCATGGGACAAAGAAACTTCAGTTTTGTGCAAATTCTATTTGTGTTGATAACTTTTTATTTTATATTCTTTGTTCTGCATTTCTTAAAATTCAAGTGAAACATTAAATTCTACACAATTATTTCGTATGCTGGATTTCAAATAATTTGTTACAACCCTGTCATTTTACCCATCAAGCCCATTTAAGAAACCACCCGCTGCGTAAGTCGAAGCAGGTACGTTTGCATATATCTTGAAACAAACTATACCTGCTTAGCTTACTTCGGGACAGTCGCAGACACTGTATTGTCAGTTGGCGCCCCATAGCGATTTATTACTCTCTTGACTTGATCAGCAAATCTTCTCTGCATCATACTTATCAGTGCCTAGGAGGTCTATAAGTGCGTTTTGTTTTTGTATACATGTAGAAACATGATAATAATTTTTTTAAAAATAATAATGATACACACCAATTTCGGTCGCGTTTCAATATATAGAGAAATTTTAAAAGATGTTCGCTTCCTCCTAAACCTGTAGTTACACGATGGGTCGCATGGTTCGACGCGGCTTTGTTTTATTTCAAATATTTACAACAAATTAAAGGTTAATGTCACAATTTAATGAAGATTCCTCTGCGGCAATAAAGGGTGCAAAAAAAATTAAATGATCCAAATATAGGCCAAAACTTGAGTTTTATTATTAACAATTATAAATTAATTATTGAGACAATGACAAAATTAGAAAGACAGGAAGTACCTTTAACTGAGTCAGTTAAATTAGTAGCACAATTAAAGTTAACTGTCAATGGAGCATAGGGGCACATGGCAATATCAAAAAAATTAGAGGAATTTTTTTTTAAAAAAAAAACGAAGTTTTCTCAAAAGCTTTGGATGAGGAAACATTTAAAATGGGTAACTTGGAAAAATAGATTGTAAGTTTCTGTAAATATTCATATTAAGCATGTAAGTATAACTGTATTAGAAGTAAATAAATTTGTTATTAATATTATTTTGTTCATATTTTACATAATAATAATTCTATATTGTATTTAAAATTTACACATGGGGATGAGTAATTTTATGCCATATATTTTTTTGTATTGTGTTGCAGAAAGCGTTGTCAGATATATGACATCACGTCAGGTGATGTGACATAACGTCAGATCAAAGTACTCGTTGCACAAAGCCATTTGACGCGATGTTAGCTAACATTATGTTAGAATAATATGACAACGAGTTTAACGCATTGTCAAGTAGAAAATCTGTTGCACAAAACTCTGACGCGTTGTCAAACTTCATCTGACATTACGTCACATTAATTGCACGTCAGTGTTCAATTATCTTATGACAGTAGATTCATATTTAGTGATTTGCAGTTAACACTTTTTAAATAAACGTATTATATTGTATATTTATCATCACTTGTGACTATTACAATAGAAAAATTGATTAAAAGAATAAAGAACTGATTTCAAGAATTTACTTTCACAATAATGTCCGATTTATCGTCATTGAGCTCTTTGTCCGACAATGAAGATGAACCACATTGTAGAATACGTACAATTCCAGCTCGGGATCCTTTCACCATTTATGATGACCAGGATTTTAAATTTCGATATCGTTTCACAAAACAAACTGTTATGAATATGGTGCATCGGTTTGAATATCATTGGAACCTCCAACAAAAAAAATAAATCCTTATCGGCATTACCTCAAATTTTAATAACTTTACGGTTTTTTGCCATTGGATCCTTTTTACAATTATTGGGAGAGCAAATAAATATCCACAAATCTTCCGTGTGCAGAATAATTCAAAAAGTATCCCGGTGCATTGCTACAGAAAAAAAACATCTACATAAAAATTCCTATAAATGAAAAAAATCCGGTTGTCATACATCAGTTTTACCTCATTAGTGAGTTTCCTAATGGTTTGGGTACTATAGACTATACCCATATCAAAATTTTGTCGCCAGGAGGGCCAAATGCAGAACTCTTTCGTAACAGAAAGGGTTACTTTTCAATAAATGTGCAGGTGGTATGTGGGCTAATTAGGAAATTAATCATATAATTGTACGCTGGCCGGGATCCGTACATAATAGCACGATTTTCAATAACTCACCGTTGGCAGCACAATTGGAAAATGGTTTTTACGGTAATTGTTATTTATTAGGCGATAATGGATACGCCTGTAAAAAATATTTATTAACACCGTTTTTAAATTTACAAACACCAAGACAAACGGCTTACAACAGCGCTCATATCACCACACGAAACACAGTTGAGCGTTGTTTTGGAGTGTGGAAAAGAAGATTTCCATATCTGTCAAATGGTTTAAGGCTGAAATTACAAACAACACTGACAGTAATCGTGGCCACGGCAATACTGCATAATATGGCAATTTCCGCAGATGATATTCCACCAGAAGATTTCATGTTTTTTCAGGATGACGATGTTCAAGGCCCTGCAGTACAAGCACAATACAATAATTCCGTACGAAATGTTTTGGTGGCAACAACTTTTGCAAGATGATCAAACTATCAAACAGTTTTATTTAAATAATGTGTTATCTTAAAATTTCCTTACTTGTATTAATCATAATCACAACTTTGCTAGGTTATAATTCTCATTTCTTCTAATTCATGTTGTACTCGCTGTAATTCACTGGCGCAGGGGTATTTTTAACCCGCGAACTTAAATTATGACGTCAATATGTTTTATTTAAATAAATTATTTTTAAATCTTATATTTACTAACATTTCTAATATTTTTATAAAGTAACTATTTATCTAACTTATCCTATTATATTTAATTAATAATTATTCTAGCAATTTCTCCAATCTCTTAATTTCTAATTTTTTAATTTTTTGTTCATATTCAAATAATATTTTTTTAGTTTTTAATTCAAATTTCGCTATTTCTAATTTGGTTTTAAAACAAGCCCGTTTATATTGTTCCGATGCTTGCAGTCTTTTTCGTTTTTTATTCCTCGGACCTTTTGTATGGGTTGCGGAAGAAATGTTTGAAATTGCAGAACCACTCTCACGATTGGTAGGATCGGTGGAAACGGGAAGTTCTGGTGTAGGAGTAGGATGATTGGAATGAATTGAAACGTCAGAGAAATTCAGTCAGCCGAAATTTCGTCACTAGTCAGTCAACAGCGTACGATACGTCCGTCGAAATTTTGTCAATCGTTAAACATATTGTAAAGCAAGGTAGTAAAATATTTTGATTATGGATTCGATTAAAACGCAGCTAGAGACTCTGGCGGAAGACGCGCAAGGTAGTGTGAATCATGTGTCTTGGCGCTTCAAGTTAGACCTAACTTTAAAGTCGAAAAATTTGTATGAAGTCGCGACAGGTGCTATGCCCAGGCCGAAAGGTGCGGAAGATGATAACGAGGTCAAAGCTTGGTTGAAAAAAGATTTGGAAGCGCAAATATTTATTGGTCTGAATGTTAGTGGTAATATTGCCAAAAAAATGCAAATTGTACAACCGCTATGCAAATGGTAACTAAATTGAATACATTGTATGGTAGAAAATCAATTGTCTGTATTCTTTGGCTTTAAATACGATAGTAGTAAGTCAGTGGTAGAAAATTGTATGCAGATTCAGGAGTATGCAGAAGATTTGGCAGCAGAAGGCGAAGAGGTCAAGGAGAGTTGGGTGATGACCCGAATCCTGGGAGTGCTACCGCCCAAGCTGCATTTCCGCATGGCGTGAGACAACAACAATCATGAGAATAAAAATCTTCAGACTCTGATTGAACGCCTGAGATTGGAAGAAGATCGACTGAACGAGATAGAAACATCGGCCGATCGTCATCACGGAATGTACTGGTGTCCAGGACGACTAGTAAGCCAGGTAAGCCGCACTCAGACTCTCAAGGAAGCTCTTCGGTCGAATGTTTCAAATGTGGGAAGAAGGGTCACGTGAAGAAGTAGTGCAGGAACAAGCCGTGTACGAAGTACCTGAACTACTGCAAGAATAATTACACGTGCAACAACTGTCATCAAAAGGGACACTTTGCCAGAAATTGTCCTCGAGCAAGTTCTGACAGGAACCCAAGTCAGCAAAGCCATAGGGATGATGCACCAGGTCATCGAGCGCTAATCACCACGAGTTTGTCGTCTGCCGTACTCTGCCATACCAGCCTGTAGGACGACTGCGAGAACTGTTGGATTCAAGATTGCGGTGCCACGCAACATATGACCTTTCGAAGAGACTGGCTGTCCAACTACGAAAAGCTGGAGGAGGAAGTTATCGGAATTATCGGGGACTCGACCAAACTCCGAGGAATTGGAACGGGAAACGTAGAGCTGGAAGCCTACGACGGATCCAGTTGGTAGAAAGTTGTGCTGAAAAATGTTCTGTATGTTCCAAAACTCACCTTTAATCTATTCTCAGTAATCCAAATTGTCGACAGAGGCTACATGCAAACCGCTGACATATCGATTTTTAGGACCAACGATAAAAAGGAACAAGTAGCCGTAGCTGAACGCATTGGTAAACTGTACAAGATGTTGTTTCGCCAGGAAGAATTGGAGAAATGTCTGTCAATCCTTTCCATTCGGACCTGGCATGAAAGGCTGGCTCACCAGAACGTGCAGTAAGACAGGGACATCCTGAAGATGATTGGGAAAATTATGTCTACAAAGGATGCATCTACGGAAAACAACACCGAATATCTCATCCTGTGAATCCAAGAGTCGTCAAAAGGACTTTGGACCTCATCCACGTAGACTTAGGAGAGACGAATATTACGTCATTGGGAGGAGCCAAATATTTCCTTCTTTTCAAGGATGATTTTTCTCACTTCAGAACGGTCTTTTTCCTCAAGACCAAGAATGAAGTTGCCAGCAAACTAGAAAACTTCGTGAAGATGATGGAGAATCAGTTCGGCAGAAAAATCAAATGTTTCAGATCCGACAATGGGACAGAAATAAGAAATGCAGCAACTAGGAAAATTCTCGATGAGCACGGGATCTTTCACAGCAAGTCGAGTGCCTATTCGCCTCAGCAAAATGGGCGAGTGGAGTGTGAAATGAGGACGGTTGTAGAAGCTGCATGTTCCGCGATCCATATGTTAAATCTGAACGAGAATCTGTGGGCAGAGGCTATGAACTACGTCGTTTTCAAACTGAACCAGACTGGGACAAGTTCAATGAAAGACAAAAGTCCTGCTGATCTATGGTTTGGACGTCGGATGCCACTAACCCAACTGCGCAGCTTCGGTTGCAAATGCTGTGTTCTACTTCCAGATCACAAGAGGGGCAAGCTGTCGAAGAAATCGGAAAAGGGAGCATTTGTCGGTTATGACATCGAATCTCCTTGCTACAGGGTCTATATTTCGAACCGACGCAACATTGTCACCTCCGTGGATGTCATGTTTGATGAGAGGGCACAAGACGAATCGAGCCACGCCAGAACCGAGTTGGGAGAAAAAGACGGAGAATTAGAGGACGAGGAGCCAGGACAGGATCAATCAAACCGGAATGGCAAAGATACGTCATACAGTGAGTATGACATCTCAAAAGTGTTCAATGATACGGAGGAGCCTCAGTCAGAAGAACATGAACGCCGAACACTACGTGATCGTCGAACACTGAAGATGCCCAGTAGATATAACGACTACGTAGTGAGTCGCACACCGACAGAAGATGATGACTTGGCCCTGATAGGAGATGTGCAAGACATTCCAGTGAAGGAAGCTCTAAAAGACAGAAGATGTTTCGCCACCATGAATGAAGAATACGATTCTCTAATCAAAATGAAGACTTGGAAGATGGTCCACCCACCTGATCACGCTAGACCACTAACATGTCGCTGGGTGCTGCATGAGAAGCAGGACGGTCGACTAAAGGCAAGACTGGTGATACCAGGATTCGAGCAAAAGGAAGGAATAGAGTACTCGGAGACCTTCAGTCCCGTCGTTCGGTACGACTCGATACGGCTAATTTTGAGTATTGCTGCTTCCCAGAAAATGAGACTGGCCACTTTTGACGTTCAAACTGCATTCTTGTATGGAGATTTAACGGAAGAAATCTACATGCAACAGCCAGAAGAGTTCAACGACGGTACGAACCATGTGTGCAGACTGAAGAAGAGTCTCTACGGATTGAAGCAGGCCCCTAAAAACTGGAATGCGAAGATATCGAAATATTTCAAATTCTTGAAGCTCGAAAGCACTGACGACGATCCCTGCATCTATAATAATCAGGACAGGACGATCATAATTGTACTGTTTGTTGATGAAGGTCTGATAGCAGCAGCCAATGAACAGGGGATACGTCGAATTTTGAATCAAATCAATCAGAAATTTGAAAGTTACTAAACTCGTGAGAGTTTGCACTGTTGCCAGACTGTATTTTTCTCTGACGCTCTGTTAACGCTACGTCAAGTAACACAACCTCATATTTTGTTTGTGCAACGTATCGAGAATCTGACGTCATGTTACATCTGACACGATGTTAGCTAATTACGCTGCTACAATTTGTTTTTGCAACCGGGCATAAGAATATTATTAAATATTTAAACACTAAGATTATTTATTTAAACAATATTTATATCACTATATTTATTTATATAACTACATTTATTTATGTTCACAACTGGTAGACTGTTTATTTATATCACCAACTTCATTGCTACTTGCTTCTATATATCAGACTATTCTCGCTGGCTTTGGCGACGGGTTTATATAGCGGGATGTCCTTCTCGAACTTTCTGACGCCACATTGACATTAAATACAAAGGTCAACGGTTAAATCAACACGTCTAGTCGTATGGGTTTTTCCGCCGTCGGGGAGTACGTCATCGCTCGGGAATATTCTACCAGTAGCGGCGCTCGTATACTCTTAAGTCAGGGTTGCACGTTACAATTACTAATTCTAAGCAATTATTTAAAATTATAACGGCTGCATGGAAATCTATAAACCACAAAATCATCGATAATTTACTTAATTTGATGCCACCACGAATACAATCTATTGTAAATAATTATTAAAGTATTAAATATGTAACATTGTTTACGTTTGTCTAATTTAAGTTACAGTTATCATAAATTGTTATTCTGGTTAATTTTTCTAAAGTAAATCTACGATTTTTATGTCTGATACTAGTGATATTTAGTACGATACTTTTGAATTACTTATTTAACTTCCATAAGGTTTTATGCATATGTCACTTTTACATTATATAAGATGTTTGAAAATAAAATGATTTTTTAAAGTATGGGGAAGTATGTTTTATTCGTTTCTACGGAATCGCTTTATTTTTGTCCGATACTGTACCTAATAAAATATATGAATCTTGAAAGGTGACATTTTTACCTGACATAGAGAGAAGCAAGAAATTACGAAAATATGATTTTACATGATAAATCCTATGTTCCGATGTCGTGGTCAACATCCTGGATAAGACGACAGTTATCAGCCCTGAAAAATATGATCAGATTGGGGCACCTTGTATGAGTAGTGTATGGACCCATATTCAGCGTCGTCTGATGGTAATTAAAAGCTCATGAAGTGGGGTGTCTTCCTTGGGAGAAAGTTTGTTATTAATTATTGATAGGAATTTGCTATAAATAAATATTTGTTTAAAGATAGACAGGAAAATATGTGTGCATGACCTTGGGGTTAGTTTGGTGTTGTATTAAAAAATCAAATTGAAATGAACTAATGAGTATGTTATTAGCAGATACTCAAATTATATTGTGGATATTTTGGTAATGATGTTTAAAAAAATTGCGTGCGATGAACTAGTCTTTTTCTAGCGAGCAATAATTATATTCGAATGAGTATTTAAGATGTCCCAGTATCTGGTAATGTTATTAGTTTAATAGGGATTTTAAAATTTGTATTACCTGACCTGAAATTTCTCTTCAAATATTTAAAATTGATTCAATGCAATAATTACTCAAAAGTATGAAAATATGTTTAGCTAATTCAAGGATGGCAAATCACGTTGATAAGTTAGTTTAATAGGAATTTTAAAATTTTATTACCTGGTGACATGGTACTTCCAATTCTTGGAAATTTACGTAGGATTATTTTTCGGAAATACGAACATATTTGGATATTATTTTCTCTAGTCATGTCATTGTTTGAATTTTTTTAAAGTACCTACATTTATTTTTAGAATCATGGAGATCAAAATTTCCACAAAATGTACTTTGTATTATTTTTCGGAATTATGTTACTTTCTACTTGAGATAAATAAATATTTGTTTTAAAAATAGATCGGGGAAATACGCCCATAATATAATGATTAGTCACATTGTGCCGGATATGATAAAATAATTTGGCGTAGCTTCGCCTCCATACTTGTAACATGGAATATGCCAAAAGATAAATAAATGTTTTTAAATAATGTTTATACCATCAGTTTATTAATAACATGTTCAATTTCTATAACAGAACTACTAAGTCATGTACAGTTTAATAATAATGAAAATATATAAACATATATTTACAATAATTAGTCAATAATAAGGTATTTACAAGAAACCGGCACTTTTGTGTAATAAAATATTTTCTTTATACAAATTATATCAAGGATGAAAATTAGAAAACAACGTTATGCGTGTATGTATAAATTCAAGTTTTAAATAAATATATTATCACGGCATATTACCCATTGCGGGCCCGTGATTTAAACAACGTTATGCGTGTATGTATAAATTCAAGTTTTAAATAAATATATTATCACGGCATATTACCCATTGCGGGCCCGTGTTTTAAACATAGATGTCGGTAATGATGAAATATCTGTACTCTACGGGCGCTTACCAGGCGTTACCTCACGGGTTCTCATTACTGACGTAGAGAGTGCACCACAGGGTCAATTTTGTGCCGCTAATATATTATATATTCTATTACTATTAGAACCAGCTCTATTGAAGACATAGCTAACAAGCTAGGAAATATATTTAAATAACTTAATTATTTATTTCATTTGAGTGAAAAAACGATTGAAAAATGGACACAAAATATAATATATACAAACTATTCTCTAAGAAAAACAATAAATATATTTGTTATTATTTCGAAACGATTGTAAAATTGAAAAAAAATACTTACAATTTTAAAAACATTTACACTAAATAATCCAGAGTTATTTCTTCAGAGAAAATATATTTTTAGAAGATTATTACTTTTTAATAATTTTCTGAAATATTTGACATTCACTTAGAAATTTATAAATATATTTGTAGATGAATATTCAATTTTAATTTCTGAAAGATTTTTTTGATGTGCTCCAGAATGAAAAACTTGTATTTATCCGATGTCAAAGTCTTATATTGTCAAATATGGCTTTACTTTGTCAATACACACAGGCAATATGTGGAAAAATATATAATTAATTCAATATGAGTATTTCGAAACGATAGTAGAAGTGAAAAAAATTACAATTTTAAAAACATTTACACTAAATAATCCATAGTTATTTCTTCAGAAAAAATATATTTTTAGGAGATTATTATATTTTAATAATTGTTCTGAAATAATTGACAGTTACTTACAAATTTATAAATATATTTGTAGATGAATATTAAATTTTTAATTTCTGAAATATTTCTTAATGAATGTTCCTGAATGAAAAACTATTTGATGTCATAGTCTTATAATGTTAAATATGACTGCAAAATTAAACAAATTTCATATAAAACTTTATCCGGAAATATATTTTTAATTATTATTATTATTAGTACTTTGTCAATACAATGACACAATATATGGAAAAATATATAATTAATTCAATATGATTGTAATTAAAACGCGAGTAATGATTATATTCGAATAAGTATTTAAGATGTCCCAGTATCTTGTAATGTACATATTTATTCTATAAATAATGGAAATATGTTTAGCTAATAGACTGATGGCAATGACATTTGATATCTATGTTCAAAGCAGATTGACGCACCCCGCAATGGGTAATATGCCGTAATGATATATTTATTTAAAACTTGAATTTATACATACACACATAACGTTGTTTTCTAATTTTCATCCTTGATATAATTTGTATAAAGAAAATATTTTATTACACAAAAGTATGGTCAATTATATTTCAGAAAAATAATAGAAACTAAATTTCCATCAATTGCGCTTGTTCAAAAATGATCTTCCCATTCGGTTACATTTGGTCTATTAGGGGAATTTGAATTTATTACACAGAAAGTATTCACAAGTCTCAAAATATTTCTTACGGGTAAATATTACTAATTGTCATTAATGAGAATATTCATATTACTAATATTCCAAAGTTCATTACCGAAATACGAATTTTACAATTGAATAATAAAAGTACATATTATAATCCTTGTTTCATTTTTCGAAAAGAAAAAGCGACATTTTCAAGGGGTAAGAGAAAATGACAGACTTCTAAAATTATTAAATAATATTATACCTTCCCAACAATCTAATATATTCACTATACAAAAGTTGCAATATTTTTGCGATTATGAGCAATATCACATTAATTACCATCGAACGTAGGTATGGAAATCTTCGATAACTCGTCATTAGTTCACTATGATTCCAAAATAGTTTATACTTTTAAAAAGTATTTAATTTATTCCGGGGAATAGAAACAATGACTAAAGCTGGATTCAGAGATTGCGTAGTAAACATAGCATAGAATACCACAGAAAAACATAGAAAATGAACATACGGAAAAGCGTGTACTGATTCAGAGTTACAGACATAGCATAGCACAATACAGCAAAACATGGGAAATTGGTCATATTTTATTTCGAAGCTATGTTTTGCCATGTTCGGCCATGTGCGCTATGTTTCGTGAGTATCCGTAGTTACACCACGCCTACTACTACAGCGCGTTAATGTTGACAACTTGCTGACATTTATTTTGAAGTTTGGTTAAGACAACTTTTAAGTTATTTTGTATTACAGTTGTGTTTATTATAATTATTCAAGAAGTGACAGCTAAATAAAACTTGTGAAATCAGCAACAAATACTGACATGAAGTTATCTACATACAAAAGTTCTATGTTTTCTGTACAATCTCTGAATTGGTTTTAAGTTTCTATGTTTTCCTGTGTTGTGTATTCCTATGCTGTGTTTACTACGCAATCTCTGAATCCAGCTTAAGATACATTCATTTGTAATTGAAATTTTGCAAAAGTTTGCGTAGTGGAAGATTTGTATAAATGTAACAACCAATGTGCACTCTGTAGAGTAGAACAACCGTGCCGGTTTCTTGTAAATACCTTCTAATTGATTAATTATTGTAAATATATATTTATATATTTTCATTATTATTAAACTGTACATGACTTAGTAGATCTGTTATAGATATTGAACATGTTATTAATAAACTGATGGTATAAACATTATTTAAAAATATTTATTTATCTTTTGGCATATTCCATGTTACAAGTATGGAGGCGAAGCTACGCCAAATTCTTAGGTGCGTGAACTTGGCACATAAACTGTGGGTGCAAATTCTGAAATTTTCCAAATATTTTGCACCTAATTTGCACCTATTTGCACCCTAAAATTTTTTTAACTACCTTTATTAGTTCAAAAGTTATAAACAATTAAACTTTTTTGTGCCAACTTCACGCCAGCACAAAGAAATATTCGGAATCAATTTTTTTATTTACCAATAATTTGCACCCAATTTGCACCCATTTGCACCATCAAAATATTTTTGTTATCTTTTTAAATAAAAAAGTTATTAACAATTACTTTTTTAATTGCCAGCACAGAAAGTGTTCACATTTGATAATTTTTTACGGGAATAATTTGCACCCAGTACAACAAAATTTGCACTCTAAAAATTATTTCCCTATCTTTATTATTTCTAAAGTTATAGACAATTACATTATTTTTGTGATAACTTCACACGAACGTACATCAAAGTCATTAATTATGGATTGTTATAAGGGCGCAAATTACGAAAGTTATTTATTGTTATTAACTAGGATAGGGTACAATTTGCACCCTAAAATTAATGTCATTTTAACATGTATTTATTTAAATAATAGCGTTCAAATGTAGGAATATGAATTACATCGGTATATATATTGCAACAATGTCATTTATTATGGAATGTTATGAGGGTGCAAATTACGAAACCTATTTATTATTATTAACTAGGGTAGGGTACAATTTGCACCCTATAAATAATGTCATTTTAACATGTATTTATTTAAATAATAGCGTTCAAATGTAGGAGTATGAATTACATCGGTATATATATTGCATCAATGCCATTTATTATGGAATGTTATGAGGGTGCAAATTACGAAACCTATTTATTATTATTAACTAGGGTAGGGTACAATTTGCACCCTATAAATAATGTCATTTTAACATGTATTTATTTAAATAATAGCGTTCAAATGTAGGAGTATGAATTACATCGGTATATATATTGCATCAATGCCATTTATTATGGAATGTTATGAGGGTGCAAATTACGAAACCTATTTATTATTATTAACTAGGGTAGGGTACAATTTGCACCCTATAAATAATGTCATTTTAACATGTATTTATTTAAATAATAGCGTTCAAATGTAGGAGTATGAATTACATCGGTATATATATTGCAACAATGTCATTTATTATGGAATGTTATGAGGGTGCAAATTACGAAATTTATTTATTATTATTAACTAGGATAGGGTACAATTTGCACCCTATAAATAATGTCATTTTAACATGTATTTATTTAAATAATAGCGTTCAAATGTAGGAGTATGAATTACATCGGTATATATATTGCAACAATGTCATTTATTATGGAATGTTGTGAGGGTGCAAATGACGAAATTTATTTATTATTATTAACTAGGGTAGGGTATAATTTGCACCCTAAAAATGATGTCATTTTAACATGTATTTATTTAAATAATAGCGTTCAACCGTGGGAATATGAATTACATCGGTATATATTGCAACAGTGTCATTTATTATGGATTGTTATGAAGGTGCAAATTACGAAATTTATTTATTATTATTAACTAGGGTAGGGTACAATTTGCACCCTATAAATAATGTCATTTTAACATGTATTTATTTAAATAATAGTGTTAAAATGTAGGAATATGAATTACATCGGTATATATATTGCAACAATGTCATTTATTATGGATTGTTATGAGGGTGCAAATTACGAAATTTATTTTTTATTAACTAGGGTACGGTACAATTTACACCCTATAAATAATGTCATTTCAACATGTATTTATTTAAATTATTAATAGGGTTGAAGGTCAAACAATTTTTTTTATATTAAATTAAATCTTTTTTATTGAACAAATGTCTAATGATAACAATAATAGTGAAATAAATATATTTCTCTATACCTACCAAATTATAAATACTTACCGCTTTTGTAATTGTGTGTAAAGGTATGATTTATTAGGTAAAAAATGAAAATAAACAAAAACAAAATAAATAGAATATTTATTAAATTTCAAATTCAACTTACAAAAATATTATACATATGCATGTAAACAGATAATTTTCGTTGCGAAATATTTCTGTAAAAGTCGAGTTTAAGCTAAATTCGCGGTTAAAATAATTTATTGCTCCAGCTCACACACGTGTATATTATTGATAACTAATTTGTGACCTGCGAGAAAGTATAATTTCCGTAGGCAAACAGTTTTTGAAATGCTCTATAGCGACAGATAGATTTTGTTGCGAGGTAATCCTGTAAAATTGGAGTTTTAGCTAAATGCGCCCCTTAAATAATTTATTGCTCCAGCTTACACGCGTAAATATTATTGAAAACTAATAATGACATACGATAAAGTATAATTTCCGTAGAAAAGTAGATTTTGAAGTCAGATATTCATTAAGTAGGCTAAAACGTCTTGTATGCAATTTGTGTAACGAAAACCTTCATTATTTGCAAGCAATAAATTTTTAATTAGAGCAATAAATTATAACAGATCGTATTCTGTCTTGCGACAGGTTTTTTTTTTAATTTGTGGTTGTGAGCAGCTTGTCTTTAAGCTAGCTCACATCAATTTTCTTCGAATCGGCAAGAGCAATACATTTTAAACATGAGCAATAAATTAGCAATAAATGAGCTTTAAATATTAGAACTATGTTTATTGTCTATATTCGATGTGGGAGTTGTATGATGACCAGTGTGATCAATATAAAAATGTTAAGAAATACTGTAGTGTTACAGCTCATTTATTAACATACACTTTGCAATTAACATGCATATGTATAATATTTTTGTAAGTTGAATTTGAAATTTAATAAATATTCTATTTATTTTGTTTTTGTTTATTTTCATTTTTTATCTAATAAAACATACCTTTACACACAATTACAAAAGCGGTAAGTATTTATAATTTTGTAGGTATAGAGAAACATATTTATTTCACTATTATTATTATCATTAGACATTTGTTCAATAAAAAAGATTTAATTTAATATAAAAAATGTGTTTGACCTTCAACCCTATTAATAATTTAAATAAATACATGTTAAAATGACATTATTTATATGGTGCAAATTGTACCCTATCCTAGTTAATAATAATAAATAAATTTCGTAATTTGCACCCTCATAACAATCCATAATAAATGACATTGTTGCAATATATATACCGATGTAATTCATATTCCTACATTTGAACACAATTATTTAAATAAATACATGTTAAAATGACATTATTTATAGGGTGCAAATTGTACCTTATCCTAAATAATAATAATAAATAAATTTCGTAATTTGCACCCTCATAATAATCCATAATAAATTACATTATTGCAATATATATACCGATGTAATTCATATTCCTACATTTGAACACTATTATTTAAATAAATACATGTTAAAATAACATTTTTATATGGTGCAAATTGTACCATATTCTAGTTAATAATAATAAATAAATTTCGTAATTTGCACCCTCATAACAATCCATAATAAATGACAATGTTGCAATATATATACCGATGTAATTCATATTCCTACATTTGAACACTATTATTTAAATAAATACATGTTAAAATGACATTACTTATAAGGGTGCAAATTATACCCTATCCTAGATAATAATAATAAATAAATTTCGTAATTTGCACCCTCATAACAAACCATAATAAATGACATTGTTGCAATATATATACCGATGTAATTCATATTCCTACATTTGAACACTATTATTTAAATAAATACACGTTAAAATGACATTATTTATAGGGTGCAAATTGTACCCTACCCTAGTTAATAATAATAAATAAATTTCGTAATTTGCACCCACATAACAATCCATAATAAATGACACTGTTGCAATATATACCGATGTAATTCATATTCCCACGGTTGAACGCTATTATTTAAATAAATACATGTTAAAATGACATTATTTATAGGGTGCAAATTATACCCTACCCTAGTTAATAATAATAAATAAATTTCGTAATTTGCACCCTCATAACAATCCATAATAAATGACACTGTTGCAATATATACCGATGTAATTCATATTCCCACGGTTGAACGCTATTATTTAAATAAATACAAGTTAAAATGACATCATTTTTAGGGTGCAAATTATACCCTACCCTAGTTAATAATAATAAATAAATTTCGTAATTTGCACCCTCATAACATTCCATAATAAATGACATTGATGCAATATATACCGATGTAATTCATACTCCTACATTTGAACGCTATTATTTAAATAAATACATGTTAAAATGACATTATTTATAGGGTGCAAATTGTACCCTATCCTAGTTAATAATAAATAAATTTCGTAATTTGCACCCTCATAACATTCCATAATAAATGACATTGTTGCAATATATATACCGATGTAATTCATATTCCTACATTTGAACGCTATTATTTAAATAAATACATGTTAAAATGACATTATTTTTAGGGTGAAAATTGTACCCTATCCTAGTTAATAACAATAAATAACTTCCGTAATTTGCACCCTTATAACAATCCATAATTAATGACTTTGATGTACGTTCGTGTGAAGTTATCACAAAAATAATGTAATTGTCTATAACTTTAGAAATAATAAAGATAGGGAAATAATTTTTAGGGTGCAAATTTTGTTGTACTGGGTGCAAATTATTCCCGTAAAAAATTATCAAATGTGAACACTTTCTGTGCTGGCAATTAAAAAAGTAATTGTTAATAACTTTTTTATTTAAAAAGATAACAAAAATATTTTGATGGTGCAAATGGGTGCAAATTGGGTGCAAATTATTGGTAAATAAAAAAATTGATTCCGAATATTTCTTTGTGCTGGCGTGAAGTTGGCACAAAAAAGTTTAATTGTTTATAACTTTTGAACTAGTAAAGGAAGTTAAAAAAATTTTACGGTGCAAATAGGTGCAAATTAGGTGCAAAATATTTGCAAAATTTCAGAATTTGCACCCACAGTTTATGTGCCAAGTTCACGCACCTCAAATTCTTTTATCATATCCGGCACAATGTGACTAATGTGACTAATCATTATATTATAGAAAGTAACATAATTCCGAAAAATAATACAAAGTAATTTTGTGGAAATTTTGATCTCCATGATTCTAAAAATAAATGTAGGTACTTTAAAAAAATTCAAACAATGACATGACTAGAGGAAATATTATCCAAATATGTTCGTATTTCCGAAAAATAATCCTACGTAAATTTCCAAGAATTGTGCTTGTTCAAAAATGTCACCAAGTATAATAGAAATTTAAAAATCCCTATTAAACTAACATATCAACGTGATTTGCCATCCTTGAATTAGCTAAACATATTTCCATACTTTTGAGTAATTATCACATTGAATCTATTTTAAATATGCGAAAACAGAAATTTCAGGTCAGGTAATAGAAATTTTAAAACTAACAATATCAAATGTAATTGCCATCAGTCTATTAGCTAAACATATTTTAAAATCCCTATTAAATTAACAACATTACCAGATACTGGGACATCTTAAATACTCATTCGAATATAATTTTACTCGCCAGCAAAAGTTCATAGCACGCAAATTTTTCTAAACATCATTACCAAAATATCCACAGTACAATTTGAGTATCTGCTAATGACATACTCATTAGTTCATTTCAAATTGATTTTTGAATACAACACCAAACTTATTTACCCCAAGGTCATGCACACATATTTTCCTGTCTATTTTTAAACAAATTCCTATCAATAATTAATAACAAAATTTCTCCCAAGGCCGGCTCTCTAATTAATGAGGTTTTAATTACAATCAGACGACGCTGAATATGGGTCCATACACTACTTGTATGTACATTGGGAATTCCAGGTATTGCTGTTAAAATACTAAGTGAGAAATTTAGGAATTATTTAGTAAGGTAGGAATTCGAAAGATACTACCAAGTATTCGGGAAATTACAGGTACTGTTTAGGAAAATTCAAAAATTTGTGTAGTATTTCCAGGTATCACAAGAATTTGGGAATTATTTGGAAATTGCCGGAATTGCAAAGGTATTACTAGCGAATATCCAATATTATTTAGGAAAACAAGAATTCCTAAGGTTGTCGTGTTATCAAATAGCTCAGAAAATTAGGAATTATTTGAGTAACAGCAGGAATTATCAAGTAATAGGTACTAGGAATATATAAAATGTGGGTATTATTTCAGAAATATTTGATATTATGAAGTATCCAATCTGGGGACCCGGGTTCGATCCCGACCGACGCCAAAAATTACATCGAATTTTAATGGCACAAAATTGACCCCTGTGGCGCACTCTCCACGCCAGCAATGAGTGCCCGTGAGGTGACGCCTGGTAAGCGCCCGCACGGTACAAATATTCCATCATTACCGATATCTGTGTACACAGCAGATTGGCACACCCAGTAATGGGTAATATGCCGTGATGAAATATTTATTTATTTTTATTATTCAGGTATTTAACAGGAAAATAAAAGTTATTACTTATGGAAAGTGCGAATACGTATTAGATTAATCATTTTTCAATTCGTGGATCCAGAAGAATGTTTTTCACAATCATTGTTAATGTTATGATTTTGAAGCTCTTTTTCTTAATATATCATCGTATATATTTGTTCTATTTTCAGTATTGTGTGTTTATTAGTAGAAAGTAAAAACTTGTTGGAATCGTGAATGGGGGAATTAGAGTGAAATGAAAATTGAGGCGCATAATTGATTTATTGAATGTTCGTACCGTGGGATAACTTAGTTAGCGAGTGAATTATGAAATACGAAGGGTCTGTTTCTGTCAGTCACACGCGTTCTGCACTTTTCAAGTTTTTGTCTCACTAAATCCGTTCTGAAAGTTGAAAGCCTTACTTATCTTCTTTGACATGGATTTGATAAGTTTTATTTCACTTTAATTTTAAACTTCAACCTAAGAACTAAACTCAAAGAAATGAAAGTATCCCGAGTTATCAAGGAAAAAAACTGTATTGCATGTTTAATTCCTAAGATATTTTTATTATGTAAAAAGAAAAATTCATATTTATTCCACACTGATCAAAATTTTCAAACAGTATTGAAATGTTATTGACGTTCATCTGTTAATTATTATTTATAAATTTATTTTATATCGTCTTTACACGCCTAAGTTAAACAACGACCAAAGCAACTCATTTTTTTTTGTTCTGGGTTCTTCAGTTAATTGAACGAAGAAGAAATATTGTTTTCTACAATTAAAGCTTTTTCTTTGCAAAACTGAACATGTTAAAAAATTCAAATTCCAAAAAAATTAAATAAAGGCATTAAGTTTGAAAATATATTTTATTGATCTTTTATTTAGCAAAATATAATAAACCCATGTGGACTTGTCTGGTATTTATATCGGTTTTTATACAAATTTTTCTTTTACCTGATAAGATATATACATATTTATAAAAAAATGAAGAAGGAAACGATGTTTAAAAATAAAGTTAGGTAATGTTGAGGGTGAAGTCTTGTCAAAAACAGAATCGATTTGTTTCGTTTTTCTTATTATTAACATTTCATGATTAATTGCGACCGCTTTTGTAATGAATATCGTCCTTAAAGATGAAATTAACATAATGTCTTTCGATGTTTACATGTAACAAATAAAACAAAAAACTACACGAACACAAATTACAGTAACAGACCCAAAAATGAATTAAAAATATTCAGTCCTTTTTTGTGTAATTGTATGAGCATACATACATTTATTCTTTACAAACAAACAAGAGAAAAACAAAGGCTTGCAAAGCGTGTTCTACACATACTTTCATTATGTATGTTTAATGACAAATTGAACTCGTTATACGCGACAAAATACGCTATAATCTACGAAGAATGCTTCGCGGGATTAAACCGTCGTTCAATCATTCTGAAAGCTAACCCGGCTGTTAATTAATTCATCAGACAAACACTTTCTACGATGTACAATCAATAATTTACCAAATTTCTAGTTTAATTTAATGCTGGAAAGATAGGAGGAAAATGAAATCAAATTTTATTACACAAATTAAGAATTTATATTGCAGCGTACGCGCTGCCGACGACACGGAACGAAGCGTGACTAGATCGGTTGGCGGGCTAAATACTGCGCGTGCAACTGAGTAAACAGAAAGGGAGAGTACTGGAAGAAGAATTAATGGAACATTCTAAAAAAATATCGGATTTTTTTTCTCTGAACGGACTCTATAGCATTAATATATTTATCACAAATTGGATTCCATACTTGCGAACAGTATGTAAGGGATGTTGCAAGACTTGGGAGTAAACAAAATACCCAGAATACTAATAAAATCAGGCCGATAATTGCTATATTTGCAGCATATGAAACAAAGCAATATATCCTGTCAAATGGTAAAAAACTCATTGGCACGAACATTTATATCAACAATGACCTAACCCCACATGAACATTTGCACAAAAAAGAATTACTAAAAACGCGCAAGGAATTACAAAACCAATTCCAAGGGAAGAAGTTCAAATCAAAGGTAACAAGATATTTGTAGATAATACACAAATAATCCTAGACGAAACCAACAAACGGAAATATAGACCAAGCAACACATCGGAAGATGACTCACTAATTAAACCGGCATCGAAAAACCTGAAAATTGCTAAAGCACCGCCAACTTTAGAGTCGAGCAAGGAGAAGATTTTTTTATGTCGCAAAACGACAGCAGCAGCTCAGTCATCGCAGTTGAAAATGGTGGCCGAAGTACCGTCAACTCCAGAAATGAACAACGAGAAGAATTTTTTATCCCACAAAGTGGCAGTAGCAGTTCATTCGTAGCAGTGGAAAATAGTACTACGGGCAATCCCCTCAAGAAATCTCCTAATAATAAGCTAAGTATCTTTTGCATATCTAAGAACATATATCACTCATATCAATACTGAGCTGGATATTCATATACTGTTTGATGAGGTCAATGTAACTAAAGTTAATAATTTATTTTATTTTACAATCAATGCATTCAAATTAAGAAGTTTATGCTTGAATGACTAATCATGGTAGGTATTTTGTAAGCTTTTAACATTGCAGATAAACAATACATATTACAATTATCATATTTTATTAACTGTTTATAACTATCTTGTAAATAGATTTATTTATTTTTATCTTGTTAATATAATCCATTAAGGTGTAATTTATCAATATGTTGTATAATTGTCAATTTTCTGTCAAATTTGGTGATAGTATTTAAACTGTAGGTATGTGGTTAATATATTCAATTACGAATAATGTTCGTTGGGTTTAATATTGTATATAATGGATCAGACATGGCATTACTTTATAAATTTATTATCCGTTGTCAACACTCATAAGTTTCGGTTAGAAGTGTTAATTAAATTTTTAAAATGAAGATGGAAAGAGCATTTGTGTCAAAAAGTACGCCCAAATCGGAAATTTGTGTTACACGTTCCACTATTACATTATTCATATTGTACTAATAGCATCGTCAGTAATTATTCCATATCATAAGTCATTACTAGTATCCAGAGACATAAAATTTTTACACAATCTAGTAGATGGTAAAATTAATTGTTTCCAATTATGATCAATTTCAAGTTCCAACTAAAGGCAACTAGGCGAACAACTTTATTTGCGCTAGGCAAATATACCCAGTCTTGTACTCTAACCCTATTATCAGAATTTGTCAATGATAGCAATATTGATTTATTAGAAATTAACAATTAGATGGTTTATGAAAATCAACGGCCGTCTGTGGCCGTGCGGTCAGAGTCCTCGCTTGGCAATACAAGGTTGCACGTGTGGGGCAGCAATCGAATACCACACGAGTCAGTTTTTAATAAAAACCGACACACCCAGATGAGTCCGAGTGGCAGCAGAGGTCACTATAAGCTACTCTGCATGTAACGAGGGTGCCAACAGAGGGCACTAAAAATGTCTCTGTAATTGTAAAATTGTATATGTCTATATGTAAACTGAAATTTGTATAGGTTAAAAGGACCTCCGACCTTAGAACAAATACATACTTTATTATTATTATTATTATTATTATTATTATTATTATTATTATTATTATTATTATTATTATTATTATTATTATTATTATTATTATTATTATTATTATTATTATTATTATTATTATTATTATTATTATTATTATTATTATTATTATTATTATTATTATTATTATTATTATTATTATTATTATTATTATTATTATTATTATTATTATTATTATTATTATTATTATTATTATTATTATTATTATTAAAATCTAAAATTATGACATATGAATAATTACTCAATGTATTCCGTTTCATGTTAACTTTTTTTTGTCATTTTGAATGTCATATTGACATTCTTTTTCGCTTTAGTGCGTTTATCTGTCACTTGTTTGCGTTAGTGCGAAAAATTGACCAAATCAATCAGTCTGCGATAGCCTGTCAGTTTTTCACACTAATACAAAAAGTGACAGCTAAGCTATAATATGATAATTCATTTTTTTGTTTTTTGTAAATGTTGAAACTGAAAGGAATTACAAAACCTTGCAAAATAGTGTGAGGAAAATTAGACCAGCCCTGAACAATTCCAATTTAAGAAATATAAGGTATAAACGTTTTGATTTCCAAAAATATTTCAATGGGAGCGTATAGGAAAAACTATTGTGGCAGCACCCTCTGACTAACCATTTGCTTATGTATATTTCGGCGATTACGACAATTTTTCACGTAACATTGTGGCATTTCAAAATTTTCTGAACACGACATGTCAAAAGCAAAACGTCAAACTTGATTCAAACAAAATTATTTAATTCTTAATAGTATACATGTGATAGCGTTCATTCTGGGCAAGCTTTAAAGTATCATTACAGTTGGATTTACGAAAGTTTTTTCTTTAACCAAATGACCTTGAATAGTCAGGTCATTTGGTTAAAGAAAAAATACCAGCACTTTATATTTTTATCAATTAAAATGTATACATGAATACTATTGCATACTGCACGCTTATGAGCACGAGTTATCTGCAAGTAATATTATATCAGACGGTTTAAGAATGGCCTTGAATAGTCGTTTTTCGTGAGTTACACTATACTTAAACTGGTTATAGTGGTGCTAGCGCCAATATTTCACTAAATGCAAAATTTGAAAATGAACTGTTGTATGTATTTTAACTTCCCCAAAATAAAATTTAATTAAAAATTTATTTGAAATTTTGCAATTTCTAAGAATTCTTCGACTTCGCTATTTCTGTTTTTCTATAAACTATTTATAAATCTCTGTAAATGATGAATGTGAAATTAGTTAATTTTTTATATAATCCTATTGTGTTAAATGTCATATTGAATATCAAATGAAGAAAGTAAAAGAAGCACAAGACTGAAATTCGATATGAGCATGTCTTTTATAAAATAGAAATAAGAAAATTGAATCTTCTGAAAACTACAAGGGACCTTTAAATTAAAAACTAGAGTCGTGTAGTTTCAGTTTACATGTTTATCTGATCTTATTGCACTCTTGAATTATTGTTTGTTCACATTCTACAATTAATAACATAATAAAAAAGGATTTTATTATTTTTTGTATAGAGTATACTAGTTTTATTAAAATTCTCTCGTGTATCGTCTAAGGCTCTAAGGTATTTATATTATATAAAGTGTTATATTGGAAATAGAAATATAGGGCACGAAAAAGAGAAAATAAATGTTTTCAACTTCAATATGAAGGACACATTTCAAGAAATTGTTGCTTTTCATTGAAAATATTGCCGGCTACAAATTAAATGAAAATAAAAGAGGAATGATTTGGTCTGAAAAGATATAATACATATATGAATCTATACTATTCAGGGTTTATCCGAGAAACCGTGGGCGTTTAACATGGGAAAATTATAAAAAAAATAGGTTAATTTATGTTTATATTATCATTAAAGTCTCATTCACAGCTCTTCTTTGTCGAGTAGTATTGGACCATTTACAGCTCTTAAAACAAACATTGTTTTAGTTTTATATTTGTTCACCAACCTGTATAGACAAATTAACAAAATTATATAAAATACATTTTTAGAATAATATAGCTCATAATACAATTGACAGTTCAACAAAATAAACTGTTACGAATATAGTAAATTATCTTCAACTATTTTAGGTTAAACCATCGACTAAACAAAGACGTTTGAAGTTTGAAAACTTTTTGTGTTTATGTTTAAGACAAAGACTAAAATTGTAGTTGGGGATGGTCTGACGTTATTACGTATGTCAAACTTCTCAAAGTAATGACAAACGACAAAAACAATGACTATCTTAAGAGCTGAGAATGAGACATTCAATTTTTAAATCTAAAGTTATATTAAATTCAATAAAATTTAAAAACTAAGTATTATGAACAAAAAAGACCAATAAAACGTAAAAGAGCTTCATAAAACCTATTAAACTGGGTTTTGTTAAAAAACCGTGGGTTTTTGCCAGCCCTGATATGTAGATATGGTTTTATTTATGGATTTTGTATGGTAGTGCGAGTACAAGTACTGCTGTTATTTTGCCATATTTGTTTATCTTTATGTTTTATTTAGTTGTGCGCTTATTACACATATCGTGTTTTATTCTTTCCTATTTTGTTCAGTTACATAATATACGTTACAAATTAACTGTTATTCATTAAATTTTGATTTCTTGTATACTTTGGCAACTAAGAGGAATAAGACCTATGTTTATCTTACATTTTTTTACTCAAAATGATCTGAGTACCTTGTATTTTATATGATAATACAGACTAAGATTTTTTTTTTGTAATACGCATTTTCGACGACAAATTCTTTGTCAAGCCTTGAGGAACAGCACGAATTTCTGTCTATCGATCAAGTTAATAAACTTGCTCGATTCATTTTCGAATTTCATTGCATTGAAACTAAATGGGATTGATTTTTAACTTACTAAGTTGTCTACAATAACTTGGAAACTCCTTACTATAGTTGAGGTTAAACAGTTAATCAGAAACTTCCCAGCTGAACTACGTGAACTTCCGGAATTATGTAAAGGGAAGGGGGCAGAATGAAAAACAGTATAAAATTTAATTAGCAATATGAAGGGGGCTATGAATGAATGAAAATGTAAGAACACTTTTGGTTTTATACATAAATCAACCAGGCAAAAGCTACGTTTGACTTATGTCCTTGACTCGAGCTTGAGGACAAATCAATAGGCTTACAACAGGAAAATCATTAGGAGATAATAGTTTCCTCCAGAAAAATCGAACGTTTCTGGAGAACACTCACATCCTCAATGATTGAGTGGGTGATAGTAATCATGAAAACATAAACTCGTATTTTTTTTGTTTCTGATATTCGAGGAAGTACTTTTTGTTTAAAGACTAACAGTGCCAATTATTGAGCAAAACGAGATTAATTGTATATTCGGCACAAAAATTGTTTTATTTTTATACACCAGAACAACGAAAGTTTAACTAACTGTAAGGAATCTATAAGAATCGCCATCTATTGAACTCAGCGTTCCGCAACCTTTTTTATTTGGTGACCCATAAAATATGAATTCAAATATAAGAGACCCATACGAGCCGGAATGATAGGAGAGGTGGTTGGGGTTTAATTTATAAGGTTATACAAAAAAATGTGGACGTAGGCTTAATATATATAAAACGACAATATAACAACAAATAACGCACATAACTTACAAAGAATAAAATCAGAATTAAGATAATATTTCAATTGTGTTTGTGTAAACCGCGCTTGACTACAGCACATAGCAACCAATAGAATCACAAGAATCTATCTGTCAATTTTTTTTCGTTATTTTAAATAGACTACAGCAATATTTTCCCTCTCATTTTTATAAAATTCCACGAGTTTACATTGCCGTGCGCAGTCCATTTCTATATGTCGATGGTAGCGAAAACGGCTCCTAACAAACATTTAAAACTACTAATCGCCAATATTTAAATAAAGTATTCTGATTTAACAAGTAGTATATAAATTGTTCGCAGAGTTTGAAATAAATCAACTGAAAGATGTTTAGAAAAAATATTTGTATTAAATCACTTTATTACAGTTCACAGATGTACTGTATTAATTACTACAGAACTGACAGACTGACATATGACATATATATGTGTTTCCGTAGCAACGTACAATTCACATACATTTTTTAATCATAGATTGCTTATAGAAGTCCACTCATAACTCCTTTACCTTGCGTTTCACAGCAAACGTTAAAGTCCCCAATTTCGTTGGTTTGCATGAATGTTCCGGATTTTGCTACTTTTATACTAATCGGTTTTTCCAAAATTCTTTTATTCAGAAGTTTTACATCTGAATTTACTAGGTGTTCTGTTGCGCCTGAATCCAAAAACCATTTAATTTCTCTTCTTGATTCATTAGTTGATGCCGAAAAACAAAAAAATATTTTTCTTGCGAAGAGTTATCTTCCGTTTGCATTGGCTGAAGAATTTTTAATTTGCTTTTGTGGAATTATCGGCTCGCGCATTGCGCGCGAAAATGTCCTATTTTGCCACATCTGTAACAAGAGAATATTTTCGGGGTAGATTTCCTTGAATCATTTTTTCCTGCACCTTTTGATGGATGGTCTCTTCCAGCGATTTGAGAGGAGAAGATTGCAGATGACTTTGAGTCAAATTTGGATTTCCCGTTTCCAGTTTTCCGCTTAGTCTCCTCATCCAGTAGTCTTCTTTTAACAAAACTCATTGTTAACTGTTCTGTAGAAAGTGTTTCCAGTGCTGTTACTACAATATCATATTCATTAGGGATAGTTAATAAAAGGTGACAAACGATATCAGTTTCTTCCATTTTAGCTCCAGTACATTTTAATTCCCGTACAAGTTTATTAAATTGTAGAAAATGATTGATCATAGTTTCTCGATTTGCATCGTATTTCACCGTTCCTTTCGAAAATAGTTGTTAAAGAATTTCATAAAATATGTGCATCATCTTTTTCTTTAGCATATTCCAGGTGGCTGTCTTCGATTCTTTGTATAATTTGCTACATGCATTTCCTATCGCTTTTCGTCAGTTCTTTCAGCTGCACTTCCTTTTCAGTATGTACCTGTTTAGTGTAGTCTTCGCTGAATTCCACCATACTTGTGCATGATTGTTCCACAAATTTTAGTAAATTGAGCTCATCTAGGAACGTTTCCATTCTAAACTTCCAGTTATTATAATTCGTTCCATCGAAGAGCGGAATACGGTACTTTTCGATTTCGAGTGACATTTTTTGAATTGGGCTCACAATTTTCCTTGTAATTTCTGTTTTCACCAAGGACCTGGGCCCATAACCTGTTCGCAGAGTTTGAAATAAAGCAACTGAAAGAGGTTTAGAAAAAATATTTGTATTATATAACTTTATTACAGTTCACAGATTCACTATATTAATTACAACAGAACTGACAGACTGACATATGACATACATATGTGTTTCCGTAGCAACGTACAATTCACATACATTTTTGAATCATAGATTGCTTTTAATTCCAACATAAATCGTTGGCTTCCACATCCGTTGTGTTTAATTATCTTAGCTATTAAATATTTATTCGACCCAATTTTAAACTGCTGCGACCCTAAATTGGGCCGCAACCTAATGGTTGCGATCGGCTGTATTGGACCAATGTTATTTCATAAAACAAGAAAATTCTGGTTGCAATAATAATAATGTAGATATGTCAGCAAAATTTTGAAGGTCTTTAGTGCTATAGACAATTTAAATCTGAGCCGCACTATATGTATGTAACGAAGTGAATAAAATTTAATTAAGTATTTATTAAGTACCTAAACCTATAAAATTACGTGTTAATATATAAACTAAGGTACTAGGTAATTAAATTGCAATACGTACAAATTATGTTTGTAAAGTAGGCATTCTTTGTCAAGAGGGAAACAGTGTAGAGCCATTTTATACATTGGGAGTAAATAGTTATTTTGTAAATTAAAGAGTTTACAGTTTTACTATACTATACGAAGTATCACGATTCTCCAAAGACGCCCACAAAAATTAGTGACAGTTCCAATCAATAAGATGACATTGGTTGTTTTTGCATTAATTATTGAGTTGTACTGAATTCTGTGTAAATTTGATTACCATACTAATTAAATTAAAAGTCATCACGCACTGAAAATGAAACGAATATTAAAAACTGAATTTACACTGTTGCAAGTTGGGACATTTTTTAAATCAATCTGGCGTCAGATCCAAAAGCTATCAGCGTTAATCGCGCTAAAACAAACTACAACCTATTTACAAAACTGTTGAATACCAAATTAGCTGGCAGGTATAAAATGACCAATTTGAAAATCAAATATCTGACGATAGTGCGCTGTAACTCGATCATCCATGCCAATCAATAATTTAATAACAATTCCAATCACCGGGAATATTGTCAAAGGATAGATGTATAATATGTTTCGAATCCTATATTCACACCTGAAAAGTAGGGGTCACAAGATCTTACGTTGGACCACAAAAGGTTGATAAACGAAAAGCATTATAGCTTTCTTGAACTTTGTCTCACTTTGTCGCACAAAAGTGAACACTGAGGTGTTCTTTCCACGACAGTTTTGATAGCTCGTAAGGTGATGTTTAGTCAACGTTCTTAACGGGTAATGCGAGTAGAAGTTGATTGGCATACCACGAAATGGATTATGATTTTTATAAATTAATGGAAATGATAAGGACGAACACTAATATGCATGTTTAGGAGGTTATAGTCTTCAAAACCCAAATATACCCATTTTTTTCAAAAATCTTTCAAATCTGCGAACTTACAAATTTCATTTTTCTTTTGTTTTTTAATTTGTTTATCTGTCAATTGTAGTTGGTTATCATTTAATTGTGCACTGTCAGTTCTTAATTGGTTATTACTTGTGTAGAAGATGAACGATGAATTATTCTAATATTGAATTAGTTAACGTGATGCTTATTTATAGAAAAGTGCATCAAAATTCGGTTGCCGTAATTCATCTTTACTCAGAGCGATTTTCAAATATATACCTCAACAATTATCTAATACGTGCTCGAGATACTGGTGATCTGCGAACTCATCAAGGGCGTGATGGAGTACGGTTCCAATGAATTTTAGACGCTGATATACAAATTTTAAACCTTGCTGACGAAAACTCCTTGACCAGTACACGGCAAATTGCTCGGCAAGTAGTGCGTGAACTTGGCATAACGAAGTTGGGCACAAATTATGAGAACAGTATAAATAATTTGTGCTCAATTTGTGCCCCAAAATTATTTTCGAAATATAACATGGTTACGAAATAAGAGACTTTTAAAAAATTTATGCTAACTTCACGCCAGCATAATAAAAATAAAATGTTATAACTTTTATTATTTAAATAATTTGTGCTTAATTTGTACCAATTTGTGCCCATGGTTTGAATAATTAATTATAACTGGTTCAGGAGTTATTGACTTTTGAAAAAAATTATGCCAACTTCACCCCAGCATAAAAAAATGAAATTTGATATTTTTATTATTGAAATAATTTGTGCCTAATTTGTGCTAATTTGTGCCAAATAAATGAATATGACATAATAATTATTATCAGAGATATTAACAATTATTTTCATGGAAGTGTGAAGTTGGCATAAAAAATATTTTATTTTCAATTTATTTGTACAGCAAATAAAAGCTTATAATTTGTGCCTATTTGTGCCCGTACTATTTTTCATTTGTATGTATTATCAGATTTATTAACTATTATTTTGTGGAAAAATGGAGGAAAAATAGAACATGCTCTATATCCCGTTTGTTCAGCGATTTTATGTTAGGTTATTGTTAAGAACAATATCGGTCCGTAATTCGTTTTTTTATTTTTGGAAGGAAAAACTTGCGAAGAAATAAAAGAGAAGCTGGATGCTGTTTATCGGGTCCTTTCACCATCAATGATAACCGTGAGATATTGGTTTAATCAATTTAAACGCGGCCGTACATCTGTTTTTGGTGAGGAGCGCCCAGGACGTCCGGCAGACGTGGTTACTGAGGAAATCGTTGAAAAGGTCCACGTTATGATTCTCGCTGATCGCCGAATGAAAGTGCGCGAAGTAGCAGAGGCTGTTGGCGTGTCGCACGGATCGGCATTTAATATTTTACATGATAATTTAGGCATGAGAAAGCTATCGGCCCGGTGGGTGCCACGATTGATTACGGTGGACAACAAGCAGATACGGAAGACAATGTCGTAGCAGAGTTTGGACCTCTTTAAGCGAATCCCCAGGAGTTTATGCGTCGAGTCGTCACCATCGATGAAACCTGGATCCATCACTACACGCCAGAGACCAAGCAACAGTCAAAACAATGGACTTTCCCGGGTGAACCTGCTCCGAAAAAGGCAAAGGGCTGGAAAGGTGATGGCCACGATTTTTTGGGATTCGAAGGGAATAATCCTCATGGACTTTTTGGAGAAAGGACGTACGATCACGGGAAAAAGTTCTGTTCCACCAAGACAATGCCCCTGCTCACTCATCCGGAATTGTCGCGGCCAAACTGCATGAATTGCGGTACGAACTGTTGCCGCACCCACCGTACTCGCCCGACCTGGCTACCTGCGATTTTTTTCTGTTCCCCAACATGAAAACGTGGCTTGCGGGAAAAAATTCAGGTCAAAAGAGGAGGTCATCGCCGCGACAGAAGCCTATTTTGCGGGGTTTGAAAAATAATATTTTTTGGAGGGGTTAAATAAATGGCAGGGAAGTTGGGAAAAGTGTATCGCCCTGAAAGAAGATTATGTCGAAAAATAGAAACAAAAATTGTGAAAAAACTTGCGTCTTCATTTCTAACACAGGTACTTATTGACCCACCCTTATATTACTTTTCCGGTGCTGCGGCTCTCATTGAAAATTGAAACGTCACTTTTTCAGCCACTTAGGCAAAGTATAAATTATACAATTTTAAATACTTTGCCTGTCATCTTGTAAGCATTATGTAGAATACCTAGGTAACATTTTTTCATTTACGAAATAATCACCGACTGTTATAAAATAGTATAAATCAAATATCACTGTACATGCAGAAGCCGTTTGTAACCTAAGGGCTTCGTAATTCTAGTTGGGTTGACTCATATTTTTATAAAGGCCTTAGATCATAAATAGCTACTGTTGTACAGTGATATTAATTTTATACTATATTACAAAAACAACCGGTAAATATGATTTAGAAAAAAATGACACAGTAAAGAATGTGGAGGTAAAGTTCTGTACTGTATAAATAATTATTATGATAGGACTTTAACAGTTTTAGGAAAATACTTTAATATTAATATTGAGAAACATACAGACAGGTAAATATGAACTAAATGTAGAAGGCCGTAGGTTCCAATAAATTTATGACAAATAGTTACGTCACTTTATTTTACACAAATTGGACGTTTCGGACAAAATTTGTCCATTGTCAGCAAATGGATAATAAATAAATTTTGTTTAATCATAAAATTATGTTAAAAGTGCTTAAATTACATTTTGTTAAACTACACGTTACAAAAGTACCTAGTTGAAACCCAAAATTTTGTCAAGAATTAAGGCAGAAAAACATGACAAATGTTAACATGTTGACAACTACTTTTCTAATATGTAGTTTAACAAAATGTAACTTAAGCACTTTCAACATAATTTTATGATTGTAACAAAATTTATTTATTATCCATTTGCTGAGGATGGCCATATGTTTTCCGAAACATCCAATTTGTGTAAAATAAAGTGACGTATAACTATGGTCATATATTTATTGGAACTTACGGCCTTCGACATTTAATTCAAACTTCATGATTCTTCCCAAAATCCTGAATTCAGACAGGTAATTACTAGAACAAGACCACTTATGGCCGTTTGCACCGCAAGTACAACTTAACATTAAGTGGAATTTAAATCTTAAAAATGTGCTGCACGTTATACTCAACGTACACTTGCTTGAAGCCTTGGATTTCTATGGCTTAAGTTATATTTAACCTTTAATATCAACTTTGATAATGGATATAATTGATTACAGCGATGATGAATTTTAATTTTAATTCACGTTTTGCTAATTCTAGTTTAGCGCTAGCAAGATCAGTATAATTTTTCCAAAGTATACAAATTTTATTACATAGTCCTAGAAGGTACATGCCTACGCCTATGGTGGCGCCATAGTTACACTATATCACCATCGTCTGCTCCCATTTACTTGTGATTTTTATACTTATAAAACAAGCATTAATATTATTACCGTAATATGATATCACTCGTAACATTTAATAATAAACTTCGCGACTTTTAAATACTAAACTCCCAAAAATTTTCAATTGATAAACGTCAAACTAACTGCGACCCTGGTATTTCCTAAATCTAAAACGTTGACTTTTTAACCAAATACCTATTCTTAAATAAGTAGAACTTAACATTTACATGTGCAACAGAATTATATTTAAGGTGAACCTTAACATAGCAAAGTAGAACTTGACATTACATTAGTACAAACGGCCACAAGTAACACAATTAGAAATATAATATAACAGTATTTATTTTCTTAAACTTTATACAATTTCTTTTGTTGCACTGTAAAATTTCTATTTATGTATTAATATGTATACGTATTTTCTTCTTCTGTTGCATAATCTCTAGGTTTTTCTAAAGACTGTTATATTGTAACGTCGCCGCCACCGCCGCGCCGTAGCCCTCGCCGCCGCCGCGCCATAGCCGGCGCCGCCGTATCGCGCCTGAATCTCCACGCGTAATGTAATGTTCGGACTTATTGCGGTGACGTGATCTATTGTGCACGATGTTTTTATCTCGCGAATGTTCTAGTCGTTTCTGGAACAAAGTCGCCGGCGTATTTATAAACTCATCGCCAAAGCCAGCGAGGATAGTCTGTTATATAGAAGCAACGAGAAATGAAGTCTGATATAAATAAGCGTCGTGTTATGAATAGTTGGTGATATAAACAAACAGTCGACAAGAAGTGAACATAAATAAATGTAATTAGTGACATAAATAGTAGTGTTAATTGTTTAAATAAATAATATTAGTGTTTAAGTATTTAATAATATTCTTAGCGTTTATAATTATTTAATCATAGTGTTAGTTACTTTTATTATCTTTTTAATATTTATCGTAATTATTTATCGTTTAATAAACGTATTATTTTAACTAATAATATATCTCTTATGTTTACACTTCATCCAATTAAATAAAACGTTACAATTGGTGTCAGGTGTGGGGTTGTTAATAACTGTGAAGTGTAAATAAAAATAAATAAAATGACGACTAAACAAGTAAAATTAAGTGAATTAAAAGTAAGTGATATCAAGAAAGAACTGGAAGAACGAGAATTAGATACGACAGGACTGAAAAGCGTTCTACAATTTCGACTGCGACAAGCATTAATCGATGCTGGTGACAATGCTGAAGATTACTTATTCGAAATTTCATATGGCCTATACCTATCCGACGTTGAGAAACTTATGGCAGAAAATTCTCGAACATTAAAAGGAGAATTGACAGAAAAATTAGAGGAGAGTTCTAGAAAAGCAGAAGAAAGTTCTAGAACATTAGAAAATAAATTAGAAGAAAATTCTAGAACTCTGGACCAAACATTAGAATAAAAGTTGGAGGAAAGTTCTAGAAAATCAGAGGAAAGTACTAGAGCACTTAAAGAAAAATTAATGGAACATTCTAAAACATTAGAACAAAATTTGGAAGAAAATTCCAGAATTTTGGAGCAAACGTTAGAACAAAAATTGGAAGAAAATTCTAGAAATTTACAACAAAAATTAATGGAAAATACTGAAGATCTGAAGAATTTAGAAGATAAGTATGACAAGAAAATTGAAGAATTACAAGAGAAGTTCACTAGAATTACATCGCCGTCAATGTCGAATTCCGAAGTTGCTAAGCCAAGTTTAATAGAAGGAAGGAAAGTAGTAAAACCTGATACTACTTCAAAAATGCACATAAAAATACCGGAATTTGATGGAAAGTCTTCGTGGCCGAATTATTTAAAACAATTTGAAGCGGCCGCAAAAGCAAATAATTGGACGTCCGAGGAGAAGGCTACGGCGTTGACTGTCTCGTTGCGCGGAAGCCATCGATATCTTGCAAACGCTGAAGGAAGAAGAACAAGAAGACTATGACCAACTAGTCAAGCGGTTGGATATGCGATATGGCAATGCGCATCTGGAACAGGTATACCAGACGCAATTAAGAAATCGATATCAGAATCCAAAGAAAGCCTGCAAGAATTTGAAGTCAACGTAGCCCGTTTGGTTCGTCTTGCACATCTTACAGCTCCTGACAGCGTTTTGGAGTGCCTGGCCACTCAATCATTCATTTACGGAGTTCGAGACAGCGAAACTCAGCAAGCACTGCGATTGGCCCGCCCTAAAACATTAATCGATGCAGTCATATGCATTAGAACATGAAGCTGCTAAACAAGCTTCACGTAACCAATCGCGAGTGCGAAATATCGATGCTGAGAGGAATGCGAACATTAAAGATCTAGATGAGAGGGTGCGACGAATTGCAAGTGAAATGTTTACCGGAAGAAAGAAACTCCGCTGTTGGAATTGCAGTGAACTGGGCCACCCGAAAAGACTTTGCGGAAAAATGCAAAGAAGATGGAATCAACAAAGGAGGAAAATGAAGTCGGGAAACTAAGCCGGGTTGATGCGAAGGAACAATCGTCGACTCGTAATTTAATAGCCCTACAATCCATCAGTTATGTCGCATCCCTTCATCATCAGGTCAATAGCATCTACGAGAATGGTTCTGTTGACGGAAGGCCACTGAAAATGTTACTGGATACGGGTGCGACAAAGACTATAATTAGACCCGACTTGGTAAAGAACACAGGCAAGACACATCTTCAACCATCAAGATGGCGATTACGTACATCGACGGGAGAACAAGCTACCGCATTAGGAGAAGTAGATGTCACCATCACTATTGGAAACACCTCCTTTAAACATCGTGCATTGGTAGCAGAAGTTGAAGATGAATTAATACTCGGTATGGATGTAATGGAAAAGCACGGTTTTAAACTTGACCTGAAGAATGGAATGATGATGGTCAATGAAGAAGAACTCATATTAAATTCACGAGACGACAAGGCTGTACGCGTACTAATGGCCGAAGACGTTACTCTTCCAGAACGAAGTTAAACTATTGTGAAAGCACAATTAGATGGTACTTTCTGTGACGATAATAGTGTTATGATTGAGCCCAGGAATGATGACGTCAAAACTGGTACTGGAGTTGTTGTAGGCAAATCACTGATCAAAACCAGCCAGGTAATATCAGTTCGAATAATGAACGTAAATTTGTATCCTGTTGTTCTGAAGAGAGGAACAATTGTAGGAGAATGTATGGCAGTATCCTCGATTATCCGAACTGTAAAGGCCAAAGGGAACACATCTCAGAAAGTTCCGGACACGTTAATCAATCAATTGACAACATCGTTTGATGAATTGACCGCCGATCAGAGAACCAAGGCGAAGGATTTAATTGGGAGGTTTCAAGATGTGTTCCAATATGACAAGAATGCCAACGGAAGAACTAATGTAGTTCACCATAAATAGACACCGGGGACGCAAAACCCATCCGCCAACCAGCAAGAAGACTACCACTGGCGAAGCGTGAGGAAGCGGAAAGAATAATCGAGGACATGAAGATGGAAGGTGTGAACAATGTGACGAAGAAGGAGAGCTACCCGCTACCTCGAATAGACGACACATTAGACACTTTGGCTGGTTCAAAGATTTTCTCCACTTTGGATCTAAAGAGCGGCTACTGGCAAGTAGATTTGGATCCAAAAGACAAGGAGAAGACAGCCTTCACCATTGGTACAGGATTCTGGCAATTTACCGTAATGCCGTTTGGGCTCTGCAATGCTTCTGCAACGTTTGAACGACTCATGGAAACAGTATTGGCTGGATTATCTTGGATAACCTGTTTAGTGTACCTCGACGATATTTTTGTGGTTGGTAAGACATTCGAGGACCACATGAAGAATTTGGAAGAGGTTTTCCAGAGATTGAGGAAGGCTAACCTGAAACTTAGCCCGAAGAAGTGTCACCTGTTTCAAAGAGAAGTTCATTACCTTGGACACGTGGTTTCCGGTAAAGATATTGCAGTTGACCAGGAGAAGATAAAGGCTGTGAGAGACTGGCCAGCACCTAGGGACAAACACGAACTTAGAAGTTTTCTTGGTTTGTGTACCTATTATCGACGATATGTACCTGGATTTGCCAATATAGCCAAGCCACTGACAAGACTTACTGAAGAAGGAAGAAGATTTATCTGGGAAATGGACTGTACAGTTGCATTTAAAGAACTAAAACATGCTTTGATTAGAACTGACCATGCTGCATTAAAATGGCTGCTACAATTCAAGAATCCCGAAGGTCAGGTGGCTAGATAGAATGAAAGACTACAGGAATACGATTTCAAAATCGATCATAGGAGGACGGGTACTAGTCATCGTAATGCCGACGCATTGTTCAGACGGCCATGCCAAGATGAATGCAAGCATTGTAGTCGACTGGAAGAGAAACATTTCACCGTCGCCAGGACAACAGTAGTCAATGATAATTGGCAGCCCGATGGACTACGCAAGGATCAAGAACATAATAATAATAATAAATATAATAACATGACTCGACTTTGAAAATTATTCTGGAATGGAAAGCGAACAAGAATAAACCAATATGGGAAGATGTTACACCACAGTCACAAAGTATAAAATCCTACTTGGTGCAATGCGATTCCATGATAATTGAGGATGGCCTGTTAAAGCTTGTGGAGAATGCTGATGAAAATGAGAAGATAACTTAGTTGGTTATTCCTAAGAGTAGAGTACCAAACGTGTTGAAAGAGATCCATGACGGATTCGAAGGAGGCCATTTTGGAGTCAACAAAACATTGGAAAGATTGCGCCAGCGGTTTTACTAGGTTAACTTCACTGAAGATGCTAAAGACTAGTGCACGAAATGTGTAGTTTGCGCTGGAAGCAACGGCTCTCATAGACGACGAAAAGCTCCAATGCGTCAATACAACGTGGGGATGTTTATCATCCGTCCGCTCAACCAGTCTCAATGCCTCGAAAGAGGTGTCAGTACATTACACTGATGAGCTCCAATAAGAGCGAAACGCGTCTGTGGTTCTGGTTGAGTGGGCCAGTCTCTAATAAATGACCGAGAGGTTGATTCAGAGACTGAAATTTTGTGAACTTTGCCAAGTGTAATTTAAATATTATTTAGAGCAGTTCACCAAGTGTCGCATTTGTACTTTGTACAGTTTTTTATTAATATTCTGCTAGCCAAGCTCTCGGTTTTCTCGGTAGATGGCTCTGCATGTGGTTAGTTACCTCTGCAGGCTTGATATCTTTGTGGGATGTTTATCATCCGTCCGCTCAACCAGTCTCTGTGCCTCGAAAGAGGTGTCAATACACCACACTGATGAGCTCCAATAAGAGCGAAACGCGTCTGTGGTTCTGGTTGAGTGGGCCAGTCTCTGATAAATCACCGAGAGGTTGATTCGGAGACTGAAATTTTGTGAAGTTTGCCAAGTGTAATTTAAATATTACAAATTATAAGCTTTCATTTGCTGTAAAAATAAATTGAAAATAAAATATTTTTTATGCCAACTTCACACTTCCAAAAAAAAATTGTTAATATGTCTGATAATAATTATTGTCATTTTAATTTTTTTTGGCACAAATTAGCACAAATTAGGCAAAAATTATTTCAATAATAAAAAAAAACAAATTTCAATTTTTTTTTATGCTGGCGTGAAGTTGACATAATTTTTTTCAAGTCAATAACTCCTGAACCAGTTATAATTAATTATTCAAACCATGGGCACAAATTGGTACAAATTAAGCACAAATTATTTAAATAATAAAAGTTATAACATTTTATTTTTATTATGCTGGCGTGAAGTTAGCATAAAAATTTGAAAAGTCTCTTATTTCATAACCATGTTATATTTCGAAAATAATTTTGGGGGCTCAAATTGGCACAAATTGAGCACAAATTATTTATACTATTCTCAAAATTTGTGCCTAACTTCGTTATGCCAACTTCACGCACCCGCAAGTAGGTGTCTCAAATTGCATTGTATGACGAACACTACGCGAGTATTAATTATATTTATTCCATGTACAGCGAGTACAACCTTTGCAACTTCAGGATTATCCACAACGTGTATAGTTCTGTAGATGGTTTTTGCGTAAACATGATGAAGTACCGAATTTTTCGTCGAGTGTGTGCATAAACAACTGCCACAATATACACATCTAGAGAGTTTCGAAAAGCCGGATGTTGTTCGTCGCGATCATTTTCAGTACAGATTTTCTGTGAACGTATATGGGCCGGTTTGGCAAACTCACAATTGATTGGCCCCTTTTTGTTACTTTTTTACAAAATAATTTGCCAGAACTTTTATATGTTCCCTATTAAATTTACGCCAAGAAATGTGATTTCTTCCGTTACAGCTGTTTCATTCGTCAATACTTAAAAAATGCATTTGAAAATAAGTGGAAAGATCAGGACGGCCTTTGCTTTGGCCTCCTCGGTTACCAGACTTAACACCATTGAACATTTATTTGTGGGGGTTTACGATGACCATGGTATAATCCAACCGAAATTATAGACGGGTGGAAATAGCAGCGGCGGAAATTCGACAAAGCATGGGCCTTGCAGCGTACGCTGATTCATGGGTACGCCGAGAAAGACTTTGCAGTTATTACATCGAACATATTTTTTTTGATCCCATTAAAATAAAAACTAAAAAAAATAGATATTTTTTATTATAAAACTTTTATCAAGGTGTTTTAACGTTTTTCTTCTTTTGACCTGAAATATCATCCCTTAAAAAATAAGACCATAAAAACCATGTATACTTAGATACATTTCATTCCGTATTTTCAAACTGCAGGTCGATATTTCTAGATATTTACATTTTAAATTTTACTATGCAATTCCGGGTCATAACTTCATTCGATTCTACGGACAAAATTACATAAGTTTGCTAATGTTCACAAAATTCACCCTATTAGTTTAGTACAGTTTGCACAAAAAAATCCTTAAAAATGATTAAAATCGCAAGAAACCTTAGATTTTTTACAGTTTTAGTTCATTTTCAGTTATTTTGTTCTTGGAATTGTATACATTATTTAATCTAAGTTTCTCGAATTATTGCCTAAAATGGAAATTTTGTAATCTAAGTTTGATCGCAAATATCTGAGGAATTAAATAAGACAATGTCTTGCGATTTTAAAATAAATAATCAACGCGATGAAATGTATCTAAAACTATGAAAAGTAGGTTTTTCAAGTTTTAGGAAAATTTACCCAAAGGTGGATTTTTGGGTAGGCATAACTCAAAAATAGGTAGAGATCCAGCAATTAATTTTAGGGATGGGATGACTTATGATTTCACTTTCTCGTCGATTGGAGGCCTCCACTATTATAAATCTGGTCCTGGTTCAAAGAGTTAAACGAACTTACTGCTGTAGGGTCATACGATTCCTCAATTCGTTTGTTTGGATTTTGGGGATACAGCTACCTTGGTGGTCATCCAGCCAAATACTAGCTGTTGACTATGTTGCTTGCCTTGCGTTATCGAGAGAGCCGGTATCAACGAACGCTGTTGGGGAGTAGACAGTATTATTATTGTTATTATTATAGTTCGAAATCGGTTAAATTCACACCCATTCGATAGAACTACAGCCAATCACAGAGAAAAACTAGAATCACATGGTTGATTTATTCATAAATCCGTGTTGAAATGTCAATATTTCTTTTAATCTCCGAATCTGTTGACCATAACAGTTTTTTTACAATTGTGCGTAGGATTTGTCAACATTTCGATTTTAATATTCGATTATTGCACAAATGCGCCATCGATTTAACCACTGGCCTTAAAACATATGTACGTTGCAACAATGTGTGTGATGTGGATTTTGCACGAGTTTTGGCTGTTTATATTGACAAACGTAGTCATCAAAGGCTGGGTGCACATAGTGGTTTCATATTGAATCTCTTTCGCATTTACATCCGCATTAATTAAAAGGAGAGTTTGTAACACCACGCCACAAAAACGAGATAAATTCAACAGCAGGATTATAGAATGTCTGTGATAATGTTATCGGCGTCATTTAGTTACAGTTAAATTGACGTTTTATTATGACGTAAATTGGATTTTGTTTCCATGGGACTTTTATTTTCTGCAGATGACAGCGGCACTATATTTCAAATTGCTTTTTATTATTCTTTAAGTTACATAAATGAATAAATGTAATAAATAGTTCCACAAACTGTGTTTGACATATCTGAGGCAAAACAGCATTTATTTCTTCAGAACATTCGTAAATATCAGAGGGGCAACTCTCGCTGGACACATTATGTTACCACATAAATTTTAGATATCATCATTACCGAGATCTGCGAATAGAAATAGATTGGCATACCCAGAAATAGGTAATAAGCTATGGTGACATATTTGTGTACGAGTATGTACTTATACAGGTGATTCATCAGTGTGTTCTTTTTTAATAACTCGTTTATTTTAAATATTATGGATTAAATAAATATACACTAATTTAAGACTAAGAATATTATTAAATGCTTAAAGACTAAGATTATTTATTTAAACAGTATTTATATTACTATATTTATTTATATAACTACATTTATTTATATTCACAACTCGTAGACTATTTATATCACCTACTGTTCATTGCTCGTTGCTTCTATATATCAGAATGTCTGTCGGCTGTCCTCCCGACGGTATTTATACAGACCGCAGTCTCTGTTCTGTTCCATTGAATACAAAAGAATCAGGTAACTCAAATAGATCCTGATGCTACATCTTCTTATTTCAACTTAATATTTTTCAAAATATATTTACAAACACGACTTATTTGTTTTATTAGTAAATAATTTATACACATCTTTAATTTTGGCTAGTTACATTTTAAAATAACATATATAAATTTGCGAAAAACGACGTATCTTGAACGCTATTCTGTACATACGAGGTGTGTTCAAAAACTATCGCGAATTTTGAATTTTCGCGGGTTACGTATATTCGAATTTCGATCTTTTTGTGGCTTTATGTTGGTACTCATGTCTCTCACTTATGTCGACAAGCTCGGCCATTTTGAATGTTCACTTACTTGTTGACAGCTGCTTTGCTTGCACGTGTTTTGGATCGTCTTCGATTTTTACCTATTCAAAAAAATGGAACAAAGAACCTGTATCAAATTTTGTGTGAAAAACGAAATTAAGTGCGCGGATGCATTCCGAATGTTGACTGTGGCATACGGAGAAGCTACCTTGGACCAAAGCAACGTTTATCGGTGGTACAAAATGTTCTCAGAAGGCCGAGAAGATGTGAACGACGAAAAGCGTGCCGGACGCCCGAGCACTTCAACAACAGACGAAAAAATTAATGAAATGGAGAAAATGATATTGGCCAATCGTCGAATCACCGTTAGAGAAGTTGCTGAGGACCTAAACATATCGATTGGCTCGTGCCATTCGATTTTTATCAATGATTTGGGCATGAGACGGGTCGCCGCGAAATTTGTACCAAAATTGCTCAATTGCGACCAAAAACAGCATCGCATGAACATTGCTAATGAGATGTTGGACTCTGTCCGCGACGACCCAAATTTGCTCCAGAGGGTCATAACTGGTGACGAATCGTGGGTTTATGGTTATGACGTGGAAACCAAAGTTCAATCATCTCAATGGAAGCTGCCGCACGAACCAAGACCGAAAAAAGCGCGCCAAGTTCGGTCGAATGTGAAAGTTTTGCTGACAGTTTTCTTCGATTGCAGGGGCGTGGTGCATCATGAGTTCTTGCCACAGGGTAGAACGGTCAATAAGGAATATTACCTGCAAGTTATGCGCAATTTGCGCGAAGCAATCCGCCAGAAACGCCCAGATTTGTGGAAGAACAAAAATTGGCTTTTGCACCACGATAACGCCCCTGCTCACACATCGTTGCTTGTGCGCGACTTTTTAGCCAAAAACAACACACTAATGATGCCGCAGCCACCGTATTCCCCAGATCTGGCCCCCTGTGACTTTTTCTTGTTCCCTAAACTGAAGAGGCCAATGAAAGGACGACGTTACGCTACGCTTGACGAGATAAAGACGGCATCGAAGGAGGAGCTGAACAAGATAAAAAAAAATGATTTTTTGAAGTGCTTTGAAGATTGGAAAAACCGTTGGCACAAGTGTATAATATCTCATGGGGATTACTTTGAAGGGGACAAAATAGATATTCATGAATAAATAAATAATTTTTGAAAAAACACAAAATTCGCGATATTTTTTGAACACACCTCGTATATGTAATTATTTATTTTTTAAGATTTTAAATAGTTTTAGCAATTATTTCACATATTTTATTTAACATTTTCAAGTGAATTTTACACATTTTGCTAGCTTCTAGCATCCGGGTTAGGTCTGAAATTTTTCTTGACTGGCCTTGATTGGTATCTACTTCCATTACCTTTTCAACTTGGTAACCAAAAAGCTATCAGGAACCGGTTAATGGTTTTAACAAAGGCTTGCACCAGGTGGGCAACATACATGGCATCTAAGCAATGAATGTTGTGGAAATTGTAAAAAAAAATATAGATTAGGGATATAACACCTAGGAGTTGAAAATTCCGAAATACTATACATACATACGTACATATTATTTAGTCTTTGTCAGAGTTCAAAAGTATCTAGTAACAGGGAAATGTTTTTTTTTTCTATTTCTGATGATGTTACTTACATCATCAGGATTTTGACGTAATTGTAAAAACAAAGTATTAAACAACGATATATTACAGACATAAACCACTATTGAATTCAACAACACATACTTAACCTCTGGCTGTAATAGCTGAGTTGCTGATCATAGACAACAAAACGTGTGCTATCTCTCTCTTATTTACCATCTCTTACTATGGATATTTTCTACGTCACAGCTTTTAAGGACTTTCTACGGCGCATAGAGACAACCATTGTATTTGCAAAAATATTTTATAACAAAATTTAAATTGGTTTAAGTTAATGGCCTCATTCTGATGATATTTTTCAGGGCTGACAAGTGTCGTTTTATACAGGGCGTTGACCGCGATACCGGAAAATAGGATTTTAACATGTAAAATAATACTTTCGTAATTTCCTGCTTCCCTAATTATTTTAAGAAAAAATGCTTCAAATAAAAGTTGTAGAGCCTAAAATTCTGCACCTGAATCAAAAAATTAATTTTGTATGCTCTATAACGAGAGAAGTTAGGTATGAAAATGTCGAAAATCACACAAAAAATAGCGATAACCATGGAATTGAAACTAAAAATTAACAAATGTTAGCGATTTATCTGTCAAACTAGGTTAATTTATTTTTATTATTATTTTGTAAAAAAATATTTATTTAGATTAATAGATAACGCTCCTATAGAACATATATTACAAATAATATCAAATAAAAATATGTTAACCTAATTTGATAGGTAAAAACGTCAAAAATTTGTTGATTTATCTGTTTCAATTCCATGGCTATCGCTATTTTTAAGGTGATTTTCGACATTTTCATACCTAATTTCTGCTGTTAAGCATCTAAAATTAATTTTACTTATTGATTCCGATGAAGAATTTAAGTTCTACAACAATTTGAAGCATTTGAAGCTAAAATAATTAGGGAAGCAGGAAATTATGAAAATATGATTTTACATGTTAAACTCCTATGTTCCGGTGTCGCGGTGAACACCCTGTACACCGAATCCACTGTAAGTTAGTAGTCGACAAAGGAACTTATTTAATTTTTATCTTCTTTTTCCCTCTAGATCGCGGAAACGTCAGCTTTTCAGTAAATCCACAGGAGGAATTTAGAATTAAAACTTGATTTTTATGGCTGAATACATGGTTCCAATAATTTTATTTTATACTTCAGCTTATAAAAAGTTCACCCATCTACAAATTCATATCCGCATCATCAATTCAGGAAGGAAATCTAACTACTTACCTAGAAATATTTTCTTTTCTTTCTACCTGCATCTTACTTTTAAAAACCATATATTGATCTTGAAAAAGATATACAATATACGACCCACGTTTATCATTGTTGAAGAGATTCTATAAAAATAAAATATAGGACAGATTTTTCACGGAGCTATTTTTTCGCAGTATCTGAGAAGAGAACTCGTTAATTTTGTTGGTGATGTACATTTGTTATACTCTTAAATTTCGTTTAACGCTGCACAAGTCGATACTCTGAATAAAACACTTTATTTTTTTGTTTAAGCGGGCTCAGCTACCAGGGTAATGAAAAACGAAAAAAAATATTTATTTATTTTATTTCTATTTAAATTCAAAATCAACGATATTATCAATAGTATAGTAGGGTGGTCTTTAGAAACATTCGTCCTCTAAAACGTTAGTAAGTGATTAAAAAAAGATCTGTACAACCTCCTATAAATGAAAATAACTGGTGTCTACTAAATAGGTAGTTTAATAATCTGTGTATTATTATAAATGTGTTATATATATTTTTTAATATTACACTTAAAATGCATGATATTTGATACCCATTTGCACCACCGGCTTTAAAATTTAAACTTGGTTTTACTAATTTAGCCAAATAAATTGATGTTAATTCCTAATGAATAATTTTTTAATTACAGTACAAAATTAAAGTTAGTACTGATTAAAACCAAGTTCTTGTTAGTGTTAGTGGTGCAACTGAGCATTAAACAATTAAAAAAATATCTTAAATCTTAAATTTCCTATGGCTTAAATAATTTATTCTTTTTTTGTATTTTATGATATTTTTTTGTAATCAATTAAAAGTTATAAAAACTTTTAATCTAATTTTGTTTAGTAGGTTGAGTCCAAGATTGTCATTAATTTTTGATCTGCATAGGATCAAGAATCTCCTTATATTTATAATACGTAAATAATTGAATTCCGATTGGACCTGAAATTCCTAGAACCATAATCTACATTGTCTTTTCTTATCTGGTGATGACATATTTGTTTGTAAACAAATGTTAATCTCCGGTAATGTTCTCGGCTCAGAAAATTGGGTGTGTGCAGCTAGGCGGTGTTAATAGAGTCAACAAAGCGATGTTAACATTTACTTGAATAATAAACTCACAACACCAGACAAATTGCCGCTCGTCGCTGGTTGCTGTCGCTCACTCGACGTATATAAAATGCAATTGCGGTTAGGTATTATGAAAAGTTTCCCCGTATTTCCTCATCCTTCCTCTCAATGCGTTGGTATGCTGCGGCTAGCCTCACTTCTCTTTGTTTACAAACTAGATTAATGCTGTTCTAGTTTTTCTTTCTTTATTTTTTTTTGTGTTAATTTACACGTTGTTTCACATTGTACAATATTAACAGATTGAAATGTGAATATTCCAAAAAAGGTGAATGAAACATACGTACATAAAGTACAATAGCCAAAAGATATTCCCACCGGTTTTTAGAGACGTGAGTACTATTGTTTTATAATCTAAAAGATCTATATCTATTGGTACACAAAGCTTTTTATCTATTTCTCAAACTAGTGCTTACCATTTTTTTTATTTTTTATTTATTTATCATCAACAGTGAAATGGCAGTTTATAATTTCTGTTTTGTTTGGAGAATTAGAAATGAAAATCCCGAACGCGGATAAGCAGATAGATGGGTTTGTGAAACTGTATTCTATCTGTGTTGTCACTAAAGTGTTTTTGCCTTGGTGACAAATATGTCACATCTTAAGGTCATTTTACCCAGAATTAATTGAAATGTAAAGTATATCTCAACTGAAGTATAATGTACCTACGCTCCAAGTTTTAAAACAATTGACCACGCGGTAGCTGAAATATTTGCAATTAAAATTGGCCTTTTTAACATGTGAAGAATAGGAAATGGCTAAATAAACACAACATTTTAAATTATAACTTTTATACACCTCCGACATTTAATCAAAAAACTAGTATGTTATATAAAACTAATGAACGGATTTTATGTAAAAATTTGAAAATTATTTACCATCCAGATTTAATTTTATTGCCTCTAGAAAATTATAATCTGAAGATACGACAAATAGGTAGAATTATACTTGACAACCATGTACAAGCGTTCCAGATGGAGTATCAGTTAGCAACGCCCAGTGTGGTGTTAGCGAATAAGAGGTGTTCTTTGGTTAATGGAATTTCAAACGTACATTAGAAGGAAATATTTTTTAATAGGTATTTTACGTGAAAAACATGAAAAGTTTACACAGTATAATACTACTTTTGTAATTTTAAGAAATATATTTTGGTTTGCAGTTCCGATTTGTAGTGTATAACTAGTATTATATCTCACAATATCTTATTACTTTTATACCCGAATGTACCAATAAATGTAGGAAATCTTCAAATTTCAAATTATTTTTTAAACGTTTGTCTAAAAAAAGATGAGATTAACTAGGCAACTAATAACAATATAAATATAGAAGCAAAATATTTCCTACCGCCCTTCCTTTGAAATAATGATGATAAATAGTCTGAAAAATAAAATAACTTATGAATGGAAATAATAAATATATATAAATATTTATTTAATGTATTTTTTAACAGAAAGGTATTGTGAATATAAAACAAAACTCACATTTCAAAAAAACAATATTTGTCTAGTTTAAGAGTTTTAGAGAAAATTGAATTTTAGACTAAATTATTGATTTTACTTAATTCAACAATTTTCTCTGAAACTCTTTTGTTTTTTAGTTATTCGTGGTTTATTGTTGCCGATTACAATATCTGATAAAAAATTGGACATTTTCACGATTTACACAAATGTCAAAATTAATATTGAAGCTCTCAACACAAACCAAATATTAAAATATTTCTGTCCTTGTCTAAGTGCGACGTTACCACAGTTATTCTTCAACAATCATACTTTAGTATGAATTATATTGGAATACGACACTTGTGTATGTGTTAGTGCGAGTGTACCACTGGGTTGCAAAAAAATCGCGTACACCTACTTTTTGTTGTATTGATTCGGTCTTGAATTTTAACTTGTCAATGTCACTAGAGTCAATTAAGACGCCAAAGTTAACAAAATACCGAGAAATACATACTTGCTTGTATTTATCATTTTTCTGGAATATATGTACATATAATTTAATAGTAACTTAAACACAATGAAGAATATGACATTAATGATAAAATAGCGATATTTTAGTGACAACGGTGACAATTCCACTGACAGTTGATAAAAAAATCCCATTTACATAGCTAAAAAAATTGAAAAACTCGGTTACTTGATTTTTAAGGTGTACGCGATTTTTTTGTAAGCCATTGTATAGTTCATAAAAAAAACTTTTCTACGGAAAATAAAGAAAATTCATCTGTTACAGTGTTTGATATTAGCTTTTAACTATTTTTACACAATCTGTGTATAACTCAGACAAATATTATTAGTTAAAATAATACGTTTATTAAACGATGAATAATTAAGGATTAAATATTAACAAGATGATAAAAGTAACTAACACTATGATTAAATAATTATAAACACTAATGCCCAGTTGCATAAAGCATTGTTAACTTTAATCACGTTGTTAACTTTGACAAGGCTTCTTTTCCAATGTATTTTTGATACGTATCCATGGTTACAATGTGTAGTTAAATACATGATCAGCTAACAACGTTTTATGCAACTGGCCCTAAGAATATTATTAAATGCTTAAACACTAATATTATTTATTTAACCAATATTTATATTACTACATTTATTTATATAACTACATTTATTTATGTTAACAACTCGTAGACTACTTATTTATGTCACCGACTTCATTACTCGTTGCTTCTATATCGCAGACTATATCTCCGCTGTCATTCATATCCTTCTAGAACCCTCCGGCGCCACAGCGATACCCAGTACAAAAGAATTAGGTCACGGCGTAATTAACATGTTTCAACGTGCATGGGTTATTCCTACGTCGGGGATTGCATCATCGCTCTGGTACATTCTTTCAGTGGCGGCGCTCGTATACATTTGACTCAGGGGCGCACGTCACACTGCCCCCTCCTTAAGACTGTTTCGTCCCGGAACAGTTCTTGATGACGAAATCTACATGTATTATCCTTGGTACATTTGGAAGTCTTGAAGAAGTGACAGTCGATGGTCCGCTGGAGTTCTTCTTTCTGTCCGTTAGGGTTACAGCTGCAAACGAGAATTTCAATACCGGTATAGCGGAAGAGGATCTCTAACATGTTCCTAACAATCCTCCAATCTAAACTATCTAACTTCGGTACTGCTAGCTTCAAAATGTCATTCTCTAGTAGATGATCCTTCAAGTCACACAGCGAGTTCCATAGATTGCGATACGACGGCTTCGGGTACGAGCGTGGTTTTGTGACCAGGTAGTAGATATACCGCTGCTGTTGTGTATTGTTATCCCTCAGTCGTAGCGTTTTCCCGACGGATGGACCTTGGTTGGCCAGTTCTTGTAGTCGTCCAAATTTTGTCTTAAAGTCTGACGCTATGCCGCGTGACATCTTTACATCTTCGGATACGCAGTGGCCGAGGGAATAATCTGAGGACACGGTGAACAGGTCTCTATGTTCTTCTATCGTCACGCCATACCGCGCCTTGTGACCGAAGGAATACTTTTCCATGAAGTCTTCGAAAGTCGGTTCCTGAGCTATGATCCGACGAACCGTTGCTCCATGATGGTCTTCATTGTTGTCACCAGCGAAAGGGGCTAGCCGATTGAAGTGTACTACTCTCGGCTTCCCTGTTGGTGTTTCTCTAATCCTGTATATCACGTCGTTTATTCTCTTAACGAGCTCATATGGACTTTCCCAGTTTCTTTGCAGCTTTGGTGATAAACCTCGACGCCTTTGTGGATTGTAAAGCCACACTAAATCTCCTGGTTGGTATCCACTTTTTTCGGCCTTGATGTCATACTGGTCCGAACACCAAGTCACATGGTAGGCGCAGCTCACGCCCGAATAAGATGTTCGCAGGAGTTTGCCCTGTGGTTTCATGCACGGAGGAACGATAAGCCATCAGGAACAGATGAAGATGTCGGTCCCAGTCTCTTTGGTGGTTGGAGACTACCTTCGACAAATATCGGTTGATTGTTCTGTTCATTCGTTCAACCATGCCATCGGACTGCGGATGTAATGCAGCTGTTCTGGTTTTATTAATTACTAATATTTTACAGATATTTTGGAAAACGGCAGACTCAAAAGTTTCTTCCCTGGTCGGAGTGAAGTTCACGTGGTACACCAAACCGGCATATACACTCTTTGACTAAGGTTTCGGCGACCGTGGTGGCTTCCTGGTTGGGTAATGGATAGGCTTCAACCCATTTGGTGAAGTAGTCCATGACAACCACGATGTATTTATTTCCGTCTTCGCTTTCTGGAAATGGCCCGGCCACGTCAATCGCAATGCGCTCAAATGGACTGCCCACGTTGTATTGACGCATTGGAGCTTTTCGCCGTTTATGCGGACCGTTGCTTCCAGCGCAAACTACACATTTCTTGCACCAGTCTTTAACGTCTTCCTTGCAGTTAACCCAGTAAAATCGCTGGCGCAATCTTTCTAATGTTTTATTGAAGATCAGTCATGGATCTCTTTCAACACGTCTGGTATTCTATTCTTAGGAATAACCAACTGAGTTCTCTTCTCATTTTCCGCGCCCGCGCTAGAAACAACTTCGCCCGCTCCGTTTGGTTTTCCTTGTTTTCTTTGTTATCTTTATGAATATATTGTATCCATATTATTTTTGTGTTGTTAATAAATAATTGTTTAAAGTGTACGTTGAATTACCAACCCGCTAAACACTTTATTGGTGACCCCTGTCGTGATTGTGAAAAGTGTTGTGCGCGAAATTAACATGGCTGACGAAAATAATGTGGATCGCGTCACAATGAAAGTTCCCGCATTTTGGGCCGCGAAACCAAATATATGGTTTATCCAGCTGGAAAACCAGTTCGACTTATCAGGTATAACAGCAGACGCCACTAAATATAGTTATTTAGTAAGTGCTTTGGACAACTCGCAGTTAAATGTTATTGAAGATATCATAACAAACCCGCTAGAAAAGGACAGGTATGAAAACTTAAAAACCGCTCTAATTAATCGTTTATCTACGTCCCAAAACCAAAAGCTGCAACAGCTGTTAGAGCGGGAAGAAATGGGAGATCGGACGCCATCTCAATTTTTGAGGCACATAAAAGGGCTAGCCGGCTCAACGGTAACGGACGATTTCGTGAAGACGTACTGGCTTCAGCGGTTACCAGAATCAATGCGCCCCATCCTCGCTACCCACACAGACATGGACCTGGATAAAATAGCTGAATCGGCCGACAAAATCCATGAGATGATGTACAGCCTGACGCGATGTTCGGCAGTGGCTAGGCCAAACGAAGATCTTCGCGAGTTATTAAGGGAAGTAATTAAACGGCTCGATAAATTAGAAGCGCGGGAAGAAAGGTCGCGTTCAAGTTATCGCCGCAGGAGGTCGCAGAGTCGACGGAGATCAGCGTCACGCGACGCTAAACAAAATGGCGAGTGCTGGTATCACTACCGGTTTGGCGACAGGTCCACTCGCTGTCGGTCGCCTTGCACGCGCAAGGCGGGAAACGACACCGCCGGACGTTGATGGCGGCGGTCTACGACGGAACAACCCCGCGCCGACTTTTCGTCACGGACAAGCGTTCGCGGATACCTTTTTTAGTGGACACTGGCGCTGATGTATGTGTTTTTCCGCGGCGTAGAGTGAACGATGTACGAACAAAGAGTGCGTATTGTTTATATGCGGCAAATGACACTGTAATTAATACGTACGGGACAATTAAATTAGATTTAAACTTAGGACTTAGGCGCGATTTTGTGTGGAGTTTCATAGTGGCGGATGTGGATAAACCAATAATAGGCGTCGACTTCCTATCGTTTTTTAATCTGTTAGTGGATATACGCAATAGGCTTCTTCTCGACGGTATTACGAGTCTGTCGACGCGCGGAGAGTTAGTTAAGTCGCCCGGCGTCTCCATTAAAACGGTTAAAGGAGACACGCCTTACGAAGTAATCTTACGCGACTTCCCGGAATTAACCCGTCCACAGACCAACAACGTTGTGAAGAAACATGGTGTCGTACACTATATCCACACATCGGCTGGACCGCCCGTGTTTTGCAGGCCACGAAGACTCGCGCCGGACCGGCTCCAAGTTGCGAAGAAGGAATTCGAGTGGATGCTGAAAGAGGGCGTCATTCGACCTTCTCGAAGCCCCTGGGCGTCTGCGCTGCATATGGTTCCAAAGAAAAACGCGGAGATGCGACCATGCGGTGACTATCGCGCCCTGAATAGCCGTACGATTCCGGATCGCTATCCTATTCCTCATATAGAGGACTTCACGCATACGCTGGCCGGTAATGAGATTTTCAGTACTATTGACTTAGTGCGCGCATATAATCAAATACCGGTAGCTAAAGAGGACGTGGAGAAGACCGCCATAACAACACCTTTCGGTCTGTACGAATTCCCACGTATGCCGTACGGGCTACGTAACGCAGCGCAGACGTTTCAGCGGTTTATAGACGATGTGCTCCGAGGTCTAGACTTCACTTACGCGTACCTGGATGACGTCCTCATAGCTTCTCGCGACCCCGCCACTCATGAACTCCACCTACGCGAATTATTTAAAAGACTCAAAGACTATGACGTAGTGATTAATCCAGAAAAGTGTGTGTTAGGACAGAGTGAGGTGCGTTTTCTAGGTTATTCCGTGAATAAGGACGGCTTGAAACCGCTACCCGAACGCGTGGACGCTATTAATAATTTTCCGGTTCCTAAGACAGTGAATCAATTACGATGTTTCCTGGGAATGGTAAATTTCTACCGTCGATTCATCCCAGATGCTGCACGTCACCAGCAACCGTTGAACTCGTTGTTGACTGGACCGAAAATTAAAGGCAACGTCCCCATTTCCAGGTCGCCGGCAGCGGAGAAAGCCTTTCAGCGAATAAAAACTGGGTTAGCTAATGCGGCATTGTTAGCTCATCCAATTCCAGGAGCCCAGCTGTCCGTCACCGTCGACGCCTCTGACTACGCTCTCGGAGGAACGCTCCAGCAATGGAATAAAGGCTCGTGGGAACCACTAGCCTACTTTACAAAGTCGCTGAACCCCGCACAGCGAAAATACTGCGCATATGACCGCGAGCTCCTTGCCATATACACCAGTATTCAGCGATTTCGACACGCGATAGAGGGTAGGCCAGTGATAGTGTTTACGGACCATAAACCATTAACATTTGCGTTTAAACAAAAACTGGATAAGTGTTCACCGCGACAGTACCGTTATTTAGACTTTATCGGACAATTTACAAGCGATATACGGTACATTAAAGGGTGTGACAACAAAGTGGCTGATGCTTTATCACGTTTCGAAGAAGTTTCCGCCTTCGTATGTAGCAGCCGCTCGCCGCAGCCCAGACTGGGGATGAAGAGTTAAAGGAATTTCTGGTTTCGCAGCGCACCGTACTCGATTTGAAGAAGATACGTTTACCAAGCTCAGATGACGATCTTTATTGTGACGTATCCACAGGTACCGCGCGCCCCTATGTCCCGACTGCGTTGCGAAAGCAGGTTTTCAAGAGCCTTCACAGCCTGTCGCATCCCGGAGTACGGGCCACGCAAAAGAGGCAAATGGTATGGTGGAAAGGCTCCACCGACAGTTGAAGACCGCAATAAAGTGCCACGACACTGAAGACTGGGTCGACGTCCTTCCGATTGTGTTACTCGGCATCAGAGCCTCGTATAAACACGATCTGCAAGCTTCTACGGCAGAATTGGTTTACGGCTCCACGATACGGCTTCCTGGTGAGTACTTCGTGTCTCAGCCTACGGAGCTCACCACGAACTTCGTCCAGCAGCTTCGCGAAAAGATGCGAAGATGGAGACCCTCGCCAGTGCAAAGGCACGGTAATAAGAAAATATTCGTTTTCAAAGACCTAAATACCACATCGCACGTCTTCGTCCGTCACGACGCCGTGCGACGTCCTCTACAACCAACGTACGACGGACCGTTCGAAGTAGTGAAGCGCAGAGACAAATATTTTGATATACGTACCAACAACAAAGTTGTGCGTATTTCAATAGACCGTCTCAAACCGGCGTACACAGTCTCCGAAGAGGAACCAACGCCAGAAACCAACACGACGAAGAACGCCACGACGAGCAGCGCCACGACGAGCAGCGCCACGACGAGCAGCGCCACGACGAGTAGCGCCACGAAAACTAGCTCCACCACAAATAGTTCGTAGCAAAACAATGGCGACAACGCCCCCAGGACAAGAAGCGGCCGGCGAGTCCGGTTCACAGATCGCTATCAAGCGGGATTTTAATAATTTAATTTGTTTTTTTTTCTTTTTGTTTCTTGTTTTAGCATTATCACTGGCAAGGGGGTGATGTGGCGAGCAACTGCGCGCCACATGTCAAACCAAACAAGTTGAAACAAGTTCGCTAGCCCGGGCCAGAAGTGAAAGTCTAGTTTTCCAGGAATTGGACCCAAGCCACGCCAAGTCGCTAAGGGCGGAAATCTCCCAGGCTTAAGGCATTCAGTCCGCGCCCGCGCTAGAAACAACTTCGCCCGCTCCGTTTGGTTTTCCTTGTTTTCTTTGTTATCTTTATGAATATATTGTATCCATATTATTTTTGTGTTGTTAATAAATAATTGTTTAAAGTGTACGTTGAATTACCAACCCGCTAAACACTTTAGTCCCATTGCGCCCAGTACGATTTTACACTCTGTGAGTGTGGTGCAACTTCTTCCCATCTTGGTTTTCTCTATTCTGCTTTCCATTCCAGTAATATGGAGATTTGAACTCCATTCCACAGGCAGACATGCTAACCACTCAGCTACAATGACAGTTGTAAACATTTTTATATTACATAATAAAACATTGAAATAAATATTTAATGACAGTTATTTATAAATTTCTTTGATTTTTGTAATGATAATAATACAATTAGTATTAAATAACATACACGAGGTAATGTACTATTATCATATTAAATAGCATGGCTTAATTTTCTGCCGGACACTTTTTATTTACAAAAAACTGTTTTCCCATGTTAAACGCCTATGTCAAGGTTTCCGTGGGACACACGGTATATACACCAAAAGCTCGATAACATAAACACGGGATAATGAAAACATTGCGCTAATGTAAACACAAACTTCGTTCTATAGGATCAAACGGAACGTGCGATAACGTAAACAATGTGTACGCTCGATGACGTAAACAACTCTTGGCGACGGTGAAGCCCCGATTTATGTCGGGGATTAACCTCTGCGATGAAGTACAAGAAACTTAGTCATGAGGGTTTAGGATACGTTTATACGTACGTATTTCATTTTTGAACTTAAGCGAGTACATTGCACGAGTTGATACATTTTTACGACTATGGCATCCACATCCTATAAAAGAAAGTGTTTAAAATTAAGTGAGAAAGTAAAAATCATAGACGAAGTTGCACTAGGTGCGGGAGTGGCACAGTTAGCAAAAAAATATGGAGTATCGAAAGCAACAATCTGTAAAATCAAGCGTATGAAAACACAAATTTTACAAAGAACGTGCAATACATTTGGATGTCCGGGTAATAGAAAATTTTTAAAAAATGCGAAGTCGCCTAAAATGGAAAATTCCCTGTATAAGTGGTTTTTAAAACAACGGGAAAATCATGTCCCAATTAGTGGCTCGACTGTTAAATGAAAAACTGAAAGAAACTGAAAATTTCGTAGCTAGTGATGGCTGGCTACATCGATTCAAAACAAGATATGGAATTCGACTGCTGTCTATATCTGGTGAGAAATTATCAGCACAACCACAATTAGTACAACCATTCAAAGAAATATTGATGAAAACAATTAAAGAGCTAGATTTGAGAGTGGATCAAATTTACAACGCAGATGAAAGTGGTCTTTATTGGAAAATGTTACCAGGGAAAACCTATACTGCATCATTTGAAAAATTTGCTCCGGGCAGAAAGCCGGAGAAACAACGAATAACGTTTCTAGCCTGCACTAATGCTAATGGTTCACACAAAATAAAGCCATTGGTAATTGGAAAAGGAAAATATCCGCGCTCATTTCATAATTTTAATATCCCTGTTGATTATGACTATTCAAAAACCGCTTGGATGACTAGCAGTATATTCCTGAAATGGTTCCACAAGCGCTTTGTCCCTCAGGTATGACATTCAATTACATATGTTATCACAAATGCTCTATTCACAATTTGAAGATGTGTTTTTAATTTGTAAGTAAAAGATTTCCTAAAACAACAGAAGCTTCCAATAAAAGCGTTGTTGCTATTGGATAATGCACCAAGTCATGCTCCAGAGCAACAACTGAGAAGCGGGGATGGGTCAATTTTTGTCATGTACATGCCGCCCAACGTAACATCATTAATTCAACCCATGGACCAGAATATAATAAGACTCACCAAACTATACTATCGAAAGTTTCCACTTTCGTCTGTCTTATCAAAGAATCCTGAAGACATATCTGAGGCTTTAAAAAAAGTAACGTTTGCGATCCAACGTTGATATTGTTATTAGTGCGTCATTGGATGTTGTTGATTTATTGAAAATAGTGAATCCCAACATTGTTTGTACTCCAACTGATATTAATTTTTGGAACGAAGATAAGCAGACCAATGATGCTAATAAGGAGGAAGATATGGACAGTGAGAACGATGAGGACGATCCCATTGAAGTCAGATGTGTAGTGACTAACGCGCAAGCTATACAAGTTTTTAACCAAGCTTTAGATTGGGCTGAAAGAAAAGAAGTATCATACACGGATATTTTAGTTCTTCGTAAATTACGGGCGCAGGCATTGGAAGACAATGCTAAGCGCAAATTTACGCAGACTAAAATTGTTAACTATTTATCTTCTAATTAAAAAATACTTATCGCTGTTAGAATATTTCTTTATTTTGTTATAAATATGTATTAAACGTTTCTTTTAATAAATCATTTATTATTTGAATTACGTTCGCTAATGTAAACATTTGGATAATGTGAACCACACTTGGTTTGAATTAGTTCACATTATCGACCGTCTGCTGTAAATATATATATATATATATATATATATATATATATATATATATATATATATATATATATATATATATATATATATATATATATATATATTAACTTGATAGTTTATTTGTATATTTCTTGTATTTATATTCCCAAATATCCACAAAATTACAGTGATATAGAGAGCCTATACGTACAATCTGTCTCTCTCTAGTCACATTTAATATCACGTTTGAGTACGAGTGTCCTCTTATATTTATTACTTCATGGTCCAAATATTGTAAATATGAGTTACATACAGCGACATGTACTTTCAAGCATATTAATCAGTTTGGGAAATCTGTTTCTCGAAATTCACAAGTTATTACATTGTAAAGTTTGAGAGTTTATACCACACCGTCCTATAAAAATTACTAATTAATATGTAAATCCACATCAATGTTTATTTTTGTATTACTTAACATTCATTAAATAATTTTTTAATATTTAAACATGATCTTGAGTTAAATTAAAATATCTGTTAAGGAAGATAGAATGTTTATTTTTTGATTATCTCAAATTAAAAAAAAAATAGACTAAGGTTGTTTATGCCAAAAGCTCCTCAATTACTTTACAGCGATTGTTTTTTCGTAGGTTTTTAAGTGTTTTTTATTGGGTTAATTTTTTATAGGTTTTTAAGTATTTTATTTTAATTGGATTGGAGAAAATTTATAGTTAGTAATTTGTTAAGTCCTAATTGTGTCGCAAATTAGAATTTTCTGGTTTCTACAATATACTCGTATCTGTTATCTTCACAATGGTTACATGTTTAGCGTCATACACTACACGAAATTAGTGGTTAGTATTAGTAGTTACGGTTAGCGCAGAAAGCTTGACATACGTATGTAGTTGTACTTTGTACTATTACTATTTTACCAACAAAAATGGTTATTGTACTCGTTAATTTCATGGGCTGCGTATAGCTAGCAGGCCCATGTCAGCAGAACCTCTTGAAAACTAGTTCATATTTTTTTGCTATTTATTTGCCAATTAATTACCACAATGCAAATTTAATTGCCACTTTTTTTAAAAAGATACTGGGGGACTGCTAGCTTGACAATCAAGTTAGCAGTCCCCTGGGCTGCAATGCGTTACATTATAAAATATTAGTGTGTAGGAATTAATTGCCACTTATTTATTGAAGATTTAAATAAATTCGGGCAAAAAAAGTAAAAAAAATAAAAAATTACTACGATTAACATAATATTCTATATCCAACTGATTATAGCAGACCCCAACAAAATGTATTCTACCATAAAGTTTAGACGATAATAAACTATATCCCTTTTAATTACCACTAACTAACCGATTAAAATAATATTAAATGAGAATGAATCAATATACCGTATTTTTCATCTAACATTGAGCTTTGTAAATTAATTGCTCTAGCATAACCCAACAAAATGCATTCTACCATAAAGTATGGACGTTAATAAACCAGTATAAATTATATCTCTTTTAATTACCACTAACTTGGCGATTAAAATAATATTATATGAGGATGAATCAATATACCGTACTTTCATTATAACATTGAGCTTTGTAAATTAATTGCACTAGCCGAACCCAACAAAATGCATTCTACCATAAAGTATAGACGTTAATAAACCAGTATAAAATATATCCCTTTTAATTACCACATACTAACCGATTAAAACCATATTATATGAGAATTAATCAATATACCGTACTTTCATTATAACATTGAGCTTTGTAAATTAATTGCTCTAGCAGAACCCAACAAAATGCATTCTACCATAAAGTATAAACGTTAATAAACCAATATAAATTATATCTCTTTTAATTACCACTAACTAAGCGATTAAAATAATATTATATGAGGATGAATCAATATACCGTAATGTCATTATAACATTGAGCTTTGTAAATAAATTGCTCTAGCAGAACCCGACAAAATGCATTCTACCATAAAGTATAGACGTTAATAAACCAGTATAAATTGTATCCCTTTTAATTACCACATATTAACCGATTAAAACTATATTATATGAAAATGAATCAATACACCGTACTTTCATTATAACATTGAGCTTTGTAAATTAATTGCTCTAGCAGAACCCAACAAAATGCATTCCACCATAAAGTTTAGACATTCATAAACCAGTATAAATTCTATCCCTTTTAATTACCACATACTAACCGATTAAAACCATATTATATGAGAATGTACGTGAAAAGTACGGTATATTGATTCATTCTCATAGGATATAATTTATACTGGTTTACTAACGTCTAAACTATATGGTAGAATGCATTTTGTTGGGTTCGGCTAGACCAATTAATTTACGAAGCTCAGTTATAATGAAAGTACGATTATTTTAATCGGTTAGTTAGTGGTAATTAAAAGGGATATAATTTACACTGGTTTAGTAACGTCTAAACTTTATGGTAGAATGTATTTTGTTGGGTTCTGCTAGAGCAATTAATTTACAAAGCTCAGTGATAATGAAAGTACGATATATTGATTCATCCTCATATAATATTATTTTAATCGGTTAGTTAGTGGTAATTACAAGGGATATAATTTATACTGGTTTATTAACGTCTAAACTTTATGGTAGAATGCATTTTGTTGGGTTCTGCTAGAGCAATTAATTTACAAAACTCAATGTTAGATGAAAAGTACGGTATATTGAATTATCCTCATATAATATTATTTTAATCGGTTAGTTAGATGTAATTAAAAGGGATATAGTTTATACTGGTTTATTAACGTCTAAACTTTATGGTAGAATGCATTTTGTTGGGTTCTGCTAGAGCAATTAATTTACAAAGCTCAATGTTAGATGAAAAGTACGGTATATTGATTCATTCTCATTTAATATTATTTTAATCGGTTAGTTAGATGTAATTAAAAGGGATATAATTTATACTGGTTTATTAACGTCTAAACTTTATGGTAGAATACATTTTGTTGAGTTCTGCTAGAGCAATTAATTTACAAAACTCAATGTTACATGAAAAATACGGTATATTGATTCATCCTCATATAATATAATTTTAATCGCTTAGTTAGTGGTAATTAAAAGAGATATAATTTATACTGGTTTATTAACGTTTATACTTTATGGTAGAATGCATTTTGTTGAGTTCTGCTAGAGCAATTAATTTACAAAACTCAATGTTAGATGAAAAATACGGTATATTGAATTATCCTCATATAATATTATTTTAATCGGTTAGTTAGTGGTAATTAAAAGGGATATAGTTTATACTGGTTTATTAACGTCTAAAATTTATGGTAGAATGCATTTTGTTGGGTTCTGCTAGAGAAATTAATTTACAAAGCTCAATGTTAGATGAAAAGTACGGTATATTGATTCATTCTCATTTAATATTATTTTAATCGGTTAGTTAGATGTAATTAAAAGGGATATAATTTATACTGGTTTATTAACGTCTAAACTTTATGGTAGAATGCATTTTGTTGAGTTCTGCTAGAGCAATTAATTTACAAAACTCAATGTTACATGAAAAATACGGTATATTGATTCATCCTCATATAATATAATTTTAATCGCTTAGTTAGTGGTAATTAAAAGAGATATAATTTATACTGGTTTATTAACGTTTATACTTTATGGTAGAATGCATTTTGTTGAGTTCTGCTAGAGCAATTAATTTACAAAACTCAATGTTAGATGAAAAATACGGTATATTGAATTATCCTCATATAATATTATTTTAATCGGTTAGTTAGTGGTAATTAAAAGGGATATAGTTTATACTGGTTTATTATCGTCTAAAATTTATGGTAGAATGCATTTTGTTGGGTTCTGCTAGAGAAATTAATTTACAAAACTCAATGTTAGATGAAAAATACGGTATATTGATTCATCCTCATATAATATTATTTTAATCGGTTAGTTAGTGGTAATTAAAAGGGATATAGTTTATACTGGTTTATTAACGTCTAAACTTTATGGTAGAATGCATTTTGTTGGGTTCTGCTAGAGCAATTAATTTACAAAGCTCAATGTTAGATGAAAAGAACGGTATATTGATTCATCCTCACATAATATTATTTTAATCGGTTAATTAGTTGTAATTAAAAGGGATATAGTTTATACTGGTTTATTAATGTCTAAACTTTATGGTAGAATGCATTTTGTTAGGTTCTGCTAGAGCAATTAATTTACAAAGTTCAATGTTAGATGAAAAGTACGGTATATTGATTCATCCTCACATAATATTATTTTAATCGGTTAATTAGTTGTAATTAAAAGGGATATAGTTTATACTGGTTTATTAACATCTAAACTTTATGATAGAATACATTTTGTTGGGGTCTGCTATAATCGGTTGGATATAGAATTTATAACTCTTTTTTTTATTTTTTTTACTCTTTTTGCCCGAATTTATTTAAATCTTCAATAAATAAGTAGCAATTAAATGGCAATTAATTTCTACACACTAATATTTTATAATGTAACGCATTACAGCCCAGGGGACTGCTAACTTGATTGTCAAGCTAGCAGTCCCCCCGTATCTTTTTAAAAAAAGTGCCAATTAAATTGGCATTGTGGTAATTAATTGGCAAATAAATAGCAAAAAAATATGCACTAATTTTCATTAGGTTCTGCTGACATGGGCCTTCTAGCTATGCGCAGCCAATTTCATGTGTTATGAACGCTATTTACCAATCTTTAACTACTAATTATAAACACTAACCATACTACTAATACTAACTAGTAGTTTGGTATTGTATTGTAAATCAGCTTTAGAGCTCTACGTTTTCAACTTCCGGTGTACCGGAAGAATTAAATCTCGACCAGCTGTTTTTACTTTTAATTTTTTTATTTATGGTTTATCCTCTGTGTCTATATTAATTATATGTTCAACTGTAACATTCAAAACCGTGAACAATTCAATTAATTAAATACGAGGTATATTGTATGAAAAATTCATGGACCGAGAAAATCCTACCGGCAATAGGGGTTCAAATCCCGGTGAAGTCCATATCATGGCGCTTAGCCATAAAGGGGATAAAAATAACGATATATATTTATAATTAATAGTTTGTTCATCGTTGCAATTTCTAAACTAAACTACATTCAATTCCTTAGCACAGTAAAATATTAAAATCATAATCAGATTATATAAAAAACGAAATAGCTACAGTAAACCTAAATGACAAGAACAAAGCATATCTATGCACCCTGCATGTGTACTGTTTTCTATTCAAAGTTTCGAAGTTTATGTTTGTTTACGCTACGATAATTAATATGAAGCAAGTACAGCAGCTAATAAAAATACCACAGAATATTAATTCCAAACCAATAGAGTTCAATTGAGAGTAAATTGATTACAATCAATTTGTTCTCTTCTGACAAATGCAACACTATCCGATCACGCAAATATTTGCCACAGAATTATTTATAGTTGCAAAAACATACAATCTCTTACAACTTGTGCTATATACATGCTACGTTACTTTCTGAACCTCAAGATGAATTCTTTCCGAAGATTTCACCAGTGGTTCTCAAGCGGTAAAACAAAATTATATTATTTTAAATGGTACCGTATATAATTTTTTAGCCCATTAGATAGAGATTTTTTTTCTGATTTAAACGATATACGAGTAAATATTGTATAAGGTTGTATAACAATTATTTCTAGAAAAATGATATTAAAAATTAGAAATAATGTTACAATATTTCAATAGGTTATGCAAAACATATGTATTGATACGTCTGTTGCCTAGGTTACACTAGTAATAAAGCTATTTTTTATTATATCTTATTTTGAGTACCATTTTTCTCGAAATAATTGTTATACAACACTATATAATATTTATATTGTTGAAATTAGAAAAATATTCTTTATCTAATCGACTAAAAAATTATACAGGGTGCTATTTAAAAAATATATTTTTTTTTTCTCGGCTAAACTAGATAAGAGTTTATTTGAATTTTTTAATAAAATATTGCTGGCATTGTTAAATTTTTTAAAAGTTCATTCAGGCGAATTTGTCTAATGATCAGAAGTTTATAGTTAAGGGTTGAATTTAAGAACAGAATTACAAGTAGTGTAATACGCTGTTTTTAATTATAATAATAAAAATAGTCTATAATTTGGCTAGTCGTCTATGAGATTTATAAAACGACGAACAGCTTATACTTAGCTTCATTCTTCCGTTGTCTTTCTAAATACATAAAATAACAATAACCTAACCTAACGTACAAAATTTACGCTTGGTAACAATAACCTAATTTAACGACAATAGTTATGTTTGGTGTAAACTTAGAACGAATTTTGTGGGTTAGGTTCTGTTATTGTTATTATATTTATAGCAATATACAAACCAAGTAAGCTGTCTGTTCGTCGTTTTATAAAACGTCTAGACGACTAGGCAAATTGTAAAACATCGACAAGCTAACGAGAGTTTGACAATAGGGCTACAACATATAAGTATATAATGAAACATTGGCCTGTTTTAGAGCACGGTTTTATTGCTGCTTTAATATAAAAGTGCGAATAAAACCGCTCTATAAAACCACGCCTATTCCGAACCCACTTTTATGGTACAAAAGCGCGCTTTTATTAGCCTTTATAAAATCGACAAATGAAAGTGCGTCTGTCAATTTTATCCTCGTTTTAAATGGCTGACGGACTAATGAAATGTTAAGTGTCACAAATATGTAAAATAAGAAAATGAAATATACTCCATATTCTTCAAAAATGAATTTATTAACGACGGAGAAAACGGTGAGCATATAATTTTAATTTTGATTTACATGTGTGGTGATCAACCTCACTTCTGTGATACTAAAATTTAAAATTGCAATGTTAAATATATCTTTGTGGTTGTTTAATTCATTTTAATATAATCTTCAGGAGATCGGCTGGTGTTAGATTTACGAAAAGAAGTGATTAAACGAGGTATTCTCTGAATATGGTGGGATATTTGGGAAGTGATAAAAAATCCGGAGAAAAATTATGCCATGCTGTAGTGCAATGCAAACGAAGAGATTTTATTCAATAAAAAGGTGATACGTGCTACTGACTGCAGAATCGGAGTGTGAGAAATCGTGTTTATAATAATATATGCATAGAAAAAACTATGAAGTAGACATACTTACGTTTACTGGCGTAATTTCTTTGGCAAAACCCACATATTTTTACTTATACTAAAAAATGACATTTGGCGAAGAATGTGACGATGCCAAGCTTATGTTTTAAAATTTCGTAGTTTTAATAAAAGCAGTGATAAAAGTGAGTTCGTAATATGGAACGCAATAAAAGTGGTCGTTCGCTTTTAACAAAATCGCCAATAAAAGCGGCATTAAAAGCACGCTCGTAATACGGGCCTATGTGCTCAAATTTGTGATGTATGGGGCCAAATTAGATAGCTGCATACATATATTAATTATGTATTTTAATAAACTGTTAAATAGTTTAATAATATATCCTCTATATACTTATAAATATAATAGAGAAATACAACAACCCTATGGGTTTTTTATTGTACTGGGGTAGTTAATAGGACCCCTAGCTTTCTTATTAAATATATTTTGAAGTGTTACAAATAAACATTTTTTAATAATAAGTTATTTCATCCGCGAAGAATATAATTCTGACGATTAAGGGTAACTGACAACACCCCTACGTGTTAGACAACAATACTATTGTGCTGGGGTGGTGAGCAGGACCCCTGGCTTCCTTACTAAATATATTTTGAAGTGTTACAAATACACAATTTTTAACAATAAATTATTTCATGTGATAAGATTATACTTCTGACGATTAAGGTGAACTGACAACACCCCTACGGGTTAGCCAGCAATTCTATTGTTCTCGGGTGGTGAACAGGAGCCCTAGCTTCCTTATTAAATATATTTTGAAGTGTTACAAATAAACAATTTTTAATAGTATTATTATTTCATCCGCGAAGAGTATATTTTTGAAAATATGGGTTATTTACAACACCCCTACGGATTAGGCAGAAATTCTAATGTACAGGGGTGGTTAACAGGACCCCTGCCTGCATTATTAAATAAATTTTTAATGTTACAAATAAACAGTTTGTAGTAACAAATTATTGCAAGATTATACTTCTGACTATCAAGTGTATGTAATTTATAACACCCCTACGGGTTAGCTAGTAATTCTAATTTACAAGGGTGGTTAACAGGACTCCTGGGTTTGTTATTAAATACAATTTGAACTATTACAAATAAATAATTTTTAATAATAAATTATTTCTTCCGCGAAGAATATAGTTTTGAATATAAGGGTAATTTAGAACATCCCTACAGGTTAACTAGCAATTATAATGTGCAGGGGTGATTAGAGAGACCCCTAGCTCCCTACTACATAAATTTTCAAGTGTTACAAACAAAGAATGTGTAATAATAAATTATTTCTTCCGCGAAGAATTTATTTCTGAATATAGGGTAACTTACAACACCCCTACTGATTAGCCAGCAAATCTAATGTATAGGGGCGGTTAACAGGACTCCTAGATTTCTTATTAAAAATTATTCATTTGTAACACTTCTAAATTTATTTAATAATGAAGCTTCGGGTTCTGTAAACCACCGATGTATATTAGAATTGCTGGCTAATCCGTAGGGGTGTTGTAAATTACCCCTATATTCAGAATTATATTCTTCCCGGGTGAAGTAGTTTATTATTAAAAATTGCTTATTTATAACACTTCAAATTTTATTTAATAAGGAAGCTAGGAGTCCTGTTAATTATCCCTGGCCATTAGAATTGCGGGATAACTCGTAGGGGTGTTGTAAATTACACTTGACAGTCAAAAGTATAATCTTAGCAGATAAATCAATTTGTTATTAAGAATTGTTTACTTGTAACACTTTAAAATTTGTTTAGCAATGAAGATAGGGGTCCTGTTCTCCACCCGACTACATTAGAATTGCTGACTAACTCGTAGGAGTGTTGTAAATTACCCTTATATTCAGAAATATATTCTTCGCAAATGAAATAATTTATTATTAAAAATTGCTTATTTGTAACACTTCAAAATTTATTTATTAAGGAAGCTAGGGGTCTTGTTAACCACCCATGCACATCACAAATTTGGGCAGATAATCTTTTATATTGATGATTATACGCATTTTGATATTGCCGACGGTTTTACGTAACGGTACACATACACTGCCGCGTCGCTAACTTCACTCCCATTATAATATGTTAGAAATGTATTTTTATTATGTGGTACTAATGCAGAGTTTACATTTTTTGTTTCAGGTAGACGATAAGCTCTTCGCAGGAAGAAAACAAGATCATAATTGACACTAATTTACGTAAGTCTTTTTCAATTCTACTTGTAAATGTTCAGAACACTGGACGTCTTTTGTATTTCATAAAAACCTTTCCTATGATTACAGTTGTTACCATTTTATTAAACCAAGAATGTAAACATCATTTTTGTAACAGAAAGATTTTAAAATTAAAATTGACTGCAATAAATTAAATTTGTAGGAAAAAAGGTATTAAACCTTTTTATTTTTGTTCTGTGATACATATATTTTTTTATAACCAACATTTCGGTAGCATAAACTCTTGCCCTCCTTCGGACAGAAAATTAGTGCCAGAACAAAAAATAAACAAGTACATATAGATACAAATTATAACAAATTTTATAGGAGTCCATAATCTACTCATTTCTAAACCATCACTTTGATTGAGATTATTACTCTTAGTTTAAAAAATTGTCAATGGATTCTTTAAAAACTAAAACTGACAAATTAATGATATTATTGATATTAAAATCGTTTTCATTACGAATTCAGTATACTCGACATTAGATGCAATTACCTTTGAATAAGTAAATAATGTCGCATCAATGTTTAATCTGTTTTGTACTTTATTGAGCAGTTTGCTTATAATATGTTATGTGGTGTAACGTGGCAGCGTAAAAACCGCCAGCGTCCAAATAATTATCGTGATCGTCTAAATTACCCTACCCCTACGTTGTGTTATTTTAATAGTGCCCTGAATTCTTTGATTTGAAGTCGTGGTAGTGTAAGGAATAAAACAAGTAATAACACAGATTCAACAATAAACAACGTTTATTCAGTCAGTGACATTCGAGAAATATGCAATGCAATACAAATATAATGCCTGTTCCTTATGGCCGGGGATGCCGGGAGAAGACCCTTGGTTGGGCTGGGGCTGGCAACGGACTCGTACGTGGAGTGCAGCGCAGGCAGCGTCTTGGGACAGCCGGGAATACGGCCACGGGCGTGGACCGGTCACTGGCGGAGCGGTACACCGGCCGTGGGACGTAGGACTTAGTTAGCCGTGGCTACGGCCGCTGACGGGGTCCCCCAGGTGGATGACGGGACCAATGTGTGCATATACACATGGGTTCGCAGACATACAATATGTCCGATATACGCTTTATACTTGGTATGGTGTTATAACTAACTTAATTGGATATTTAATATTGAAATTTGACGTTGTTGGAAAATTGCAACTGGACCACTGTGTGGAGCGTGCAGTTTCCTGTTATCAACGTAGCAACTATACGGGGAGTGAATAACGAGGTTGGAAAATTGCAACTGGACCACTGAGTGGAGCGTGCAGTTCCCTGTTATCCTTCCACCACTGACCCTTTTCTTTATAGTTGTTCGGAATACAACGTTGTTAGAAAATTGCAACTGGACCACTGTGTGGAGCGTGCAGTTCCGTGTTATCAACGTCACAACCGCTCGTACAGTGAATGACGAGGTTGGAAAATTGCAACTGGACCACAGAGTGGAGTGTGCAGTTCCCTGTTATCCTTCCATCACTGACCGTTCCATGCGTTTAACAATACCACAACGCTGCAGGTGAGAGCTTAGCCGTACCTGACAGCAATACCAACGTGTAACACCAATACCAAAGCCTCAAAAATTACCAACGATCGTAATGCAGATCAAGCTACAATAGAGGCTGATCCTGGCCGAAACCAAGATACCTTTCCGAGTGCTGTGCACCCAGTTTTAAACACACAAGCGCCACACCTAAAGATTGGGGGTGGAAATGATGGAAGATTAGATATCCATAGATGAAACTGCAACAGACAGAATTTTGTGAGCATATCATCTTAATGATATGCCCCTCATTTGCTGATGTCCCAGCGTAGTGGGAAAGTTTCTGCATATGAAGATTGTATGTTGGACGGAGACAGCTGATAATTGTTAGCCCTGATTTGCTCGAACTCGTTTCAAGTAGCTACCTTTGGTCCCTGATGCCTGGCTGTGGAAGGAATTCTCTCCTGTTGATTTGCTAATTAGTTGTATTCAAAAAGTCTCATATGCCCTACATATTAGACAAAGATACAAATATCTGTACTCTGGGTGTAAGACAAAGATGCCACGAGGTAGTGATAGATTTCACCTTAAACAAGGATTCCCTTAGATATCGGCCCGGTGAGTGCGACTGAGATGGCCTGTGATCGTGTTGCTTTCAACTCCCATTTCTTAATGTTCATCTAACTCTTGGTTTACCTAAATTGTTTTTATTCATCCAAAATAACAATGTTTAAATAAATAAGGAATGTTTATCTATATTAATGATGAGTTTATGAAACATTTATTTGATTAGTTGGTTTATTGTTTGTATTTTACCTAGTCTCCATATGTTTCAATCTCCCTAGCCAGGGCCGGCTTCTACAAAAACCTGTGAAATTTACTTAATTACATCCTCCTATATTGTTTCTCATGGTGGTGCAATGGTAAACCAATTAGTTAATGTTAGTTAGTTATATTAGTAGTTTATTGATTGTCAAACATTCTAAATATTATTGTAAATTGTCGTATTCATTCGAGTTCGACATTCCCACGCTAAAACCCTGATTCCTACTCTGTCGTTACCTACTTAGCTTACTTTGTGACAGCCTAAGACACTGTATTGTCAGTTGGCGCCCCATAGCGATTTATTACCCTCTTGAGTGGATCTGCAAATCTTCTATGCATCAAACTTATCGATTCCTGGGAGGTCTGCACGTGTGTTTTGTTTTTGTATACATGTAGAAACACGATACTAAAGATTTTAAAAATAATAATGATACACACCAAATTCGGTCGCGTTTCAGTGGTATGTATTATATTATGTAGTATCTACATCAAGTCCACAAAATTTTATCGAAATAACAGTCTGATTAGCAGTATTAATAAGAACACTATTTGTTAAACGCAACAAAAATATTTTGAAACTGGTTGTTTCTATTTCGCATCTCGACAAATGATGTTTACCCCGTGTTTTTAAGTATGATTTTAGGTGCGTGAACTTGGCACATAAACTGTGGGTGCAAATTCTGAAATTTTGCAAATATTTTGCACCTAATTTGCACCCAAAAAAATTTTTAACTACCTTTATTAGTTAAAAAGTTATAAACAATTAAACTTTTTTGTGCCAACTTCACGCCAGCACAAATAAATATTCGGAATCAAAATTTTTATTTACCAATAATTTGCACCCAATTTGCACCCATTTGCACCATCAAAATTATTTTGTTATCTTTTTAAATAAAAAAGTTATTAACAATTACTTTTTTAATTGCCAGCACATAAAGTGTTCACATTTGATAATTTTTTATGTGAATAATTAGCACCCAGTACAACAAAATTTGCACCCTAAAAATTATTTTCCTATCTTTATTATTTCTAAAGTTATAGACAATTACATTATTTTTGTGATAACTTCACACGAACGGACATCAAAGTCATTAATTATGGATTGTTATAAGGGTGCAAATTACGAAAGTTATTTATTTTTATTAACTAGGGTAGGGTACAATTTTCACCCGAAAAATAATGACATTTTAACATGTATTTATTTAAATAATAGCGTTCAACCGTAGGAGTATGAATTACATCGGTGTATATTGCAACAAGTCATTAATTATGGATTGTTATAAGAGTGCAAATTACGAAAGTTATTTATTATTATTAACTAGGGTAGGGTACAATTTGCACCCTAAAAATAATGTCATTTTAACATGTATTTATTTAAATAATAGCGTTCAACCGTAGGAGTATGATTTACATCGATGTATATTGCAACAAGTCATAATTATGGATTGTTATAAGGGTGCAAATTACGAAAGTTATTTATTATTATTAACTAGGTAGGGTACATTTTGCACCCTAAAAATAATGTCATTTTAACATGTATTTATTTAAATAAATAGTTGTATGATGACCAGTGCGATCAATATAAAAATGTTAAGAAAGACTGTAGTGTAACAGCTCATTTATTAATATACACTTTGTAATTAACATATGTATAATGTTTGAAAGTTGAATTTAAAATTCAATAAATATTCTATTTATTTTGTTTTTGTTTATTTTCATTTTTTACCTAATAAAACATAACTTTACACACAATTACAAAAGCGATAAGTATTTATAATTTGCAAATATTTAGCAATTGGAGGTAGGTACAGAGAAACATATTATTTCACTATTATTGTTATCATTAGACATTTGTTCAATATAAAAGAATTAATTTAATATAAAAATGTCTTTGACCTTCAACCCTATTAATAATTTAAATAAATACATGTTGAAATGACATTATGTTTAGAGTGCAAATTGTACCCTACCCTAGTTAATAATAAAAAATAAATTTCGTAATTTGCACCCTCCTAACAATCCATAATAAATGACATTGTTGCAATATACAGGGTGTAACACCAAAACCGTCCACCGCCATTATTTTCTTTATTATTATAGTTACAAAAAAATACTATAGAACAAAGTTGTTGGAGACCAAGGGAGACTTCTCATTAGGGAAGAAAATATTTTTTTAAACCAGTGGTTCTGAAGTTACAACATAAAGTTATATTTTTTCAAATGGGATTATACATATTTTTTATTATCTATTCAATAGAGTATTTTTTTCTGAATTCAACCATGAGATTATTTTATATCCTTACATAACAAAATTATTGAGAAAAATTCAATTAAAATTTAAATTAATTTAATTTTTATAATTATTTTTCAGTAGGCTATGAATGAAAAACAATTGAGCTTAAATTAAAACGAAACAAATATTTGTTAAAACCGTAATAAACAGTTCTATTTGATTTATATCCTAAATAATTCAAATTGACAAATATTAATTTTTGTTTTTCATACATAGCCTACTGAAAAATTACTAGAAAAATCAAATTTACTTATATTTCAATCGCATTTTTTTCAATATTTTTATTATGTAAGGATATGAAACTGATACATGGTTGAATTCAGAATAAAATACGTTATCGAATAGGCATAAAAAATATGTATAATCCCATTTAAAAAAATATAACTTTGTGTTGCAAATTGAGAACCACCGGTTTAAAAAAATATTTTATTCTAAAATGGGATGTCCACCTTGGTCTTCTACAATTTTGTTCCATAGTATATATATATATATATATATATATATATATATATATATATATATATATATATATATATACCGATGTAATTCATACTTCTACGTTTGAACGCTATTATTTAAATAAATGCATATTAAAATGACATTATTTTTAAAGTGCAAATTGTACCCTACCCTCCTTACAATCCATAATAAATGACTTGTTGCAATATACACCGATGTAATTCATACTCCTACGGTTGAACGCGATTATTTAAATAAATACATGTTAAAATGACATTATTTATAGGGTGCAAATTGTATCCTACCCTAGTTAATAATAATAAATAACTTTCGTAGTTTGCACCCTTATACAGGATGTTTATTAAACATAGGGCAAAAATTGAAGGAATTATTCCCTGGACCATTCTAGGATGATTTTGTCCTTTGATGATTTTTGAAAAGCCGCTTTGTTTCGAAGATACAGGGCGAAAAAAATTCGACAAAACCAATTTTGATATTTTTCAAATTATTAATCTAGTAACAGTAGGCAAGTTATGTGTCAAATTTGTTGAGACGTTTGGCTGTTTGACGTGTATTTTCTGCCTATAATACTTAAACTTTTGTTAGTGAAGTCCTCTTATCGTGAATAGCTATACGAACGCTGAGATGACTGACATGCATTTCATTTATGGACTTGCTGATGGCAATTCATTACAAGCTAGGCGGTTGTACATTGAACGATTTTTTCCTATGGGGCTATCTAAAATCATTAGTATATGCTACTCCATTGGCAAATTTGGAAGATTTAAGACATCGGATGATTGCTGGCTGTAACTCCATAAGATACGACCCTGGTGGTTTTGAAAGAGTTCGGCAATCAATGAGAAGAACATTGGATTCTTGCATCGTAGCTGGAGGTAGTCATTTTCAACAGTACTTGTAGATTAAGAAACTTTACATGTAATTTTTGGTATTAATTGTTGTTATTGTCGAAAAAAATTTTCGCCCTGTATCTTCGAAACAAAGCGAATTTCAAAAATCATCAAAGGATAAAATCATCTTAGAATGATCCAGGGAATAATCCCTTCAATTTTTTCCCTATGTTTAATAAACACCCTGTATAACAATCCATAATTAATAACTTGTTGCAATATATACCGATGTAATTCATACTGCTACGGTTAAACGCTATTATTTAAATAAATACATGTTAAAATGACATTATTTCTAGGGTGCAAATTGTATCCTACCCTAGTTAATAATAATAAATAACTTTCGTAATTTGCACCCTTATAACAACAATTAATGACTTGTTGCAATATATATCGATGTAAATCATACTCCTACGGTTGAACGCGATTATTTAAATAAATACTTGTTAAAATGGCATTATTTTTAGGGTGCAAATTGTACCCTACCCTAGTTAATAAAAATAACTAACTTTCGTAATTTGCACCCCTCTAACAATACATAATTAATGACTTGTTGCAATATATATCGAAGTAAATTATACTCCTACGGTTGAACGCTGTTATTTAAATAAATACTTGTTAAAATGACATTATTTATAGGGTGCAAATTGTACCCTACCCTAGTTAATAATAATAAATAACTTTCGTAATTTGCATGCTTATAACAACAATTAATGACTTGCTGCAATATATATCGATGTAAATCATACTCCTACGTTTGAACGCTATTATTTAAGTAAATACGTGTTAAAATGTCATTATTTTTAGGGTGCAAATTGTACCCTATCCTAGTTAATAATAAATAACTTTCGCAATTTGCACCCTTATAACAATCCATAATTAATAACTTGTTGCAATATATACCGATGTAAATAATACTCCTACGGTTGAACGCGATTATTTAAATAAATACATTTTAAAATGACATTTTTTATAGGGTGCAAATTGTACCCTACCCTAGTTAATAATAATAAATAACTTTCGTAATTTGCACTCTTATAACAATCCATAATTAATGACTTGTTGCAATATATACCGATGTAATTCATACTCCTACGGTTGAACGCTATTATTTAAATAAATACATGTTAAAATGTCATTATTTTTAGGGTGCAAATTGTACCCTACCGTAGTTAATAATAATAAATAACTTTCGTAATTTGCACCCTTATAACAATTTATAATTAAAGACTAGTTGCAATATATACCGATGTAATTCATACTCCTACGGTTGAACGCGATTATTTAAATAAATACATTTTAAAATGACATTATTTTTAGAGTGCAAATTGTACCCTACCTTAGTTAATAATAATAAATAATTTTCGTAGTTTGCACCCTTATATAACAATCCATAATTAATGACTTGTTGCAATATATACCGATGTAAATCATACTCCTACGGTTGAACGCTATTATTTAAATAAATACGTGTTAAAATGACATTATTTTTAGGGTGTAAATTGTACCCTACCCTAGTTAATAATAAATAACTTTCGCAATTTGCACCCTTATAGCAATCCATAATTAATAACTTGTTGCAATATATACCGATGTAAATCATACTCGTACGTTTGAACGCTATTATTTAAATAAATACATGTTAAAATGACATTATTTCTAGGGTGCAAATTGTACCCTACCCCAGTTAATAATAATAAATAACTTTCGTAATTTGCACCCTTATAACAATCCATAATTAATGACTTGTTGCATATCGATGTAAATCATACTCCTACGTTTGAACGCTATGATTTAAATAAATACATGTTAAAATGTCATTATTTTTAGGGTGCAAATTGTACCCTACCCTAGTTAATAATAATAAATAACTTTCGTAATTTGCACCCTTAACAATCCATAATTAATGACATTGATGGACGTTCGTGTGAAGTTATCACAAAAATAATGTAATTGTTTATAACTTTAGAAATAATAAAGATAAGAAAATAATTTTTAGGGTGCAAATTTTGTTGTACTGGGTGCTAATTATTCCCATAAAAAAAAATTATCAAATGTGAACACTTTATGTGCTGGCAATTAAAAAAGTAATTGTTAATAACTTTTTTATTTAAAAAGATAACAAAAAGAAATTGATGGTGCAAAAGGGTGCAAATTGGGTGCAAATTATTGGTAAATAAAAATTTTGATTCCGAATTTTTTTTTGTGCTGGCGTGAAGTTGGCACAAAAAAAGTTATTTGTTTATAACTTTTGAACTGATACAGGTATTTAAAAAAAATTAGGGTGCAAATAGGTGCAAATTAGGTGCAAAATATTTACAAAATTTCAGAATTTGCACCCACAGTTTATGTGCCAAGATCACGCACCTTATGATTTTGCGTTGCTCGGCACTCGCCTCTTTTAAATTTCATTTCTGCAGTGGAAAACACGGTACAGTGTTGAATGTGCGTTGATTTTAAAAACAATAGGAGTAATCAATAATAAATTTATCGGGATAGGATTTCTAGAATGAATGAGTTGGGTTGGGTTTGGTCTCATTTAAACTGTGCAAATATCACCGCATTTTTACCCCCGGTTTATACGTGGAAAATCGAAATGCAAGTCGTGATAAATGGTGTGAATTGTAAATAACGGAATCAAATGCTATTTGCAAGTATTTAATATTTTAAGTTGCGGCTTTCCGGGTTTATTTGTTCGTTAAAGGAGATGGCAACAAACAGAAATTAGATTATATTGAACTGACTTTATGGTTGTCACTTGGTGAAACATTATGGAATTATGTATATTTGATTAAATAAATAAAACACTTGGCGTAGATTCACAGCTTTATTAATTGCTTACAACGATCGTTTCGATCTTGCGATCATCTTCAGGTAATTAAATACAAAAATAAATTAAAGTGTCTTAAATATTATTCAGATTACAGCTGTGAGTAGGGGTGAATTACCTAGTTCTGTTATTTCATTCACATCATTCTCTCCTCTGTTTAAGGCTTTTTGGATTTCCAAGTTTTCCAATAAATTTAATTTTAAGGAATGGTTCTCCTCTAAACAATGAGTGGAAACTCCAGTTGTAAATTTATTGCCTTCAATACATTTTTGATGTTCTTTCATCCTATATTTAAATTTTCTGCCACTCTGACCAATATAAACCGCGTTGCAATCGTTACACTGGTTTTTATATAGGTACGCCTGATAAAATCTTCGGCTTTTGGTTTTTCTTTGTTGTTGGATAAAAGTTTACCTAAATTTGTTCTGTTAGTTGCAATTATGTTTAAATTAAGCTTTTTGTGTGAACTTTAACTATTTCTGAAATATCCTGAATATGGTTAATGGCGTACCAAGTGGGATTTATATTAACTTTACTGGACACACCGTCCGTGTGTAAATTAAATTTAAAATTTGTTTTTTAGTTTTATTTGTCGACTACAGATGTATCATAACCGTTGTTGCTCACTATCTGATTTATTGTATCTACTTCTTTATTATAGTTTTTCGAATTTAGTGTTAAATCGTGTAACCAATATACCACTAAATTCGAAAAACCATAATAAAGAAGTAGATACAATAAAACAGATAGTGAGCAACAACGGTTATGATACATCTATAGTCGACAAATTAATTTTGTAAATCTAGTTTACACACCGTTTGTTAGGAAGGTCATTTCGAGTGAAAAATGTTATATCAACATAGGTTCTATTCTATCTAGTTAAGCAACTACAAGAAATTAAAATTTTATTAGTGGCTTAGTAAATTTTTCAATTTAATAGCAAGTTACCGATGAAAAACAAAATAAATCTATAGAAAGCTATGCAGAAACGGCACGAACTGTCTACCAGAGATGGAATAAACACTATGCTCAACCATAATATGTGGTCTCTCGAGAACCCAGATGTTGTCATTCAGTCTAGATTTCAGAAACGATTAAGTGTTAATATTTGAAGTGATATTTTCAACGGAGAGTTGTTAAATATTGAAGTTTTAAATAATCGTTTAATTACTGAAGGATATGCAAATTTTCTTAATAATGGGCTTCATGAAGTTAGAAGATACTTCACTTCATATTCGACAACGCATGTGATTCCAACATGATGGTGCACTACCCCATTTTGGAAGACAAGTAACACAATGGCTAAATTTGAACTATCCAGATAGATGGATTGGCCATAGAGGCCCTGTTGTGTGGCCAGCAAGGTGTCTAGATTTAAATCCTTTAGATTTTTATATTTGGGGTCATTTGAAGCAGCTCGTGCATGCTGTAGAAATAAACACCTGCGGTAATTAATAGAAAGGATTATGGTAGCATTAAATCAAATACTTACTAATACTAACATGAACCGCGTGTATGATTCATTGGTTTCATGCCTGTATTCAAACTCAAGGAGCTCAATTTGAACATTTGTTGTAAAATTATATACTCTTTTATTTTGTTTTTTGCTATTAAATCGATAAATTTAGTACGCCACTAATAACAGTTTAATAACTAGATGGAATAGGACCTTTGTTCATACGATATGACCTCCCCAACAAACGCTTAAAGTTTTGGTACACTCGTTATAAATCACTCTGTATATATATATATATATATATATATATATATATATATATATATATATATATATATATATATATATATATATACCGGGTGGCGCTCGAAAGCCGTTACATAGGCATTTATTAACATGGGAAATAAGAATAATTTGAATATTTGCCTCCCATTATAACTTATTGTAATAAAACTTTATACACATGTTTGGGAACACTTATTGCATCATATTAAATTGTAAAATTTATAATAGGTTAGGGTATTGCTTAGCGCAAAATGGAGGGTACTTTAAAAATTTATTGTAGTTTTATCGTTTTTTTGTTAAATAAAAATAAATAAAAACAAATAAAAATAAATAAAAACACATAAAAATTAATGAAAACAATTAAAAACAAATAAAAATAAATAAAAAATTAAAACAAATAAAAACACAAAAATACATAGTAAAAATTAAAATTTAAAAAAATTAAGGTGTTCTAGGTTTGAACTCAGTACCTTTGGAACAAGAAGCAAGGACGTTACCATTGTGCTACGGTCGCTTATGACTTAATCATCCTTTTATGAGTGATAATAAGTAATAAGTATTATTTATTAATTTTAAACGATTTGTTATTGATATAATGTAATAAGTGTTCCCAAACATGTGTGCAAAGTTTTACTACAATAAGTTTTAATGGGAGGCAAATATTCAAATTATTCTTATTTCCCATGTTAAATGCCTATGTAACGGACTTCGTGCGCCACCACTATATATATATATATATATATATATATATATATATATATATATATATATATATACAGTGAATTCACTCTTAAGCGAACACTCGGCGTCGCCGAAAATTTGTCCGCTTAATAGAGGTGTCCGTTCCAGTAAGAAAATTAAAAATCAATCATTCGTATTTTATGTACATATGTATAAAACATTAAAAAACCTCATGTTTACAATACATATTTTTATTTGCGAATGAAAAGTAAATATAAAAACAACATTAATGAAAAACTATTCTTGAGAAAAATTTTGAAAAAAATCTAAAATTGTTTTTTGACAAAAAATTTTTTTTAGTAAGCAAAACATATCGCCATTTATTAAAGTTAAACACTTCATTTTCTTCAGAGTTAACAGAGCCTCTTTATTTGTTTTAACACAATTATCGCAATTATGGTCTTCCTCTTGCACTTTATCTTCATCATCTGAATCCAATAATTCGTCTTGCTGTGATTCAACTTTTTAAGAATTTATGTCAAGAATTTATTGGCAAGAAGACGTAAACTGAGTTTTTGCTTAGAGTAAGCTTCAATTACGTCTGTTTTCTCTTTGAGAGTAAGCAGGCGTTTTTTCTTAAGGCTGTTCGACCCTAAACAAAAATTTCGTTTCCTGATTTTAAATATTCGCCGAGATCTATGCAACCAGACCAGCACGGTCAACTCACTACAGAATTTTATTGTGCTGGAATTATTCACAAAAGGATCATAAATCATAAAATTTAGACCCTAATCTCTGCAGGTAAAACTGAAACTTACACAACTTTCCAAGCGGCCGATTCTCAATATAAAGTATCCCAACTTACAAATATTGAACAAGCAAGTAATATTTATACAAATTATAAAATATATGTAATTTAATGTATTATTGGTGTTGTATATTTATAACAACTTGAGACAAATTCAGCGTTTATTAATTCTATATAGTGTTTATGTATTCCATGTAAATTTTGTCTATACACAGGAAATCGATTTCGTTATTTAGCATAAAAAATATTATAATGCACTGTCCGGAATGGCATGTATAATAGAGGTGCGAACTAAAAATTATTGTTTATCAGCGTTAAAAACAAATATTGTGCTATATGTGCACGAAGATGCTTCAGAAAAGATGAACAAAAAAATGATCATAAGTGCTATATGAACTAGAAAGGTTCTTCAACATATGGAAGTTCAAATAATTCTAGAGAGTTTTAAAAAAAGCATCGAGATGCATAATGTGAAATATGGATGTATTATTGCTGATGGAGATAGCAGTGTATATAGAAGAATTAGGGATTATGCGCCGTATGGTCAGAATTGTATTGTTCGTAAAATAGGATGCACAAACCACCTATTACGATGCTTATAAATAAATTAAAATAATTTACCAAGACCCCCAGAACAAATATTAACGTGCGAAAGTATGTAGACAAAATTTATTACGATTTTGAACAGCTATCACTGAAGCAGTAGAATATAGGCAAAATATGCAAGTTCCTCGCCCTGAAAAAAAGGGAATTAAAAAAAGATATTTTAAATAGCCCATCTCATATATTTAGAGATCACACAAATTGCAAAGAAAGGAACTATTTCTGCACAAAATCTAATTAATTCCCAGTTTTTAGTTTTATGGAAAGAAACGAAATTTTCGAAAAAAATAATGGATACAGTTCAGATTTGTTGGCGGTAAAAGGGTAAATTTTTCATTGAGAGATGGTTACAACGCGCGATGTAATGCAGCTGTGCTTTCTCAAAATTCTTATGATTTTCACGAAAGTTTGCAGACTTTAGGTAGCACAAATACGGGAGTATTCACAAAAAAATACGCAAGCAAGATTAAAATAATAAAAACTGTCATCAAGAAAGGAAATATGAGAACGGTGAGGATGCAGACTCGGAATATGGACCAAATGCAGAAAATCCATGGAGAAGCAGCTAAAGAAATTTGATTTCGAAGGAGTTTTGCCAGAATTAATTGATTTCAGATATGTACGAAACTTACCTCCCCGCGTAGCATTTTTTTATTATTATTATTATTATTTGTGGAAAAACAAATGAAACTAATTTTTATTCGGTATTGACAAATTACCTATGCATTTATTTATGATTTTAAACTTATTTTTCTATTTTATGTAACTTTGTTGACAAATTAAATATGTATATATGCATTTATTTATGATTTTAAACTTATTATTTTATTATGATTCTAAACTTATTTTTAGCATTTTATTCGCAAATGATATACCTATGTATTTATCAAACAAAAAATGTTACGTTTTATTAATAGTTACAACTGTACTTTCCTTATGGCTATTAATAAAATTTATTACTATTTTGAGTCAAGCACTAAATTGATTAAATTGTCAAATTTCGTACTAAATATGTATATAAGAAATATATTTATTCATTTATTTATTGCAATCATCATTTGTTTTGTCTTGCATGTGATACGTATTTCTTTAGCGACAATTTTCTGTAATATGTTTTGCACTCATAACAAACCATTTGGTACCAGAAACAAGTTCAAACTCTTTATTAGAATTTAAGTTGTGTAATATTTAAATATTTAATAAATTACATAATGTAAACTCAGAACTATCATTGTAAAAGACAAATATTTCTGTTCAGAATCAATAATAAAATTAATTAGGATTTTTCAAAGATTATATAGAAAAGTTTGAGTTAAATAAGTTGCCTACAAACCGGCGTAAGTAGCAAAAATGTGCTCAAAAAGTGTCTGAGAAATTGGATTTGCTCAACACATTTTCCTTGTTTTTTAGAGAATAGATAATTTATTAATTTCGCATTTAAGTTCATCGAGAATAATTAAAACAATGCTATCAGATGTCAAAGAGCAATTTTTAATTAAAACATCGTAACAGAAAATATGAACATGTTTAACATTCAAGTTACAGTAGCTGTAATTATTTTTATAATTACATATTTAAAATTTTAAGCTTGACATTTTGTTTATAAAGTATTCAACTACATGCATATTTTTTTTAATATCTTACAAACTACTCAGTGATAAGAAAAAAAGGTGTTGAAGATGGGCAAAAATTACGGTATTGAGAGACTAGGGTCGAACAGCCTTAAGCTGTGACATATTTATATTCGCTTAGTTACGATTGTTATGAGCACGATGTTGAGAAACGCTGCTTGATGCGATCTTGCTGCGTTCTAAATCTCTCTGGTAGACTTGGTTCATCGATTACCGCCGCTGCTCGCAGGGGAAGTCCCGACATTTCTGAATTTGCGACACAAACTGTCCGCTTAACAGAAGATCACGTGACGTTAAACCGAGCAAACTAGTGTCCGTGCCCGGTTAACAGGGTGTACGCTTAGGAGAGAAATAATTTCATTAGAAAAGCCATATAGAATTTAGGTTCCCGAAAATATGTCCACTTAATAGAGGTGTCCGCTTAAAAGGAGTGTCCGTTAAGAGAGAATACACTGTATATATATATATATATATATATATATATATATATATATATATATATATATATATATATATATTATATTAAGCGCCGATGGGAACCAATACGGAACGAAGCGTAATGATTGGCTTTCGGCGGGTTTCTAGTGTAGCGGCTGCAGTTAATATACCTATATACAAAAATATTGCTTTTAGATGCTATTAAACAGGTAAGGGTAGGTTTGAGTGCCAAAAGTCATATTTAGGCATTTTATATAACTATAATATTGAAATTATCAAGTTTAGACATATTTTAATTTTTTCTTTTCCGCACAGTCGAGTCTAAAAATATACTAGATTCATAAAATTTTCACATCCCAAAGGAAAAATACTTTTATTTTGCACCGTTTATGTATAATTTAGAGCTTAAATTTTAGTGCCCGAATCCCGAATATTAGTTTGGGCGACGTATAACAATATTTGGAGTTTGGTTAAATACACATACAACTCAATACCTATTGAACACCTCATCTTCAATGTGTTCTGTACCCTTTATTGAAAGTATAGTTGTTATTCTTATAATTGAAATATCGATGAACAGTAGTTTCCTATTATTTCCATTCTACTTTTTTTATTCATGGAGAAAATCGCAATCACTTGTCAAATGCAGAATTAGGTTCTCCGGATATAAAATGACACTTGATGTAATATTTCGTGACAGCTCAGCACACGTACAATCTTTTCAATGTTTTACCTATCGTAAAACACATTGCACGTGTAAATATAGAAGTCTAGGAAATGAATCACACTTGGTTAAATAATATCATTTATTAATCCAGCTTGAATTTATGATATTAAAAAAATAAATATTGATGTTCGCTGGCATGAAGTTATTACCGAATGGATGGGCAAGCACCTACAATAAAATAAATAAAATAACCATGCAAAATATTATCAAATTGAAATTGCCAGCAAATTTTAACAAAAAGTCATGCAGACATAATGGAGCTTACCTATTTGTTGTATATTTACAATGCACGCTAACAATATAAAAATAAAATAAAAAACGAATATTTTCCTCTTTCATTATAAACATTGTAAAACATACTTATATTGTTTGTGACGATTTCAATAAATATTTATTGATAGATTTTTAATCAATTTTGCTGATATGGTTCATTGTAAATGCTAAATACTAGCTCCGTCCCGTAATAAGAGTTGTCACATTTAGCAATTTTTATTTCGATTCATATTGTAAACATTGATTCAAATTGTTAATTAACTGAATTAAAAACTAGAAAAACTTCATACCATGTTTTTTACAATCTTTTTGTTTTAACTTTTGTTAATTATTTCTTTGCTTAATTAAGGCCAAATCTTAAATCCAATTTTGACCCACTTCCACATGTCCGACATACATGAAACTTTGCTTTTTTGCATACATACTAACAAAGTAATGTAATTATTTTTCAAATCAATTGAAGATGCAAGTGGATGAAGGTATTACGTTCACAAAAACTTATTTCTGAATAAATTAGATTTAAAAGTTACAAATGTAAATAACTTTTTCATCTACTATACAATTGGAGTTTTCATCCACTTCCCTGCATTTATATCCGATTGATTTTAAATTTTACACACATACATAGTTCCTGATGACAATACAATATTTTCATGAAAGCTTGTTTTTTTTAGTAATTTATTTATTATAATTGTCAACTGTTTTCAAGCAGTTATGTACATACATTGCTATCGGTCACTACATTTTTTTTTATAAATATCGAGGTGTTTAAAACTACACCTGCTGTGGTCTTTTTTTCACAAAAAAAAAATTAACAATTAGGGATGTACCGGAATTTGACCGAAATATCAGAACCGAATCGCCGGAATAATTCTAGTCGCCAAATCGGTTCTCTTAGTTACTATGAGAAAGAGAGCGAAGGGATATGATTCCTCGAAGGATTCATCATTGTGTTTGTGGCTGTTACAATGATATGTCACCATATGTATGTACACAACTACAAATTCTGAGCTTATACTTAATCAATGTAATCTTTATTAAAAAAATGGTAATTGTAGTCAGAAATTCAGATTCAATCTTTGGTATACTGGTATAATCATCAAAAAATATTTCCTGCTATGAGCTAGGCAGCTTTTATCCTGCCCAGTCAGAGCAGTCTAGTATGTACGAATATTTTCAGAAACCGGTAAATCTGTGTTAAAAATAGGTCTACATTAACATCAGAGAATGCTACTCTTTATACATCATAATTTTAATAATAATACATTATGATTATTAGCTAATAATCATACGTATTCAGTTTTAGAGGAAAACGTCTATGATTTCTTTCTCAAACTCTAAATTGTTAGTTTTTTACTTTCTAAACAAATTTGGCTGCCGAATGTGACCAAATCATAAGCTCAGTTCGACTGGAACTTTAATTCCGGTTTTTGAGCCAAATCAGCCGGATTTAATGGTACCGCCGGATATTCGTACCATCCCTAATAACAATCAATGGAAATAAGTAAATAAAACGTGATTTCACAAATGTTTTTCAGTTTTTGTTGGCTGTGTCTATATAGGGACACGTACTTCATAATTGCGTCCAAAATTTACATCATGCACGTTAATTTAATTTAATCAAAGGGACCGCAGTTATGACGTCTCATTAGTGAGATATGGTATATTTATCTATATAGGGTGTTCATTTTTAAGTGGCTACCATTGCGATCTCGAGAACTATAAGATATACGAAGTTGGTTAAATTAACAAAGCTTCTGGGGCTCCTCACAAGCTGTTCAAAATGTTTTTATCTGTTACAAGAGAATTGTCCGTTGTTTCGCTGGAGTAAGTCCCAACACATCCTGCCGCACAATTTTTAAGAAATTGAATATCTTAACGGTAACATATATTTTTATTCCGGAACTTTTTATATACGTTTATAAAAATAAAGGCTCATTTAGTCTAGTTCTTGACAAACATGCCTATAATACAAGACATAAAGATAATTTGTATGTCCCGAATACCAAATTAAATGTAGTTAAAAACAGTCCAGAAAAAATTGGCTTAATTATTTACAATAAACTTCTCAAAAAAATTAAAGATGCTAAAAATATTAATCTTTTTCAAAAAAGAATTAAAATCTTTTCTTTTGCAAAATAGTCTCTACAGTATTGACGAGTTTCTGAATGTGTAACATATAATGCTATTTATATTTTTTGTTTATGTTTTGTATCTACACAATATTTTTGACTTGTTCCATACACATTGTAATTGTAACGGAAATAAATTGATTATTATTATTATTAATCTCTATTTTACATGGGAATTTCAATGATAAAATGAAAAAAAAATTCAACCAGTGGTTCTGAAAGTATGGATACCAACTTTTTTTTACTTTAAATAGAAACATACACTTCTTGTTGCTCATTCAATAGAGCTCTTTATTCTGAATCCAACGATATAAAATTTTCATTCTCTTACCTAACAAAATTTTCGAAAAAAAAATCATAAAGTTTTGAATTAATTCCCTCAAAATACGATATTAATAAGAGTGCCATGACTGAAAAAAATCTGATGTGGACACCACACGACTTCCTTGTACGATTATTAAACTATACACATTTTTTTAATAACTAAATTATAAAATATTAATTTTAACTTCAAACCGGTAAGATATATAGCGACCATAAAAAAATACATGCCAATATTTTTAATTGAATTAATGATATTGACTAATGTCATGAGTGATGTGGACACCACACGACTTCTTTGTGCGCCTATTAACCTATACATATTTTTTTAATAATTAAATTACAAAATATTGACAGGCTTAAGCCAAGCCCGAGAAATATTTTGATATAGAACAAAAAATAATTCATTTACTACTATCATTCTTAAATTAACATTAATCTAACCCGGTTCTTTTTAAAGAGAGTTTTGATTACAACAAAGAAATATTTGATTACAACAATAAATATGACTAATTTCACAATAAAAATATAATATTTGTTATTTTACGAATCATAAAATTGCACGTATTTAACGTAATTTGACATGAACATTTTATTTTTATTTTTTTATCCTAATCCATAGCAAGCTTAATTACAAAAACAAAAAAGTATATACTTTTTAAATTTACATATCTCGCTTATACAAAGGGCTAATTTAATAATACTTGATGTGCTAGACGCAGAAATTAATTTTCTAAAACTTTTATTTGAAGTATATATTTCTAAAATCAAAATAAAATCATTTTATTCAAGAAAAACTGTTAACAACTTCAAGTAATGTACCACTTCCGGTTAGCCTATTTTAACCAAAATCTATTATGTTATTTCGATTGACATAAAAGTCTTGTATACCAAATTTGAAATGTTTTGGATTATATTTTAAAACAATTTTTCATTAAAATCTATTATAGGCTTCATGTAAAGTGCCACTTCTGGAAATTGTGTAATAACCAGAAAGGGAGGTGCACAACTAGATATAGCAGTCCTAAATACAAAATTTCAACTTTCTACGGCTTACCGTTTTTGAGTTATGCGAGATACGTACATACGGACGTACGTACAGACGTCACGGCGAAATTAGTCAAAATGGATTCAGGGATGATCAAAATGGATATTTTCGCTGAAATCTGAAAACCGAAATTTTTCGCGATTACAATACTTCCTTTACTTACGTACAAGGAAGTAAAAAGTGAATATACTTAAAAAATAACTTTATTTTCAATTAAATGATTTATTACTTATAAAAACTGCTCGAAATTATCTTCTTTTTTGTAGTTAGGAATATTACTGTAAGTGTATTGTTCTCTGTACATGTTAACTGCAGCACGAAAATTCTTATCTACCTTTTCGTCCTGTGTAAATTGGTCCATTTGTATTAAAAATGGTATGAAGAGGACAATTTCTCATTTAACAGAAGTAGCAATAAACAAAATATTTACTTTTTTCGGTCATGGCACTCTTATTAATATCATATTTGGGGAAATTAATTCAAAACCTTATTAATTTTTTTTTTCGAAAATTTTGTTATGTAAGGGTATGAAAATTATATATCGTTAGATTCAGAATAAAGAGCTCTATTGAATGAGCAATAAAAGGTATATGTTTCTATTTAAAATAAAGAAGTTGGTATGCATATTTTGAGAACCACTAGTTAAAAATGTTATTTCAGTTTATCATTGAAATACCCATGTAAAATAGCGATTCTTTGTTAATTTAACCAACTTCATACCTCTTATAGTTCTCGAGATCGCAATGGTAGCCACTTAAAAATGAACAACCTGTATATAATGCCGACCCTGGCGGCGAAGTGGTAACATCGCTTCACGGCCCAAGGGTCCCGGATTCGAATCCCGGGTAAAGCATGAATGTTGTGTGTATATCTTTCATAATTTCATTCCCATCAACGAAGTGTAAAAACTATATAGGTACATAAGCTGCAATGAAATATTGTCTCATCTCCATAAAATCGCCACTTATATACTGAATGTATGAAAAAACGTGTAATAAATAAATATATACATAAATTAAAAATATATATATTTATTTAAATATATCTAACAACAATAACTTAACCTCACGCACAAAACTCGTCCTGAGTTTTCCAAGCGTGTGTTCTTGTTTTTATATTTAGAGAAATGTAGGTAAGTACTAGCCAGATTGAGATTGTAAAACATCGCTATGTCACCGAAGGTTTGATAATCTGGTCGCGTTGCACCGGCGTTTAATTAAAAGACGGGTTTTACAATATGACTACGTGCTGCGATATATAAATTGATTTGCATGTTGCAAATTTTGTAGGTGCACAATTACAAAGGCACTCTTTAAATACTTGCGTCATAAGCGGTGGTGACTATTGTAGGACAAAATATAATATATATTTATGAGAATTATTATGAGACAAGGGTAATAAGTGTTTTGTACAACTTTTTATTTTAATTAGAAATTTTTTATTCACGCTGTTGTTTGTTATAATATTTTAAAAGACATTTAAGAGATTTATAAATAGACTATCGCGAATATTTATCAAAATTAAATAAACATGGTAATGTAAAATACTTGTTTTGGATATTCATGAATTTATATATAAAAACATTATTATTAAAATAAATATTGTGAAACTTGGCCAAGTATTTATATGCGTAGATATATTTCATTGGATATACATGAAATTTGAATTTAAAACTTATTTATTTATTTATACAATCAAAAAATATAAAGTTAGTGTTACTTTAATCTATTTTCATAAATGATACAATTGTTTTTTGCTTTATTTTTTTATGATATTTTGTCACTTTGATTTTATAATTTTCTAAGGAATTTGTGCTATACGGAAACTATTCAGGAAAATGATAATTTAATAATTTATTGAATGAATTGATGACAATAGTAATAACAGATAACATTATCTAACCACTTAAAAATAATACGTTTTATGTTTTACAATATCATATATATACTCGTGGCAAAAAAAAACAGACACCGAAAAAGTTTTTTTTATCGATTTATAACAAATGAAATATGGGTTTATTTTTATGTTAAAATATGAACAAATGATCTGTAAAATAAGATTAGAAAATAAAACAAATGTAGCAAACAATTTATTTATTTATTAAAAAGGACCCGTCGACTTTGATTCCCTATGGGTGGCTTTGAGAATTAATGAAGACTCAAAAACAAAGCCTGACGTTCCGACGTCGACGTCGATATAAATTATTACTAAACATTTAAGATTAATAATGTACATGTATTTTTATTACAGAATATTTGATTTAAATACTGAACATAATAGTAATTTACTTAACATTCAATATTTATAATGAACAAGTATTATTTTACTGAAAATTTACGAAAAATACTGAACATAAAATACTGTTTATTTGAAAGAATATACTGAACAAATAAATTATTTCCTAAAAATAATTAATAAGAATAGTTTAATTTGATATTCTATTTTTCTGATATGTATGACCATTACATTGATTTTATATTTCCACTAATTTAATTGAATGCTTCATTTATTCCTGGGAAAATAATACAATACACAATTAATATATTAAAAAAATAATGATTATTGTTTTCTATCATGCGAATCATATAAACCAGAATTGGAATTTACAATGTTAATTAATCATAAAATGTTTTATCATTTAACTTTCATTTATTTAGTAGTTACTACCTGTAATATTATATAAATACATATGTCATAACGGTTTAGTATCTATTGTTCAATGTGCTTACAGGTTTTATTAATGATATATTTTAATCATAGATATTTCGTCATAGACGGTAGATGTGTCTTACTGAAAGAAGTGTATTCTATATTCTCCTGGTTGACTTCATATTTCAAAAATGAAATCATCAGCAATATATATATATATATATATATATATATATATATATATATATATATATATATATATATATATATATTGCCACGTACCTTTTTTCCAAATAATAAAATTTATTATTTGGAAAAAAAGGTACGTGGCAAATTTGGCGCCCAACAACGTGGGGCCCTTCTTATGTTTTTTCTACTATATAATTTTTGTCAGCAAAGAGGGGATGATTTGAATACGTGTGAAATTGGGTTTATAATTTTAGTTGATTATAATATTTACTTGTGTAAAGTTAAATTTTATCTGCATTTTCTCTATTCTACGTTTTCGATTAATGAACGTATTTTTTTTGTTCGTTTATTTAACCTACGAAAAGTTGGTAGTACTAGTACTCATTGTTACATTTTCATTTTTTTTCTTTACATTTATTTTATTAAAATTTAATAGAAAATGGATCCTACCCGATTGGTGCGCGATGAACTGGAGTATGAACTTTCTGTTCGTGGTTCTAATTCTTTAATAGCTTTTTCTGTCGCGGACATGCGCAAAGCTTTGACCTCTGAACTAAAAAAGGAAAAATTCGGTACGCTTAGAACGGAAAACGACATTGACTCAGATGCAGAGTTAACAATTTGCACTCAAAAATTAGTCGAACTTGAGACTTTACAAGAGTCGATACGAAGCCCTTCACAAACTAACGAGTATAAGAAATTTTCATCTAAAGTATCACACATTTTAGGTCGGTTATCGCGAATCAGTGAAGTAAATGAGGATATCGGAAAGTCGGTGGCTATTTTACGTCAAAAAAATTATGATTTAGAAATGAAAGCAATAGATACTATTGAGACAGAAACGGTAGTAAATTCGGAACAAACAAATCTTTCCTCGTCGAGTACAGTTAGCGCTAATGCACCCCTACCAGTATCTTTACCGTACTCCAAAAATCATGTACCAATATGTAAATGGAATTTGTCATTTAGTGGAGACGGAAGCGCTATAAGTATTAATGCATTTTTAGAAAGAGTTGACGAGTATAGAATTTCGCGCAAAGTATCGAAGTTCGAACTTTTTGATTCAGCTATAGAACTATTAACCGGTGTCATGTGTGGGAAGCCACTTTTTCGGTAAGTGCCCGTATAGTTTATTATTTGGAAAAAAAGGTACGTGGCAATATATATATATATATATATATATATATATATATATATATATATATATATATATATATATATACAGGGTGTTAATACTAAGTCGTTACACCCGAAAATGGTAGATAGAACTCATTAAAACAAGCAACTTTTCTTAGCTCAAATTTTTGATTTGGAGATCCAGTTCATAGTTATTGGCGTTCTCTTGTTTTTCGAAAAATCGTCATAACTCCCTTATTTTAAGGAATATTTAAAAAATACAAAAACTTTCAGCATTTGCTTTTGGTTCTCTAAAACACTTGTATTTACAATTATTTTCTATTTCATCAAATAACAAAATGGCGACCAATCAAAAATTTCAAAACAAGATATTTTGAAAACCACCCCATCGATTTTCGAAAATAAAATATTTTTAAAATCAAAGCAAATATATATATATATATATATATATATTGGTTGGTATGTATATATATATATATATATATATATATATATATATATATATATATATACATACCAACTGTTGTACCCCATATTTATGTTGTAATGTGTCTAAAAAACAAGCATTTCTAGTGTTTATTTAATGAAAAAAAAAATACACACCTTTACAATAGGTAAAATCTAACTTCCTTTTTACAAAAAAAAGTATATAAATACCTGCTTCCGTTCACTAATTTTGTCTTTCCTTGATATTTTTTAGCTAAAAGAACATATTGCTAAACAAAAATTGCAATTTTAAGAAACTCGTCTTCCTAGAATCCAGCCCTAAATCGTTCTTTAGAGTTTCAGAAAAACCTATAGATCTTTTTCTTGCTATAATAATTATTTATGTTATTAAATATTACGAAAAATAGAATAAAATCCTTGCAATATATGTACTTTTATACGAGAACAGTGAACTAATACATAACAAATAATTAAATATAGTATTTCGTAAAATGTCAAATTTCTAAAAATATGGATGCGAAAAACCGTTTTGTTTTCAATCGATCGAACATCTCTACATTATAATGGTGTGTTACTTAGCGTAAAAAGCGTTTTTCTTTTTAACAAGAAAATTTAAACGAAAGGAAAAAAATGTTAAAACTGCATACTTAGATCGAATACATTTTACGAGTATATCAAAAGCAGTGACACATTTTCATGTTTTCGAGACAGACTATATGTAACTGTAGAAAAAATATTTGCAATATAACTGTTTTACAGATTCTGAAAACCAATGACATTTATTATCAACGTTCAGTTTTCGTGTTAAATTTGATGAAATTCTTATATAAGGAAAACAAGATAGAAGTACAGCATATTTCGGTCTTACGGATACAGATAATAATAGTGATAAAACTGACTTTTTAAATAATTTAATTAAAATAATTGATGTCAAATGTTAATGATGCAAGAAGAATTACATGTTTGGAACATATTCTACTATATGGCAAACTTTTCAAATGGAAAGAATTAGTGAAAATTCAATAATGCTTTATTGAGAACAAAAATAAATTTAATAAAAGGTGAATAATAGTGCCTTAAAGTAAACTTGGCAGATAAATACCGGGTGTGAAATAAATTGTACATTTGTGGTTCCATTGCAGTCACAAAAAAATTGATTATAAAAAATGTATGACTTGAAAGTGTTCACCTGTTTCACAATGCGGGAAATTCAAATAAAAGTCGTTATTAAAAATGACAAAAAAAAAGAAATGGACTGCCCGAAGGCTAGCATATTTTAAAATATGAATACTTTTACATTTACATAGTTTGCTAATTTACAAGTTACAATGTATACATGTACAAATATATACAGGTACTTCTTTTAACAGGACCGCTGTGGCTGTGAATTGAAAACTGTTCGATGCATTCCATTTAAAGAATGACTGACAACTATAATACATTCCCTATGTCCACTTTAAGGGGATCATGTACGCTTTTCCAAACGAACGAAAAGAGGCTGTACATTTTTGCTAATTATGCAAAATCTGTTACGAATTTGTAACTTATTTTTAACATATTTATTAAGAAAACTTGATATTTTGTCTGTAACTTTTATTTTTGCAATATCATTGTTCTTATATCTGTAGCAAAGCTCTAAAATTGTTCGTATTTGGTCAATTTTGAAATTAATTTTCCGAATAAAGAATACATATTTTAAAATTTTAAAAGTTACGTACCTAATTTCATATTTTCCAAGAGCGAGGATATAAATTTTATTGCAAAAGAATGACAAATACATACAACCATAATTAGTAAGAAACTGAGACGTGTTTTGAGTATTTTCAACGCCCAAGTGTAAATAAAAAGTTATAGACATATCAAAGTTTTTTTAATAAATATAATAAAAATAAGTTATAAATTCGTAACAGATTTTTCATAATTAGCAAAAATGTAGAGCTTCTTTTCGTTCATTTGGAAAAGCGTTGAAGATCCCCTTAATACATTGCTCTAATTCATTCAAATGTAACTATGGTTATGGATATACCCCTATGTTTACTGATAAAAAAAATCAGATACATAAGAAAAGATGTTATTCTTAACTTGTAATAGTCATGATTATTCTATATTTTCTTGACTTTCCCTCTTCGTTGCCACATCAAATGACCGAAGAACATTCGCTATTGTGCATCAATTAACAAGAGTTTCAATGTATGCGGTTTAATCAATGCGAAAACATGGTGTGTTTTGCTCTTTGTGATTGGTCCAAATTGACACAGAAATTCCTTTGCTGTGGTTTAGACTTTGTGTTTGCTTACCTCCGAAACACCAATGAATGAAATTGTCTCTTTAAATTCATATAGATATATATATATATATATATATATATATATATATATATATATATATATATATATATATATATATATATATTTTAAAAAATTCACCTATAGCTTTGAGTGGTTGAATGGTGACGTTTGTTAAACTGTAAGATTGTTAGAAATGAAACAAATGTACTTAAACATGGTTTTTTCCCTAATCATCCAAATCATTGAATTTTGTACTGAAATCACACAAAAAGCCAATGCATGTCATTACTTGTAATAATCTTATTGCATTAAGATCACATTAGAGTTCATTATTTATCGTATGACATAAATAATATACAGTGTTTATTTTAGGTGGGATACCATTGCTATCTCCAGAACTAGGAGAGCTATGACTAAGGTTAAATTGACAAATAATTTCTATTTTATATAACTAATATAATGAATAGCACAATTTATTTTCGATCAGTGGTTCTTCAAATGTGAATTTTTTTTTTATTTTAAAAACTTACATATATACTTTTTATTTGCTTATTCGTTAGAGAATTTAATTCTGAACTCAATGATACAATATTTTTATACCCTAGCATAACGATTCTGGTCACTGAAATTTCGAGAAAAATGCTTCTAAATTTTGTATTAATATTTATATATGACTATAATAAGAGTGCCATGAATGGAAAAAATAATGCATGTTACTTGTTTTTTACTTAAAATTAGAATTACATGAAAGAAATAAGTGAATATTTTGCTTCGTCATTTAATCATACTTTTAAATTAAATATCAGCACTCACAAAATACTCTCTATTTCATTCATGGCATTCTAATTCTGTGTTAAGATAGTTACATTTATTTATTTTTTTCCATTCGTGGCACTCTTATTATACTTAATCATATGTATTTAAATATAATTAATATAAAACTTAAACATTGTATAAAAATATTATATCGTTCAATTCGGAATTAGATTTTCTAGAATACGATGCATTTATAAAAAATATAGTCCCATTAAAAAAAAAAAGATATAGCAATGGTGGCCCATATAAAATAATAATAATAATTAATAATAATAATAATTCTATAAGGTCATACAGTTTTTGACAGTTAAAAATATTTGAAATTTTATTTCATTTTTCAGTATTAGTTAATGCTGTGAGGTTTTGAAAAGTAATGCATTGGCTATTATTTGTTCGATGTGAGTGTTTATCGCTCATCCTATATACTAATAGTGAAATAATTCATTTTTCGTATGATGTAACAAAGAAAATATGTTTATTGAACAAAAAGAAAATTTTCTTTTCGTCCTCTTGACATGCAGAGCTGGACTTCCCCAGGGATTTTCCACTCGTTCAGTTTTCTTTATGGAAGTGATTTTTATATTTTTTGCTGAAAATCATTCGTGGGTGAATTTATTCTGAATTTTGATGGCACCAAAGCAAATCTTTTTATTAAGAAAAACATAACAGCAGCATTTGATGGTGATGGCAAAGTTGGTGTTAAGAATTTTTATATGTATTTATAATTTAGGCTATCAAATACCTCATTTATTTTTAAATTCTAAAAATATCATAAACCAGTTTAAATAATTACATACATACATACATACGTACATAAAATCACGCGTGTCCCACGTAGTGGGTTCGCACAAACCCGATAACAATAAGAATAACATCAACATCATACAACAAATCCTTACTCTTAAACATATTAAGTGACTATTTTCATTTATAAATTATTAAATTTAATAATACACCTTTTCAATTTAACAGCTATCTCTTTCTATCTCTGCATATAGTAAGTTAAATGACGCCTGCATCTGCCAGCTGAGTTGTTAAACAAAACCTCAAAAATATTGCAGTGACTAAAATATCTGTATTCTCGGTGAAAATGGCGCTGTATGCAATTACAAATTACATTAGCACAATATGCTTACATTTTTAGAGTTGCGCGTCATTTTAGGGTTTCTTTTCCCGATACTTATTCATTTTTTTTATTGATATATTCCTCTTATCGATGCAATACAAAACGAAGATTATTTGAAATAAAAATGACGGAACTCTTCTCCCTTAAAGCACGTGCTGTAACCTAAGCAAAAATTCTGTCAATATATTGTTTTAAAAATATATTGAGTAGTATGGAAATATTTGAAGCTTTATAGTATGAAATAACGAATGGTTTGGCATGCAGTAGTATCTACGGTTTACCTTTGCTTCCTTTAAGCCATGCCAAACTTTTGTGGGATGAAAGGACAAAATAAGTCACTAAAATCAAATCAACTAATATTAATCAGTTGTAGGAGAAGTTATAAAACATCAGTTTCTATGTAGCAATGTATTTTATACAAATCCTAGGTCGCGGCCTTTCTCTTTGAGTTTATTTTAAATTCATTCTTTTGGTTAGTCTGGAATTTGATAAATGCCAATCGATAGCAGTTATGCCTTAATCTACTTATGATACGAAGTAATATTCTCGTAAATGAAGATTTTTGAGTTAGAATGAAAACCAATTACCCTTCAACACAGTATAATTTAGTTAGTAACAGATGGGAGTGTCAGATAACACTTGAAATCAGTAAATTTGATTGGAGCACTGGAGACAATACCAGAGTATTTTGCGTAAGTACCTAATTATAAGTTTTATTACACAATTCAAACTAGTTCACGATGTATTATAACTTTATATTGCCTGCTTTACAAAAAATATTTCAGAAGTTCATAATAATGTCACTAATGTCAGTTAACAGTAAAACTTGGGCAAGATTAATGTTTACAACCCGTACAATGTTGATATTGTTCTAAAAATATCTGAAATATTGTCAACATGTTTGCGACCGGTTAAAAATGATCTGAGTTTGATAAACAATTACATTAAGTACCTTTGATAATTACCTGTTTGATAATGACTTAAAAGTATGAACTTTAATGTTTTTCACAAAGATTTTACATTTTATCAGTGAAAATATTGAAAACCACATAACTGAAAAACAATTTTTTACACGCTGTTTACGGACTTTCGTTTTATGTTTAATGGGTGATACTGCAAGAATAGATTAGATTATATTTATTTTGTTTAGATTGTACAATCTTGACAAAAGAGATTAGCAACTTATTTCTTATTCCTATAAACAAAAGCTTCTCAATTTCATAGCACGTATTGTCGAGGATATTGTGTAGTTATATAAGTTATTTATACTCCTATTATTTTTAGTTAGATTTACAAAAATATTATGGAAATCTGATTCTGTGAAACAATTGATATTAAAAATACTTTAATAATGCTTACGAAACAGAGAGAGTATTGGACGTTTTTTTTTAAAAATTAAATAGATTATCCGGCCTGTGGAGGTTGCAAATTTGACATATGTGTGTTGTCTGCATTATATGCATATTTGCATATTGTATGGTTATAAAAAGTGGATGTTGTTTCTTTATTACTTAGTTTTAATTGTACATAAATATGTATACTGCAAAAATAGCAGAACTCGGAAATAAAGGAGATTTAAAAAAAACTGGAAGAAAAATTATTATTTTCATATTTATTTCTAAATGTAATCAGAGTGCCATGACAAAAACAATTGAATATTTTGCTTTCATCATTGTTTGGGCGATTGAGATACTTTAAAAAATATTATAAAACTTGTTCAAAATTATTGCCATGCTAATTTATACATAATTGCAGCCTTCTGAACATATTACTTCTTACTTTTCTTAAATTTCGGCCGTCTATGTGGGAAATAATATTTTCGATTGCATTTTTTAAATGCTGAATATCTGGATAGATAGTTTTGTAGACTTCATCTTTAACATAACCACATAAAAAAAGTCCAGGGGATTAAGGTCTGGTGATCTTGCGGGCCACGGAATAGGACCATAAGTACCAATCCACCGATTTGGAAACCGTTCGTTTAGGTAATCCCTAACTTGACGCGAATTGTGAGCTGGTGCACCATCTTGCTGGAAATAAATGTTTCCCAACTCAGCTACTGGTATGTCTTCCAAAATAATACCCAGCATGTTTTGAATTAAATTCAGGTATCTGTTACCACTCAATGTACCTTCGTACATGTGTACGTAAATATTATCACTGAAAATGGCACACCAAACATTTATATTAAATTTTCGCTGGAAACTTCTCTCTCGTACAACAACAGGATTTTCTCGGCTCCAGTAGTGTGTTTTTTTCTATTTGGCATACCATTATTAGAAAAATTGGCTTCGTCAGTCCAAATAATTTATATTAAAAATATCTGGATCCTCATTTATCAATAAATTACAAAATTCTAATCTTCGCTCACGATCACCAGGATATAAATTGTGAATTTTAATCATTTTGAATGATCTGTATTTATGTTTCTTTAAAATCCTATGGATCGTGCCCACACTTAAATTACACTCAGCGGCAGCCATTCTAACTGAAGATTTTGGATTAGCTTCAAAATATGCTAATATATTTATCTCAGCTTCTTGATTTTGTACGCTAACTCGCTTCGATACGAATGCATCCGTATTAGCTCGCAGTGCTAATTCTAATTTTCTAAAATACTGGCAAGGAACGCGCCGCTCAGGATAACGTTCCCTATACATATTCTTTGCAGCAACAGTATTTTTCAGAGATAATATAAAACTTCGTAGGTACATATCAATTTTTTCTTCGTGCGTAAAATTCATTCACAAAATAAAATAAGAAAATTCATAAACGAACTACTTTGACATGTGATACAAAACAAAATATTCAATTGTTTTTGTCATGGCACTCTGATTACATGTAGAAATAAATATGAAAATAATAATTTTTCTTTTGCATTTTTCTCGTTTTTTTCGTTATGTAAGGGTATAAACATTTTATATCGTTGTATTCAGAAAAAAATGCTGAATCGAATAGGAGAATAAAAAAATAGGTTCTCATTTAAAATTAAAAAGTTGAATTCTGTATTTTAAGAACCACTAGTTGAAAATAATTTTTGTAATGCACATTTTAATAGTCTTATAATATAGAAATTGTTTGCTAACTTAACCGACTTCGTATCTCTCACGGTTCTCGAGATAGCAATAGTGAAACACTTAAATTGAACATCCTGTATATATATATATATATATATATATATATATATATATATATATATACGAAAATTTAGTACCCAATTGGTACCTTTATGTACCCAAAAAATTGTTTCCAAAATTTTTATGATAAATAAGTTATTGCAAATTAAATATTATTGGTGCCAACTTCACGCTAGCACCAAAGTATTTATTTAAAAAGAATTTTTTTATTAAACTTTAGTACCCAAATAGTACTAATTAGTACCCATGAGAGTATTATGCTATTGTTTATATTAAATAAGTTTTTACGTTTTACTTTTCTTGGACCGTGAAGTTAGCATCAACCATTTTAAAATAAAACGTTTTCGAATTTTATTTTTATGTAGGGTTTTAGTACTTTTAATAAATGTACACTACGCATGTTAAAATTATCCGCATTTCAAATTCGTTTTTATATACAGATTTAGTACTATTTAGGTACCTCTCATAAATGCAAAAATCATTTCGTTATTGTTTATGTAGCATAAATTATAACACTTAATTTTTTCTGTGCGGCATGCCAGCACCACGCGTATGAAAATGTAACGTTTTTATTTATATGTGTGAAGTGTAAAACACAGACAAATATTATTAACTAAAAGAATACGTTTATTAAACGATAAATAATTAAGGATTAAATATTAAAAGAATAATAAAAACAACTAACACTATGATTAAATAATTATAAACACTAAAAATATTATTAAATGCTTAAACACTACGATTATTTATCTATACAATATTTATATCACTACACTTACTTATATAACTACATTTATTTATGTTAACAACTGGTAAACTGTATATTTATATCACCAAGTTCATCGCTCGTTGCTTATATACATACGAGTATATCAGACTATCCCTCCGCTTGATGACGAAATCTACATGTATTACCCTTGGTACATTTGGAAGTCTTGAAAAAGTGACAGTCGATGGTCCGCTGGAGTTCTTCTTTCTGTTCGTTAGGGTTAAAGCTGCAGACGAGAATTTCAATACCGGTATAGCGGAAGAGGATCTCTAACATGTTCTTAACAACCCTCCAATCCAAACCATCTAGTCCACAGCCTAACTTTGGTACTCCTAGCTTCAAAATTTCATTCTCTAGCAGATGGTCCTTCAAGTCACACAGCGAGCTCCATAGATTGCGATATGACGGCTTCACTATTGAATCTTCCCTCAATATGCCACAGTACACCAGGTCCGCGAGCTGATATCCAAGCCCACAAATTACTAGAAAATTTGCCACTTTTGTCAGAATTATTAATATACCTTTCATCGTACCGAGAACCCACAGGTCGATAGACGCGAATAGCACCACTATGTGTGGATTGAAAGGTCTTTTCATCAGTAAAGATGACATTATGCCAAAAGTTTTGACGAAGAACCATGTGTTCTAGAGCGAACCCCATTCGCGTCTCTTTGTGTTCCGCTCTTAAAATACATTTTTTTGCTGCTGTACGGCAGCGCAAGTCCGACACTCTGAGACGTCTCCGGCCAGTTCGAGCAGATCCCGGGAAATTTGTTTCTTCAACAGCGAAGAATGGATTTTCTCTTACTGTCTCAATTAATCTTCTATCTTCTTCTTCAGTTGATACTCTGTGTCGCCCTGATCCTGGATTCCTTCCTATTCTGCCTTCCTGTCTCCACTTATTTAAAATGTTGATGACAGAATTTTTATTAATGTTATAGAGCTGCGCAATTTGCCTGATCGGCATTCCTTCTTCTGCTCTAACAATTACCGAACTCTTTATAATATCGGTAATTCGAGGCATTTTTTCTGCTTTGATTAGACAATTCAATTTTTGACAAATTAAAGTGACAAATGTTATAATTGTAAAGCCAAATTCAAGCAAATAAATTTTATAAAAAAAAGTCTACTTGATTTTTCGACTTGTCCTATTTTTTTTTTGTCCACCACTGTACATGTACAAAAAAAATCAAAATAGTATAAACAAAAGATGTGTTTTTATATAGAATTTTTATTCCATTCACGAGATATTGGGATATTTCCGAAGATATTTCACTACTTAATTGTAGATATTAGTTGTATTATCTATTTTCTTACATATAAACTGTACGCGCATACGAATAAAATAAGGTCCGCATTTTTATTTACATATTCCAATAGAGCAATAAGGAAGTGGCTGTTTTTAGAGCAAAAAAATCAAAAAAGTTGAATTACGCAGGAAATGGTTGATCATATGAGTAAAATGTTTTTATTATTTTATATATAAAATTGTTTGCTTAATTCAATAGTAAAATAAAAAATATAGCATAATATTATTTCATATACAGTAAGTTATGGATTAATTCCAGTTAGAGACTGTTTTGAAAGTATATATGTTAGTTGAAATGGACATATCGGAAAAGTCTTAGATATCAAATTTTGTAAAATAATATGAATAGTTTTAAAAATAAAGATAGTGTAAACTCCCCATGGGATAGCCTCCGTGAAGTTCTATCATATACAGAATATTAATGAATATTTACATGCTATAATTTCATAGCGTATGTAAAATAGACTGACTTTTACTAATAAACTCTTATCCGGAAACGAACCGTTTTCGAATTACAAGCTCTTAAAAGAGTAATTATTATCTAACTAATTTTAATTGGTTTTGACTTATGACGTCAGTTATTAGTTTACATACCATTGATTTTTTTAAAATAATTTTAATCATTTTTTAATACATATTAGTAATTGCTCAAATAATAACGATCAATTTCAATGCAAGCATTGCAACGTACCTAACATATTTTGATACATTCACGTAGACAGAGTAATTATTAGTTTTGTTTTCAAAACTAATAATTTTGTTTACAAAACTAATAATTTTGTTTACAAAACTACTAATTTCGTTTACAAAACTAATAATTGAAGGGAGAGGTCACAGCCAACTAAAATAATAGTATATTAAAAAACAAGTTTCATAAGATAATCTGTTAACTCACAAGTCTATATTATGAGGACGAGGTATACTTACCTGAAAATTTAGACTTATACCTTCAACTGTCGCGTCGATTTCAATAAAATTATTTATTTTGAAAATCATAGAGATACCAAATTTTATATTTTAATTATAAATGCGGATTTACAAAATTAATTGTCAAGAAATCTTGATTCTTGATGATACATTCTTGTCTTGTGACATAAAATATATTTCTTGTCTTGGTCTTGTCTTGATTTCAAGACAAGATCAAGATTGTTTCTTGATTTTTGTGAAACACTATGTAAATTAAAAAGTTGCAAAATTGAACTGCGGTTAATTTTGTTATTGAATATTTTATAGAGTAGTGCCATGTCTGCAAAAATTCTTCTGTTTTCTAGACTGATCATATTGAAATGATGAAGCCTAGCTTCAGAATTTTTTTTTGAATACGTTCAACAAGCCTTACGTTTTTATTATACATGGGATTCCAAATTACTGATGCGCATTCTAATTTAGAACGTACAAGGGAGTTATACAAAGTAAAAATTAGAGAACGAATCAGTGAAGTTTTTACACTGACGTAATATGAAACCAATCATCCTATAGGATTGTTTTACCATTTCAGCTATATGATTATTATAAGTTAAGAAATTATTCCCAAATCTCTAACAATTGAATCTTTTTTTTATAGTAATCATATTGAGATTATAGTGAAATGTTAGTGTCTTGATTTCTTGTAAACGTAACATAATGACATTTCTTAATATTAAGAGATAGATGATTTAATAATAATAATAATTGAAAAAAAATATCTAAACCCCTTTGTATGTCTATGCAATTATTTACGCTTGATATAGTTTTAAAGATTTTCAAATCATCTACATACATCAGGAAATTTGAATACTGGAAGCAATGGGCAATATCATTAACAAATAGATTAAACAGTAAAGGTCCCAGATGAGAGCCTTGTGGTACTCTAGATGTTACAGTGATGGTACGTGATTTAAAGCTATTGCAGTAAACGAATTGCGATCTGTGTGATATATACGACTGAATCCATCTTATTAATGTTCCATGTATTTCCAGCTTACTTAGTTTATGAATGAGTGTAGAGTGATGGACCCGATTAAACGCCTTACTGTACCGTGTATGTAACGTCAACTTGTTTTCTTTCGTCCATGTTTGAACTCCAAATTCTTTAAAAGGCACTAAATTACTTACAACAGATTTGTTGGGACAAAATCGGGTCCGTGAAGTTGGCACGTCATTGGAAGCACAAATATTCTTTTTTATATTAGTAATTAGTGCTTCGTTAGTGCTCTTTTGTGCTTCAAAAAAATTTAAAATTAATTGAACGGTTTACGATATAATTAACATTATATGATGACGTGCCAAGTTCACACTTAGCACGTCATTAATAAAATTTCAAATTGCTTATTACTTCGTTTGTTAGTGCTTCGTTAGTGCTCTTTTGTGCTTCAAATTTTTTTGAAATTAATTGAACGGTTCACGAAATAATTAACATTATATGATGACGTGCCAACTTCACACTTAGCACGTCATTAATAAAATTTCAAATTACTTATTACATCTTTTGTTAGTGCTTCGTTAGTGCTCTTTTGTGCTTCAAAATTTTTTGAAATTAATTGAACGGTTCACGAAATAATTAACATTATATGATGACGTGCCAACTTCACGCTTAGCACGTCATTAATAAAATTTCAAATTACTTATTACATCTTTTGTTAGTGCTTCGTTAGTGCTCTTTTGTGCTTCAAAAATTTTTGAAATTAATTGAACGGTTCACGAAATAATTAAAATTATATCATGACGTGCCAACTTCACACGTAGCACGTCATTAATAAAATTTTAAATTACTTATTACATCTTTTGTTAGTGCTTCGTTAATGCTCTTTTGTGCTTCCAAAATTTTTGAAATTAATTGAACGGTTCACGAAATAATTAACATTATATGATGACGTGCCAACTTCACACGTAGCACGTCATTAATAAAATTTCAAATTACTTATTACATCTTTTGTTAGTGCTTCGTTAGTGCTCTTTTGTGCTTCAAAAAATTTTGAAATTAATTGAACGGCTCACGAAATAATTAACATTATATGATGACGTGCCAAGTTCACACTTAGCACGTCATTAATAAAATTTCAAATTACTTATTACATCTATTATTAGAGCTTCGTTAGCGCTCTTTTGTGCTTCAAATTTTTTTGAAATTAATTGAACGGTTCACGAAATAATTAACATTATATGATGCCAACTTCACCCTTAGCACGTCATTAATAAAATAAGGAAGGTACGGAGACCATAATCAAAATCGCAGTGATATTTTAATGAAAATATCTGATGTGGCCAGCATATTACTTTCCGTTAATTCTTTGTATTATGTGCAAATTCCATACATATATTTTCTTGCAAATGATTCTATTTTCAGTAAAATTATTTCATAAACGAACTATGTAAATTGCATTTGGCCCTGACATCTTCTTCTTCTTCTTTAGTTTTTCCCATTCGTTAGGGATCGTTAATCTTGATTTTCTTCATCAACTCATTTCTCTATTTTGCTTATCGTACTCATTCAATTCCTTTTCTCTCAAGTCTTCCGCAATACAGTCCTTCCATCTCCTCTTTGGTTTTCCTCTGTTTCTTCTACCTTTTACTACTAAGCTGTTCATTCTTCTTCCAATATATTATTCATCTCTTCTCATGACATGTTCAAACCAATATAATCGCCTCTCCTGTATCTTTCTAGAAACTTTTCTATCACTCGAGCCATTTCTCTTATCCTCTCATTCTTTATCCTATCTTTCGGTGCCTTCCCCAACATCAATCTCAACATAATCATCTCTCTGTCATATTCATTTACTTTTCATTGACACTAACATCTGTCAATTAGAATTTTCTTAATATAGTAGTTGTTTCCATGGTTATAGCATGGCTGGTTGATTTATGAAATTTAATTTCATTAACTCTATATCCATTGAATATAGTGAAAATTATAACGCAGAAGACGCACGTCATCAACCTGAAAAAAACCTTATAAAATGAAATATAACTTTAAAAATATAAAAATTATTAGGTGTTAATTATTTTTAAAATAAGAAGAAAAAAAGTTCTAGTAGTAAGTAATTTATATATTATGATATTTACAATTATTTCAAAGTCAATCGTTATTCCATTTACGGAATATAAAATTATTTGAATTAATTGTAGTTTATTTTCGTACCATAATTATAAAGTCATTAATATATACGTTTCTTTAATACTAGTATATTCTTTATTCTTTGTTAAAAATATAATAACAACTAATAATTTCTACTATAAGGTTTTTCTCAGGTTGATGACGTGTGTCTTCTGCCTAATCATTTTCACTATATGAAGTATAAAATGCACAAAATTCGTAGATTCTAGAATATTCTTTAATATTATAATAACATTAAATGTCAGAAAACGATTTTAACAGTGTTTTTCCAAAAAACAAAACTGTTAAAATCTTCAAATGAGGGTACTTCAGGTTGACCAATAATTGTAACCAAAATCCAATAAGAAAAGGAATACGAAAGAATTATAATTTTTAGAATTGTAGTGTTGAAGTTATTGTCTATGAAAAAATCGTCACACACATACACAAACACACACACACACGCACATACACATACACACACATACATCATCGTAAAAATGGTAAAATCGTATTCTATAGGGACCCTAAAACGTGCTTATTGTCTAAAAACTCATCATCGAATTTTTTGACCCAAGATAATATCTTCCTTACCTAAAATGACGATAAAAGCGTCTTTTCCGTCTGTAGAATCTATTATATTATTGCATTGCGTAATTTCCGTTCTTGGATTACACTGAAAAACAAGAAATTTGGCATTGCTGGTTTAATACTTGTACTAAGTAAATAATACATGTGGATAAATAGATTTTTACTTACAATACAAAGTATTACAAGAATGACTAAAAATGTGCTTATGTAGCAAAGCCCAAAATATTGAACAATATTATTAATATATGCAAGAAATAGATTGAAATAAATGTTAAGACAGGTATTGGAATCATTCTAAAAATCGCATATCCAGATTTTAGTAAATAAGCACTTTTTAAGATCCCTATAATCCGATAATAACATTTTTACGATGATGTCTGTATGTTTGTGTGTTATTAAATTACATCCATTAATGATAAGTATTTTTAATAAATGAATATGGTAAATACTAAGAAATTTGGTATGGTCGTAAAGGGATTAAAAAATACAATCTAAATTTATAAAAAACTAGTAAAGGTTGTATTTAAATTAACAAAGTTGATATCACTTCCGGTTGTACCGGAAGTCCCAGAATTACACTTTTCATATAAAATAATCGCAGATATTGTATTGAATAAATTATGTCCTATAATCAATAAGCGTATCTGCAATAATAAGCCAGATAAATGGGTGTAATCACTTTTTCAAACACTATATATATATATATATATATATATATATATATATATATATATATATATATATATATATACAGGCTGTTTCAGGACTAGTGCAACAAACTTTAACAGCTTATTCCTGAGGTCATTTTGAGCCAAAAATGTCATATGAACATAGGTCCTATCCTTCTAGTTACCAAAATACAAGAGGTTGAAGTTCTATAAATAACACAAAAATTTCTAATTTATGTAATCAAGGTACTTTCGGAAAACAAGAGTTATTATTGAGTTGAGAAAATTTTAAAGAGAAAGGACGGCTTGCTGAAATGTCCAACAACGTCGGAATTTTTAACAATTTTCATTACAAGTAGTTTAAAGTAAAATTTAGACATTAAACTGTAGTTTTAATTCAAAAGTTACTAAAATAGTAAAAAATGGTTTTAGTGCATGTAAACCACTGATACCAAAAATGTGTTAAAAGTTTGAAATATTTCTGCTGTAAATAGAATGCTTTAGAGTGTAAAATTCATTGTAATATTAATAAATGTACATAATTTAATGTATTTGATATAAATTTTGAATCGTATGTTTTGTTGTCCAAATCGTATTCGTTAATATTAATAAATAAAATTAATTAATACAAATAAGGTATGACTTTTCAATAAAAACTCTTGTTTTCCGAAAGTACACTGATTACAAAAATTAGAAAATTTCGTATTATTTATAGAACTTTAACCTCTTGTATTCTGGCAACTCAAAATGACCTCAGGAATAAGTTGTTAAAGTTTGTTACACTAATCCTGAAACATCCTGTACACATATATATATATATATATATATATATATATATATACAGTGTGTTTACGGTCTTTGTTTTTTTTTAATGGGTGATACTACAGGTCAAAAGAAGGCGAAAAACATTAAAACACCTTAGTAAAATATTTATAATAAAAGAGATATGAATTTTTTTAGTTTTTATTTTTATGGAATTAAAACATAACGATAAGCGCTTTTATAACAGATGTTCAAAGTTATCACCCTGCTGCTGTATGCAAAGGTCTTGCTCGGCGTATCCATGAATTAACGTACGTTGCAAGGCCCATGCCTTGTCGAGTTTCCGCAGCTGCTGCTTCCACCCGGTTACGGAGATCTTCAGGGTCGATAATTTCGGTGGTGTATACCATGTTTTTCATATGCCCCTACAAATAAAAGTCCAATGGTGTTAAGTCAGGTGACCGCGGAGGCCAAGAAACAGGACCGTCCCGACCAAGCCACTTATTTCCAAATGCATGGTTTAAGTGATGACGTTCGAAATGCACCGGTGCACCGTCGTGGAGAAAACACATTTCATGTACTAGAATAGTTAACATTTTAAAAAATTCAACATTAGACGAACATACTTCTAATATAAACCTGCATTTTAAAAACAGTATTATAGAAATCTTTTAGTATATGACTTTGATTTTATAGGGAAAACGAGCAATGCTGTTTTCGTCATAAAATCATAGTCAAATACTAATAGAACTCAAAAATACTTTTTGAAAACGCAGGCTTATTTTAGAACTATGTTCATCTAATTTTGATTTTTTTAAAATGTTGATAGTTCTAGTAAAGGAACAATTTATTTTAATTTTCACTTCATATACCGTGTATCTATCTTAAAGGTGTACGTAGCAGATTAACATGGAAATCATTTTTTTTGCAATTCCCTGCTTGCCTATATATTTTAAGCAAAAACGCGTCAGTTTTAGAGCAAAAAATTCTGCATCTAAATCAATAAACAGAATTACTTTTAAATGCTTTGTAACGGCAGAAATTAAACATGAAAATGTCGAAAATTACTTTGAAAATATCGACAACCATGGAATTGAACAAAAAATAAATAAATGCTTGACGTTTTTCTATTTGGGCAAATATCGTTAATTATAACAACAATAGAAATATTAGATTAATAAATAAATTTAAAAAATACAGTTTTGTTTAATATATGAATTTATTAAAAATTCAATATTGCGTAACAAAATATGCTCAAGCAAGAAAAGTTTTGTAGTAATTAGTAAACGGATAACAAGTAATTATAAAGATAATAGTTACAATAAATATTCAAATGCAGAACCATTATACGATGACAATCATTAAATATGGAATCTCTTAGATCATTTATGTTTTCGTGCCTTTTTTATAAATTTGATTTTTTATGTAACCCCATAAAAAAAAGTCACATGGAGCAAGATCTGGAGATCTAGCAGGTCAGTCAATAATACCCCCTCGTCCAATCCAGCGCCCAGGAAATACCAGATCCAAATATTCTCTAAAGTTCCTAGTGTTGCAGAACATACATCCTGTTGGAACCAGACCTCTCGATCTGGGCGCACAACATCGTCTATTGCAGGACCAATTTCATTTTGTAGCATCTCCAAATAATTTTCGGTATTTAGATTGCCACGTATTTCAATAGGACCAATTATGTGGTGACCTAAAATTCCGGCCCAAATATTAACTTTCCGAGGATATGTCCTTGTTGAAATATTAATTCCAGGATTTTCTATAGCCCAACAACGGGTATTTTGGATATTTGGTTCATTGTTCAAAGTGAAAGTGCATTCGTCCGTGAAAGAAATGGAACAAATTTTGATCATTACTAGCCGGGTTCTGCATATCTACGCAAAACACTCTTCTACTTTCTTCATCGTATGGGACAAGTTCTTTGTGACACTGCATTTTATAAGAATAATACGTTTTTTTAAAAATATTTTTATGATGCTGTGATGTACTCCCAACTCATTTCCAATATATCTAGTACTACAGAAGTGGTCTACACTTATCCATAAAAACTTTTTATTAGTATAAATATTCATATTTTAATAATTTCAAACAATAAAACCAGAGACAAAATCAAATTGTCAGAACATACGTTGTGACCATAGATTAAGGAAAATATATAGTAGAAGATTGGGTATCTCCCTAAACCGTGATAACAAGTTTATTGCCATCTATGAAAAGGTCAGAGAACTAAATTTGACAGCCGACAAGGTGGCGGGAAATATAAATTCATTTCGAATTATTCTAAACTTTAAATTTTATTTCTTCATAATGCAATTAATAAAAAATCTATCGAAAATAGATAATTTATTAAAGACATTATCAAGAAATGTGAAATATATCTTGCACTATAAAAAATCATTAATATTTCATGTCTTTTTTTAAAAATGTATACATTACACTATTTAAATCAAATAAATAATTACAAATCTCAAACTGCCCGGCAACAACTATTAAAATTTAACCTCATACTACTCAAGGAACCAAAAATTTGAAATATTATTACAAGAGATATTTTTATTTCAAAAAAGGAATGTTAATTTAAATGTCTGCTAGAAATGCATTGTTTCTTTGACCTCGTCATCGATGTTCGTCCACTTTTTAACCAATTATCCTATTTTACACTCTTTTTTTTATTAAAACTGGCAACACCATACTATTCCAACATTCTCTGATGAATCTTATGAAGGTTTATGTCATTTTGCCAAAGAATTGTGATATCTTGCTGGTCTCCTACAACCAAACTTCTAAGAGCACCGCCATGATGTACATACTCCCAGTCCATTTATACACACTATGTCTTCTACTCGGCGCTATCAACTTCTTCTGCAGGAATGTCTCTTCACTACACAGAAGTTACAAGTTCATGTGATCTTTTTCTGAAACATTATTAATTTGTCATTAAGTTTTTATATCACCCCCCGTATAATAATGCTAATATGAAATATAATATACTTACCGAAAATATATTGTATTATAAAGTACTGTGTTTCTATAAAAATACCAATTCACAAATAATAGTTTTAAATGTCAAAGTATTTCGATGCAATAGAGAATTGTGGGAAATTTACAGCAGTTCTCAAACATTATGTTACCTTTTTATAGTATTTAGACATTAAAGTTTGAGAATCACTGTAAAATCTGTACTACTTATGACATCTATGAAAGGGTCAGGAAGTATTTCCAAACGCTACTAGATTGAAAACTTGTTATCACGTTTCTGAAATCAGTTTCAGCCCCCTGGTTGTGACAGATAAAATGTCAAGAATTTATTTATTTTTTGTTCAATTCCATGGCTATCGATATTATTTTCAACGTAATTTTCGAAATTTTCATATTTAATTTCTGCCGCTACAAAGCATGTAAAAGTAATTCTGTTTATTGATTTAGATGGAGAATTTTATACCCTAAAACCTTTATTTGACGCGTTTTTGTTTAATTAATTAGGCAAGCAGGGACTTGCAAAAAACTGGTTTCCCATGTTAATTTCCTATGTACACCTTTAAGACAGACACACGGTATACGCAGGTGTAGCCATTTCTCTTAAATAATATATGAACTAGTGTATATTCCATTAATACACACACAAAGACATTATCGTAAAAATGTTAAAATCGGATTACACAGGCCTTGAAACTTGTTCATTCATGAAAATCTAAACCGGTGAATTTTAACTTGATCCTATATCTCTACCATTGGCAGGAGGTAAAAACATCGGCATCTCTACCCAGTTTAAAAAAAAGTTATGTATTTCAACTGTATGCAGTGACATACAAAATTTTTTGTTGTTTACCTACTCTGATATTTAATTTTTTTCAAGAAAAATTAAAGAACAACCAAGTATGTATTTGAATTTCGGTTAATTTTGACATTCTAATTGACACTAATGACATTGACAAGTTAAAAATCAAGATCGACTCAATACATCAAAAAATCGGTGTACGCGATTTTTTTGCAAACCAGTGTACCAATTTCGGTTGATCATAGCTAAAATTTAATCAGTTGCTCTCTTAAATGTATACAGGATGAGTCTGAGACGACGCCTCCCCTTTAACTTTTTAATTATAGGTAATAGAAAGAAATGGCTCATATAAAAGTTTTATAATTTGAATTATAGATAATATTTGACGGCAAATATAGATATTTTTTATAAAGTCAGGTTTACAAGATACAACTATCAACTTTTATTTTTTAAATAGCAACCTATAATTATATTACTAAAATATAAACCACTACATTTTTGTCTTTTTAACGATCTAATAGTTTTTATTAATGTATTTGAAAAATTTCGAGTAAAATAAGATAAATGAGTTATATGAGAAATAATTTTTATTCAAATATTTTAGGTGGCTATGTGAAAATAAATAATAAATAAATAGATAAATAAGTAAGTAATAATAAATAAGTAACAAACAAATGTATTTGTTGGTATTAGCATTTTTATATTTTGTTTATTTTCACATAGCCACCTATAATATTAGAATAAAAATCATTTCCCATATATCTCAATTATTTTATTTTTCTCGATTTTTTTCAAATACATTCATTATAATTAATACATTATTGAAAAGAGAAAGATATGGCGGTTTATATTTTAGTAAAATAATTATAAGTTGCTATTTAATAAATAAAAGTCGATAATCGTATTTTTTAAACCTGACTTTGTAAATAATATCTACATTTGCCATAAAATTGTATATTTAAAATTATAAAACTTCTGTATGAATATTTTTTTCTATTACTCAAAATAAACAAGTTAAAGAGGGCGGGGGGGGGGCGTCACCCCGACTCACCCTGTATAAAAATTTAGGAACATAAAGACCAAATACAAAGATTTTTTTTTAAGAATATTCGGATTTTTTTAAATAATTTAGAATGTGTTTTTTTTTTTTGTAAATAATGAAATTATTTTTTTGATAGTTAACATGAAATTAAGTTTATCTTTAAATTAATATTAATATAATAAAACAAATTCGTAACTAAACACCCTTTATATAATTTAAAACAGGAAAATACAAGTATGTGGATTTTTTTAGGTAAAAAGTTAAATATTGTTTCCATTAAAAAAAATATATATAAATTATTTCATGAACTGTTCTATGTATTCAAAAAAAATTATAAACAACAAAAGAGCACTAACATAGCCCTAACAAAATATGTGTTAAACAGTATAATATTTTATTAATGCCATGAAGTTGGCACGTCATCACATAATCTCAATTATTTCATAAACCGCTTTATGAATTTCAAAAAAATTTAAAGCACAAAAGAGCACTAACGAAGCACTAACAAAAGATGTAATAAGTAATTTGAAATTTTATTAATGACGTGCTAAGTGTGAACTTGGCACGTCATCATATAATGTTAATTATTTCGTGAACCGTTCAATTAATTTCAAAAAAATTTGAAGCACAAAAGAGCGCTAACGAAGCTCTAACAATAGATGTAATAAGTAATTTGAAATTTTATTAATGACGTGCTAAGTGTGAACTTGGCACGTCATCATATAATGTTAATTATTTCGTAAACCGTTCAATTAATTTCAAAAAATTTTGAAGCACAAAAGAGCACTAACGAAGCACTAACAAAAGATGTAATAAGTAATTTGAAATTTTATTAATGACGTGCTAAGTGTGAAGTTGGCACGTCATCATATAATGTTAATTATTTCGTGAACCGTTCAATTAATTTAAAAAAATTTTGAAGCACAAAAGAGCACTAACGAAGCACTAATTACTAATATAAAAAAGAATATTTGTGCTTCCAATGACGTGCCAACTTCACGGACCCGACAAAATCCATGTTGTTCAGCTATGATCACACTTTCTAATGGAATTTTTAGTTGTTGCCCTACCAAAGCTTCAACAATTTTGGCGAAGGTGGATAATAAGGATATAGGCCTGTAGTTGGTTGCATCATTTATATCACCTGATTTAAGTATTGGAGTAATATAAGAAACTTTCCAAACATCAGGGAAAATTCCGGTTATTAACGATTGATTATAGAGAATGTGTAAAGGTTCGATAATATACCATGCACAAGTTCGAATAAATGTAGGAGGTATTTGATCAGGTCCATATCCTTTATTAATATCAAGAGATGCCAAATACTGAAGTATACACTGAGTGCTCAATACAACAGAGTTTAAGTTTATGAATTTGAGTCGTATATGTCACCGGTTGTACATTTATTAGCATTGTGAGAAGTGATTATGAAAGCAGATTAAAAGTGTTCTACTAGTAAATTACAAATTTCTTGACCGTTGCAAGCCTCTTGATCTTTATACCGAATTATATTACGTATTCCATTTGATTTCATCAATGATTTAGAGTAATTCCAAAATGATTTAGGATTGTATAGGACTTGTATAGTTATATAAATAAAATAAATATATCATCACGGCATATTACCCATTACTTTGTGTGCCAATCCACTTTGTACACAGATTTCAGTAATGGTGATGGCATATTTGTACCGTGCGGGCGTTTACCAGGCGTCACCTCGCGGGCACTCATCGATGGCTTTGAGAGTGCACCATAGGAGTCAATTTTGTGCCATTTAAAATTAAAAATATTAGGCGTCGGTCGGGATCGAACCTGGTTCCCCAGATTCACTACCAGACACTCAGGCACGCTGCCACGAGTTAATTAAGATTTAATCATAAGTATATATATATCATAAAAACATTAACATCGTAGCAATTTTATAATACAAATCTATTTCTGTTTTTTTCTTTGAATGTTACGCTACTTTGGATCACTTTTAATTATTTCATTTAATACTTACAATAAAGTTTATTGAAATAAAATAATTGCAATGTTAAATTTTATTAAAAAATAATTACAGAAATACAATTTCTATTTATACAGTTAGACGGCCCGAACAGATATTCAGCGAAGTCGGCCGGATTATCCGGTGTCGCCGGATATCCATTGCACCCCTAACTATTTTAGTAATTAATATTTTTTTCGATAAAAGCAATGGTTGTGACAATAAAACAAATGAAATAACCAGTTAAGTATAGTAAGTTAATTTCTTTCTCTGTCAAATATTTTTAAGTTACTCAGCATTCTTTTTAAAAGTTCGTTTTGAATCTCATTGGTTACAAAAACGTGCATAAAAAAATAATAAAATTAATTTTACTGATTGAATATTGAGATCTAAATTAAGCAAATTAGCATTTAAAATTATTATAATTTACAATTTTTACGTACAATTACGTGGTTTAATTAGATTATTTTAAACTTAATAATTCTTGTAATGTAACACACGTAATATTTTTTTTGTGCAACCGGGCGCGAACTAAACATTTCGCAGATAATACAGGCCGTGAAATGGGATGTAAACTAAAATCACTTTGATATTATGAGAATTGACATGACGGATAACGAGACTGTCGTCTCTAAAAATGATAACAATAAGTTACTTTGTTTGTGCCGTGCCGCCTTTCTATTTCAAAAAATGAACCTATTTAAAAAATACAATAAAATTTGTAATTATATATTTTTTACGGTTGCACATAAATAGTGTGTACACCTTGTCCGCGAAATCCTTTAGCGCCCTCGAGATTCCTTAATTGGGAACCGGGTATCCGGTTCCAAAACTATCCGGGTACCCGGGTACTGGGACCGATCTTCGGTTCCGAGTAGTGGAACCGATTTTGTTTTTATGTATTTAATTGAAAATAATGATGTGAAAATATTATTCTACCAAACGCAAGAAGATGCTAAAAATTGTTTAGAAAATGTAACCGCATAATGTAGTGAATAATTGCAGAATACACTTTCGGTTTCGTATTGTATATATAATTTTCATTCAATACGGTTTATTTTAATACCTTGACCTTGAGTTTTTTTGTTTTTTGTTTTGAGTTAACGGTAACTACATAATGACAATAGGGGCCATAAAATTGAAGGCATCGAGGACAATACAATGAATATTTCCAAGTATTTCACTTACCAACTTATATTACTTATACTTTATTGTCATTTTGCAGTAAGTACGAATACTAATATTTTTATCAACATTTTTAAAATGTTTCCGTACATAACTACGTTTGCTCATTTTTCAACCGATAATTATGAACGAAGGTGAAAAGGGGATGGAATTTTCTCGAATAGTGAAATTTCCCAAATTCTAGGAGTTTATAATATTGAACTGAACTTTAAGATTAAAATAAACCGAAAGGGGCGCTACACAGTATAAATCCTATAGAAATAGAAACAAAGGCACCAGTTGAGAAAACGAAGAAATTGTACCTGTTTTTTGGTCGTTTCTAAGAGAATTGCATTATATCAGTTTATCAGAATATCTGATATCAATTTTCCCAAATAATTATACCTTGTTTGTTTCTACTTCATTAATTGTAAAAATTATATTTCAAAGTAATGAACTTTATTCATAATAATAACATATGGATTCATAATACATACCTAGATCAAAGTCAGGATTGTAATAATGTTTAAAGATCTGAAAAGTTTCTAAGATAGATATTTATATATTATCAGTTTCATAATCGAGATTCACCCTGTTTCGGTCTCAGAACCGAAAACCGATGAATTTCGATTCCAGAACCGAGAACCGATGTGTTTCGGTTCCAGAACCGATGAGATTCGATTCCAGAACCGAGAACTGATGAGATTAGAACTGAGAACCCATGAGTTTCGATTCCAGAACCGGGTAGTTTCGGTTCCAGTACTGGTTAGTTTCGGTTCCAGAACCGAGAACCGGGTAGTTTCGGACTCGGAACCGAGAACCGGGTAATTACACATTCAAATAACCAGGTACCCGGGTAATTTTGGAGCCGGACTGGAACCGAACTGGAACCGGTTCCGCTACTAGTTGTTAGTGAGAATGAGCACACCACCACCTTGCGGCATATTAGCATATCATTTCTGTCACGCCTATGTATAGTGTAGTTAGGATTGCAGAACTCAGAATTAAATACACTAGGGTAGGGTTGTTCAGTCTTATTGTTTATAATTTGTGTATGTATATATGTTTTTATATAATTATTTGGAAATTGCAATTTATTCGTCGGACGACTGACAGAGGGTTGTACCCCCCACCACTTTTGTTCGTCCCTAAGACAGTATATTTTAGTCTACAAGCGATAGTTTTTATCAGCCAGTCTTGAACTAGTGATCTTGCTCTGTAAATAGTGTCATATATTGTAAATAAACACAATACAACAAATTCAGTGTTTAATTTCCGTAAACATACGGTGGTCCTTCGAGTTTTTCCCGGCTATCGATCCCCAGATCCAACACATTTTCTGATTCTTCGAACGGGAAGCATTATTATTTTCCTGTCTTACAAACCGGACGAAACAAGGGTTGAGCCACGTTTCCGCTGTAGTCACTTGCAGCTAGGCCTTTGTAGATGTTTATTAGTTTTGATTTTATTCCTCTTACATTCTGATAGTACACTTTTAGATCCATAATTAAAAATGATATCTATTTATTGTCTAATTAAGCCACAATTAGTGTTTTGTTTATTTGATTTTTTTAACACCATTCTCGTTGTTTATAAGTAAAATAGGTGAGGTTTCGTGTTTACGCGCATATATTTTGCATGATTTTACCCAGACGAATTTATATTTATTATCTTTACGCAGTAAAATTTTATAATAGAGACAGCAATAATATCTGGAAGAATGACATAAACGTGTCTTAATTAATATCGCGAGATCCTCAGCAAATCTTTCAAATACTAGTTTGACAGAAGCAACAAGCTCTTGTGAAGTTCGGGACAATGAAATATCTGCCGCTGCCGGTAAAACAGAAAGCTGCTCACTACGAATCTAAATCTGAATATGAATTCAATTCTCTGGCGCAATGGGGCGGGAGCTATTTCATTTCAGACAAAATAGTTTTAGTATTAATTTGATTAATTTAGCATTTTTTGACGTCTATATAAACAAATATATTAAAAAATCTGATTTAATTAAAATATTTTTTAGTGAAATTTCTGTATGTTAAAGTGAAACCAAAATTATTGACTTTGTATTTGGTATAGTTTTTTTTTTTTTTTTTTTTTTAAATTAAATAGTATACAGGTGAACACAAGAATCCGTGACGAAAGCCTTTATTTTAAATATTTTTAGTCCAAAAAAATTAATGGAGTTATTTATCCATACATTTTAGATTAAGATTTTTATTCTTATTTTTTTTAGCATTAATGTAAAGACATGGTAAAACAGATTTAATGAGTGTCGATTAACTGTCAAATTTTTATTTGATTTGTTACTACGTCCTTAAATACAATTTACTCTGGCCTCAACAGTGTAAATTTATAAATTTTGTCATCGAAAAATTCAGAATTTTTTCTCTACATCTTTAGTAAAACAGCACATAAAGTTTTACAGCACAGATTTTATTTGAGAAAACTATTTTCCCATGTTAAACGCCACGGATTCTCTTGTTCATCTTATGTACGAGTATGCTATAACTTTTTAAATTCTTCGTGAAATCAATTTTTAAAAATTTGTTATTCAATAATAGGAAAGACTGAAAGATTTAAACAAACATCTAGGATTTCAACGTTTGGTATTTTATATCCTAAATATATTTCATAGTACACTTTATATTTTCCTGTACTACCTAGAATCTTACTAATCGGCGATAAATATTCTGCGACTCTTTTATTTCGAGTTTAATTGTACATGGAAAAAACTACACTTCAAGCAAGTGGAAAAATCATTTAAGGTAAGTACAATAGTTGTAAGGAAACACATATCAACTAAGCGATACAGCAAAATTTTAAAGTATTTTTTTTAGATAAAAATGATTATAATATGTTATTAACAATATTGTCATAAATATAAGTAAATAAATATACCATCACGACGTATTATCCATTTCTGGGTGTTCCAATTTGCTTCTCTTGTAGAAGTCACTTTACGGTCTCACAAAGCTGTTGTGGACAAACATAACATTGGTCATTTGTGTTTTTTCAAATTGGAAATAATTTTGACATCAGTCGAAATTAAACCCGGGTTGTCCGAATCGTAACAGGTCACCTAATGCACAGAATCATATTATGATCCCATAAATAATAAACTTTTAAAAATTAATAAAAATAAAAAAAAATCTAAAAAATAACGAAGAATCGAACTGAGACTTTCTTGTCAGTGCTTCTAGTATACATAGGATTTTTTTTATATTATAGTAATGTATTTATGAAAACAATATTAGCAACTATGTAAATTGTATTCTGTTCATGATCTATGTGTGGTTTTCTAGCTATCCTGGCGTTGGTTTCTAGGCGTGCAATATTTGTGTGTCAGTAGTCATGCAATAATTATTATTGCATATACTACGTACGTGCAAAGGAATAAGTTGTGGTTTTCACCTATAGTTGCATTAATTGCCATTGATATTGTACTGTAAATTTGAGGTTATCCATGTGCTTCCAGTTCCTGGAAATGTAATTGTTGATATAATCACTTCCATATACAGGAATAGCAGTGTGGTTTCCGCTGGAAAATATGATGTGATGTAAATATATATATATATATATATATATATATATATATATATATATATATATATATATATATATATATATATATTCGGGAAAAATGAATTTTATACCTAATAGAAATAAAAATGTACCCAGTTCTTTTTGAACAAATTTAATAATAATTTAATTTATGAATGTCTTTCTCAGAAAGGTTGCTTGAATTGTTCGTTTAATTTTTATTCAATGGGTCTGGTTGTCACATTAAATTTAACGTCATACCTTGACGTTTATTCTTTTAAAAGCTACACTCTAGTGTATATTTTTCTACTAATGTCCATGAATAAAATAAAACTCGAACTAAAATCCAAGTAGTAACAAACAGCAATCATAGTAGAAAAGCACAAAAGAATAAATATTAATAAAACTATTTATACCTAATAATCGTTCCCTGGAAGAATTCCATCGAATCAAATTCGAAGAAACAAAAATTCTTGCAAGACCTACACATCTCAACAACAGGTTGGTTAGAGAAGCCATTCAGATTTTCAAAACCAAGAATATTAATCTCAATCATTGTGACGGTTTCCTATATTAAGTATGTTGTAATATGTTACCTTGGTTACTTGTTGCTATTGTTTTGTTTTTATTTATTTATGTATTTTTTTCTCTGAAGAATGCAGCAGTGTATGAGTGCCGAAATGTTGGGTATTTAATAAATATACAGAGCATAAACTAGCAGGTGGTATTATTATTATTATTATATTATGAGTACTGAAAGATTTTTTAATAATTTAATTGTACCTAATTACTAACGTCAAACACAAAATGTCAAATAAAAATAGTGGCCGCATGTCAGTGTGCGGATTTATTTATTATTCCGTGGAACCATTGACTTGATTTCTATTAACAGTCAAATATCTTCGATTTTGTCTGTTCCGGAATAGGAAATTATGATTTAGAATATTTTTCTATTCAAAAAACTTTTCTCAAAAATAATTAGAGCAGGTAATAATTGAACATTTCAAAATTAACATTGAAATTGCTATCGTACGTCTATCTTATGTATAAAGCTCGGATTTATATGCAAGGTAAATAGGAAGAATATGCGCATATATATGCAGGCTTTTATTGGAAAATATGCAGTTAGGTGTCCAATATATGCAAAAACATATGCAAAATATGCAGTACAAGAGTACAAAAAAATATAGCAAAAAAATACTCACCCATCTACATATCAGTTGTAATATCTAGGTAAAGTTTAAATACAGTATAGAATTATTTTTATTATGTAAAATATAAACAAAATAATGTTTTTAACAAATTTATTTGTTTATAAATACAGTTATATTGACATGCTTAATATTAATTATTTACAGAAATTTACAATCTATTACTACGAACTACGGAATATAAATTCATTTGCATTAATAATTAAATGTTTTTCCAAGTTACCCATTTTAAATGATTGCCTTCTGTCACTTAGTATGTGTTTATACATAGAAAAGCTGCATTCTACGTCGACAGATGTAATAGGGGCATATTTTAATGATGACAATATTTGATGGTCAATTCTTAGCTCGTCTGAAAATTCCTCATCCAAAACTTTTGATACAAGAGTTAAAGTGGTGAAACCTTCGTTTTTTTTTGAGAACTTCCTCTAATTTTTTTGATACTGATTGAGCAGTAAGCCCCTGTGCTTCATTAACAGTTAACTCTAATTGTGCTACTAATTTAACTGATTCATTTAAAGGTACTCCCTGTCTTTCTAATTTTGTCATTGTCTCAATAATTAATTTATAATTGTTATTAATAAAACTCAAGTTTTGGCCTATTTGTGGATCAGTGGATCATTTAATATATTTTTTGCACCCTTTATTGGCGCAGAGGAATCATCATTAAATTTTGACATTATTTCTTTAATTTGTTGTAAATATTTGAAATAAAACAAAGCCACGTCAAGCCATGTGCCCCATCGTGTAACTACAGGTTTAGGGGGAAGTGGAACATCTGTTAGAATTTCTCTTAGCATTTGAACTCTTATAGGAGCTTTAATAAAAACTTTTTTCACATTATTAATTAAATCGTTTACTAACGGAAATTGATTTCGTATTTCTTCGGCGACTCTATTTATTCCGTGAGCGACGCAAGTATAATGTATTAAATTAGGATAAAATACTGTGACGTGCGCCCCTGTGAATATAATACACGAGCCCCGCCGCTGAAAGAATGTACCAGAGCGATGACGTAATCCCGGAATTTCCCAGATGTTGAAATCCCCGCGACGTAACGGCTAGAGGTTAACTATGCCGTGACTTCTTAATTTGTAATTTTAGACCCTTTATTACTTAATACTTTTTTAAAGGAAATCTAATTTACTATCAAAATAAATAAATATATATATAGAGTGTTCCATTAAGAAATATAAAGTTACATGTTGTTGCGCTTCAACGGAGCACTCTGTATACAAATGCATATAGTACGTAGATAGATAATAATATATCATATAAATTTTATCTGAAGAGTTTTTCTATCTGACTTAAAATAAAAGAGTTATAAAGAGAGGACAGACCGATGAATCACCCTGTATATGTGTGTGTGTATATAACTGGATAATTGTTATTTCTTATATATATATCTGAAAACAGCTCTATACAGACTATTAATTCATAGATAAGCTTAATTTATTAGGTCTTATATTTAATAGTTGCATAGAATTCTAATGTATTTGTATTTTCTTGTATATTCCATACATGGTCAATATAATGCGTTTACATTTAAAGCAATTACTGTAATATAAAATAATTGAACAGAAGAGTTCAAATAAAATTTGTTATACAGGTTTATATTTTCATTTACACACACATACCAGAAAGAAAATCAAAGATTTGAAGGTTAGAAGTATGTAAAGAGTTCAAGGGGCAATTTGCGAAATGAAATAAAGCAATAAAATTGAAATCCGCAAAGGAAGAACAAACCAAAAAGCAATAAAACAAAAGCAAATCAGGGAAGGACGTCAGAGTTGCCGAAATCTCACACACATAGATAAGCATTTGATGTAATTATGAAGACGAATTCACAAGCAGCGTGAAGGAAATAAAATACATGCGGATTCAAAGTGAAAATACATGTATCTGTCGCTTCAAGGCTGAAAGAAGCGAAACGTAAATATGCTCGCAAAGTTGCCCTTCGATATGTCACCCTGCAACATGCTCAAAAAGTGCAAATTACGTTTATTTCTACTTTTTTCCGATTTCATTTTGGATTAATTTTGTTAACCTACTGCCTTATATTCGGTATATCACCAAGCGTAAATTACTCCATTTAAATTCTTTCCATGGATTATTTTCGATTCAACTTTAAACACCGTTATTCTTCTACCTAATATTATCACTGGAAAAGTTGGTATTACTATGTAATAACTACGGCAAAATCTAGAATATTTGCATGTCAAACTACCGCATTTTTTTAAATATTGTTTGGCAATAACTACTTCAATATTACATGGAATTCCTAAAGCTGTTTAATATATATGTTTGTGTTCACCGTGGATAAATTGGTACGAACGACGTATTCTAGAAAATGAGAAAACAATAAATCAAGGAAAAAAGTTAACGGAGGAAATGGGAGTGAAGTTAGCGACGCAGTGTGTGTCTACCGTTACATAAAACCGTCGGCAAAATAAAAATGCGAATAATCATCAATATAAAAGATTATGTAGGCAAATTTGTGATGTATGGGATCAAATAAGATATCAATATACATATATTGGCTAATCAATTTAATAAACTATTAAGTATATCTTCTACATATTTATAAATGTAAGAGAGAAATACAACAATCCTACGGGTTGGACAGTGCTTTTACTGCACTGGGGTGGTTAAGAGGACTCCTAGCTTCCTTACTAAATAAATTTTCAAGTGTTACAAATAAACAATTTTTAAGAAGAAATTATTTCATCTGCTAAGATTATACTTGTGACTATCAAGTATAATTTACAACACCACTACGGAATAGCCAGTATAGTTTGTTTCAAGATATTTGCAAACGTACCTGCTTCGACTTACGCAGCGGGTGGCTTCTTTAATGGGCTTGATGGGTAAAATGACAGGGTTGTAACAAATTATTTGAAATCCAGCATACGAAATATTTGTGTAGAATTTAATGTTTAACTTGAATTTTAAGAAATGCAGAACAAAGAATATAAAATAAAAAGTTATCGACACATAAATAGAATTTGCACAAAATTATAATTCAACAGCATGTAGTGTAGTACTACAATATTAAAAAAAAATATAAATATTACATATGTATATAAATTATTATTCCACAAATATGCTTTCGTCACTATTACTATCATTACTTACATCACTATCAGTATTATCACTATTATTTACATTTATTATAAAATCATTTACAACTCCATGTAAAATAATTCGCCTTACAGTGGCATAATTCACATTCGTTAATTCTGGCGTTTTTTCAATAATAGTATTATCACTCACTACTTTTTAAAGAGTTGTATACATTTAAAATAATTTGTTTACAGCAGTCCGATAAGTGTGCACGTTTATGTTTTCTGCTCTTCTCGTTAGAACACTCTGTATTCGTTACAATAATAGGAGGAGTCTAAGGTTAAATTATAAATAAAACTAAAACAATTACCCCTTAACCTTAAAATAATAATATAAGCTATGAGCTATATACGTATTTCGAGAACTAAGTTCTCATCATCAGTAGAACAAAAACAAAAGTTTAACCAGAGTTGTTAGACCTCTGACATAGTTTAAATGTTGAGTAATCTTAACTTCTCTGCTTAAACTTTTGTTTTTGTTCTACTGATGATGAGAACTTAGTTCTCGAAATACGTATATAGCTCATAGCTTATATTATTATTTTAAGGTTAAGGGGTAATTGTTTTAGTTTTATTTACTCTGTATTCGACAAAACTGAAGTTTCTTTGTCCCATGTTCGCCACATTTTTTTCTGTAATTTCGTCTGAATTTGCACAACCGCAACTGAGCAAGTCAACAATCGAATGACATTACACCAAATTTTCACAAATTATAAATACAAGTAGGTATATTAATGTTTGCGGTATACCGAGTTATTACCAAGGCAGGTAGATTTTCAAATATCTTGAAACACACTATAAAACTAATGTTCTGTCCATACGATGTAACTTGGCGAGTTGGGGCAATTCACATTATTACTGCGGTAATGGGGAAGTTATAAAATCCATAGGCATACCGAAGAAGAACGAAGTTCAATAAAATTACGAATATTACAAAAAAAGAAATTATTTATACAAAAAAAAAATATATTACAAATATTGGAATGAATTATTTATTATATAAATCATATTATAATTAATTATTTTTTAAATTAATTAAGTTAAGAAAATAAAATTTCTATTACTATTAAAAAAAATGCACCAACGCTTATGTATGAATATAATAGCGGGGGAATTACGAAGGGCTGAAGAGAAAAGACCAAGATAGACTGATGTGTAGCAGCATTTCTGTTAAAATATGTCTAAAGCAAAATTTACTAATGATGATGATAACTAGCAACGCCATATGTGAGAATGAAAAGTCAAATTTAGGCTATGGTATTTGGAACCTCAAAAATGTGTACCTAACACTTGGTGAATAAAATTGCGAATAAAAATTCAGAAATAGGTGATGTAATAAACCGTGATGATATACTTATTTAGTTTTTTTTTAACTATGTACGCAGTATGTATGTGTAATGAATAAAAAATTACCGTTTCTATGGCTTTGCCGTTGTGGTAGCCTTGTAATTAAGCGTGTCGTAGATTCTCGCTTCTTCGTTTTGCTTTTCGAGCGTGGTAAAAGCTTGTGTGTGTTCTTGTGTCTGTCAGCAACACTCGATTATATTTTAAAAGGATTTGGTAGTTAGCCATCGGAAAAAGGTTAGATAGCTTTAATAGCACCTCAAGGAGAACTCCGCGGTTCGCTACATTGAAAATACTCGCGTATTGTTATATTTTCATACCGCCGAGAAACATTTGCTTTATACGTTTGACAACTTCTCGTCTAATTTTTTTTTTATAGTCAGTAGCGAGAATATAGGAAGGACTTTAATTCGAGTATATAAGTTTTCACTAAAGTAAATATAAATAAATAAACACAATGATTTTTTAGGTTTAGGATGATAGAAATGTACACTTTAAAATAACAACCCGGTACACATAATTTTTTCTTAGCAAAATTATTTGGAATTTGCTGTGGTGCACTATTGTTGTTAGTAGAATTAACATCATTTCCATAAAAATGTCACCTCAATGAGGACCTCTACCATAGTAACAAAATAGAAAAATGATCATATATATATATATATATATATATATATATATATATATATATATATATATATATATATATATATATATATAATAGGAATTGACAAAAACATTTATATAAAGACAATAATTGTATTAGACATTTCGTTGGTATGCTATTTATTATATGTGTATGTGGACAAGAAAATATATTTACTTCATTTGTTTTGCTGATAATTGAGATGACATTGATATATAAATACTACTATTTGATATTAGATATGCTTCATTATTATTTAAAAGTTTTATGAAGCATTTTGATCTTAATGATTATAATTGAAAATCTAATAATTCAAAAACGTGACAGCTAAAATCTATATACGATTTAATAAAATATATGCGAGTATAAAACCAATATGTATTATATTTTCCAAAATTTATATTATATTATACCAGCAATGTTCATCAAACTAACTGACATTTAATTTATTTTAAAACATTGAAATTTATGTTTATGTTAATCTAAAATAAATTGTACGATAAAATTGTGTATTTTCATGTTTATGTTACTGATATTTTAAGAATTCTTCTTCATATTTTTAGATTCTGTCTTTCTCAGTTTGTTTTAATTTTCTTCTTTCCTCTTTATTCTAATTTAATACTGGTACTAATTACAGATGATCTAGGTCTTGAGTTGATATAGCAATTATTGTCAGAGTTTTTTCTAATTGTTGTTATACTAAAATTGGAAATTTCCAGCTTGATGATAGCCGGAATCGAACCTGGGCTGTCCAAATCAAAATTGAAATTGAAATGTAATCATACGGTAAAACGGTCATACATTGAAATATTTTTATATAATTTTTAATAAAAAAAATTTGAATCTTTACTTCGTTACTTTTAAACTGTATTATTTATTTTATACTTTTAGATAATAGATAATTATTTTCGCAAAATTTAAAATAAAAATTCTACATATTTTCTTTTATAAAGTGGTTTATGTCATTGTTACCATATGAAAAGGACAACATTGATGAGGGTGAAATTAGCAGCCGATTCGCGATTCAAGTACTTGTGAACCCGCGTCACGTTGAACTACCAAGACCAAGTGTGTTGTAATGAATTATATTAAATGGTTAATCTACGCATTAATGTAAGTTAGAGACACAATAACAATATGTAGATGGAGCAAAAGTGTAAATTACAATAATATAATGTTATTCTTATTAAATTAAAGGTAGTTCTTATAACAACTTGACATTTATGTCTTTGACGAAATGTGCGGTAAATTCAAAATAAAATTATATTAATTGTTCTACTATTACATTATATTTCTTTTTGATATAATCCCTATATTATTACTAACAAAATGCAATAGCTATATAATCCTGAAGACCCGTAGAATAGTTTATATAAATTAATTACCTTAAAAATTATAACACCCGTGAAGTAAATATTTTTTTTATTGTTATTAAAGATAGTCTCTATTTTTAAATTTGGTGATATGATCCTTATATTGTTCTTAACAAAATGCAATAATGATATAATCCTGAAGACCCGTAGGACAATTGTATGAATTAATAACCGTAAAAAATTTAACATCAGTGAAGTAAATAATTTTTTTTTCTTCAAGTGTACAATAATATTCATATTATGCTACTATACACACACTATAGAATATATTCATTTTATTACTAGTACAACAATGTTGTTCATTGTTGTACTAGTAAAAAAATGTTAGCTTCTTAGTTCACCGCTGGCGGCAGCAGTCGTCACAGCAACACAGACCATATTGAAAAATTGTTGACAGTTGTATCGTTTGTGTTTTGTAGTGTACACAGCCAACTATGGCTGAAATTGCAAACGCTATAATTAAAACAATTCTACAAAAATATTTAAAAATCCCCAATTTTCTTTGAAACACTTGAAGAAAAAATAGTATATGTCATTCGGAGTAGAACGCCCTTTTTTGTGTTTTACCCAGCTTGCCTGGCCTCGGCTAGCGCCTAGGCCGCAATAGCTGGGTTCAACACAAAAAGACCGCTTTCTACTCCTAATAACATATTATACTATTATTGTTATTAAAGGTAGTCTCTATTTCTAATTTTGCTAATATAATCCTTAAGTGGCTACTAACAAGATGCAATAACGATATAATGCTGAAGACCCGTAGGACAATTTGTATGAATTATTTACCGTAAAAATTATAACACCCGTGAAGTAAATAATTGTTTTTTTATTGTCATTAAAGATAGTCTGTATTTCTAATTTTGCTAATTATTTGCTTGTTATTACATTTTGTTAGTAGCCACATAGGGATCATATTAGCAAAATTAGAAATGGAGACTATCTTTAACAACAATAAAAAAAAAATATTTACTTTACGGGTGTTATCATTTTTACGGAAAATAATTCATACAAATTGTCCTACGGGTCTTCAGGATTATATCGTTATTGAAATTTGTTAAGAACAATATTGGGATCATATTAGCAAAATTTGAAATAAAGATTATGTTTAATAACAATTAAAAAAAATATTTACTTCACGGATATTAGAATTTTTAAGGTTATTAATTCATACTAATTATCCTACGGGTCTTCAGAATTATATCGTTATTGAATTATATTAGTAGCCACATAGGGATCATATTAGCAAAATTAGAAATAGGGACTATCCTTAATAACAATAAAAAAAATATTTACTTCACGGATGTTAGAATTTTTACGGTTATTAATTCATACAAACTGTCCTACGGGTCTTCAGGATTATATCGTTATTGCATTTTGTTAGGAACAATATGGGGATCATATCACCAAATTTAGAAATAGAGACTATCTTTAATAACAATAAAAAAAAATTACTTCACGGGTGTTATAATTTTTACGGTAATTAATTCATATAAACTGTTATTATATTATATTGCATTTTGTTAGTAACAATGTGGAAATCATATTAAAAAAATATATAATGTAATATTACAACAATTAATATAATTTTATTTTGAATTTACCGCACATTTCGTCGAAGACATAAATGTCAAGTTGTTATAAAAACTACCTTTACTTTAATAAGATTAACATTATATTATTTTAATTTACACTTTTGCTCCATCTACATATTGTTATTGTATCTCTAACTTAGATTAATGCGTAGATTACACATTTAATATAATTCATTACAACACACTTGGTCTTGGTAGTGCATCTATACGTTCAGCGTCAGGAGGGTTCACAATTACTTGAATCGCGAATCGGCTGCTAATTTCACCCTCATACAACATTGACATTTCTGTTTAAAATCGAATACGAATGTGTACGAATAGTAATTTTAAAAGGTTGGGGATAAGATTAACAAAAATAAGTGATATTTGAAAGAAGAAAAAAATATATATTCCGAGTTTTAAAGTACATTTTCTATACAAAAAACTGGTAATTTGTAACTTAACAGAAAGAAAGTATTAACATATTTAATCGAATGGTTTTTAAATATTTAAAATAATATTATCCTCTACTACTCTTCTAAACTTTTAATAATACTAAATTTTATAAAATTTGACATATATTCCACATGGGCATAAACAATTTTTTTTTTTCCTTAAAATAATACCAATATCTTATCATCTGCTTGTAAAACATGATCTATGGTAATGTAATTTTGGAAAAACAAAAGCACATCTAAGATGATCTTTCCCCAAAGGCACACCACTTGTCCCATTTAGGCGAAGTCGTATTTCTTATCGTTTCCGAGATCCCAGTGGTGGCCTTCGAAATCCGGACACCTTTATAGATGCAGTAGATTATGTAATTTGTTATTGAGAATCGTAAATTACTCAGTTTTAAAACTTATTAACAAAAAAGAAAAAAAAAACATATAAAAATGTACAAAATGTGATCTATCCCGATTATGCTGGGTTAGATGACACGGTGTATTAAGGTGAGTTAACAATGAAATATTGTAACACGAGGAAAGTGGCACCGACGATGCTAATGCTGGTTTTACCAACGATGACGATTTTCACTGACTGGTGGTCGATGATTTGACGACCGTTGCTTACTAGCGTATAGTACGTCCCCAAAACAAAACATGAAAATACACGTCTTCCACTTGAGTAACTAATACCGGAAAAGTAAACATTATCTTCTTCGTGAGAGGATGACTGAGGGGGTGCAGAGTGCAGAGTGTAATAATAATTTTATTTATTCCTTTGACAAGATAAACACATGTATGGAATACGCCAGAATTACAATTACATAAAAACATATATAAAATCAGCGACAACTTTAATTATGATCCGACCGGTGTTGAAAGAAATTCATATACTGAATAAAAAGTATTTTCTAAATTTTTTTTTTTTAGTATTTTTTTAAAGGAATTTTATTACTTTCTGTCCTATTTTTTGTGGAAGTTTATTAAAAATCTGGAGATCTTTAGTAATACCTATTGAATCCAACGTTTTGTGTTTACACCTTGCAGTGTGCAGGAATCTTTTTTGTCGTGTATTGCAAGGGTATAAATTTGAGTTATGTTTAAAACTGTTTAAATTGTGAAAAATAAATATACAAATTTCAAAAATATAAATAAATAGAGAATCAAAATATGGAATTGAGAGAAGAGCGTCCTACAGGAGGTTCTGCGGGCAACACCTGCGATTATACGTTTTTGGATGAAGACATTGTATGTAGATGATGCAGCACCCCATATACAGATTCCATATCTAAGTCTAGATTCTACTTGTGCGTGGTAAAAATAATTAGCTCTTGCTTCGTGAGAACGCTGCTTAGATGCCAAAATTGGTAACATATCGAATTAAGTTTTGAGACAAGCTCATTGATATGGTATTTTCCATTTAGATTATCATCAAAGTTATAACCAAGAAATTTACCATTATTAGTTCTATTTATATCATACCCATCAATTGAAATATTCAAATCTAATTTTTTTCTACATTGAAAGAAATTAAACCGTAAATAATGCGTACAACGTTATGTAACATTCATCCCCAAAAACCGTTGGTAAATCGTTAATATATAAAATGAACAGCGTAGGTGAGATAAAACAACCTTGTGGTACCCCCCCCCCTATTACTAAGTAGGGTTGTAGAATTTGTATTTCTTATGATATTATTATCCAGATTGCGAATAGAGACAAATTGTTTCCGAGTTTCTAACAAAGATTTTATCCAATCTAGAGGGATACCTCTAATTCCGTAACTGAAAAGTTTATCAAGCAATTTAGAATGACTAACGCAGTCAAATGCTTTGTACAGATTGTAGAAAATACTGACTGGTTGTTCGTTTTTATCCAAATAATTTGTAATAACATTAACCGAACTTTGAATTACATCTAAAGTCGATTTATTAGGCCTGAAACCAAACTGAGCTTTATTAATTATATTATTATTATTATTCACAACTGATTCTAAACGGTTTAGAAATGCATATTCAAATATTTTTGAGAAGATGGATGTTAGGGACACTGGTCTATAATTATTTAAATTCGAGCGATCATCTCTCTTATGAATAGGAATTATTTTATTGACTTTCAATGTTTCAATATTCCTGATTCAAATGAAAGATTAACTAAATATAAGACTGGTTGTACAATTAAGTCGAAAATAGACTTTATTAAAAAAATTGGAAAATTATCTGGCCCACGTGAGTATTTATTTTTTATTTTATTTTGCACTAACTTAATTAGCTCATCTTCACAATAGGGCTGTAAAAACATACTGTTTGACTGCGAATTTATTGTCACTGGAGTACGAGAACTTTTGTGATTAGAAATTTGGTCAATTATATTTAGAGGTGCGTTATGAAAGAAAGTGTTGAAATTATTAGCAATCTCTAAAGGCTCCGTGATTACCTCGCTGCTCGTTTTAATATTAATATTTGTAACTGATATTTTATTTTTCGTATTGTCATTAATAACTCTCCAAACATTCTTTGAGATATTGTTTTTTGACGAAAAAATGATGTCTTGATAAAATTTCTTTTTAGTATCTTTAACTAAAGGCACGTGTTTCCGCTTCTTCTCTCTGTAGATGTTTTTTAGTTGCTCATTTGACTTTTGCATCTGAAATAAAATATATAGTTTATTTCTAGAATTTCTAATTTCATTTGTAACCCACTGCTTTGTCTTATAGTATATTTTCTTAGACTGTGATGTAAAATGTTTCTCAAAGTAACATGAAAAAATAATATGAAAATTTTCATAAGCATCATTCATATTTGAGGAAATATTTTCCCAAGTTTCATTTTTAATATCACTTATAAAATTATTTATCATCTTTATTAAACGTTCTATTCGATTTTTGAAAATGAGTTTCATTTCGAAGTTCTAGATTTCATAAAACTGTATTATGATCTGAAATAAAGTTAGTTTTAACTATACATGAAGTATTTAAATTTGTAAGGGAACCAAAACAAAATATCAATCCTGCACGTCTGATTGAAATAGCTGCTAGACTTAAGGTGAAATGATACTCTCTTTTATTTTGTTTCTACGCCGAGGCGAGCGCTAGTGAGCACTGAAATGAATAAGTATGGCTGAATCGATGAAGTAGAAATATTTGTACATTTAACAGTCTCCATCTATTTCATAATAGTCATACTTTGTTCCAAGTGATAAACCTAAAAGTAAAATATGTCGTCTGGCATTAACTCTTGTAGGTTGCCTATAGCAAATGAAAATAGAACATTTTATTGAACGTATAATAATAATTTTAAAAGTATTAACGAACGTAAAGATATTTTATTTGTATGAAATATTAATAATGTATTGCAAGAGGGAAGAGTGATGAAGTGAATGAATAATAAGTAACAAAAATTTAAAAATCGTACGTAACATATATTACATATTATTCCTTAATTACATAATATTTTGTATTTACCGTAGGAAACTTTTATTATGAACATATTTCTTATATTCTTTTAAAAACGTTACTATTATTATTTGAAATGATTAGTTTGTTACCAGTGACATATATCTGTCAGTTACATACATTTGAGATCTGAACTGTGTAACTATGGAGTTGTGTTTAAAGCGTAGGCTCCGGGATTAAAATTATAGATAATTTTAGAAATTTGCCCATAAAATATATACAAAAAGTGTTAACGCAAGCATATAAAAAAAATTAAAAACTTTAATTCTTTTAATAACAAATCTCGAAAAAATAACATTTAAAGGTATTTTTCGAAGAAAAACTATTTTGAGCTTCCAGTAAAATGCCATTTCCAGTTATCTGATTTACTCCAAAATCTAATGACATCTTTCCATATAAGAGTAAGGTGCCCAAAGAGAATGAGTGGAACGTTTAAAATTCCAAAGTTTTTTCTTTAAAAATTATCAGTATTCGTTAAACTCACACTTCTAATCATCATGACATCCGCACCATGCTTGCTAATACTTTTAGACTTTTTCAATAAATGGCTACAGGCAGTGGTGGTCCCATAGGGTATACTTCATATACGCCGTATACTCTCAAATATTTTCTGGACATACTGCGCATACTTTCAAGCAATTTATGAAAACTCATTAAAACATGATCACAGGCATGAAAGGAGAAAGAAAAGAGAAGAGCAAAATGCATAACAAAACGTCAAGCCAAACACTACTTGAATGCTTGACTGTACGCGTTGATATTCGTTGGATATTGGATTGATGTATATCCACGCGCTGCGTAGGTCGCTACTTGACTCGAGTCTAGCCGATATACCTAACTTTTATGACGAAAACGAACGATTGTAATGGGGACTTATGATTTTGACGTCATCGGCGGCGGATCGGCAGCGGACCTCCCTCCACATAATTTAGAAAGGGACAAGAAATTTTTAGAAAGAGCTAGGTGATATACCATGGCCGAGTCGATCAAATGCTTTCCCTCTTCAGCACCACCTCGTTGATCCCAGAATTTGATATTTAGTCAGCAAAGTTTGGTTAAGTTATTATGTGTAGTGATTGTTATTAATGAAACATTGCGGAATCGAATCTTTCTGATTCTCACGGAGGGAAAACAAATTCGATTTCATCGTTTCAATTTGAAAAAACATGAACTGAATCCATGTAAACACTACAAATTCCACTGTTGAGAGTGACGGAAAAAATAATAAAATTTCTTTTAGTATCTTAACCTTATTAAAGTCATACATAATTTGTCTCTGGATGTTAAATTATTAAATTTAGTTTTTTTTTGCGTTTTTTGGAAATATCTGTATTTCAACTTTGGCATATCTGTGGGATTTAACAAATCATGTAGAACATTAAAATGTTCTACTGATAAGCCGGTGAAATATATAAATTTTACAGCATCATTACTTAATAAGTTATAATTTAGTTCCAATTATTGACAAATTTAGTTTCATTTCTCGATGTCTCTACAGCACCAAATAACTTTCTTACATAATAATTGTTGACTGTTTGGGTACCTACTACTTTCCTTATTAATCTTTATTTCTGTTTTTGTTATAAACTTGTGTCTCTTTATTAGTAGACAGCTTTATTAAAGTTGCTTGAGTTGCTGTACTTGTTTTTTTGCAAAATAAGTTTGATTATGTTTGTCCACTTTACAAACATAGGTTTGCGTCATTTTATTGTTATTTTGTACATAATTAAACTTCCTTTTTTATCACAGCTTGCTGTAAATACATTACTAATTCATATTAAATTTATATTAATCATATTATTTCAACTTCTGTGTTCAGTCTCAGACATGTTCATCAATATTCCTTTTCAAACAATGGTTGTTGTAATCACGTGGGACCAAATATGGATCACGTGATAAATGTCAAACTTAGAGCTAAATCTTGCTCACTACATAACTAATTATTAAATTCTTTTTTACACACTAGATGGCGACCAAAATATTTGAATTGTATAAGTCCCCATTATAATGCAATTAATAATCATCAATCAACCAAACACAACAACAATAACTTCACCTAATGCACAAATAAAAATCAAGTATCAACGTGTGAAACAGTATGTAATGAACAAAATATATACCTACACTTATCACAATATATGCACACGTGCACATCAGCACTTACGCCGTGTATTTTCGGTGATAAAAGTTGGTATACCGGCTAGATGCTACTCGCGACTTGTAGGTTGTCGTTGAATAGTTGAAGAATGATGCTTAAGGTAGTATTCGTGCTACAATATGTGCAAAAATTAAGTCTAGTGTAAATACAATAAAGATGCATTATTTGTAGTGTATGCCAATAATATACATATTAGATAACATAGCTTTATCATATTACTATTTAAGAGTGAAAAAAAATTGTTTGGTATAATGTTTAGAACGCATAAGTAGTGTTTTTTTCCAACTACAGAAAACACTTTTGTATGATACTGTACGATCTGTGTATGCCGACGCATGCGCATTAACCTGTTTGACGGTATGGCAACGTCTTATACAGTTAGTTGAATGTGAAAGTCGCGAATATAGCAAATCGAATAAGATATAAAGGACAATTCATTAAACAAAATGTTCTTGATAAGAAACTTCAAATTTTGGCATCGAACATATTTTATTAATTTATTGAATCAATATAGAATTAAGCTTTCCTCTGTATTTAAAACTAAACAAAAATTCCATGTATCATTCAATATGGTAATAAAGAAATGTCGTTTAAATTTACTGAAAAAATTACAAGTTTAATCTAATTGTTGTAAAACGAGTACATAATAAATTTATGTTATAAACAAATTTCGTTTATTACAATATACGAGATTAGCAATAACAACTTGTTATTCGCCCTTTGGCGTATGATTTTATTGAAAATTAATGGGCAATAGTCATTTAAATTTGTTTTTACATAGCAACGTTATGCAAAATGAAGATAACCACGATAAAATAACTTTGAAAATAATGATAAAAGTAATATTAATTCTAAATAATCATTGGAAAAATGAAGGGTTCAACACGTACATACACTCACTGCCTGAGCCTGAATCTAGAGCGTTGTCAGGTCGTTTCCTCTCTATCCCTTCCTGCCCTGTAAAAGTGAAAATTTTCGTATTTTCTTAAGATATATCTCTTAAACAAAATGGTCAAAAAAAATTTTTTTATTTTAATATTTGTCATTTATGTATCTTTATAAGCTGAGATATTTTTCAATAAAATGTGACGTACCGTTTTGTAGCTACAGTGAAAAAAATGTCATTTATTATGGCCTGGTATAGTAAACATGTACAAAAAGTACTATCTTTAATTGCATTTATCTCAAATTTGAGATGGTCAGTCGATTTTAAATTACGACAATTAGATATTAATATTCTCTACATACAGTTAAAATTTCATAAGATTGTCACGAATCGTAATTCGCACGTATACTACCTTAAGGCATGTACTTGCTCTCATTGAATACAGACAAGGAAGGAAATGCCTTCAGAAAACTTTTTTTTTGTCAAAATATTCGAATTAAATGCGAAGAAAGAAAAATTCTTGCGAGACCTACACACCTCAACAACAGGTTCATTGGAGAAGCCATTCAGATTTTCAAAACCAAGAATAATTATCTCAATCATTGTGACGGTTTAGACTTATTCGAGTATGGCTTCCTATATTAAATATGTTGTAATATGTTACCGTGGTTGCTTGTTGATATTGTTTTTGTTATTATTTATTTATGTATTTTCCCTGAAGGAGGCAGCAGTCTATGCTGCCGAAACGTTGGATATTAATAAAAAATACAGAACATAAACTAAAGGTTGTATATTTTTAATTGTGTTATGATTTCTGAAAGATTTTTTAATAATTTACCTTATGTACATTAGGATTGTTAAAAATAATTGCTGCTACCCTATAAAACGACAGTAAGTGATTAAGAAAAGGATCTTTACAACCCCGACTACGTAAATCTAAGGGAACAGGTGATATTTTCATTTTTTCTTTAGTAATTAGATCAGAAACAGGTTATTTACAAACTTTAACTGATTGTACAAAATAATCCTAGAAATACAAACAAATGTATATTTAATCCTTATTCTAGTAAATAGCAGTTCAAAAATTATAACACATTTGTATTAACAGAATACGAAACTTCTATTTTCAATTAATTTACAGATTTGGGGTTGATGTACAGAACTTTTTTTAATTCCTTACTAACGGTAGGATGGCAGTGTTTTTTTTAATGACTACGCTAATGTATTATGAATATTATGTGAAGAGTAGGTATTATAAGATATTCCTCGGGAAATATTTGGTCAGAGTATTATGTTTTATACAAATTTGGACCGTAAATAACCTTTAGCGAAAAACTACACTGGGAAAATAGAATTTGAAATTGGAATATTAAGGAATGCAAAGTTAGAACGTGAGAATTTGTAAATGGAACAAATAAACCAAATTTATTTCCTGTAGAATTTGCTTTAAATATTCAGTAATATTGCCGACTTAAGAGGAATGACTGCTAAGAAATTTATGAGCGTAGAATCGACAATCTCCGAAGACTGTATTTGTCATTTACAGTGTTCACAAAAGAAAAAATGTATGTATATTTAATGTGGATAATTTCAATATTTCATTTGCGTCAAAATAATTCGTTGACGAACTTGTTTACTAGAACAGATAACTCAAACGAAAAAGCAGAAAAGCTGAACTGTAATCATTAGTGACAGCTCTTGCACCTCACTCGCTCGATAAGAAGAAGAAGAATAAGAAGATGAAGAAGATAATGATCAGACCAATTAATAATGAAAAGGAAATAACAAATAATGGATCCAGTGACCCAGTTATAACCTGATACCGTTTTGTCTTCTCGGACTCTAAAGAAATGTTAATTATGTCTGACTGCAAATCTTATCGACACTATTTTCTGTTGCAAATACAAACTCCTGTAAATCCGAGTTCTAATGCGACTGCAGCCAATTATCCATCGAACAAGAGCTACTAATTTGGTGTTATTTTCTGCAATTGTTCACTAGTGCTAGGTAATGTTTGATAATGACCTTTTGAAAATACATCACATCTTCGTTATTCAGCAGTGGCGGCTGGTGGGTTGAAGATTTTGTAGGTCACATTATAAATAGTAATATAAATTTATTAATATGAAAAAATGATTTAAATAGTTTTAAATATTGTCTATTTTTGTCCTAAGACTCTACAAAATTATTTATCATCAGGTCATTGAAATTTGAGATACTTTCAATAAATATCTTTTCTATGCTTAGCGTAGTCAACGCCGCTACTAGACTGATGCCTTGGTCATTGACCGTGTGTAAGCGAATAGGATGATGGGCAGGGAATTTCGTATTGCCTGGAAAAGTCAAGGAATTTATTAATTATTGGGAGAAATTATTTTGTTGCTTTTTACTTAGAGAGAATATTTTTATAATTGTTTTTCTACAAATTAAAGAATTTAGGTGATATACTTATTTTTTGCCTTTAACATTTTATTTAACCATTGAATGTATTATTTGAATGTCTCCTCTACCCTTTACATTCTTTAATTGTTTAAATACTTTGTTTGGTTTAGAAAATAGAATGTAAATTATAAGATCAAAATATATATAGAAATAAAATTTTCGAATAAAAAACCACGTAATTAACAAATTTTGTTATGGAAAAAAATCGCCAGGGAAAGTCATGAAAATGTAAGGGAATTTTAATCTTTGAAATTGTTGTCAACTCTGGGACGACAAGTTGCGCTTCAAAAGTTTCTATTGAATGTTGCTTTATGATTATGGCCAACAGTAAAACTAAGTAATATACGTCACTGGACAAGGGGGAAAGTGGTGCTATACGACCATGTTTTTTTTGTAATAATTGGTTAGTGTTGTGTATTTTCTACACAAGTTGTAAGTGTTGAAAAAAAGGTGAAAAATATAATCATTGTCAAAATATACGTATAAAAAATTCCAAGCCCTGGGCCAATGTTATTATTTTTGAATAATGCAGATTTGATATTTTCCAAGAATTTCACTCATGCATTTACTTCAGTACAACATCCTGTTCTCAAATTCATTTTTTTACCGGTTCGTGTAACTAATAATTTAGTGTAACAACAACTTGTAAACATGACATTATTTTGAACGTTTGAGACATTTTGATTTATATTCTCACCAACTCATTTCCCAGAACATCATCATATGATCCTAGGAAGCAAATGTAATATTCCTTGTATTACTGCGTCCGTTTAGATTGCTTGAGCAGATTTTTGCTTGTTTCAAATTAATGCAATTGCGTTGTGTATAAATAAAATCGGAATGTAGAAGTTTAACATGGGATTTGAAATAAGTGCGAATATTAGCTCTCCTGTAACTTTTAGAGAAAGACTACAAGAATAAAAAGTTGTTTAGAATTAAATTTTACATTCAATAAGTTTAAAATCTGTATCAGCATATTTACAGCACGAAATATTTAAGAAATAAAATGTTACTATTTCGTCAAGAATCAGACGGCTATGGAAATAAAACACATTCTTTTTCTTTTGTACCATACATCCATTTTATAACATTTAAACTGGATATTGAACTTCATTTGTATGAAAACAATGATTACAACAATAATAAGCAATGATACATTATTTAACATAAAATTTAATTTTAAACAACTTTTTATTCTTGTAGTTTTGCTTTAAAAGTTACACGAGAGCCAATATTCGCTCTTATTTAAAATCTCACGTTAAACTCCTGTATTCTGAGTATCGGTGCACACCCAGTATAACATTTATTACGTGTCGAAGAAAATGTAGAAAAATTCTCATAATTAAAAATTACCTTATACATGTAATTACGCTTGATCACATCAGAAGGATGTATGAAACATATCGTTTTGATCAGGATTGCTCTATGTTCTGTCAATTATTGTCTTGCAGTTGCAGTAATGCTGGTTACTGGTGTGTATCGCCGCGTTCACGTCACGTTCTTGTAGTGTGAACTTGTTCGTTTCCGGTTACAAGTCTGTTTCCTTTCCGCTTTATTGATGCTAGGTGCTAGGTACGACGCACTTTACACAAGGCTACGTTAATAATAAATAGGCCAGACCTAGGCGAAGATGACGTATGTCTGATGGTTTTTAAAAGCAAATGTAAATTACTTAATTTTGGGAATGAGAGATTAAGGCCCGGTTTTACCATCTTCATGTTAAGAAATAACATGCGGTTAACTTATTGTTAGTAGAAAAAGTTGTTTTTCCATTCTATGTTATCCATAACCTCAAGCTAAAGTACATGTTATCTTAACATCAAGAAAAAGTAGGTACATGTTAACTTGGCAACATGAACTAACTTCAAATTTTGTGTACAGTTTCTGACAGTCCTAGTGTTGAACGTTTCATAATGGGCTACTTGCATACAAGAGGATTTTGAAAACTATTATATTTTTCAAGTTTAGTTTACTCAACTACATTATTTACATTATAAATTTTTCAAATACATTGTGTTATTATTTAGTAAATTTAACATAAATGTATCCTTCCTATCTTGATGACGACACAATCACTAGCATTTGATTCGTTAATGTGAGTGGTAGAGGTGAAGGGAAGATCGAGGATCAGACAACGTTCCACTATCTCCGTCTCTGTCTTCCCAAACTACAGAACTAGGACGTATATCATCCGTGATTGTGACGTCATAAAAGGAAAATATTTATTTTTAGCCGTAAGTGACAAAATTTTGAAAAAAGAAAAAATAGGGGGTCTTTTATTTTATATATATATATATATATATATATATATATATATATATATATATATATATATATATATTCCAAAAAAAAAATTTCTTAATATCATGCAAGTAGCCCATTATCACATTATGAATCCATATAATGTAAATTCATATAGCGATGATGAGGAGGTGCCAATAAGGGCAACAAGGATATTTCGAAATAGGCCAAATCATTTCGAGAAATATAGTGGGAATGAGAGATTGGCAAACAAATATTCTTCATCTATAGAATAATTTCCTCTTTTATTTTTTTGAATTGTTGGTTCCGTCATTTTTATCTACAAATTAATGACATATTTAACAGTTTTTTTCTATCTTATTATTTATTTACTTCATGATAAAATACTTACCCAGAAATTAATTTAATATGTATATCAAGAAATAACTCATTACTTCGAATTTTAATGGCACAAAATTGACCTCTGTGGTGCACTCTCCACGCCAGCTATGGGTGCTCGTGAGGTGACGCCTGGTAAGCGCCCGTACGATACAAAGATTTCATCATTACCGATATCTGTATACAAAGCAGATTGGCACACCCAGCAATGGGTAATATGCCGTGATGATATATTTATTTATTTATTCATTTACACAATCCAACCACTCAAACCAAATGAAATAATTATCAAACAAAACAAACAACTGTCAAAATTCAGTGTAGTCAACTGTATAAAACTCCGTTTTCAATGAGAAAATTGTACCGACCTTATAAAAATAACCAAAAACTTTGGGCTAGCTAACATGCAGTTTCCACTTGTGTGGAAAAACGTTTACGGTGGTAACCGGACATTAACTTCATGTTATTATTAACTCCATTTTTCATAACCGCATGTTAATTTATACTTGGTAAAACCGGGCCTTAAAATAATAATGACACTAGGTTCAATGGATGCCGATTTCTATAGGTTCCTTTACATTTATGACCGATTGCACAAATATTTTAATTGAGAATTAATCAAAAATTTAACTAAAATCACTTACATAATATATTTTACACGTATAATAATGTTGATGTTAATTTAATTTCTCAATTAAATATTGGTCCAACCGGCTATTAGGCGTCGGTTTTTCTTGTATACGTAAAAATATTAATAACTTTACTTATATTAAAAAAATATAGGTAAAGTAGTGACGTCATGTGTAATATTTAAAATGATTTAGAAAAAATGCACGAGATATAAGTGAAAATTTAAATTTTGTAGAAATATTTATTTTTGTAAATAATTTCCAGAGACGAAAACATATTGGATTTGTGTTTACAAAATTTACATTTTCCCGTAACTCTAGCTACCCATGTTAAATTGGCTTCCTAAGGGAGTAATTTTGTCCCAAGTTAACCAGCTTCGTATCTCTAAGTTACCTGTATATGTATGTAAAATTTGCAAATACGAGTAGTTATTTTTATATATTTAAAAACTATTTTTCTTTTAGATTTGGCAATAGAAAAAAACAGCATTAGTTTTATCGTATTTCTATGCCAAATTAACATGAAAAAAACATTTTTAAATATACATATAAAAATAACGTACCCGTATCACAATACTTTATATATAATGAAAACATTTGTTGTAATTGTATATTTAATATTACTATTGTATTATCTGAAGTTTTCCTGTAATATATTATATATATATTCATTCAAAGAATGTTTAATGACTTGTTAACTTCCTTATAAATTGAAAATCATCGTACTAGTTACAAGATACGAGCAAATCAGGCCATCCACGAGGAATAAATAAAGTGTATACATTAGACATTGCATTCTTTAGAATTCTTGTAGAAATTGAAGGAAAATAAAATATGGAATGTATGTATGCACAAGTAACTTTATGACGGTTTTGAGTTGAATTCAAATTGAAATTGATGAGGTAAATTTAACTTCAATTCTTACTATTTACATGGTGGAAAATGAGGAAAATTGTCTGGGAAATCAAGCGAAATTATAATATGCAAGCTTTATTATTTTTCTTAAAGGTAATTTTGATCCTTCACAATAACATCATTAAATGTCGATGAAAATTATAAACTTATGTTACGCTGCACATAAAATTGTTCTAATTGTATGTTTACGTCAGTTAATTTTCTATTTTTCTTGTATTCAGCTTGTACTGACAGAAAAGTAATTGAATCTTTCAAGATTATGTTTGACATCTTATGTATCAATTTAAGATAATTAATAAGTTCTCTATGTTTATGACTACTGCACGTTTATAAAATATTAAAAACTGACAGACAATTTATTGGACACGTGGCAAAGTATTAGATCAACGGTTCTGACAAATCAAATAGTATTTAGGAATTACTGAAAAATTTAGCTACTTGTGATAAAATTGGTATTACACATGAAATATTATTTGACAAAAAGGGGGTAAATACTAATTCTGTCATATACTTTTTATAACAGGTCGGGTTCAAATCTAACCCGATTAACCAGAAAATGTACACTTAAAGGTGTTAAATATACAGAATTTACTTTTCTTACTTTTTGTAAAAGTTGTTTGTAGATAATCATACATTATGAATACGAAAATTCACTTCTCTAAATTAAAATTTAAACATCTTTTTTGTTGAACCCGAGATTTAATCTTTTGTAGTTGGTTATATTTTATTCAATACGAAAGTTTCTTATACACATTATATAAAGCAAAGTTACACCCTATAACATCAGTGAAACAACTTAAATATTAAACTTACTTCTAAACTTCTACATTTTTTACCAAATACTTTTGTCTCCAAATATAATTTTAATTAGAATTTAAAATATTCAACAACGTAGTTCTGTCAACAATCTGGAACTATGTTTTAATTTTCCTTTTTATTGTGAAGTATATTACTCTTTAATTATTTTATAGAAACATCATTTTAATTTAAACGAAAAAGAAATCTAATTTCAATATAAATATGGGAATTTTTTTAAACGAAATTGTACTGTTAATAACATTAGAACATTCGTAATCTATTTGTAAAACAGTTTCATATAAAATTAGATATAAAATGACCAAATCGTAGTCTGTAATTTAATCCTTTTACGATAGGTTCAAAACTGAAACATCAATCCAATAGTTTGTAAAAAACTAAAATAAATTACAAATTTTTGATAGACACAATTTTTTTAAAAAGATATTCATAAAAAAATCCAGGAATTTGAAAATAGTTCTAGATGCAGTTATTTTAAAACCATCACAATTTTTGTATTGATTTAGAACACTAATACTAACAAAGAGAGGTCGCAAATTTGGAATAAAATTTTATTTTTAAAAGTATTTGTTATACATGCCGGTTAGATTGTAATATTCCTCTTTTTATAAAACGCCTAGTCGTTATGCTAATCTTTATAAAACAACAAACAGCTCATAGCCGCATGTTAAAATGAATATTTGGACATTTTGACTTGTAATCTTTCTAAACATATTTTAACATAATCTAACTGGAAAACCTGCGCCGAGTTTTGTGCGTTACGTTAGGTTAGGTTATGTTAAGGTATATTTGAAGAAATATCCAAGCTAATTTATTTTAAAACGTATTATTTCTTACTGTGCCTGTCAGCTGTTCGTCGTTTTGTAAAACCACTTGTCAGATTGTAAAATAACTCTAAATCAAGGAAGATTTGACACTGCATTTTATAAAATGACTAGACGTTTTATAAAAAGACGGATCTTACAAACTGGCTACGACATACATACCGCTGAGTAGTTTGAAATTGTTACTTAACTAAACAGTTTGAATTTAACTGAAGCTGATTATATACAGACAAAAGTGCAAAATCGAAATCTATAAAATTAAGTCTTGTAACACTTTCAGATTAATTGTCTTCATTTTCTGCTTATTTTTCAAAAATGATTTAACATTGAGTTAAACGATCTATCTTCCAGTGAAAAGAGAATTTGATTTCATAAAGCTAACACCAGAATTCGATTTATTTTCTGTTTAGATTTTTTGTTCAATTGCTTTAATCATTATATAAAGAAGTTATTTCAGTTGTTATTTGCTGTTTGTTATATGGAAAAAGTACACGATGTGCAACATTACGCATAAAATATAAAAATTAATTAAAAGTTCCATGTTCAATTTTAAATTCTATTTCTATGTATTGGACGCAGTTAATAGCATATTTTTACAAATTGTAAATAGTTGTTTTCATTTAAACTCCATGTTCATTGTATCTAGGCAAGAATAGTTTCTTTGACTAGCGTGGTAGATTTTTGAAAATTATTTTTATGCAATTCGATTCAAACACAAAACTCTTAAAATTTGAATTTTAAACAAATACGGGTTTTATGAAAGACACTTCAATTGAATTTTAAATCAGATATGAATGTTTCGCATTGATACATTATAACATGAGGAGGAAATGATTGCGCTGACATCTTCAATATCCTTCAGTAATAATTACTTCGTGTTTGTGGCGACCTGATAGTTGTTTGACGTCAATGGAAGTGCAATCACTGCAAAATCAGCATCCCGATACATTCGCAGGATGCTTGATTGAAATACATTCTCGACTTATTACAGAAATGCGACCCATGGGAAGCATTTTACTGTGTTATTACTTGTAAAACGAAGACATATACATAGCCCGCGGAACTTTGCGAATCATTTAATTGTAGTTGTGTTTTCAATTAATGCAAAGATCAGTACCTCGGCAAAACGCACAACCCTTAGTAAATTAGAGTCAATCCATAACCAGGCTCTACGATACGCTCTTGGTACGTTCACCAATACCCCCACACTAAATTTATATTCATAGTCAGGACTGACGCCACTTGGCATTAGACGAAAAAAGTTTCTGCTGCTTTATGTTTCAAAAATCAAGTCCTTGCCGCAACACAAAAACTTCAGTCCTTTCTTTCGGAGTGATAGTTGGTGTAAACGACGACAAATTCAAACCAGACCAGCATGTGTCCGTGCGAAAGAGCTTCTGGACCAAATAAGCTTTGATATGTCAATCGATACCTGCAGAGGAATCTGAAGTACCGCCGTTGTTGGTTCCATTAGCTAGGACTAACTACGAACTAGGTACGACAAGTCCAACAGTCCCCCGACAGTGATACAATCGAAGTTTCTAGAAGTTCTGCGCAGATACGAAAACACGATGCTAATTTATACGGATGGTTCTAAAATCTACCATGGTACTGGTTGCGCAATTGCCGTCGACAAGACACAGCACTCATGGTCAATGCCTCTTGTACCTTCTATCTACATAGCAGAGTCCTATGCTATCTGGCAAGCTCTACGCTACTGCGAGTTCGTAGTAAGCAATTCTTTGAGCGTTCTACAAGCTATGTCAAACCCTTTTACCGTTTCCCTAATTATTATCTTGTCCGTCATGAAACATCTTCATGAGACAGGGAGAGATATTTTCTTAGGATACCAAGTCACGTTGGCATTAGAGGTAACGAGAAGGTTGACGAGGCAGCACGTTCTGCCGCTGATAGTAACTCTGTTGATGTGACAATGTTTAAATCTTCGGATATAACTTTTCGTTTGAAGACAGAGGTATTGACTTTGTGGCAGCGCACATGGGATGAGGTTCAGAATCATCTCAAAACTATTAAGCTGTCGATTTCACCAATTTGCTTGCCAAATGATCTTACCAGAAGGGATCAAGTCAAGATCCATCGTCTGAGAATGGGTCACACAAGTCTGACACATGGGTACCGTTTTAGTCGGGATAATGCCCCTATGTGCAACAGATGTGATATTGCTATGACAGTTGAACACATTCTAGTTGTGTGTCCACAGTATGATCAACTCAGACGACTATATCAGTTGGATCAAGACCTTTATTTCATTCTAACAGAGTCTGGTAAGATTCGTAATGTTCTGATGTTTTCGCGTGCGGAAAATATCTAGGAAAAATTATAGATATGATTATTTTAGTTTTATTTAAAATTTCTATATTTATACGAATACATAAGTATGCGTAAATTATTTTTTAATATTGTATTTTATGCATATGAATTTTGTTATTCTCGTGACATATACAGGGAGACGGGCCACTCAAAATAACTTTTTTATTTATAATTATTTTTTTAATTCTATTTCCATATTTGTAAACAAGGCTTAGGGGCTTATGGTATTTGGCATGATGGTAGGTAGCATTTCCGGTTTAACCGGAAATGGCATTCAATTTATTTCAAATGGGATACCCTATATATTTTTATATATTTGGAATCTACGTAAAATTACGAATTCAACGATATGCTTGAAGTAAATTTTTATTGAAGAAATAAATAACAAAACCACAAGAGAAAATTATGAATAATTAACCTGATAAGTCATATAAGGCAGGCTGTGATAACAAATTTACATTTTTTTTGTATCAAAATATGGAATGTAACTAAAATAACACTATTTAAACAATTAACTCAAATATTACTTAATATTATCTTAACTGTTTTCACAGATTGTCTGATATTATGGCTTCGCAGGTTAATTATGCATTATTTTCCCTTACGTTTTTCTAATTTATTTCTTCAGTAAAAATACAGTTCAAGCATATCGTTGAATTCGAATTTTTATGTAAATTTCAAATTATTACGTCAGTGTCAGAATAATGATTGTCAAAATAAATACTAATATATATACAGTGTGTTTGGCGTAAGTCCGGTACCACGAATATTTAGTTTATTTTGAGAGATACAAGAAAATGTTAATAAGCAAAGTTAAACTAGACAAAGGGGCTCATAAGATGATCATAGCAGAAATTTTGTACCACTTCCGGTTTTAGCGGAAATGGGTACAACTTTAAATCTAGCATAGGGAATCGGTATTTTTATATTTTTTTTCAGAATATACATATAATTAGCTTCACAGTGATACCAAATTATTATAGTTTTACTTTAACCATTTCAAAATAGCGACCATTTATTCTTAAAATATGTATTAATAAAATTCCATACAAAATAAAACATAGCAAGCTATGAAAACAATTTTATTATCTTATAACAAAAGAAAAGAATTTACCTACATTTGTGACAATGACAATTTCTTGTAATAATTAAATAATTATGGCTCAATGGAATTACACAAATGAAGAAATGGTTGATATGATTTTATTATTCGGAGAATGTCAAAGAAATTCTGTTAGAGCACTTCAACTTTATGGAGATAGGTATCCTCACCGACGACAACCGAGAAGACAATATTTTAATGAAGTTGTTAATAAATTGAAAACACATGGATCATTTAAACTGAAAAATCGACGTGCAAAAAGAGGAAATGAAGTAGATAATCATCGAGATGATGAAGAAGAAAAAATATTAGCTTACATTAATTACAATCCTGAAGTGTCGATGAGGGAATTAAGTAGAGAATGCGCGGTATCATGTTGGAGAGCATTCAAAGTTTTAAAAAAACATAGTTTTAATTCTTATAAGATGCACATTAGTCAATCTCTTAGGGAATATGACTATGATCGTAGAATAAATTTTTGCAATTGGTTTTTACAAATGTGGCAGAATGATAACAGATTTCACCATAAAATTTTATTTTCTGATGAATCATATTTTTCGAACAATGGGCTTTTTAACAGAAATAATGTAAGACGTTGGGCAACCGAAAATCCCAGAATACTGAGAACATCCAGGCATCAAGAAAGATTTGGTTTTAATGTTTGGCTGGGAATAATTATATTTCAAGGTTACTCTGACAGCAGAAAGGTATTTACTATTTTTACAAAATGAAGTGGAAGATTTGCTGGACGACTTACCTATTGTCAATACCATTGGCATGTGGTTCCAACAAGATGGAGCGCCAGCTCATAATGCAAGAAATGTAGTGGCCTATTTAAATGAAAAATATGAAGATAATTGGATTGGAACAAATTCTCTAAATCCTTGGCCAGCACGATCTCCTGACATTACGCCACTGGAATCCTTTCTTTGGGGTTATTTGAAAGATAAAGTATACCGAACACCTCCAACTACTTTGGAAAATTTAGAAATAAAAGTTAGTGTTAGAGAAATTAATGAGAATATCCTAGAAAATGTAATGAAAGAGTTTTTATTGCGTATAAAAAAATGTATAGAAAATATGCCATATTGAGCATTTGTAGTTTTTCGCATTTACTGTTTCTGTTTTGGTATCGTTGTGAACATGCTAAAAAATAAAAAAATAATACCTCACGCCTAATTTTTTTTTTAATTTCTTCTTTTCTTTTGTTATAAGATAATAAAATTGTTTTCATAGCTTGCTATGTTTTATTTTGTATGGAATTTTATTAATACATATTTTGAGAGTAGATAGTATCATTGTGAAGCAAATTTTATGTACATTCTGAAAAAAAATATAAAAATACCGATTCCCTATGCTAGTTTTAAAGTTGTACCCATTTCCGCTAAAACCGGAAGTGATAGAAAATTATTTATTATCACTTATAAAAGAATCATTAACCTATTAGCGACCATAGCATAATGGTAACGTCCTTGCTTTTTGTTCCAAAGGTATTGAGTTCAAACCTAGCACACCTCTTTAATTTTTTTTATATTTTTATTTATTCTAATTTTAGATGCAGTTTTAATGTTACCAATTTTATTACAAAAATACATAGTAAAAATTAAAATTTAAAAAAATTAAGGAGTTGTTCTAGGTTTGAACCCAGTACCTTTGGAACAAGAAGCAAGGACGTTACCATTGTGCTACGGTCGCTTATGACTTATTCAACCTTTTATGAGTGATAATAAGTATTATTTTAAAATTGCTAAAACATTTTCTTATTTCTCTTAATTATTATTTCTTAATTTTAAACGATTTGTTATTGATATAATGCAATAAGTGTTCCCAAACATGTGTGCAAAGTTTTACTACAATAAGTTTTAATATTATTAATTTATATATTCAAATTATTCTTATTTTCCATGTTAAATGCCTATGTAACGGACTTCGAGCGCCACCCGATTTATACGGCGTTCAAAAAATAGAGGTCACGGATTTAAAGGTGGATAATATACTTCAAAACAACAAAAAAAGTTTATATAAACATATACAACTCATATTTTTAATATTACAATAAAATCATAGTGGCCGTTTACAATGGAAAAGAATTATAAATAGCTGCAATACAATTCGCAATAAACTCAGAATTTTCGAACGCATTCGTCAGTCCATGAGACGGAGATTAGAATGTTGTATTGAAGTTCAAGGTGGCCATTTTGAACATTTTTTATAATTTATAATTGACTGTTTTCTATTGTAAATGGCCACTCTGATTTTATTGTAATGTTAAAAGTATGAGTTGTATGACAGAAATAAAATATTAAAATCGCTATAGCTCTGAAACTAGGGATTTCCGAATATATGTTTATATGAACTTTTTTTTATTGTTTTGAGATGTATTATTCGCCCTTAAATCCGTGACCTCTATTTTTTAAAAACCCTGTATATACAGAGTTAATGGCCCGTATTACTAGCGCGGTTTTATTGCTGCTTTTATAATAAAAGTCCGATAAAACCGCTCTATAAAACCACGCATATTCCGAACCCACTTTTATGGTACAAAAGCGCGCTTTTATTGGCCTTTATAAAACCGAAGAATAAAAGTGCTTCTGCCATTTTTATCCTCGTTTTAAATAGCTGACGGACTGATGAAATGTCAAATGTTACAAATATGTAAATTAAGAAAACGAAATATACTCCATATTCTTCAAAAATGGATTTATTAACGACAAAGAAAACAGTAGGCATACGATTTTAATTTTGATTTACACAGTATTTGTGATGTGATTAACCTCACTTCTGTGATACTAAAATTTAAAGTTGCAATATTAAATATATCTTTGTTGCTGTTTAATTCATTTTAATATAGTAATAGAAAAAAACTATGAAGTAGAAGTTCAAGATAATTCAGCAATAAAAGATTTGGTTTAGTACGTTTGCTGCTTATACAAACTGCAATTATTAAGTAATGTCAACTCTACTACATGCGAGCATGGAGTGATCGGCAGAAGCAGAAGCAGAGGCATGTAGGACTTAGGAGTGCGTGAGTTACGGTTATTACGTACTGTCTCCAGATCAAACCTAATACAAAAGACTTCTGCTGATTTTTAGTACTTGTTGGTGATCTGGTGAAAACTTTTATAAAATAATCTGGTGATTTTACAGAAAATGCAGTTTTATTTTATAAAATTTGTAGTGTAACTGAAATATTTTGAAAAAATGCATTATTATATATCAGACCGTAATACTTCTAAATAAAATGTCCTACACAGTGTAAACCGTGCTGTAGACGCTACTCCCAGTTAGATGTAGACCGAATATTTCGTATACGCGAGCGCGACGCCATTGCGTACTATGATGTGGCATGTGCGCTTATGATGAAAATAATAAATATATAAATAAATAAGTAAATAATAAATAACAAACAAATGTATACTTTGTTGATATTAACATTGTTACATTTTGTTTATTTTCACATAGCCACCTATAATATTTGAATAAAAATTATTTTCCATATATCTCAATTATCATATTTTTCTCGATTTTTTTTCAAATATATTAATAAAAACTAATACATTGTTGAGAAGAGAAAGAAATGGCGGTTTATATTCTAATAAAATAATTATAGATTGCTATTTAAAAAATAAAAGTTGATAGTCGTATCTTGTAAACCTGACTTTATAAAAAATATCTACATCTACCATGGGGGGCGTCTTCACAGACTCATCCTGTATATATTATCAAATCTGGTGAAATCTGGAAACTTTTTTTACTTGAATTTGACAACTAAAATTTTGAATTTCATGAGTATTTCTTGACTATTGGTATGATGTAAAGGTTATAGATAAATAATTGGAGTTGCAGTCTGGTGACTCAAGGAATGTTAAATAGATGAAATCCTAATAAACATTTTTCACCAGACTGCAACTCCAATTATTTATCTATAACCTTTAAAATTTTGACCTGGCAACACTGATCGGCAGAAGCAGAAGTAGAGGCATGTAGGAATGCGTGAGCTACGGTTGTTACGTACTGTCTCCAGATCAAACCCAATACAAAAGACATTAGCCACGTTGAACTGACGGAAAGATACGGGGTAAGCATTGTACTCCCGTACACCACATCTACGGCATTGTCTACGTGTTGAATTCGAGGGCTACAACGACAACATCAACAACGCAGGAAGCGAGGAGGCGTTCGAGGGTGTGACGGTAGCTATTGCAGACGTGCGACGCGGCGCCGGCTATTTTAAAGACAAGCGAAAGACTATCCAGCTAAGTCGACTTTATATCATAAGTAGTTGTACGAAATGTTTGTGTATAGTATATAAGTACCCAGGATAAGCCAATGTAATTGAAACAATACATCAGAACTCCATGATAATTAATATTTTTCATTTCTAATTCCCTGAATTTGAGATCATCACAACATTTTATCAACTTGTATAAATAAGAATGATGGAAAAATGCACAATTCTGCTAGTGTTACAATAACAATTTACTAGTAATAAATGTTAAATAAAACATATTTGATAACTGGTCTTTTTATTTACATATTATACTTTTAAAGAAAATGGTACAGAGTGGTATGTTAAAATTAATTGGTGATTTTTCTTTAGACGCCTAATTTAGCTCCCTTTTTAATGTTATCGTAATCATCCCCTGCTGAATTCATTCACAACAACTACCTGCAGCTCTTAATTTCATTCACTTTCACATCTTTTGAATCATTTGATACACTTTGGTATTGCATCTATCGAAGTCCAAATTTTCTTCCCTCCTGGAAAAGTTTTCTAGCTGGGTTCACGAGTTCACCTATAATAATTATTTAGAGGTTACTTTTTGTATAAATTAAAAAAAAATAATTATTATGATCCAAAATAATACTGATGTTTTAATAATAAACTAAAAATAATTGTCTCAATGTGAATTTCAAATCTACTTAACCTTACATATATTTGTACATGTTGTACATTATCATAATTCATTATATACAACAAAATGGTGTAAATTACAATAAAATCGAAAAACTATTAACATACTTACGATTACTGGCGTAATTTCTTTGGCACAACCCAAATATTTTTACGTTTACAAAAAAAATTCTGTAACTTCGTTACAGCTGATGACATTTGGTGAAGAATGCGACGTTGCCAAGATTATGTTTTAACATTTTGTAGTTTTAATAAAAGCAGTGATAAAAGTGAGTTCGTAATACGGAACGCAATGAAAGTGGTCGTTCGCTTTTAACAATCGCCAATAAAAGCGGCATTAAAGGCACGCTTGTAATACGGGCCAATAACTTTATAAATCGTGTTCTATTTGATTTCCATCCTACATAATTCAAATTGACAAATAGCAGTTTTTGTTTTGCATAAAAAGCCTACGGAAAAGTAAGTATAAAAATGAAGTTTATTTAAATTTCAATAGAGTTTTTCTCAAAAAAAGTTAGGATATAAAATGATTACGTGATTGAATTCGGAAAAAATACTGTATCGAATGGGAATGAAAAGTATTTTTTTTTTAAGAGCGTGTGCAACTACTCTGGTTATTACGCCAATTTTATTATTATTAGTACGAGTATTATTATTATTCAACTTTTTAAAAAGCGTGTTTTGAAAGAAACTCTATGAAGTTATGATATTAAGTAACAATACGATGCAAGAAGTCAACAAAACAGTAAAAATAAATGGAATAAAACTAGAAAAGGTATTACCTATGAAAATCTATGAAATATGACAACACAAGGTGAAGAAATAAATTTAGAAATAATCATCAGACTAAAGAAGGTAAATGATATTTGATATACCATAAACATTACGATATTGGGAAAAGGAAGTTGGTAAGAAAACAAAAAAAAATATACAATACAATAACCGGACCAACAAAGAAATGAAAACATAAGGATGTTGGCAAATTGAGAACTAGATATAGTAATCAAAATAAAACAGAAGCAACTAAGTTAGAAGTATGAAAAAAATAATGAAAGAGGTAGACTGAAGAAAGGAAGGAAGAACAGCAGAACTTGGATATAAAAGAGGTAAAATATTGGAAGAAATTAAAAAGATAGCAAAGGAGAGAAAGAAGTGGATGGAGCGGACTAAAAATCAACCTGAGAAAAAAGGAAATCCCATACACGACTATGGGTATCAGCGATATGGAGAATATAAAAAAATATTCGATGATAAAAATTTAATTTGAAAGTTTAGACAGTATGGACTAATGCTTTTCGGTTTTAGTTGTTGTCTTATTTGATGTTAGTGAGAGACCATAAACGATACCTCCTATTGCAGTTATTCTTTCATTAAATAAATAAGTAAATCTCTCGACTTGTAAAGAGTTTCTACTGAAAATCTCTTAACTTTATGGACCTATGTATTTAATAATTCACCGACGGTACAGCCCTTCACAAACTTACAAAGGTGCGAAATCTGGTCAAATTAAAATTAGTTTCCTTTTAGGAAAAGCACACAGGTTTACATTTTAGTAATCCCAATCCCAAAGGAGCTTCTAAAGTCTAGTTTCATTTGGCAGATTGCAAGTGTTTCTGCAGTAATTGACAACGATTTTAGCAAATTAATTTCTCTGTAATGAAAATGTGGCGGTTAATTTGAAATTAATTGGAACATTTTGATTTACTAAAACATATGTGTTACTATTCTTAAAACAATTATTAATAGGTACAACTTTTGTCTCATTATAGTTGTCAGAATAGTAAGCCATGACTGTGGCTTCAAGCCATATTCACGGCTCACTATTCTCTTTTCGACTAGGTGTATAAAAAAGTGCCCGCCATTTTAGTTTTTAATGATGTAACATATGGATTTATGGATTATTTTACATGATTAGCAATTTTCATGTACTTTTCAAATTTGTAAAAAAATATAGTATATGTTCCATTTGAAATTTCAAAGTTGATATTAATTACTAATAAACCGGAAGTGATATCATGAATGTACATCCGTCATCAAGTAGCTTACATGTTGCTGTATAAATCATGTTCTATGAAAGAACTTACTAACTTAATAAATAAGCGAGATATTCGCTGGGTCCGTTAAAATATAACACCCTGTATATATATATATATATATATATATACAGAATAAATATAATTAATTTATATTTGTTGTAAAAAACATGAAAAGTTTGTACCAGTCATTTATGCAATAAATGCGTTTTTACAAGCAAAGCACAAAATATTTTTTCTACACAGTATGTACATGAAATTATTTTTGTAAAGGGTTTGAGAATTTTATATATATTTTACATCTTATTACAATAATGATATATGGGGGTTAGTTAATTGTTGCATTTTTGTAACTTTCACGGTGTATAAATTGCATAGATGAAGATGGGATGATGAAAGGGACACTCACTGACATTCAAGCCCATGGTAGGAATCGAACCCACGACCCCAGGGTCCGAGCGGTGAAGTCGCTTTGAGCGCTGCCAGGCACGCTGCTTCAACACGCTTGACCAATATATATATACATATATATATATATATATATATATATATATATATATATATATATATATATATATATATATATATATATATATATATATATATATATTGAAAAATCTCAAACCCTTTACAAAAATAATTTCATGTACCTACTGTGTAGAAAAAATATTTTGTGCTTTGCTTGTAAAAACGCATTTATTGCATAAATGACTGGTACAAACTTTTCATGTTATTTACAACAAATATAAATTAATTATATTTATTCTGTATGAAATTTAATGACACAATAGAAATTAGTATCAAACGAAAATGAATTTTTCATTTGTACAAAAGTATTTGGAACACCAATAGAGTATACAAATTAGAACATCCAACAATATGTAACGTCGGTAAATCTGGATTTACTCTTTGAAAACAATGAAAAACTGTTGATGTCTAATTATAAAAAAAGTAGGTTATGTAATGGTTGTTAGCTGATCCTCATAATCTGCGAATGGGAGATCACATTGCATTATTGAAAGCTTGGTGTTCGCTGTATTTGGATCGATCTTGCGTATAAATTCGTAATCGTACAAAGTGCAGAGTACGCAGGAGTAGATGCGAACTGTGTTCATAAGGGATTCTGACGTGCACATAACTGATACCTGATATCCCTAACTGACCCTGTTGCTTCATGGATTATGTTGCACACCAATTAATGAAACATATACATTTACTTATCTGCTATACATAAGTTTATTTCGCTTTGAACAAGGAACCAAACGTTACAAACCTGGCCCGATCCTAGGTGATTGGCCGCCTTCGTGTTGTAATGAATATGAATGTTTTATTATTTCAAATTTAATATTTCATCGTACGACTGTAATTAATCTAAACAAACCGGTGTGCGATTTACGAGATCACCGGGGCGAAGTTAGTCTTCAAGACTCATTTGGTTGGGTTGGGTCAAAAGTCTTCAAAAGTTCAAAAGCTTTGTAAAAGAAATTACTCAAGTGGAACCGAATCCTTATGACCAAGACTTGTCCCAGGTACACTTCTTTCACTCCTAGAATCTACTAAAGGTAGGTTTTCTTCTTTTATACATTTTTAATGTTCATGTGTTATTGCGTAACCATGTGTAACCAAACGTTCGTAATCATTTGTAACCATTTATAATCATTTGTAACCATTTGTAACCATTTGAAACATTCGTAACCATTATGTAACATTAGTAACAGTTGGCAATATTTATATTTATTTTATTGTTTAATCTAACGTTTTGTATATACATTTTTTCCTATTTTTAATTATATTTTGTTTGTTAAATTCGTATTAAAATTATTTTCCTATTAATTTTGACACCGCTCGGTCAGAATTGGAAAGAAATTTATTATTAAAGGTAAAATAAAGTCCTACCCAAGCTACCGAGGTAGGTAAATTTTGATAATAACTAGTATATTATTACATTTGGTGATTAGCGTTGGAATCATTATCTGAGATCATTACATTTGGTGAGATCGATAGGATGAGTTCATCACAGTGTTAAATGAAAAGCCGCTCCTATTTTTTTCGGAATATTTTTTATTACTTAAATAATACATCCAGACATAATATCAACATTTATTATACATTTTTAAATATGCAAATACAAAACTAATATTAAACAAATATAAAACAAAAAACAATATAAATAACATTTTCTAAATATTATATATAATATTACTACATACATACATAATATTACAACATATTTTCATAATATGGCTTTTCTGGCTTTCTTCGATGCAAATTCATCAATAATTTGGGTGAGATCAATTGTTTCCGAAATTTCTGATGCAATAGAAATGATGGCCATATCTGAAAGTCTATCTTGAGACATATTACTTCTTAAATAGTTCTTTATAATTTTTAGTTTGCTGAAGCTTCGTTCTCCGGAAGCAACAGAAACAGGCAAAGATATGAAAATTCTAATCACCAGAACAAAATTTGAAAAACAAGAAAGAAGTTCATTTTTTCAAGATGCATTTTGAAATGGCAGTTGGTGTATTTTTATCTGGAAATATTTCCTTAAAGGAAAATATCTCATTAAATAACTGAAGACCATCAATATCTTTGAGAATCGTGTCATTTTTATTAATTTCAATTTTAACGTGCAAATACATGCAAGCTTTCATAAGCGCATCTCTAGAGAGATCTTTAAATTCGAATAAAAAACTAAAAAAAAATTACATTCTGATAATAATTTAAATCTCTCATCAACTGAAGATATAGCGTGGTCTAGAAGAGAAAAATAAAATGCAATTTTATATTTTTGACAAGGTTCGGAAAACTGTATCATCAGGGGCTTCATAGTCAAAATGACGCATTTTTTTCTACTCCTTAAATGCTCAAACTCGGGTTCAATATTTAATTTCTGACATTTTAACGAAGCAGCCTCCATAAAAATGTTGAATTGTTCATCGGAGCGAAGGGAAATTAAATAGAGCATCAAATTTTGTAAACCCTCAACACAATCGGTAATATTTATCTTGGAATTATGTAACATTTTGCTTAGAATATAATTTTTTGATAAAAGATATACCAAATAGGACCTATTCTTTTTTTGTTGTCCATTAACGACATGGGAACACTAATGTTAGTTTGACCATGTACGCTGATGATATATCAGTTATTGTGTCCTACTCGGATATAAAAATTCTACAAGCGTCTTGTACAGAAATAAACATAAATTTTTAACAAACATGGATTTACACAAATATAACACAAGAAATAAACAGGACTTTAGATTACCTTGTAATAAATTACATGTAGGAAGAGAATCTCCACAATATTTAGGTCTAGATGTTTTTAATAGATTACCATCTGAAATTAAAAATTGTAGTAACTTGCGAACATTCAAGCAAGCTCTTAAAATATTTTTAATTAATAACTGCTTTTACCCTGTAACAGAATATAACGATTTCAATAATGAAATTTCTAATTAATATGTTTGTATTTTGTAATAAGTATATGTATGTATGTATGTATGTATGCATCTGCTTTTTGAGCCTTTTTTCAATACATGTATAATATGTCGAGTGAAATAAATATATTATTATTATTATTATTATTATTATTATTAAAATAAAAATGGATAAAATAAATAGAAATTTCCGTATTTTTTTTATTAAGGATGTTGCCACATTTTTTGTTTTGTTGTCCCTAGTGGTATCTTCTGCAAGATAATTCATTGCAGTAATTAGGTACTTCCAATAAGTTTGTCTTTAAAGATCTTATAGCATTCACTGTGCTTTCCCATCTAGTTTCACTAAGAGGTTTTAAAGTCAAAATTTTAATATGTTTTTTAAAAATATACCATCTGTAAGGTAAAGCATAAAAAACTGATAAGTTTCTTGAACTAAATCAGAAAAATTTGAAACTTCACCACTGCTACTGGCAGCATCATTGACGACTAAGTTTAAGGAATGAGCTGCACATGGGATATATAAAGCTCTGGGATTTATATTCAAGATTCTTTTTTCCTTTCTTGTTGGAGCCATTATCATAGCCCTGACCGCGAATGTTTTGCATATCTAAGTCGAATTTGGGTAGTATTTTCTCCAATAGAAAATTAGTTAAACCCTCTCCATTACAATTCGTAGCCGGAAAGAATCCCAAAAAAAAAAAAATCAAAGATTTGTACTTTGTTATTTGTGGTTTAAACACATCTCACTATAAATGAAATTTGTTCAGTGTGACTTATATCTGGTGTTGAATCGAGAATTATTGAAAAATATTTTAAGTAATTTAAAATTGTTTTGATTTTATTACATATAACATTAGATAAAATATTAATTATTTCATTTTGAAAACTCTGTCCTAAATAATGTGGCATTCGAGTTTTAGATTCTCTGGATTTAGAGATATTATTGACATGTTCAGAAATAATAGGGTCAAATTTGGCCAACATTTCAATTGCTTTTAATAAAAATCCATTATCCCTTCGATATAATTCTGAGGGATATCCGCGAAATGTTAAATTTTGAGAAGCTAAAAATTGTATAACTGCAATCATTCTTTCATTGATTGCATGCCAGCGCTTTTTTCACGATAAAATATATTTTTTTGTTCCTGATCAATTGTAGACTTTTGTTCTAAACGAATTTTTAATTCACACCAAGTTTGCACCGCCTTAATATCCTTTAAAGAATTTTCATGTTTAATTAGATGTTCAGAACAATGTCGCCAAACAAAAAGCCAGAATTTACCCATTGAATATTGATCTCTTTGGTAAATAATTTACATGGAATGCAAATTGTACAATCTAAAATAACTAAATAAGAAAGTTACGTGCGAATTATCTTTTCACCGTTTACTATCGTTTTATAAAAATATGAATAACTGAATTTTTTACCGTTTATATCGACAGGATATTTAATATTTTTTATTTATTTTGGCCCGCCCCGTGCAATCAAGTCATCGATAAAATGCGAAGATAAATAATCAGGCCACATACCTGGATCATCAAATAATGAAACCTCTACTGTGGAGCGAGATGCAGCAGCAGCATCTTTTTCACTTTGACCGCTGGGGAGTGTTGAATTTTCGGTCATGTGCTGTTCCTTATTTTCTGTTACTGTAGTAGAGGCAGAGAGCTCTCTTAAGGTGGCATAGCCATCACAGCTCAACAAGAAAAGATATACATGATAATTTAGAGCTAATTAATTGCTAATTAATTGCGCTAATTAAAATTTTATTGCTTTATTTTTTTTTTTAAAAAAGCTATGGCTGAGCTGGCAAAAATCATATGCTGGCTCAGCCAAAAAAAATAGGGGCATATACAGTATTAATGAACAGCCAAATTAATTGCTATATAATTGCTCATTGTAAAACATATTTTTATTACAAAAATGATAACATACGCTGAACTAACAGCAATAAGATCATTATTAGGTAACAACAGAGTGCGCCTAGATAAAAAATGGTGTGTTACAATTAATTGCTCTAGCTTAACGTAATCAAAACGATTTCTTTAATTGGTATAACCTTTGTCCCTATTGATACGAAGAATTTTAAATAAATTGCTGCATATAAACTCTGAAACAGAAGCAATAATATCATTTTTAGACAAGAGCAGAGTGCGCTTAGAGCTGAAAATTGGGTGTTAGAATTAATTGCTCTAGCTGAATGTAATGAAAAGGGTTGTCCTATTTATATAACCTTTGCCCTTATTGATACGAGGACATTTTAACTAATTTCTGTAAGTAAACAACTAGAAGCATTACGACAACAGCAGAATGCGCTGAGAGTAAAATACGGGTGTTAAAAATAATTTCTCTAGCTCAACCTATTGAAAAGGTTTGCACTACTTGGTATAACCTTTACTCTTATTGATATGAGGTATATTTAATTAATTGCAGCAAATAAACTGAACTATAACCATTAAGACAGCAGCTGAATGCGCTGAGAATATAAAAAGGGATGTAATAATTAATTGCTCTAGCTCAACCAAATAAAAAGGATTGTACTACGTGTTATATCCTTTGCCCTTATTGATATGAGGTATTTTTAATTAATTGCTGCAAATAAACTGAACTATAACCATTAAGACAGCAGCTGAATGCGCTGAGAATATAAGGAATGTAATAATTAATTGCTCTAGCTCAACCAAATAAAAAGGGTTGTACTACGTGTTATACCTTTTGTCCTTATTGATACGAGGAATTTTTAATTAATTGCTGCAAATAAACTGAACTAAAACCATTAAGACAGCAAACGAATGCGCTGGAAGTATAAAAAGGGATGTTAGAATTAATTACGCTAGCTCAACCAAATAAAAAGGGTTGTACTACGTGTTATACCTTTTGCCCTTATTTATACGAGGAATTTTTAATTAATTGCTGCAAATAAACTGAACTAAAACCATTAAGAAAGCAGCTGAATGCGCTGAGAATATAAAAAGGGATGTAATAATTAATTGCTCTAGCTCAACCTAATAAAAAGGGTTGCACTATGTATTATACCCTTTGCCCTTATTGACATGAGGTATTTATAATTAATTGCTGCAAATAAACTGAACTAAAACCATTAAGACAGCAGCTGAATGCGCTGAGAGTATAAAATGGGATGTAATAATTAATTGCTCTAGCTCAACCTAATAAAAGTGTTATACCCTTTGCCTTTATTGATATAAGGTATTTTTAATTAATTGCTGCAAATAAACTGAACTAAAACCATTAAGACAGCAGCTGAATGCGTTGAGAGTATAAAAAGGGATGTAATAATTAATTGCTCTAGCTCAACCTAATAAAAAGGGTAGTACTACGTGTTATACCCTTTGCCCTTATTGATATGAGGTATTTTTAATTAATTGCTGCAAATAAACTGAACTAAAACCATTAAGACAGCAGCTGAATGCGTTGAGAGTATGAAAAGGGATGTAATAATTAATTGCTCTAGCTCAACCTAATAAAAAGGGTAGTACTACGTGTTATACCCTTTGCCCTTACTGATATGAGGTATTTTTAATTAATTGCTGCAAATAAACTGAACTAAAACCATTAAGACAGCAGCTGCTTTTGCACAACCTAATGGAAATGGTTTCTTTTATTTGTAGAACATTTATCCTTATTGATACATGAGAATTTTAATTAATTGCTGCAAATAACTAAGCAAGCAGTAGTAAAATTATTAGACAATAATAGGAGCCTTCTTATTAGGTTGAGCATTTAATTAAAAATACCGCGTATTAATAAGTACAAAGGGTATAATACGTAGTGAACCCTTTTTATTAGGTTAGATATAGCAATTAATTCTAACATCCCTTTTTATACTCTAAGGGCATTCAGCTGTTGTGTTAATGCTCCTAGTTCAGTTTATTTGCAGCAGTTAATTAAAAATACCTCGTATCATAAGGGCAAAGGGTGAGATACATAGTACAGCCCTTTTTATTTGGTTGAGCTAGAGCAATTAATTATTACATCCCTTTTTATATTCTCAGCGCATTCAGCTGCTGTCATAATAGTTATAGTTCGGTTTATTTGCAGCAATTAATTAAAAATACCTCATGTCAATAAGGGCAAAGGGCATAATACATAGTGCAACCCTTTTTATTAGGTTGAGCTAGAGCAATTAATTATTACATCCCTTTTCATACTCTCAACGCATTCAGCTGCTGTCTTAATGGTTTTAGTTCAGTTTATTTGCAGCAATTAATTAAAAATACCTCATATCAATAAGGGCAAAGGGTATAACACGTAGTACTACCCTTTTTATTAGGTTGAGCTAGAGCAATTAATTATTACATCCCTTTTTATACTCTCAACGCATTCAGCTGCTGTCTTAATGGTTTTAGTTCAGTTTATTTGCAGCAATTAATTAAAATTCTCATGTATCAATAAGGATAAATGTTCTACAAATAAAAGAAACCATTTCCATTAGGTTGTGCAAAAGCAGCTGCTGTCTTAATGGTTTTAGTTCAGTTTATTTGCAGCAATTAATTAAAAATACCTCACATCAATAAAGGCAAAGGGTATAACACGTAGTACAACCCTTTTTATTTGGTTGAGCTAGAGCAATTAATTGTAACATCCCTTTTTATACTCTCAGCGCATTCAGCTGCTGTCTTAATGGTTTTAGTTCAGTTTATTTGCAGCAATTAATTAAAAATACCTCATATAAATAAAGGCAAATGGTATAACACGCAGTACTACCCTTTTTATTAGGTTGAGCTAGAGAAATTAATTATTACATCCCTTTTTATACTCTCAGCGTATTCAGCTGCTGTCTTAATGGTTTTAGTTCAGTTTATTTGCAGCAATTAATTAAAAATCCCTCGTATCAATAAGGGCAAAGGGTATAACACTTAGTACAACCCTTTTTATTTGGTTGAGCAAGCGCAATTAATTCTAGCATCCCTTTTTATATTCTCAGCGCATTCAGCTGCTGTCTTAATGGTTTTAGTTCAGTTTATTTGCAGCAATTAATTAAAAATACCTCACGTCAATAAAGGCAAAGGGTATAACACGTAGTACAACCCTTTTTATTTGGTTGAGCTAGAGCAATTAATTATTACATCCCTTTTTATATTCTCAGCGCATTCAGCTGCTGTCTTAATGGTTTTAGTTGATTTTATTTGCAGCAATTAATTAAAAATACCTCACATCAATATGGGCAAAGGGTATAACACTTAGTACAACCCTTTTTATTTGGTTGAGCTAGCGCAATTAATTCTGACATCCCTTTTTATATTCTCAGCGCATTCAGCTGCTGTCTTAATGGTTTTAGTTCAGTTTATTTGCAGCAATTAATTAAAAATACCTCGTATCAATAAGGGCAAAGGGTATAACACTTAGTACAACCCTTTTTATGTGGTTGAGATAGCGCAATTAATTCTAACATCCCTTTTTATATTCTCAGCGCCTTCAGCTGCTGTCTTTATGGTTTTAGTTCTGTTTATTTGCAGCAATTAATTAAAAATCTCTCGTATCAATAAGGGCAAAGGATATAACACGTAGTACAACCCTTTTTATTTGGTTGAGCTATAGCAATTAATTCTAACACCCCTTTTTATTTTCTCAGCTCATTCAGCTGCTATCTTAATGGTTTTAGTTCAGTTTATTTGCAGCAATTAATTAAATATACCTCATATCAATAAGGGTTTAAGGTTATATCAAGTAGTGCAAACCTTTTCAATAGGTTGAGCTAGAGCAATTATTTTTAACACCCGTATTTTACTCTCAGCGCATTCTGCTGTTGTCGTAATGCTTCTAGTTGTTTAATTGCAGAAATTAGTTAAAATGTCATCGTATCAATAAGGGCAAAGGTTATATAAATAGGACAACCCTTTTCATTACATTCAGCTAGAGCAATTAATTCTAACACCCAATTTTCAGCTCTAAGCGCACTCTGCTCTTGTCTAAAAATGATATTATTGCTTCTGTTTCAGAGTTTATATGCAGCAATTTATTTAAAATTCTTCGTATTAATAGGGACAAAGGTTATACCAATTAAAGAAACCCTTTTGATTACGTTAAGCTAGCAATTAATTGTAACACCCCATTTTTTTTATCTATGCGCACTCTGTTGTTACCTAATAATGATCTTATTGCTGTTAGTTCAGCGTATGTTATCATTTTTGTAATAAAAACATGTTTTACAATGAGCAATTAAATAGCAATTAATTTGGCTATGTTCATTAATACTGTATATGCCCCTATTTTTTTTGGCTGAGCCAGCATATGATTCTTGCCAGCTCAGCCATAGATTTTTTTTTAAATAAAGGAATAAAATTTTAATTAGCGCAATTAAGTAGCTCTAAATTATCATCTATATCTTTTCTTGTTGAGCTGTGATGGCTATGCCACCTTAAGAGAGCTGAAGTAGAGATCGACGGAGTGCAGCCAGAAGTACCAGGTGTCGGTCACTTGGGGTTTCTTCAGCAGGATGCTCCTGCGAGTTTGACACTTCTTTTTTCTTTTCTCGTTCTTTTTTATAGAACGCACTTGACTGCCGTTTAGTCCATTTATCAGACATCTAAAGATTTTTTTAAAAAAAATATATGATTTAAATATTATATTTTACACTACTATATATACTTTAAATTAAAAATATTGAATTTAGATTAATTAAATATATTTTAAGTTTACTTACTTTTGCTTTAGATTTAGAGTCACCCTTCCACGTCTATCGAATTTCACTTGTAAACTCCCTTTGTTTTTAGCCATTCGGCCCTTTTATAAGATCAGTGTATTCCACTACTTTAGGGAATACCCCGAAATTTCACAGCTCAGGGATGTTTTCAAACTGCAAGTCGATATCTATCTCCCTTGTCGAGAAATTTACATTTAAAACTTTACCAATTACTGGGTCATAATCCAAAAATAGATGGAAATATGTGTCTTCGATGCCACGGACAATATTACATAAGTTTATCAATTTTTACAACATTTGCCCTATTAATTCAGTTTGCACAGCCAAGAAACTGAAAGTCCTGAAAATGTTAAAAAATTTCGGCCGTTTTCAGTTACTCTGCTCTAGAAATTGTATCCATGGGTCAAAATTTTAAAAAAATTGTGTACTTACGTATTTTTTGCCAGAATAAAGTTTTAAAGCAACGGGGCATGTATTTATATCCATTTTTGATACATGTCAGGAACTAAAAGAGATATTAATTTTCGGTTTGAAATTGATAATCGCCGCGTTAAAATATATCTATAAGTATAAAAAAACAGATTTTTGTAAATTTTACCAAAAAAAAGGATGCATTTGACTTTTGGTGGAGATATAGACTTGTGGGTATCAGAAATATATTTTATGGAATAGGGCCTCCACTAGCCCACTACTATAAATCCGGTCCTGCTACCATTTTTATTGACCAAAAATTATTTTTAAGTTTTTTTTAATTTTTTTGTTAAATTCTTGGTTTCATTCAAATACGCTAACTGCGCTAAGTTGAGGTTTTGAACCTCATATGTTTCTCATATAGTAATTTCTCGAACTTCTGTTCTTTATGTATTTTCTTATAGAATTACCTTTGTACAATAATTAGTAGCTGTAATTTTTGGATAGAACAACATAAATAGAAACTACCAGCTTGTATTGTTTTTAAATATGTTCTGCCTTTTACGGCCTTTTATCTCACAATGGTAATGCTCCTCGTGTTCATAAAGTTTTCAATTGAAACTAATTTCAGTGGGATGTAATCTTGAACTTGACTTTATGCTCTGTTTCAAAGAAAGCGAGTTTAAACTTTTTTCTCCTTGCAGGTTGTATCTAGGGCACAGTGGTAGCCCTGTAAGTCGTTACTGGGTTACTGTCATGTTTACGTTGTACACTTTTCACTGGCAATTTAATCTCTCTCGGTAGAAATGTTTAGCAAAATCACTTAGAGTGGACATTGGGCGTTCGTGTTGGTGGTAGAAAAGGCATAGCACTCCACACTCCACTCAACTTATTCAATACACTGGGCACTTTTAATATAATCTCATTAGAGACAACTTACGAAGCTCTATTATCCTTTCTAATCCCATCGCTGGATTGAGTTATACTGTGGCCAAGTTTTTCGTAGTTCCGAGTACACCAAATTATTAATAATCCTCACAAATTCATCGCTAACTATGTTCCAAATAGTCTTCCCACTAATGAACTTTATTTTTACGGCATCTCGACAAATGTTGAACGTCTCTATACTTTTTTGTCTTAATTACCTTTATCCTATTGTTGATACTGAAAGTTTGTTGAAAATATATTTTCCGTAAATCTGACTTTTAAGGTAGTTATATCGTGAAACCATTTTACCCAGAATTAGTTGCAAATTGTAGTACATCTCTCCAAGTTTTAAAACAATTGACCACGCGGTACCTGAGATATTTGCAATTAAATTTGGCCTTTTTAACACGTGGAGAATTGGAAATGGCAAAATAAACACAACATTTTAAATTATAACTTTTATATCCATAACGACATTTACTCGAAAAACTAGTATGTTATAGGAAACTAATTAACGGATTTTATATAAAAGTTTGAAAATTATTTACCATCCAGCTTTAATTTTATTGTCTCTAGAAAATTATAATCTGAAGATACGATAAATAGGTAGAATTATACTTGACAACCATGTACAAGCGTTCCAGATGGAGTATCAGTTAAGTTAACAATGCTTGGTATTAGCGAATAAGAGGTGATCTTTGGTTAAAGGAATTTCAGACGTACATTCGAAGGAATTTTTTTTTAAATTAGTAATTTACGTGAAAAGCATGAAAACTTTAAACAGTATAATACTACTTTTGTAATTTTAAGAAAGAAATATATTAATTTGTTTTGCAGTTTCCATTTGTAGTTTAGAAATAGTATTATATCTCAAAATATCTTATTACTTTTATACTCGAATGTACCAATAAATGTCTAAGTGCGACGTTGCCACAGTTATTCTTCAACATTCATACTGTAGTGTGAGTATATTGAAATACGACACTTGTGTATGTGTTAGTGCGAGTGGTACAGTTCAAGAAAAAAACTTTTCTACGGAAAAATAAAGAAAATTCATCTATTACTGTGTTTAATATTAGCTTTTAACTATTTTGATGGCAACAGTCTGCAAAAATCTGATTGCCAAAGTAATCTACTAAACAAAAAAACACCCGGTATATCATGCTTCAAGTACATACATACATGAAACTATTCTATTACGTACGCACTACATCTAATTTTCACCAAACTTCTTCGTCTGTGTGAGATGTATAAATATTTCAAAATATTAAGTTGCAATGCGCTATGCTGCCATTTTTTTTTTTTTTAGTTTATATCAGCGGTTCCTAACCTACTCGTATATAACAATTAGAAATTACTTTTTTAAGCTTAAAATTTAATTACAAGACTTCCTTGACTTGAATTAAATAAAAATAAAAACTTTGAGAAAAGTAGTTCATATTTTACAAAATTATTCGACCCCATCGGTTTGAAACTAATTAAATCCTCTTGAGGATGATCAAAGCAGGATTCGAAATTAGTAGAAGCTTTTAAGAAAAGTAGAACGAGAATTCAAGATATGAAGATAGTTTTTAAATAAATTGAATGTTTTCTAGAAGTTTGTGCTTTTATTTATTTATAAGTGTTATTTTGTTAGAGATAAGCCCCTGCTGAAGGAAATGAATTCGAAGTGAAAGATTTAGTTCTCATCTGGGAAGAACAGATTACCAAAATAAAATTTCGGACTTATGATATTTACAGGGGTGGATTTTCTTGATGATTGTTCATTATTTATTTCATCAAATCCGTTCAATTTTAAAGAAGTAGTTTTTACCATTTGATTTTAATTGAGCTTTTTGTGGTAGCCATATAAATTTTACGGACAGCGACTGTATCCATAGTACAATTATGATATCATTATGAAATCTGTGGATAACTAATAACCAGTGATGATGTATTTTTATTTATTTATAATTTGTTTAAGTTAATTTTCTCTACTAAATTGAATTTGAGATTAACTGAAAAGTCCCAATTGTCACTAAAATAAAAATAAAATCTTGTACATGTTACTTCGAAATATGGATTTTCTTAATATTTTCCGTTTATTTATTCCCTTGCGGTTTTGGAAAAAGTGATCTTCACTAATATTAATAATGCGCGGCCAGATTGTCAAACCTTAAACCTTCGTTGATTTAAGCGATGTTTTAGAATCTGGCTAGACGTTTTATAAAACGACGAACAGCTTACGGCCATATGCTAATATGAATATTTCAACATTTTCAATTCCAATTTCTCTAAATATACCTCAATGTAACCTACCCTATGCATCGTTCAACGAGAGAACGGACCTGTTCCGTGTAAGCAACTATAAAATTTGGGCGGGGGAAGTCATACCAGAGTTGTATTGTTATTATATTTAGTACTGCAAATATAATAGAAATAAGGAATATAATAATAGTAAAAATGAAATAATAATACAAAATTGGTTCGTGATCGGGTTCGTTCTTTCTTTGAACGAGGTATAATACAAAACATTTACGCCTAGAAATCTCAGGTCGAGTTTTGTGCGTTAGGTTAGTTTATGTTGTTATATTTAGAGAAATATACAAGCTAAATACTCTGTTCGTAGTATTTATGTTAACGCTAGCTATATTGTAAAACATCAACGAAGATTTGACAATCTAGCCGCGGTTTGTAAAATGATTATTCGTTTTATAAAAAGACGGATTTTATAATATGGCTACGAGACATTGACTATCAATACAATTTATGAAATGATATCCACATTCTGGAGCCTAGAGGAACTCCAGTAGATTAGTTTTTCTAACAACCCGGTGCTGAAGATATATATTTGAGTATCCTTATGTTTATGGTAGTTTTATTATCCCTTGTTCTCCTGTAATGAGTGTTGGTCGAGTTGCGCGGTGCGTCCAAGTCCAACAGATCGTCGTTCGTCGGTCTGGCCGCGTCGATGCGTCCGCTGTTCACTGCTGCACGTTCAGTCTTCATGTAACATTCATGTAGTGACGGCAGTAACCTCTTTCGCTTCCGTTCCTCTGGTCTGCAGTCACTGTAACACGCCTTCACGCGTCGAAAGGCATAACCTGTTGAGTGAGCCGCAATAGCGGTCTTCTCAACCTGTGATAAGGTGCACTACTTGTTGGCACAATAGGTGCCTTTAAGTCAAAAAACTCCGTGAGTAGCTGAATCTTAGGTGGATGTTACATGTTGCATGTGGTCTACTCAAAATTCATAAAAATAAATCCGCGCGAAGTTTTCAAAAGTTTTAATGAAGATACAAAATTGTGCTGCTACATATAATAAAAATAATAATAAAGAAATCGTTCTTTTATATGAATGGTTCATTAAAAAATTAGAAGTTTTTAAATGAAAAATTAACAACGAAGGTGAAAATTGTTCGATACTACATTCGAATAAAAATATTGTGTAATTTGAAATATAAAAACGTGGAGTTTTGAGGAATTTGTATAAATAAATAACAGTCAAAAACGAAGAATATGAATACAACACAAACATAAATTAAAGAAAAAAAAATATTGTGAGTGCAATCAATTTTTTAAATTTATTTTGCTTTTAATCTTTTATTTGTGATTATGCTATTTATTTGTAATTTTTATCTAGAAATAATTCAAATTCGAATCGAAATGTCAAGGAATATTTTGTTTCTTAATATGTACATGTTGTAGGTAAATTGTAAAATGATGAGTTTTGGACCTAATTAGCTTGGGTATTTCTCTAAATGTGCCTTCAAATAATCTAATCTAATGCACAAAACTTGACCCGAGTTTTGTAGTCGTGAGTTTTGTGCGTTAGGTTAGGTTATGTAGTGGTATATTTAGAAAAAGTACCATCGAAAAGTTCCAAATAATCATTTTATAATTCCCTTTGTCATTTTGAAAAAGCCTAGTGTATTAAAAACTAATTTTACAATCTGCCGACGACATACATACATGCATACATACATATATGATAACAAAGATTCTGTATTCCCGTAATAAAATATTTTTTTTTACATTATTTAATTGGAATTAAAAAAAAATAGTAAAGTTTTAAATATATCTACACAATATTGCTCTATATTTTCAAGGTTAATATTAACTTATAAAAATTAAGGAAAAAAAAATTATTAATGGCATTTAAAAATTGTAATACTATTATTTTTCTTTAAAAGTTTATAAATACATACCTTCATACTTTAAATTTTTGAATAAAAAATACTACCCTAACCATCAAATAATAAATAAAATGAAAACGTACATGTGTTTATTGTACTTCTTTTTATGCACACAAAGAAACTTGAATTACATATGACATTATTATAATTGTTATCATTGTTTTGAATAACTATATCCAGATTGCAATGTATACATTTCCCAGGTTAAATTTAAATTTTGTTTTATAACATTTTTACTACATTGAATAAACATTTAAAAATGTTTGTTTTGCTCGTGTGAATTTAGATACGAGAAATTAAGATAACAAACTATCTTTTTTCTTTTCACTTTTTAATATGTTATTAAAACAATTGCATATTGATTATTGCACAAAATGTTGCACGGTATTTCAAAATTTATAAAATATTTATGATTTAAACATTATAAATAATATTTGGTATCCAAAAATAATTCAAAAATATATTGGTAATAATCTAAAATGGGAATTATGGAGATATTTACATGTAAAATTGCGTAAAAGTTTAATCGGAGATTGTAAAATTGGCCCTTATAGATACTAATACTGACTAATACCTATTATTATCAATGTTGCCATAATGAACATGATTTTGTTTAATAATTGTGCAGTTTCTTGTGCTAGGAACAAAATTATTTAATATGTTAACAATGATAATTTATATATTATCGCTGATATTTTGATTAAAAGATTTCGTGCAAGATTTGTGCCTAATAATTTGGCAGTTTTAATGTTCCTACAGAAAATATATAATACACTTACGTGCATAGTAATCGACCACTTTGCAGTTTTGAATTAAATTATTATTTTTTTGTTGGAAACTAGACCTCAGATTAAAATAAAACTTATGCTGTTTGAAAGATCATTTAATGCACTTCACACTCAAACTAAAAGTTCGAAAATGAAATGCATAAAAAAATAACATTTACACTTACAAACTGATACAACACTGAAAAACGAATTATGTACAAATTAATGTAAAGAAAATAACTGCAATCTGTCAAAACTGTGTTTGCTGTGTTATACTCGTGCTAGCAACCATGTAAATATGCGTTTTTTATCGGTTTCTGCACATAATGTAGGCTCATGTTAAAGCGTAATAAATGATCTTTCATACAGTATAATTTTTATTTGAATCTAAGGTCTAGTTTCTAAATTATTAAATTCAAAATTGCGAAGTAGTCGATTTTTATGCACGTAAGTGTATATGAACAATTGCTACTCACATATATTACCATAGTTATTGTAATATATAATACAAGATTTGGTGTAGAAATTGTGCCTAATTGTATTTTTTTTTGTATAAAATATATAAGTTAGCAATTGCAACTTATGTAATAAAGAAATTTTTATGTATAACATACAATTTTCTGCAAGAATTGTGATTAGTTTTGTTCAATTTTATATAAAAAACTTTATTATTATTAACTATGTCATAAAATATTCACATTTATAAAGTTTAGCATATTGAATAAGGTTTTGTGCAAAATTTGTACTAATTTTTGTGTAGCACTAAAATATCGTATAAATTTTGGTGTTTTAAACAAAAGTTTGTGCAAAAAAATGTACAATGAAACTTTTTGTATAAGATAACATGTATACTAGTACAAAACACGTCCAAAACATTTTTCAGTGATAATTTCATGAACAACTTTCTGTTCATATTTTGGTTTTGAAGGCACAGTCCCTTGCGAAATGAAGTATATTTTCTCCCTTGAAATTAGAATGTATTGTTGTATATTTATAGACGCTAATTACATTATTGTTGTATGGTTTTTAATTTCTCTGAAGCCGTATTTTTCTGTTTTGCTTGTTTATACGGTCTTGTATATTCGTTAAAGACCGATATTTGTAGCAAATATAATCCTGGTATTGTTTGTGAAAACTATTTCGACACCTTATTGGAAAAGTCAGTTTGTAATTTGTTTTAGCACTAAACTGATAGATCCAATTTAAAATTTCAAATTCTCTCACAGGAGATATAAATATTTTAATGAATAGTTGAAGAGATATTACTTCTTTTATAAAGTATCAAATATTTTATGTGTGTACAACTGTCTTTCAAAATATTATATACTCTTTATGAGATTAGTAATTTAATTTGATTGTGCTTCTGATGAACCAAGTTTCGATCCATTTGAATTTTATTATATGTACATATACTTATCTTGTCCTCTTTTAATCTAAATATTTTTATGGTTTCTTTCCTGGGTTTTGAATTTACTTCATTTATTTCTTCTGATATCTTCTCCATGCTCATTTTAGCTTCTAGAAGATAGTGGGCACTTCCGATCTCATAGCTCCTTTTAACTCGTGCATCTTTATTATGTGTTTATGTTTTTGATCCATTAAAATATAATCTATAATGGATTTTTCGTTGCTGCTCTTCATTTCTCGTGTATTTGTTTATGTTGGAAGGTAGTGTTTAAGATATTAACTTCGTTGATTATATAGAAATGTATTAGTCTCTTGCCGTTATTGTTAAGCGTTAGTTCTCCATTTTTCCCATAACATTTTGAATCCCTTTTTGTGTTGCCTATTCGAGCATTGAGATCTCCGAGTATAATCATTAGTTCTTTTTTAGTTTTTATAATATGTTGAATTTTGGTGTTTTCGTCTTCATTAGAGGCATAAATTATAATTATGTTGAAAATAAAATTTTCTATATCTATACCTATTGATAAGACTCGATCGTTATGGAATTCCCATTTACTTATGTTGTTAGTTAGATCTTTACGAATTATGCATTCCACTCTCGCACTTGCTTTATCGTTTGGTTGTACACCGCTATACAGAGTGAGTCACCGAAATCGCCGTCTTCGATATCTCCCTTGTCGTTAGAAATACAGCATAAGTTTATTAACAGAATTTATTCGTCTACTCAAGGAGCATAACGTAAATTATTTTCACATATACAGGGTGTTGCATTACGGCTCGGCGAGAATTGTTTGTCTTTTTTTAAATGGAACAGCCTATATATTTTTATATATTTTGAATTGTATTTTATTCACCTATACGAACATATGCATTTTGTTTTAGTTTTCCACGGCGTTGCCAAGTTATTCCGTTTTTTTCTCTAAAAAAGACCGAATACACGCATTGCTTTATAAAGGCTTACTGAAGTTATTTTAATAGTAAGAATTAAGAATTTTCTTTTCAGTATAACAGTAATTATACTCTATGTTCTGACATTTTTTTTTAATGTAATTATACAGGCTGTTCAATAAAGCGAATCAAATGTGCTTAATTTCAAATGACCATAACTCGTCATTTTCAAATGAAACACCCTATATTTTATTATTCAGTTGTGTGTATTTTTGTATTATCTTCATATGTTATTGAGGGTATCCTATGCCTAAAACCAATAATTTCGGAGATTTTCACCATTTTTCTCTAAATTTATATATTTATCTAAAAATTAAATCTAGTGTACCATTTTGATATTGCTTTTTGAATAAGAAACAATTGTAGTAATGATAGTATTTTCATTAGCTAGGTTATTATTAATAACAGAGGGATTAAGTAAATTAATTTATTAATATGAGTCTCTCGCAAGAAGAACTTACGAATATGGTGTACGCACTTGGAAAAGCGGAAAGAAACCCTCTTTTGTCGTACTGAACATGACCAGTTCTTTCAAACCTTTCCCTTACTTTTTCAAAAGAACGCGGATTTGGATGTCGTCTTCCCGGAAACCGTTGTGCATAAATTCTTGATGCCAAAAAGGGTTTGTTGCCGCTTCTTCAAGTGCGTACACCATATTCGTAAGTTCTTCTTGCGCACTCTCCACGCCAGCATTGAGTGCCCGTGAGGTGACGCCTGGCCTGACCAGCATACACCATATTCGTAAGTTCTTCTTGCGAGAGACTCATATTAATAAATTAATTTACTTAATCCCTCTGTTATTAATAATAACCTGGCTAATGAAAATATTATCATTACTACAATTGTTTCTTATTCAAAAAACAATATCAATGGTATACTAGATTTAATTTTTAGTTAAATACATAAATTTAGAGAAAAATAGTGAAAATCTCCGAAATTATTGGTTTTAGGCATAGGATGTCCTTAATAACATATGAAGATAATACAAAAATACACACAACTGAATAATAAAATATAGGGTGTTCCATTTGAAAATGACGAGTTATGGTCATTTGAAATTGAGCACATTTGATTCGCTTTATTGAACAGCCTGTATAATTACATTTAAAAAAAAATATGTCAGAACATAGAGTATAATTAATGTTATACTGAGAAGAAAATTCTTAATTATTACTATTAAAATAACTTCAGTAAGCCTTTATAAAGCAATGCGTATATTCGGTCTTTTTTAGAGAAAAACGGAATAACTTGGCAACGCCGTGGAAAACTAAAACAAAATGCATATGTTCGTATAGGTGAATGAAATATACAATTCAAAATATATAAAAATATATAGGGTGTTCCATTTAAAAAAAGACAAACTATTCTCGCCGAGCCGTAATGCAACACCCTGTATATGTGAAAATAATTTTACGTTATGCTCCTTGAGTAGACGAATAAATTCTGTTAATAAACTTATGCTGTATTTCTAACGACAAGGAGATATCGAAGACGGCGATTTCGGTGACTCATCCTGTATAAAATTAAGTGATCTTTTTTTTATCCTCGTCCCTTTCTTTTTAATTTCTGTTATTCCAAATACACTTATATTAACTTTTCCAAATTCGTTTATTAATTCCATTTCCTTTCTATTTATGCTTTTAATATTCCAGGTTCCTAATATGATTATTTTCTTATTTTATTTAGTATTAGTGTTACCTGTTTCAAGTTCCATTTTCGTTACGTGTTTATTCATTGCGGTTGTGCTTGATTCTAGCCTTTTGGGTTGGATTAATAGTTTTTTTTGAATCAAGTATTTTTGAATTTTCGATTCCCTCATATAGTTTACTATTTATAAATAGTTTCCTGTATCCAATTTTCACGCTATTTCCATGTTGATCGTCTTATATATATATATATATATATATATATATATATATATATATATATATATATATATATATATATATATATATATATATACAGGGTGGAAACGAACTTAATGTCATAAATTTAAGGGTGAGTAGTATGACATATGTAGATTACAAAACAGAAAGATTTTTTTTAAAATTCGCATATTTAAGGGTAGTTTTCATGAAGCCAACATTTTGGGTACCACTGGACCACTGGCAACGCATTTGCATTATTTTATCTATTACACAATTATTTTCGTTAAAAATGCTATTTAATTTAATTATTATGAATAATACCTTATACAACTAATTTTGAATGTATTTTTGATAACCATATTTCTAATGAAATATGAATTAAAACAGCAGTAAAAAAAGTTTCCTTAAGAAAAGTCGAATTTTCGTTTTTCGAATTTAAAAAAAAAACTTTCAGTTTCGTAATCTACACATGTCATTGGTTCTCAAGAATACAAAGTTATATTTTTTTAAATGGGATAGTATACATTTTTTTAGGCCCATTCGATAGTATTTTTTTTTCTGAATTCAACCATGTAATTGTTTTATATCCTCATATAACAAAAATATCGAGAAAAATTCAATTGAAATTTACATAAATTTTATTTTTATAGTCATTTTTCAGTAGGCTGTGTATGAAACAAAAACTGCTATTTGTCAATTTGAATTATTTAAGATTGAAATCACTGTTTTTATAAAGCTATTAACATTTTTTTTACATTTTAATTTAAGATCAATTGTTTTTTATACATAGCCTATTAAAAAAACTACAAAAAACAAATTTATTTAAATTTTAATTTTTTCTCAATATTTTTGTTACGTAAGGACGTAAAACGATTACATGGTTGAATTCAGTAAAAAATACTCTACCGAATGAGCCTTACATATATATATATATATATATATATATATATATATATATATATATATATATATATATATATATATATATATGAATATGATAAGCATTCAGTGCTGGGACCCTGCCATATCGCCTAGCGGTCGAATGACGTAAAAATGACGTCACTATCTTTTCGGTACTGCCTGCCGTATGGCCTGGCGATCACATGACGTCCGTTTCACATCATGCAATAATTAGGCGATACGGAAGAGTCCCAGCACAGACCTGTGCTCCCGTGTGGCCTCTATATAATGATAAAAATATAGATATAAATTTACTAAAAGGTTTGTCATTGCTTTCAAATATGGCTGAGACGTGATGTTAAATAGAAAATGTATGAATCTATGTATATAAACAAACCAATATAAAATTTCCATTTGCAGTAGACATCATCGGGAAATTATTTACTTTGCGATATTTAGTTCTTTATGCATTCATATACTTATAGAAGGAAACGTTTTATAGCTGCAATAACATTAATGTCAATAATTGCATTTTGAAAGCTTTTAGGCGGAAAATTGATAAAAGTAATAAAGTATGGAATTCACCGGGTTCTAGATAGTATGCAGCAGAATTTGCTGTATTATATTATAAACTTATAGTCAATATGACACAAGATTAATGTCTTATATTCAGCTTTAGTTTGTAAAGTTGTTTACGATAATGAACTAAATAGTTGGATGTCATTAGTTTGCAATTTTTATCTGACATTTAGTTAGCGTGAGGCAAGAAGCAAAAACATTAATTGATTACTTACTAATTCCAATATTTCTGGGTATTAATTTTTGTGAAATAATATAGAAAATACCTACATCTAAAAAAACCAAAACAGCAAATTCTACTTTTTAAATATTTGGTTTTTATAACTGCAAAATTTTAATCTACTGGATAACACTGTAAAGTTTTGGGGTAGAAACAGGGTAGATGAATCTCCGATTGAGTTGCTGAATCCTCCTTTGAGTTAATTTAGGGTACAAAGGTTTAAAAATGGTAAGAAAAAGGTGAGAAAGTTTTCTTAAGCAAATAAATTGATGAAATGTTATATAATTGAATTCAGTATAAAATTCATTACTGAATAAGCAAATAAAAAATATTTGTTCCCGTTTATACAAAAAAATTAGGTACTATATTTGGAGAACCACTGGTCAATTTTTTTTTGTTGTGTTCATTATATCGGTCTTGTAAAATAAAAATTCTTTGCCCATTGAACCTTGTATAACACTGTATATTATTATTATTATTATTATTATTCCAACTTCCATCATTTCATAGGGTACAATTCCTGGCTACGTTAAACTTGAAACTTATTGTTCTTCTAATTTTCAAATAGCACAAAAGTGACCCTTTGTGGTGTCTCCACGATAGTTTTAGCGTCCATTAGGTTACGTTTGCGACTAGTAGGAAATTCGCACGCCCAGAAATGGGTAATAAATAATCTGTAATAATATATTTATTTTACTTATAACAAGATTTAATTTTTATTCTTTATTAACATTTTACAGCCGCCTAACTGCAAATGAAAATGAAAAAGACGAAAACATACTTCTATGCTTGAGAGGGGATATAACTCGGGACCTTTGGTCGTCAATATTTTTATTAATACTAATTATTATTATTTACTTTAACTTAACAACCGATCGACAAGTAATAGTTTTAATTATTAAAATACCTAAGTACACCCGTGAAACTAAAAAACTATTTTTTTTAAAAAACTCAAGATGTAGGTATTACAATAAAATATAAGGTATTATTTATTTTATTTACCTATATTGTATGAAAATTTTCAAGAGCGAATAATCACTTCTAAAAAAAATGACATTGTGAATAAAAAATAAGTTTATATATTTTCATAAAAATAATACCCATATTGTATTTGTTCTTTTTTTAAACCTTGAATTTAATAAAAAAAATAGTATCTAATCGTTTTCCCATAACGATTTTTATAAAAATAGATAAAAATGTGTACCAACTTAATAGCTTTAATATGTCAACATTTGATTTTCTTGTGTAAATAATTGTTTTCTTTATTAGTAATTGCAAAGAACAGTTTGTGTTTGTAAATTTTTCTTTGAAATAATGTTGGTTGAAATAAAAACAAATATCTTCTTTGTAAGCAAGTAAAAGTGCTCTGCATCTTAAATTTCTCTTTTTGAATGAAAACGTCTGAAATTTTCAAACATCACAAAAGAAATAGTTGTAATTTTTAAATTACGTTGAGGTTAACTATTTAATATAATGTAATTCGAAGACAAAAAAAGAATTATCTTTTCCAACAGAAATCTCGACTAACGTGAAGATTATTTTAATGAAAAATAGGTAACAGAAAATTTCTTTTAAAACCTATAAAAAAAATTACAGTACGATATAATTCAATATTTGAAATGTTGCCAAAATGTTATGATGTCACTTGGCGTTGGAAGCAGGCCATCATGAAATCTACTGTGGGGGTTTCTGCTCTTTGATTGGCCAATTTTAAAACTAGCTAAATTACGTCATTATACAAGAAGAAATGATATAATTCAGCCATATTTTCAATGATATGACTGTCTAAAATAGTTTTTTTTAATTAAAGAAGATAATTCAGATGAGAAATAAGTAACGTTGATGTTATAAATTAATAGAAATATGTTTAATATCCATTTCTAAGATCTCTGTGTATAGACGTTTAAGATGGGAGAATAGTTCTTTTTGTTAAATATCTGTCCCGTAAAACTTTATGCGATCTTTATACTTATAAAGATTTAATGAATAAATTCTAAATTTTTGGGTACCAAAATTTTTAAATGCATGCATTGTATACGTGAGAAAACTTAATTTAAAGACTTGGATTTAGTATGCGTTTATTTCAAAAAATGAATGAGGAATAAATTGTGAAACCCAGTAATAGGCGAAAAATAGATATTTAACTGTTAAGTTTTCGCTTATTTCTTGTAATAACGCATACTAAATCTGTTTTTACCATGCCATTAATTTAAATTTTCTCGGTCGCTAAAGCCGTAAATGTAACTATTTTGATAATAAATATCCAGAATTGTATTCTCTAAAAGTGAATATATAACAAACCCCATAACGTTTTATGGGACATATAGTATTTGATAAAGACCGTTTTCCCGTGTTAAAAATCTGTCATGGTTTCTTGTGTTTATATTCAAAGGTAGAACGTTAATTTTGTCATTAATAGCGTTATTTAACTGTGATGACGTTGCATCAGAAATTTTTTTCATAGCACTGAAAATAACCATCTCCTGGAAATTCGCTATTAGCTATTATGCATGCTTATGTTTTGCATTTAGCGATGATTGTGAATATGTTATTGACAGTATGAAAATTATATTATAATTAGTTAATACTAGGGAAAATTCGCGGAAATCGAAAATGACGTATTGTAATTAAATGATAATAAAGGAAAAACATGTGTTATAATAATACAAATATTGAAAGTCATTAAAATACTAGAAAATTATTAATCTATTAATATTATAATTTTTTATATTCAGACGTACTGTACCGTCTAAAAATATGGTTTAATGCAAGAACAACCAATTTAATAATTTTAGGAATTAATAATGATTTTATTTATAAAAATTATAAAATGAGATTTTGCTGATATCCAACGGCAAAAATCTACACATTTTCTGTATATGTAAATATATATACCTCGATACATGCTAGACACGGCTCATGTAAAAAGTTTATTCCGGGTGTATACAGTGTCCAGGATAACTTGTCCAACATGGAGATCTCGAGAACTATAAGAGATACGAAGTCGGTTAAATTAAACCATTGACTTTAAAAACTTAGACCCCGCGTATCCCATTTTGACTATGTTACAAAAATGTTCCAAAATAATAGTAATAATAAACTTTATTTAGCATGTTGCTATATGTGTACAATAAATAAACAATAATGGTATAAGTACATATAAAAATATTTCATTAACTTATTAATTTACATCTGTTAAATTCTGAGTTTTATTTAAAATATCCTTAGCCTTTAATTTAAAGTTTCTTAAATCTAAATTCTTAAGATTATCAGGTAATTCATTATATATTTGTACTCCTTTGAACAGCAGTGCATTTTGTCCTTGTGTAGTGTTTTTTCCGTTATATAGTACTGATTTTTGTTACGAGTAATGTAATTGTGAATATCTTCAATTTTAATTAATTTATTTCTAAAATATTCTGGTTGTAGTCCTATTTTAATTTTATGTATCAGTACAATTACTTGTAATTCTAATAAATATTTTACATTACACCACCTTAATTCACTTAACATTGAATTTACATTGGTATATTTATTATATTGTAATATTGTTCGCATTGCCCTGTTTTGAATTAATTGCAATTTATTTATGTTACTTTGATTACATAAATATAATACAGAGCCAGCAAAGTAAAAATGTCGTAGAATAATAGTATTATAAATTGTATGTCTTGCTTATTGAGATAATTATTGACTACATCTATGCAAGAAATATATTTTCGTTGAATTTTTTTTATAAATATACATTATATGTTTCTCTAATTTCAATTTTCCAGTCAAAATACAACCCAAATATTTATGTTGTTCTATAATTTCAATTACCATATTTGCAATTTTTATTTGAAAGTTAACTTTAATTAAAGTTAATACTTTATTAATGTATTAATCCTTTAGTTTTATCAATATTTAATTTAAGTTTATTCATACACAGCCATTTATTTAAATTGTGGAGGTCTTCATTAACCTTATACATTATATCTGTTTTATTACACTTTAAATATATCATCATGTCATGATCAAAAAGATGAAACCGACAATATTGAATTTTTTTTTCTACATCATTAATATATAAGATAAATAACAGTGGCCCTAATATGCTGCCCTGTGGTACACCATATTTTGTTTCTATTTTGTTTGACTGCACATTGTTACATTTGACCTTTTGTTGTCTATTATTCAAGTAACTATTAAACCATTTCAGAACTACCCCTCTAAGCCCATACATATGTAGTTTATTTATTAGTCTCTCCCTATCTACCGTTTCGAATGCTCTTCGAAGATCTAAGAAAACACAAACAACTACATATCCTTCATCTACATTTTCTTTCCATACATCTATAAGAATTTGGGAGTGCTGATTCACAACTATGATTCTGTCGAAAACCTGATTGGTATTTCGATAATAGCTTATTTTCTTCTACGTACTCATAGACTTGTTTGTATACAACAGTTTCAAGTATTTTTGCCATGACAGGTAATACATTTACAAGTCTAAATTTTTCACAAATTTTAGTTTTAGCTACCTTTCTTATTGTAATGATACTAGATATTTTTAATTCATCAGGTACAATTCCTAATTCTAGAGAACTATTCATTTATGTTCATTAACATTAACTGTACGTTGTTATAAACTAATTTGTACAGATTTATTGCAATTTCGTTATTTGGTGACGATAATAATATTTCTTGTAACATGTCTCCATCCAGTAAATGAAGACAGTCCATTTTACTAGTATATATTATTGGATTCATTTCAAGTCATTCACACTGTTAATAAAGTATTTATTAAATTCTGTTGCAATTTCTAACTCATTATTGCATTTTTTAGCATAAAATTCATGATAATATTTTCTTTAACGTTTTGCACATACCTTTGGGATCATGTTTATTTTCATCTATAGTTCTTATATAATATTCTTTTTTCTGTAATCTAAAAAAATTCACTTCATTTCTTTGGTTCTTGTATGATTTTTCGTTATTAATTTTTTTTTTATATTTGTCATCTCTAATTTTTATTTCTCATAATATTCAGGTGCAAACCATGATTTATAATTAAGTTTAGGTACAGAACTAATTTTTGGCATAAAAATATTTACAATGTTTAGTATACTATTTACAAAATTATTACATTTTACATTAATGTCATATTCTATATAATTAAATTGTATTTCAGGCACTTTAATTTTAAATTCATCTATGTTTAATATTCTTTTCCGAACACATATACTTCGTAGATTATTTTTTGAATTTTGTAACATATTAATTTTAATTAACGCATGGTTATTAAATACAGAAGTTCTTAACACATAACGTTTAATCGTTTTATTATTTGTGATAACGATGGCAATTAATGATTCAGTTCCTGCGTAAGAAATATGAGTATACTCTTTAATTTGTTGATATAGACCATATAAGTTGACACATGAATTTAATCTATTTGAATATGTATATCTTTTTGACATATTTGTATTGAAATCACCTGTAATAATTACATCACAAGTGTATTTTGTTAAATAATTTACACACTAGTTTTCAACGAAATCCAAAAATATTGCTTCTGAGCTGTTTGGAGAACGGTACCAACATACTGTAACTAGTTTTGTGTGTTTTATATCAATACCTATTTCTAGAAATCAATAATTCATGTCTAACAAAAAACATTTAGTGTTTTATATTATTCTGTAAATAAATAAGCGCTCCACCTGTTGCGCGCGTAGATGAATCTAGTCTTATGCTAATGTAGTTTTCAATACCAATTTCATGATCTTTAATATGAACTGTCAAGTGCGTTTCTGTTAGACACATCGCCAGTGATTGACTATTTATAATAAAATGCTCAAATGAGCTAGACAACTGTGCATTTTGTACATAAACAATTCCATTATTTTCCTTTGGTTGCTATATTTGAGTGTATTGTGTTCTTTGTTGTTGTACTTCTGATTTCCTTTGCACCACTTCACACTTTTTATCAAAAACTGTATGCTTTGTGCCATAACTGAGACTATACTTTTTATTCACCATTTCACAATTAACACAATGTTGCACAACACTCTTAAAGTCTTTTGTTTCATGGTTTTTAGATCCGCAGACACCACACACTTTGTCATTTGAACAATCTTTGGCTTTGTGAAAAATCCGCAGCACTTGAAACATCTTAGGAGACTCACATATTCATATACTTTACACACTGACCAACCAACTTTTAGAGTTCCATTTTGTATTATCAAATTAAACACCGTAGGTTCAGTTTACATTACTGCAATACAGTATCCTTTTCTTTCAGATACTGCCTTTACTTAGAACTTTTCCCTATATATTTCAATAAAAGGGTTATGTTTAATTATTATCGCTTTTAGTTTTTCTTTTTTCTAATTTATCTTTTTTACCAACTATTTTTATATGTGGGTTACGTTTTTTTTTGGATTATTTGTTGTAACTTCTTTTCCCATTTTCTTTTCTACCTCTGCCTTTAATTTGACAATATCTTCCTTTTGTTCGCAGTGTACAGCCATGACTCCTTTTTTTTATCTCACTTCACTGTATTCATAGTTACTCCTATTTCAGCTGGGTTAATTTTTTTCTTCATTTCCTTTGATACTTCTTTATGTTTTGTAAATTGTATCAATAATATCTCTTCACTTTTCTTGCCTTTGTTGATTACTTCTGCAAAGCTTTTATTTAGTCCAGTAGTTTTGTTACTTGTTTCTTGGATTTCCATTTTTAATTTCCCTATTTGTTCACTAACGTGTTTTACAATTTCCAACATTTCTTTATATTTATTATGATTAACCTCATTTTTTACCAAGCACATTTTGAAATACCACTATATGCCTTTACATGATTGAATTGTTGCATATTGTTGTTCTGTAATTGTGGCATATTTTAAGTGAAACCAGCCACAACATATACCTTCACAACCAATAACTTTATCTTCATTAAAATCAATTTTACATTTATAACATCTCTCATCATCCTCTACATCGTCCGTCATTTTTCTTATTTTTTTAAATATCTTTATCCTTCAACAGTACGGAAGTCATGTGTAGAAGCATACTGCGCATGCGTTGTATACTATCGTGTATCTGTCTCTTTCATGCGTAAAGTCGTATATGTCTTTCTTATCACAAAAGTGTACATTTTTATGTAAAAATCCGACATTTCGCATCTACGACTATGCCATTTTTATTTCATGTTTCGTTGGTTATTTGTGCTATAAGAATATTCGTGCTATTTGCTAGATGAAAGAAGGTGTATTTAGGACGTAATCATGGGGAAGCGTTGTATTTTGTATTAAATTAAATAATTTTCATAACAAATCGAAATTTGTAATTTTTCATTTTGCGCACCTTCCTAGCTGCCGTACTTTTGAAGGATGGAGATATATACATCTGCACAGTTATCATAGAACAAGGATGTTGCAAGTGCACTGCATCTATAGTTTGCCCCATTAGGAGACCACTTTAATGGTGTTTCGTTTAGGTGAAAATGTAATTTTTGCATTTTTTATGTTTGCAAAAAACTTTCAAGTGTGAAATAACACTGGATTTTAATTTGCTCATTTTTAAAACACTATTTATGTCCTGTTCAATGGTAATGCTCACATTTTTTTTATTAGTGTTGGTTTTCGAGTCATGATGTCAAAGTTTTAATTTTTATTGGAACGCCATTTTGGAAAATTATACCATTGAATAGAATTTTTTTTTTAGTTTTACAACGATGTATAACATGTCTGTTCATTTGTTTCAAAGTGCGAAAATGCAACAATTATTCAGTATGTTAATAATAATAATGACAATGGTTGCTGTAATGAAACAATTGAAAAAAAAAATTGCTGATTTTCATTGACAATTTCCGTATTTAGTTCTCAAATTTTATTGTTTTGTATGTTTTGTAACCGAATTTGAAATTTTATAATTTATTACTTATTTGTAGTGTTATAGCCATGGAAGTGAATAAAAATCCAAATAAATGCATACTGTTTGAACCATCAAAAATTAGTATACTCGTATTAGATTAGAAACTAACTTATTTTGTTTGTGTTTCAAAAAAGATATTCGTAATTATTATATTACTAATTATTGTGTTTTGTTTATGAATAAAACGTTTTTATAAAGAAGAAAAGCTGAAAATATTTCAATGGTATGTATTATTGTGACAGTTCAAACATAATGCATTTATTTGTAATTTTATGTTGATTTCAATTCTCACTACTAATGAGCGTATTTATAAAAATTCAAATTCGGTACTGGAGGTTACGAAATATGCAAAAAATAATAATCAGAATAGTGATTTAGGTGTAGAATTTAATTATCTACAACTTATATTTGAGACATTTTTGTTTGAAAGTAATAGGTAACTACAGCAAAATAATAATAAAAAAATAACATTGTATCCTATATAACAGATTTCAAGTAGACACGCGAAATAGAATAATATTTTACTGTAAGTGCCAAAAATATGGGTGCACTTGTTAATTCGTAAATATGAATATACTCGTCACTGTTTGCCTTTCCCTCCTCTGAATCCTGTCAAACTTACCTATGTATGTGAGGTGAAATGAAAAGACAAGTTGTGAGAGAATTTGTAAAACATTTGGAAATCAGTTTGTAGTATTTTACAAAAACTAATACAAAGAATGGCTAGAATTTGTCAAGCCGTTATCAATGCTAGAGGAGGTTTGTATCAAACGTAATTTTTCGCGATTAAATGTTTATAATAATGTTCTATTTTGTTAAAATAAACATTTCGAATGTATATTTTAGTTGTTTCTACTGCTTTTCCCTTAGGCCGGTCGCACACTTATTTGTACATGCCGCAGGCATTCTTTCTTCTCGACATGTTTTTGTCGCTTGTTGCTATAAATGTCGTAAACAGAAGCAAGCATTGTCGTATAGTATTTGTTGTGGACATGTCCTATTCTGTCTGCGACATGTTTGTCTGGTGTGTGAATCGTCGTCGAAATCAACGTGTTGCTATTGAAGAGACATATCGGCGACATGTCTCCGACATTGAATTCAAGTACAACGCGTTGATTTCTATGACGATTGCAGCACTTAGTGGGTGCCCACAAAAATGTAAGATACACATGAATGCAACTTTTAAGTATACTTCGATGCAGATTTGTAGTACGAGGGTTACTTTTTATATTTAACTGCATATATATAAGTTTGAGACCGGCCTTAATTATCTCGGTATACCTATGTTTTTGAACTATACTGTGTATGAGTCAAAATATTTAGATACTTATACCATTTTATTACTCATTTAATACTACACTTGATCCTTTAAAACAAATAAAATGATACTATATATATATATATATATATATATATATATATATATATATATATATATATATATATATAGTATCATTTTATTTGTTTTATATATATATATATATATATATATATATATATATATATATATATATATGTATATAGTGTGTGCAACGAAACGTGGAGCATAGGAGTTTAACATAGGATTTTAAAAATGTGCGGAAATTGGCTCTCCTGTACATTTTAGAGCAAAGTACAAGAATGAAAAGTTGTTTAGAATTAATTTCTACTTATAACTTAATGCAATAGAATATCTGAAGCACTAGATATTTAGAAAAGAAGATGTGACATTTTCGTCAAAAATCAGATAGCCATGAAAATAAAAAACAAATAAAACAAAATCTCATTCTGACAGTTCAGTTCAGTGTTATTGATGTTAATTGTTGCAATCATTGTGTCTACACTGTTGTAATCAATAAATTGCATCACTGTTCGTTTGTGCATAATAAAATGGATTTGTTCAGTACCGAAGAAAAAATTTTGATTGTCAAATTACATTGCAGAGGAAATAGTTATGAAGAAATTCGTGCACTTTTTGGTGGCTCTTATCCTGATCGTCCAATTCCAAGTAAAACGACAATATGTCGTGTAATTGATAGATTTAATAAAACAGGAAGTGTTTTAAAACTATGCAAGTGTCAAAGGCCAATTTAAAACAAATAAAATGATACTATATATATAGTATCATTTTATTTGTTTTATATATATATATATATATATATATATATATATATATATATATATACAGTGTGTGCAACAAAACATAATAATTTAATATTTAATGCTGAATTATAATAATAGACACAATGATTACAACAATTAACATCAATAACACTGAACTCAACTGAGATTTCGGTGAATATTAAAAATGGGAAATTATCAAATATTTAATAATAAAATAAATCATACAAATCGGAAGAAAAGAATAGCAGCAAAATAGAGAAGTTTTATTTAAATTATATGCTCAAATATGTCTCCATTCTGCGCCAAACAATAACCTAATCTATCATAAAAAGAACGCCTAACATTCGCTAGTTGGTAGCACGATATTTTAGTACATTCGAGGGATATTCTGTTTTTTAGTGATTCTAAATCTGGATATTTATAATCACTGTAAATTTTTGATTTTAGACGTCCCCATAGAAAAAAAATCATTTAGCGCTAGATCCGGAGACCGTTCGGGCCAGTGAATTGGTCCGTCTCTACCAATCCATCGGGAAATACATCATTAAGATATTCTTTTACAATTTTTGTATTATGAGCTGGACAGTCGTCTTGTTGCAACCATATTTCACGATAATTGGCCAGTTCTTCAATTGCCGGCCCAATATCATTTATCAGCAGATCATAATAGGACTGACCAGTTAAAGTGCCGTTAATGAAATGTGGCCCAATAATATGGTTTTTTAAAATTCCAGTCCAAACGTTGACTTTTCGGGGATATTGTGTATAAGTCGTAACGTACAGAATGTTCATTATTTTTACGCCAATATCTAAAATTTTGAATATTTGGCTCATTATTGAGTGTAAATGTGCTTTCGTCGGAAAAACAAATATTTTCAATAAAATGTGAATCTGCATTTGCTTTTTCCAGCATTAATTCACAAAATGTTGCTCTCAGAAACTTATCTTCATTCAATTCCCGGTGATTGCAATATTTAAAAGATAAATTTTTCTTCTTTTAAATAATTTCTTATAGTACTAAATGGAATTGAAGTGTCTTTTTCTATTTGCCGCAAACTTAATTTTTTATTATTTTCAATGGCTGCAATTACATTAATTTTATTTGCTTGTCTTTCTTCATCTTCATCTGCAATTGGCCTTTGACACTTGCATGGTTTTAAAACACTTCCTGTTTTATTAAATCTATCAATTACACGACATATTGTCGTTTTACTTGGAATTGGACGATCAGGATAAGAGCCACCAAAAAGTGCACGAATTTCTTCATAACTATTTCCTCTGCAATGTAATTTGACAATCAAAATTTTTTCTTCGGTACTGAACAAATCCATTTTATTATGCACAAACGAACAGTGATGCAATTTATTGATTACAACAGTGTAGACACAATGATGGCAACAATTAACATCAATAACACTGAACTGAACTGTCAGAATGAGATTTTGTTTTATTTGTTTTTTATTTTCATGGCTATCTGATTTTTGACGAAAATGTCATATCTTCTTTTCTAAATATCTAGTGCTTCAGATATTCTATTGCATTAAGTTATAAGTAAAAATTAATTCTAAACAACTTTTCATTCTTGTACTTTGCTCTAAAAGGTACAGGAGAGCCAATTTCCGCACATTTTTAAAATCCTATGTTAAACTCCTATGTTCCACGTTTCGTTGCACATACTATATATACAGGGTGTAACACCAAAACCGACCACCGCCATTATTTTCTTTATTATTATAGTTACAAAAAAATACTATAGAACAAAGTTGTAGGAAACCAAGGGGGACATCACATTAGAGAAGAGAATATTTTTTTAAATTAGTGGTTCTCAAGTTACAACATAAAGTTATATTTTTTCAAATAGAATTAAACATTATTTTATATCGTTACATAACAAAAATATTGAGAAAAATTCAATTGAAATTTAAATAAATTTAATTTTTATTATTATTTTTTAGTAGGCTATGAATGACAAACAATTGAGTTTAAATTAATATGAAAGAAATATTTGTTAAAAACGTTATAAACAGTGTTCTATTTGATTTCTATCCTAAATAATTCAAATTGACAAATAGTAGTTTTTGTTTCTCATACTAGCCTACTGAAAAATGATTAAAAAAATCAAATTTACTTAAATTTCAATCGCATTCTTTTCAATATTTTTATTATGTAAAGATATAAAACTGATACATAGTTGAGTTTAGAATAAAATATGCTATCGAACAGGCATAAAAAATATTTATAATCCCATTTGAAAAAATATAACTTTGTGTTGAAAATTGAGAATCACTGGTTTAAAAAAATATTTTCTTCTTAAATGGGATGTCCCCCTTGGTCTTCTACAATTTTGTTCTATAGTATTTTTTTGTAACTATAATAATAAAGAAAACAATGGCGGTGGTCGGTTTTGGTGTTACACCCTGTACCTATATATATATATATATATATATATATATATATATATATATATATATATATATATATATATATATATATATTTGACGACATGTTTACTACATAAAGGGCACAAGAAAAGAATATAAATTATGGTAAATGTTATTTATTTCCGGTCTTCCCGTGGGATTTCTCCCCTAGATATTCTGCGAACAGCCTGTTTAAGTTATCTCTGTTAATATTCTGACCGAACAGAATGTCAAGAGGGCTAACATAATTCATTTTGACGTGTTAGTCCTTTGCAAGATATGAAATCAGACAGGAGTGAAACAGTACCGGGTTACACAATATTACAGAGATTCTACAAATTCCACGAATTTTTATAACAATAGTGTTTGTCATTTTATAAAAAATTGTAATCGTTTTCGAACTGAGGTTCATACAATATTTTTAAAAATAATATACTTGTATTTTTTAATACGAATATATTATTTTTAACTCATCGATTGTAGGAATAAACCATACAGATGGTAAATCTGGTAATAATTTTTATTTTACGTTTTCTATAAAAACGGAACAATTACGACAGGGTTCAAAATTTTGTAAAAAAAAATAAAAATCAATATGCTCTGGAAAAAATATTGATTACTGCAAATTTGGGTTCCAAGCTGTCAACATTTTATTAAGCTATATACGTTTACTTACATAACACCCTTTATATTTAAATTTTCTCTATTCCCCATTATATAACATTTTGTATTAGCATAACTTAAAAAATGACACGTATTATAAGTTTTTTTACTCGTATTTACGCTTTTTAAGTGGGTGGTTCGATTTATTCGAAGGAATAAACTATTTTTTATAACAGAGATAAAAACTAATAAATAAATAAATATATCACCACGGCATATTAACCATTGCTGGGTGTGCCAATCTGCTTTAGATATCGGTATTGATGAAATATTTGTATCGTGCGGGCACTTATCAGGCGTCACCTCACGGGCATTCATAATTGGCGTGGAGAGTGTACCACAGGGGGCAATTTTGTGCCATTAAAATTCGAAGTAATTTTTGACGTCGGTCGGGATCGAACCCGGGTCCTCGGATTCGCGACAAGACACTTAGGCACACGGCCACGAGACCCCATCCTAAAAACTAATGAAGTTGAAAAATTTAAACCCCGTCTGGTATTTTAACTCCGGATGTTTTGAATATTTTTAATTTATATGGATATGTATATGGTTTCGGAATTTGAACTATTTTCGAGCAGGGTGTCGATGATTTTTTAAATAAATTTTAATTATTTTATTCGGAGCGTCGTATTTTTCAAATTTTAAATTAAAAGTGAACCTGTTAATTGTAATACCTTATTCACGGAAGATTTAATTAAAAAATTAAATTGTCTAGACTGGTGGTTGGCATTTAATAAAATAAAATAGTCTTTGTCACACGAAGAAATAAAAATTGTTCGCATAATGACAACTGTAAATGCGTTTTCGGCAGGGGTAGAGCGTTTTTTCTTCATTTAAATTAATTCATTCCGAATTAAGAACCCATGAACCAAATGGGTACAATAAAAGCAGCTAAATTTGTATTAAGATACATTATAATAATACGTATGTTTTATTTTTATAAAAATAACCTTTTGCTTTGAAATTATTAAAAAATTAAATACGTAATGAAAAGATTTATTTTATTAAATATATTCTATTTTCTAGTTTGTGTTTACTAGATAAAAACTCGATTACGTGGAATACTCTTCCTTACTGCACCGGTTTTCTTTCGTGTTATCGACTGTACAATACAATATTGTTATACAGGATGTTATTTAAGTAAGTATACAATGCTTAACCGATAGTAGAACTGACCCCATAGATATATATATATATATATATATATATATATATATATATATATATATATATATATATATATATATATATATATATAGTAAATCTGACAATAATTTTTGTTTTACATGCTTTCTATAAGAACTGGATGCCCTTAAAACTGTCCACTCACATCATAGTTAAATTTTTGTAAAACTCAATGTGTTCTATGGAAAAAAATGTTGATTGTCAGAACTGTCATGAAACGCTTTTTTTCCATTAGCGTACAATTTTTATTCGATTTATTAAATATCAAAATGCCAATTACCTTGATGATAAAAATGTATTTTCCATTGTGAAAGTCTCAAATAGCTATTATCTGCCGCGATGCCAATGATCTTAAATGTAAATTGTGACAGGTGACATTTTTATTCCAGAGTACACATTGGTTTTTATTTTATTTTTACAAAATTTTGAATTACGACATGATTGGTCAGTTTTAAAGCTATCTAGTTCTTAAGAATGCAAGTAAAACAAAAATTATTGCCAGATTTACTATCTTCTGTGTTGAGATTGTTATAGTTCTGTTGTTCTACTTGTGCAAAAATATGCATTATTCATCCAAATTTATTTTATCGCCTTCAAAGTAGGCTTCTTCCGAAATAATACACTTATACCAATAATCCAATCATCAAAACATTTTTAAACGCATTTTCACGAATCGACTTCAGTATTCGCCGCGAATTCTCTTTTATGTCTTCTATCGACTAAAAACGGGTGCCTCGAAGTGGTAATTTGAGTTTTGGAAAGAGGAAAAAGTCAGCCAGAGTCTTATCAGGGGAAGACGGTGGTTGTTCGATAAGATTTTTTGAGTTTTTGGTCAGAAATTCGTTCACAATGATAGCCTTGTGTGATGGTGCATTATCGTTGTGCAGAATACATGAGTTTTCTTTCCACAAATCTTGTCTTTGTCGACGTATTTGCTTTCTTAAGCACCGCATAATGCTCAGATAATATTCTTTAGTTACTGTTACACCTTCTGGCAAGAATTCCGAGTGCACAACACCGCGAAAAAAAAAACTGTCAACATCACCTTCACTTTTGATCGACTTTGACGTGCTAGTTGACTGGTTTGCATGTCAAACTCGTAAACCCATGTCTCATCACCAGTTACAATGCGTTTTATGTTTTATGAATGTGGGGTCGGAATTGACTCGTCCTAGTATGTCTTCAGTGACCCTTACGCGATTGAGTTTTTGCAGAAAATTCAGGTCTTTTGGCACTAGTCGAGCGGCAACGCGTTTCATGCCCAAACAATCGTTTAAAATGGTACGAACTGATTCGTGAGACAGAAATTTCAGCGGCTGTCTGTCTCAGACTTAAACGACGATTTTCAGTCACCATTTACTTTACTAGATGTTAAGTTTAGTTGAAGACGTAGATGGCCAACCTGAGCGATGCAAATCTTCCACCACATCTCGACCGCTTTTGAATGCACTCTGTACTACTCATACGCACGTATTTTTGATAAAGTCGATTCACCGTAAGCCTTATGTAAGATTTTCAGCGCTTCGGCACACGAAATTCCATTTGCAATGTAAAATTTGAGGCAGGTTCTTTGTTCGATATTTTTATCCATTGTGAACATCGCAAAACACACTTGAGATGAACTGACAAATGGAGCACTGTAAACAAACTAAATGACAGATGGCGCTCAAACTCCGCGTGAGCATAGAGGACAGTTGTGCCAACGTAGCGACAAAAAGAATTTCGACACTGCCTTTAAGCGGGCTTGTTTAATATACAATTTCCGGTATTTTCTTAACAGAATGTACATACAAAAGACAAGAATATACTAATATATGTACAAAAATATTTACCTCATAAGTTGAACAGAATAGAATATTATAAATTAAGTACTGTATAATACTTTTGCAAACAAATATAATTCCACTTCGAACTAAAACTTAAACCTCACTCTGCGAAAACGTAAACAAACCCACGTGAACTGGCCAGAATTTTGTAGTGTAATGCCTCCACCTACGTTCAAACAGTCAGATCTCACCACCCTTTCTACGCATGCGTATAATTCACTTGTGACGTCAAAAAAGTTCGATAATAATTAATTATAAATAAATGGGAACATTATTTTAACTTTCAATTACATTTTAAGTTATAATACTTCATATATTTACGATTAAAAAATATTGGCTTTGTATAGCTAGCAGGCCCATGTCAGCAGAACCTAATGAAAACTAGTGCATATTTTTTTGCTATTTATTTGCCAATTAATTACCACAATACCAATTTAATTGCCACTTATTTTAAAAAGATACGGGGGAACTGCTAGCTTGACCATAAAGTTAGCAGTCCCCTGGGCTGTAATACGTTACATTATAAAATATTAGTGTTGAGGAATTAATTGCCATTTAATTGCAAATTATTTATTGAAGATTTAAATAAATTCAGGCAAAAAGTAAAAAAAAAATGAATTAGTACGATTAACACAAGAATTCTCATTTCTATATCCAACTAATTACAGCAGAATCCAACAAACTGCATTCTACTATAATTTTTAGACGTTAATATACCAGTGTATACAATATCCCTATTAATTACCATTTACTAACCGATTAAAACAATCTCATATGAGAACGAATCAATATACCGTACTTTTCAATAAACATTGGGCTTTGTAAATTAATTGCTTCAGCAGAATCCGGCAAACTGCATTTTACCATAATGATCAGACGATAATATACCAGAATAAATAATATCTCTTTTAATTACAACTTACTAACCGATTAGAACAATATTATATGAGAATGAAGCAATATACCGTTCTTTTCATCAATCATTGGGCTTTGTAAATTAATTGCCCAACAAACTGCATTCTACCATAATTCATTGATGTTAATATACCAGTATAAACAATATCCCTTTTAATTACCAATTACTAAACGACTAAAACAATATTATATGTGAATGAGTCAATATAACGTACTTTTCATCTAAAATCGAGTTGTGTAAATTAATTGGTTCAGAAGAACCTAATAAACTGACGTTAATATACCAGCATGAACATTATCCCTTTTAATTATCAAAGATTAATCGATTAAAACAATATGATATGGGAATGAATCAATATACCGTACTTTTCATCAAACATTGGGCTTTGTAAATTAATTACTTCAGCAGAACCTAATAAACTGCATTCTACCATAATGCATAGATGTTAATATGCCAGTATAAACAATATCCTTTCTAATTACCACTTAATAACCTATTAAAACAATATTATATGAGAATGAATCAATAGACCGTACTTTTCATGAAACATTGGGCTTTGTAAATTAATTACTTCAGCAGAACCTAATAAACTGCATTCTACCATAATGCATAGATGTTAATATGCCAGTATAAACAATATCCTTTCTAATTACCACTTAATAACCTATTAAAACAATATTATATGAGAATGAATCAATAGACCGTACTTTTCATGAAACATTGGGCTTTGTAAATTAATTACTTCAGCAGAACCTAATAAACTGCATTCTACCATAATGCATAGATGTTAATATGCCAGTATAAACAATATCCTTTCTAATTACCACTTCATAACCTATTAAAACAATATTATATGAGAATGAATCAATAGACCGTACTTTTCATGAAACATTGGGCTTTGTAAGTTAATTGCTTCAGGAGAACCCAACAAACTACATTCTACCATAATGTTTAGACGTTAATATACCAGTATAAACAATATCCCTTTTAATTACCACTTACTAACCAATTAAAACAAAATTATATGAGAATGAATCAATATACAGTACTTTTCATCAAACATTGGGCTTTGTAAATTAATTGCTCCAGCAGAACACAACAAACTATATTGTACCATAATGGTTAACGTTAATATACCAGTATAAATAATATCCCTTTTAATTATTACCACTTACTAATCGATTAAAACAATATTATATGAGAATGAATCAATATACCCTACTTTTCATTAAATATTGGGCTTTGTAAAATAATTGCTTCAACGGAACCTAACAAACTGCATTCTACCATAATGTTTAGACGTTAATATACCAGCATAAACCATATCCCTGTTAATTAGCATTTACTAACCGAATAAAACAATATTATATGAAATGAATCAATATACCGTACTTTTCATCAAACTTTGAGCCCAACAAACTACATTCTACCATAATGTTAAGACGTTAATATACTAGTATAAACAATATCCCTTATAATTAACGTTTACTAACCGAATAAACCAATATTGTATGAGAACGAATCAATATACCGTACTTTTAATCAAACATATTGGGCTTTGTAAATTAATTGCTTCAGCAGAACCCAACAAACTGCATTCTACCATAATGTTTACACGTTAATATATTTTTTTCCCTCCACTTTTATGCTGAAACTGGTCTTTGTAAGACCAACCATCAACTTGTCTCTAATATGTCTTAAAACTAAATACTTATCAGCTAAATTTTGTCCAACGACGTCCTTTAGTTAGATTTGTTGTTTTCACACTATCACTGTCACTCACGCACATTGCTCTGCTTTTGATACAACACTATACGAGTTCAAATGGTTTTGTTCTGTTTAGTCTTCGAAGCAGGTTTTGGTTGTCCAGCAGCTGAAGAACTTCTGCATTTTCATGTAGGTGAAGCCTTTTTTCATGTTTCTTCGCAAACCTTTTAATTTCTTCTTTACCGGTTGGGTTTCCAAGATCTCTGTGAATATCAGCATTTCTAACATACCATGGTGCATTCACCATGGAACGTAGGAGTTTGTTTTGGAATGTTTGTATTATTTTAATATTACTATCCTTCGCACATCCCCAGAGTTGTATTCCATACAGCCAATTGGGTTTAAGAATCTGATTATAGATCAGAGTTTTGTTATATAAGGATAGGCTGGAATGTCTCCCTATGAGCCATGCATATTGTCTGTATTTTATGTTTAGCTCTTCTTTTTTCTTCTTCACGTGCTCCTCCCATCTTAATTTAGCGTCCAATGTCATACCTAGATATTTGGCTTTGTTTGCATAAGGAACTGCCGTTTCATTTATATTCAGTGGTAGGGGATTAGTCAGTCTTTTATTGGTGAAATTAATGTGTACTGATTTATCTTCGGTAAGTCTAATTTTCCATTTTTTGGTCCATTCGTATAAAGTATTACAAGCTTGTTGAAGTAGTTGTGTAGAATTGATCTCGTCTTGTCTGTATTATCGGTTTTAATCTTCTGAGAAGAAGTTTTTCAAAAACCTTTGAAATTACTGGCAGTAATGAAATCGGTCTGTATGAATTTACTTCATGGGGTGGTTTTCCTTGCTTGGGGATCATTATAACTTCAGCTACCTTTCAACTGTCAGGTACATGTTTAAGTCTAAAAGCTGCATTAATCAGGTATGTCAGCATGACTATCCCTTTTCTCGGTAGTTGTTTTAGTATTTGACCAGTAATCAAATCGAATCCTGGTGCTTTTTTTGAGCTCAGATTTGTTTGTATCTCATCCATTACTTCTTTTGGAGTAACAGGAGTTATTTCTGCGGTTATCTCATTGTTAATTTCTTCAAGGCTGTTGCCATTGTGCTGTATATCATTAGATCGAAAGACTTCTGCTAGGTGTTTAGCGAACAAATCTGGTTTTTGTTAATTCTCGCGTGCCTAGTCTCCATGACCTTTTCTTATCGGAGGTATTGACGTGATCGGCCTTTTGATTCGTTTTCTGGCTTTCCACAATGAAAACAGTCTCTTCATCAACAGATAAATTTGTTAAAAATGATTTCATACTTTCATCTTTTATTTTACGAATTTCTCTTTTTAATTTTTGTGTTTTATTGTTAAGGACAGTTTTATCGGCTGGATGTCTTGTTTGTTGCCATTTTCGTCTCGCTGCCCTCTTCTCCTTTACTAGGTTTCGTATTTCAACTGGATAATTAATATCTTTTGTGATATGTGTTATCTCTTTGGCGTTGTTAAAAGCCGCTTTTTGTAGTAGTCTAGTGAATTTTTCTGTTTCTATATCTAGTTGTTCGGTTGTTTTCAAATTAACATTTAGATTAATTTCATTTTGTAGATCTATTTTGAAGCTTTCCCAATCTGTAGTTTTATTTGCCAGAGTTGGTCTGCACTCTCTCTTAATTATTCTTTCACTTAGCGTTAAAATAACAGCTAAGTGATCAGAACTTTTCTTCTGTATTTATGAAATTTGAGGAGATTTTTCTCGATATAAACAAATCCAGTAAGTCTGGTATTTTATCTCTGTCGGTAGGCCAGTATGTTGGCTTCCCTGTTGAGTGAAAGTTACATCCTGTTTCTCTGATAGATTTACTTAATTCTCTTCCCTTAGTAGTAGTCAGTCTTGCTCCCCAGTAAGTGTGTTTAGCATTGATATCTCCACCCATTATAAATCTTTCTCCCATGTGCTGCAAGACTGTTTTGTAATGTTCTAATTTTAGGTTATGTTTGGCGGGCAGTAGATTGCACCTATTTTAAGATCCTGTTTGACAGATTTTATCGTTATTGTAGTAAGCTGTATTTCTTTACTTTGTATTGGATGCTCTTCGTTATAGTGTATAGTATCTTTAATGATGATCGCACTTCCACCTTTGGCGTCATTGTGCGGGTGAATAGTGTGATAATTCTTAAATCCTTTTAGTGAAATGTAAAATTCTTTAGTGAGATGAGTTTCTGAAATCAGACCCACATCTATATGCTGTGTATTGAGGAAAACTTCCAATTCATATTTTTTTGTGTAGAATGCCATTGGCATTCCATGTCGCTATTCGTAGGTCTTTTTTATCCATTATTTTCTTTTGAGACTGTACCTGTCGCTCTGGTTTCTAAGCGTTCTAGTCTTTCACCAAATTGAATCAGCATTTGCATCATTTTTTGCATCATCTGCTGTGTGGTTGTCTCTTCGTTTTCTTTATGTTGTTGTGGAGGTTTACTTTGTGATATATTGTTTCCTTGTACAGTGTGAGCATATGAGATTTGTTCAGTTACTTGGTTTGGAATTGAATATATTTGGTTTGGGTACCTCTTTCTTTCGCTTCTGCTGTTCTCTTCTTTTTTGTAATTCTTTGGCAACGACGCATCCTCTATAGTTCGCCGGATGAGCTTCATTACAATTAGAGCATTTTGGTGGGGTGCTTTTTGTTTTTAAGCATTTTGCTGTTAAGTGATCGCCTGCACATTTGACACATACTCTATTTCGGTGACAGAATTTTTGTGTGTGTCCGTATCTTTGACATCTTTTACATTGAGGAATTAAGTTTCCGGTTTTATACATTTCTATGGTGACTATGGTAGCCAGATATTGTATCCCATAAATTCTCTTTATGTGTTCGGATTTATCAAATATCAACATAAATAATGGTAGCCTAATATATTTGTATTGGTTGTTTTCTTTAATTTTTTTAAGTTTGTTTTCTACTGCTATTATTTTAAAACCTTCTTGTTCAAGTTCAGCTTTAATTTCGTTTGTATCACATGTTGGATGCAAATTTCTAACCATAATTCTAATTGGTCTTTCCTGTTTGTTTTCGTAGGTATGCCATTGTTATTTAGTTTCATCCATTGTTTTAGTTAATTCGCGGTACTCTGTTGCGGTGCTAACATTTATTTTTATTTGATTATTATTCATAAGTGTGGCATTATAACTTAATTTTTTATTTTGAATATGATGTTTGATTTCCTGATAATTATTAGCATTACTTATGATATACCAGTATAAACAATATCCCTTGTAATAACCATTTACTAACCGAATAAAATAATATTATATGTGAATGAATCAATATACCGTAATTTTCATCTAAAATTGAGCTGCTTAAATTCATTGCTTCAGCAGAAGCCAACAAACTGCATTCTACCATAATATTTAGACTATAATATATCAGTATAAACAATATCTCTTTTAATTACCACTTACTAACCGATTAAAACAATATATTATGGGAATGAATCAATATACCGTACTTTTCATCAAACATTAGGCTTTGTAAATTAATTGCTTTGGCAAACCCAACAAACTGCGTTCTACCATAATGCATAAACGTTAATTTAGCAGTATAAACAATATAACTTTTAATTACTATTTACTAACCGATTAAAATAATATTATATGGGAATGAATCAATATACCGTGGGCTTTGTAAATTAATTTCTTCAGCAGAACCTAATAAACTGCACTCTACCATAATGCATAGATGTTAATATGCCAGTATAAACAATATCCTTTCTAATTACCACTTACTAACCGATTAAAACAATATTGTATGAGAATGAATCAATATACCGTAGTTTTCATTAAACATTGGACTTTGTAAATTAATTGCTTCAGCAGAACCTACAAATTGCATTCTACCATAATGTTTAGACGTTAATATACTAGTATAAACAATATCCCTTTTAATTATCGCTTATTAACCAAGTAAAACAAAATTATATGAGAATGAATCAATAGACCGTACTTTTCATCAAATATTGGGCTTTGTAAATTAATTGCTTCAACAGAACCCAACAAACTTCATTCTACCATAATTCTTAAACGTAAATATACCAGTATAAACAATATTCCTTTTAATTACCGCTTTTTAACCGATTAAAACAATATTATATGAGAATGAATCAATAGACCGTACTTTTCATCAAACATTGGGCTTTGTAAATTAATTGCTTCAACAGAACCCAACAAACTGCATTCTATCATAATGCTTAAACGTAAATATACCAGTATAATCAATATTCTTTTTAATTACCGCTTAATAACCAATTAAAACAATATTATATGAGAATGTATCAATAGACCGTACTTTTCATCAAACATAGGGCTTTGTAAATTAATTGCTTCAACAGAACCCAACAAACTGCATTGTACCATAATTTTTAGACGTTATTATACCAGGATAAATAATATCCCTTTTAATTACCGCTTATTAACCGATTAAAAGAAAATTATATGAGAATGAATCAATAGACCGTACTTTTCATCAAACATTGGGCTTTGTAAATTAATTGCTCAACAGAACACAACAAACTATATTGTACCATTAAGTGTAGACATTAATATACCAGTATAAATAATATCCTTTTTAATTACCACTTACTAACCAATTAAAACAATATGATATGAGAATGAATCAATATACCGTACTTTTCATTAAACATTGGGCTTTGTAAAATAATTGCTTCAGCAGAACCCAACAAACTGCAATCTTTAACTAAACTTTAGATGTTAATATATCAGTATAAACAATATCCCTTTTTAATTACCACTTACTAACCGACTAAAATAATATTATTTGAGAATAATGGAATATACGCTACTTTTTATCTAAAATTGAGCTTAGTAAATTAATTGCTTCAGAGGAACCCAATAATCGGTGAGTAAGAGGTAATTAAAAGAAATATTGTTTATACTGGTATATTAACGGTAGAATGCAGTTTGATGGGTTCTGCTGAAGCAATTAATGTACACAGCTCAAGTTTAGATGAAAACTACGGTATATTGATTCATTCTTTTAATCGGTTAAAATGTGTTAATTAAAAGGGTTATTGTTTATACTGGTATATTAGCCTCTAGAAATTATGGTAGAATGCAGGTTATTGGGTTCTGCTGAAGCAACTAATTTACAAAGCCCAATGTTTGATGAAAAGTATGGTTTATTGATTCATTCTCATATAATATTCTTTTAATCGGTTTGTAAGTGCTAATTAAAAGGGATATTGTTATACTGGTGTATTCACGTCTAAACATTATGGTAGAATGCAGTTTGTTGGGTTCTGTTCAAGCAATTATTTTACAAGGCACAATATTTAATGAAAAGTACTGTATATTGATTCATTCAAATTCAATATTGTTTTAATCGGTTGGTAAGTGGTACTTTAAAGGGATATTGTTTATACTGGTATATTAACGTCTACACACTATGGTAGAATGCAGTTTGTTGGGTTCTGCTGAAGCAATTAATTTACAAAGCCCAATGTTTGATGAAAAGTATGGTATATTGATTCGTTCTCATATAATATGGTTTTAATAGGTTAGTAAGTGGTAATTAACAGGGATATTGTTTATACTGATATATTAACATCTAAAAATTATGATAGTATGCAGTTTGTTGGGTTCTACTGTAATCAGTTGGATATAGAAATTATAATTCTTATATTTATCGTACTAATTCATTTTTTTTTTACTTTTTTGCCTGCATTTATTTAAAACTTCAATAAATAATTGGCAATTAAATGGCAATTAATTCCTACACACTAATATTTTATAATGTACCGCATTACAGCCCAGGGTACTGCTAACTTGCATTGTGTTAATTAATTGACAAATAAATAGCAAAAAAATATGCACTAGTTTTCATTAGATTCTGCTGACATGGGCCTGCTAGCTATACGCAGCCATACGTTTTCACATGTAATTTCAATCACGCTAAACTTCCCCATTGTGTGTTTCCCTTAACTTTATATAGTGTGCAAGGACCACACAACAATTGTGTTTAGGTTTAGTGCAATTGAAGAATTTTTTTTCTTGTGAGGTGTATAAACTGTCCTGAAATGGAAAAGTTAAGCCAATGTGTTTGGCCCGTATTGCGAGCGTGCTTTTAATGCCGCTTTTATTGGCGATTTTGTTAAAAGCGAACTAATACTTTTATTGCGTTCCGTATCACTGCTTTTATTAAAACTGCGAAATGTTAAACGAACGAAGAACAGTTTTTTTTCGTAAAAGTAAAAATATGTGGGTTTTTCCAAAGAAATTACGCCAGGAAACGTAAGTATGTTAATAATTTTTCGATTTTATTGTAATTTATACCATTTTGTTGTATATAATGAATTATTATAATGAACATGTAAAAATATTTAAGGTTAAATAGATTTGAAGTTCACATTGACACAATTACTTTTAGTTAATTATTAAAACATCAGTATTATTTTGGATCATAATACATAATTATTTTTTTTTAATTTATACAAAACGTAACCTCTAAATAATTATTACAGGTGAGCTCGTGAACCCAGCAAGAAAAAATTTCCAGGAGGGAAAAATCTGGCCTTCGATACCAAAGTGTATCAAATAATACAAAGGATGAGAAAGTGGATGAAATTAAGAGTTGCAGGTAATTGTCGTGAATGAATTCTGCAGGGGATGATTACGATAACTTTATCAAGGGAACTAAATTAGGCGTCTAAAGAAAATCACCATTTAATTGTATTAAACATACCATTTACTTTGAAAGTATAATATGCACATAAAAAGAATACCAGTTATCAAATAGCAGAATTGTACATTTTTCCATCATTCTTATTTATACAAATTGATAAAAAGTACATCGAAATATGTAGTAAAGTTGACATCAGCTATTACTTGCAGTGTGTACAAGCAGGAAACGTTCCAATCCAAATTTTTTATTGCTGAATTATCTTGAACTTCTACTTCATAGTTTTTTCTATGCATATATTATTATAAACACGGTGTTTCATACACCGATTCTGCAGTCAGTAACACGTATCACCTTTATGTTTATTGAATAAAATCTCTTCGTTTGCATTGCACTACAGCATGGCATAATAATTTTTCTCTGGATTTTTTATCACTTCCCAAATATTGCACCATATTCAGAGAATACCTCGTTTCGTCACTTCTTTTCGTAAATCTAACACTAGCAGATCTTCTGAAGATTATATTAAAATGAATTAAATAGCCACAAAGATATATTTAACATTGCAACTTTAAATTTTAGTATCACAGAAGTGAGGTTAATCATAACACAAATACCGTGTAAATCAAAATTAAAATTATATGCTTACCGTTTCCTTTGTCGTTAATAAAATTTTTGAAGAACATGGAGTATATTTTTTTTTCCTTATTTTACATATTTGTGACATTTGACATTTCATCAGTCCGGCAGCCATTTAAAACGAGGATAAAATAGACAGAAGCACTGTTATTCGTCGGTTTTATAAAGGCTAATAAAAGCGCGCTTTTGTACATAAAAGTGGGTTCGGAATAGGCATGCTTTTATAGAGCGGTTTTATTTGCACTTTTATTATAAAAGCAGCAATAAAACCGCGCTCGTAATACGGGCCTTTGTCTTTGTCTGAAAAAGCTAAACTAATAATGAATTATTAAAAAATCAAGACCTGGAAAGTCAAGTACATTTGAATGCCGTAAAAGCGTTACATATGGCATTACAGTGGGCACAAAACGAGTATGTACTAGAAAAGGCCGTTTCGCTCAATATTTCCACCAAAAAAATTCAAACAAAAATTACAAAATATTTTTCTATATATTAATAAAATATTATAAACCAAATTGTTAATTTTTTTTAGTATTTATTCACTAATATAAACATATGGTGTAACGTGATTAGCCTCAATTTTTTTTTTATTCACGGCTTCGAGATTCTACTGTAATTATTTATTCTGCTGTAACAAAAGCAGGTTGACACCGCGTGGAAAATACATCGCCAGGGTGGACATTAGAGATCTGTGAGTGATCTTATCGAAGTCATTGACAGTTTTAAGTATTTGTAAGGGCATAGGACGTATGCAGATTCCAAGTTCGTTAGAAGCCATATTTTTTCACCATGGGGTCAACTTTTATTCCGAGAATTAAAGGCGTCTTTTTCCCACCCTGGCTTATCAAGTTGAGATAGTAAACCCATAGATGCCCGAACAAGAGCGGCACAGGGGGTTGGAAATATGGTGGTTGCTAGATTTACGGATGAAAGTCAGTCGGGTTTTAGAGTTTGAATCTACTGTTAACATGTAGCTAAATGGAAAATGCCGAAAGTACGGCACCCGTTTATTTATAGTTCATTATTTATATTTAGTTGAATATTAATAATAGGTATAGTGTAAATATGTATATAATGTATATAAAAAAAAGTAAATTAAGTGAAATTCTTGTCCAAATGTCAAGTGTAGTGTGTCATCCCATCCTCCCAGGAGCGTCGTCATTTTGTTACACTGCAATATAGAAAAAAGTGTGTTGGTTTGTAATAATTATATTAATAATAATGAATAAAATTTCATAATGAATTCTATTTTAAATGAGAAAATATTTTTTTAACGTTCGTTTGAATGAAGTAGACAATGCTGTATTTGAAATATTAACACTATTCTGGACTTCCATTGTCTTTATTTAACAAAAAGTAATAACACACAACATTTCAATTGCTAAAGTATCTGCAATCATCATCAGGTACAAGAAACATAGAGACTACTGGAGCTTATATACTAAAGACATGATTAGTGAAGCGATCAAGCGTACAAAATGCAAGTTAGCGAAGCAAAAATGAACAAATAGAAACACTAATGTAGTTTAAGTTCATTTAAACGTCCATTCAGCGGCTTCCACACGTTGCCTATTTCTACACTTGGTTGGCTGAAGACGTCCTTGTTGTTGTTCATGACTGCTGCCTCTTTGAATTTTGTTTTGTACCAGTATTCCTCTCTGTGTGTGATCTTCGCCCCAGACCAATTCATTCTATGTTGCTTTTCCCAGGAATATGCGCGATACCGGATCTTGACATCTCTCCTCTCGGCGTATGAGTTCGATGGTCTTTCAGTCTGCCTTCTAAAGGTCTTCTGATTTCCCCCACGTATGACTGGCCACATTCACACGGGACTTGGTAGACGCAATTTTTGGAGTCTCGACTGGACTGTAGCCTCGTTTCAGAGATCATACTTCTGATTTAATAACCATTTATCACAATAAAATAAAATATACAACAAACACAACAGAAATATGCACAATTTGTAACACTTACCAACTTGAAACCTTGACTCACATTTACCTGAAGTGCCCTATATATAACCCACTAAGAAATTTTTACCTAACAAAATATACTAAAAGTAGCCATGAAACCGATATACACGAATTGTTCATAAATTTACACAAACAGAAAGTAAATGACTTATATTTTTACACAATAAACTTCCTAAAAACAAGAAGCTTTTGTATCAATGAATAGTAGGTCTAATTTAAAAATATATAGTCATGCTAAATTTCATTTCATGTATAAGTTTGTAATATGCAAGTAATTGTAATTTTGATAAGATAATAATTTTGTACACACCTAGATATCGCTAGATTATTAAAATATATATATATATATATATATATATATATATATATATATATATATATATATATATATATATATATTTAATCATGTATATTCTAAATACGGTGTAATTTATATTTGAAATAAGGATTGTCAATTCTTTGTAAAAGAGAAATCTTAAGAACAAATAAAGATTATTATTATTATTATACTTCTGATGGTAATTGGTGATCTGAACACAGTATTGATGTTGTAACTTCTTCCTATGCGTTTTATCGTCTCAGATAAGCCTATAACATATGGGATTCTGAGTAGCGCTTTCGGTTGTTCCTCTTTTCTTGGTTGCTGGCTTAAGTTGGTTTAGTGTTTATGAAGAAGCTCCTCTATTGTCATTCCTGGGTAGCCATTTTGTTTTAGGTCCTTTTTGATATTTTTGATTTCTTCTTGAAGTCCTTCCTCTGTGTTGCATAATCTGTGAGCTCTGTCGATTAGAGATTTTGCTACTCCTTTCGTCGTTGTTGTAGAGTCATTGGATGCATAGCCAACATCTACATGAATTGGTTCGAATCTCAGGCTATAGAGAAAATGAAATTTAAACCCAAGATATGGCTCAGGTACGTGGACGATACTTTCATAATTTGGAACCACAGTGATCGACAACTGGATCATCTTCTTCATCTCCTGAACAACATCAAGCCATCCATCAAATTCACCATGGAAAAAGAAAAGGAAGACTCACTGCCATTCTTAGACGTCCACGTGAAGAAAAGCAATGGAATGATCGAGACAGATGTTTACAGAAAACCAACACACACCGGTCAGTATCTGAACCATGCATCCAATCACTCCACAACAACGAAGAAAGTGGCAAAATCTCTAATCGACAGAGCTCACAGATTATGCAACACAAGAAAGGACTTCAAGAAAAAATCAAAAACATCAAAAGGGATCTAAAACAAAATGGCTATCCAGGAAAGACAATAGAGGAACTTCTTCATAAACACCAAATCAACTTAGGCCAGCAACCAAGAAAAGAGGAACAACCGAAAGCGCTACTCAGCATCCCATATGTTAGAGGCTTATCTGAGACGATAAAACGCGGAGAAATTATTAAATATTATATCATTATTGTTCGTTGATCAAAAGAACTAATATTAATATTAAAAAGAGAATGTTATTTAATATTTTGATTATTTACAAATTATAATTCGTTAATTCATTTTAGTGTTGAAAATTATGTTTCATAATATATGTAGGTAATTAAATTAATTTTCTGTTACGAATTTTATTTTATTTGCGAATAAATTTTCACCTGCGTTAAAAAATTTCTGGTCACTACTTTAGTGTCAATAGTTTACGCTTTGGAATAGTTATCTATAAATAGTTACAAAGCTCTAGCACGATAATGTAACATACAGTGGCAATTAACCTATCAAATTAGTATTGTGTATTAGAGTATATAATTCAGTTATTGTATATTAATTTCACCAGAAATATTTGTGATATTACAATTTCAAATTAATTTAACTGAATTAATTAGAAATTAATCAATACTAAATAATATTTTTAATTAATATGTTATGCATAAAATATTCAAACAATTTGTTAAAATATTATTTTCATGTATTCTTATATTTCAAGAAATCTCTCAAATTCGTATTATGTATTTTTCAGACGACCACTTACGAAAGTAGCTATAACAACACGCTAAATAACAACAGAAAGTGCAACATAACACACTACTGCTGTTATGAATATAACACACTAGTGTTGTTATGAGTTTTTAGTTCCATTAATCGACATCAGATGGAATTTCGGCAAAAAGTTAAATAAAATATATGATAATTTACAATAACCGTCAAGTTGAACATGAATAATTATTATATTTGCTAATATTTTTGTATCATTTAGTATTATTTATATAATGTAGTTTTAGATTACGCGCGTCTAACGGATTGAGTTGCGTCGAGCGCCGGTAGTTGAACCTAACCTCAAACGTCAGCCGGCAGCGGTTTCGTGTTTCAAAGTAAAACAAGCATTCCAAGATAAAAGCCTGGTTAACTTTTATAATTGTAGTAACAACACTATTAACATTATGTTTGTAAATAATAAATAATAAAAATAAAAATTTGCTTACAACAGTAAGAACTGTGTTAGTGTAAAAACTTTTTTAAGAAATATTTTATGGTCGTCTGAAAAATAGTGTACATAACTCGCTCGAAAGTGTCTAGCATGCTCGTGTATTAAATCACTCGGCGCTACGCGCCTTGTTCTTCAGTCTCTACACTCGCACGCTATTTACCACTTTCCACGCTCATTATGTAATATACTATTAATTGTGAGAACTTCGAGTGGTGTGACATGTATTTTATTTGCGCCAATAAATTAACTCGAAATAGTGGAACTCATTGCGCAGATGAAGTGCGAAACGCAGATAGTGATAAATATAAGTGGTGTGTACCAAATTATGTTAAAATTAAATGGCTATTTGAAACAGTAAGTCTAAAAAAACATTGTTTAAGATATAAAACATCAAGTGATACGAGACAAGGTCAACAGCCAGGTCTGCTACCGAGGTTTAAGCTTGTAAACTCAGTGCAAATACAAACTTACCAGTGGCGTAGAATTTAGGTAGGGTTTATTCAGATACTTTATCTCGTTTTGAGACGAGCTAAGACTCCGAGGAGTTGATTCGGAAAGTAGCTTGTATCGCGAAGCGTTACACAAAAAAAGACTACACGTTTATAATATGGATGCTGATAATGATAACTATTCCGCCGATGAGGGTAAAGGAAAGAGAAATCCAGATTTGGCAGGCATAGATATATTTAGTAGGAGCAAAAGAATACCAAGAACTCCTGATAGAACAACCAGCAACATCGAAGAAAGAAAAGAGAAAAAATTAAACAATGAAGATCAACAAGACTTGTTAATCAAGATGATGCAGAATTTATGAATAGTAATGAAGAAATGATGCAAGAAATTAAAAATATTCGGAAAGAACAAAAACAAAATCATGAAAAACTGAAAGAAATAAAACAAGAAAATGAAATTATGAAAAAAAAAAAAAATAAAGTACCTCAAGGACAAAGTTGAATATCTAGAAAAAGATAATAAAAAGAAGAATTTAATAATAACTGGCTTTGAAATAAACGAAAATAACGACAATGAACTTAAAAAATGTATTGTAAAGTTCATAGAAGACGATTTACAAGTAGAAACAAAAATAAGCAACACAACTAAAATTAATACAAATAAATACATAATTGAAACTGAAACTATCTGATAAAATTAATATTCTGAAAAATAAAAGCAAATTGAAAGGAAAAAGCCTTTCCATCTATATTTCTTCGGATTTAATAATAATAATAATTTATTTGGCTAAAGCGATTCAGTACAGATATGTAGTAAGTCAGTAAAACACAAAATACATCAACACGTAGGTATGTAAAATAATTATACATCATCCTTATATTCATTAACACTATAATATGTTCTTTCTATTAAAAACTGTTTCAATCTATATTTAAACAAACTATTTGATGCAATATTTTTTTATGGACTGAGGTAGTTTGTTAAATAGTTTAATACCCATTGAGAATGGGTTATTGGAAGCTAATTTTAATCTATGTCTCGGAATAATAAAATTCGATTTGTTTCTCGTGTTGTAGTTATGTACATTTTCATGTTTTAATATTTTACTTGAATTACTGCGGGCAAATAATATTACAGGGAAAATGAACATACAAGGCACAGTTAATATTTTTTCACTTCTGAAAGTGTCTCTGCATGATTCACGGTACTTCAAATGAAATATATTTCTTAAAGCAATTTTTTGAAGCTTAAATATTCGTATTGCAACTGGCGCGGAACCCCAAAAGATTAAGCCATAGGTAACAATAGAATTAAATTTAGCATAGTAAAACATTAGTACAGTCCGCATGTCACTAATTTGGGCTAAACGCTTAATTGTGTAACATAAAACAGTTAATTTTCAGCACCTTTCATTAACATCAATTTCCCAACATAGCTTTTCATGTAACTGTAGGCCCAAGATTTTGTTACGTCAACTTGTGGCAAACATTGAGAGTTGAATTATATCAACATACTTTCATTCCGTTTACTGGTACTGAAATTGATCACAACAGATTTAGTAATATTAAGGGGGTTCACTGCTAGTCTCAAACCATCTAAGGTTTTGCAAGTGTAAAGGGGGAGGTAAGAAGTGGGCCGTACCAAACATGTTCCCCCTCTTCTAAAATTATACTCCTAGACTGTTCTGTACAGTCAAAAGTAAAATTATATTTTGTTGTTATATTAGTAACTAATCGATAAACCACAACCGAAGAATTGTGCCTAGCTATGAAATAAGGGTAGAACGGAACTGTTTAAGGAAAATCTATTATAGTAAGCAAAATAAATTTTTGAATTAGAGAAAATGAATTTTTATTTCAAAAATAAATTTGTCATAAAAATATTAAGTAACAAAATATGTACTTGTGTCAATAAATACAAATAAATTCAAAATATGTATTTTGCTTAATTGAATAAGCAAACGTGCTTATAGGTCCCTAGAATTTGATTATAGCATTTTTGCAATGATGTCTGTGTGTGTGTGTGGATGTGTGTGTGTGTGTGGATGTGTGTGTGTGTGTGTGTGTGTGTGGATGTGTGTGTGTGTGTGTGGATGTGTGTGTCTGTGTGTGTGTAGATGTTGGAGGTACGATTTCTTAAATTCTATAAGACTAAAGACCTGTGTAACTACGGATTCCTCAATCTAACAGAAGAGCTGAATAGATTCCAGTAACAATTGGACAACTGGAAGTGTTAGTTTCTAAAAAAAAATCTAAAGATTATTTTTTGAAAATTTATGTTACCTACTGCAAATAATAAAGATATTAAATTCTCAATCTGACATTTCAAATTTTTATTATATCTCCTATAGGTTTAGAGGTATAGTATATAATAATATTCAATAATCTCTTGTAATAAATTTTGTTGCCCAAACAACTCCATGGAAACCAGTTGAGATATTTAAATGTTTGTAATTGACAGATAAATGCAAAATGTCAGTGGGCAAATCAGCTGCTTTATTAACATCATTGAAAGATTTTTCTGTGAGGTACGCGTACATTTAATATATCTTATTGTATTATTAATTAACTATGTATTTAAAATTATAGGTACATTAATATTACATATCCTTAAGAAATACCGCTAATATCGTCAATGAATTTGAAGAATTTTGAACATATTAGAAGAGTAGGACAAAATCCCTTATAGAACGAAAGAAAAGATACAATTTCAATTATTAGTGTGTACAAGAAATGTTAAATTCTTTACTTATAGGACGAGTGCAGTCATGTGACTTTGTTGGCATTGGCAAGCATATATTGGGGTCCGTGTCAGAATAACATCTAGTAGTTATTTACATAGATGTCACAATTGTCATATGTCATAATTTTCATACAAAATTTCAAAATATTCTGATATCATGTTGTTTATTTGTCATCAATAGTATGGAATATACTTGTCGAGGAAAATATTTTACATGGATTTGGAAAATAATGATGTTTTGAATGGAAAAATTATGATACTTGACACATATGTACATTACTACTAGCTGTCATTCTACCATGGGCCCCCATATCTGCTTGCCAAGCTCAATAAAGCCACATGACTGCTCGCGCCTTATGTAACAAATTGGAAATGGCGAGAGGTCTTGTGCTGGTCGCAACAGATTTTTCTTTTTAGATTTCTAGTGATTCTTGGATCTAAAATCTTTGGAAGTACGCAATTTTCATAAAAAAATTGTTAATAGTGTGACAGAATGTGTTTGTTCTGTAAGAGTTTTCAGTTATAGAATGTCTGTTATTAGAGAAAAATATATCTTTTATTTAGAAAAAATAATTATAACTTTGTAATAAATAAAGAGAAAACAAATGAAATAATCAAAACATTGCATTATATTTTCTTTTAAATTTTATAAATATCAATTTATGATAAACTGCCAATATTCATTGTAGAAATACATAATAGAAATTTGATAAAACATAACATATTTTGTAAAACATATGTTAACTTTTGATATTTTTATATATTTGTGGGCTCTATCCAACATGGATGCCATAATCCAAGACGGATATCAAAAAATATTATATACGTAGTAATAAAAAAGCCTTTACTAACTATTTATATAACAATTATATTATATGACCGACAACAGTGTTTATAGACCATGTATATTTTTTTGTGTTATAAAATACTGAAGATATTAATAAAGCAGATATATAACTGAATTTCTATTTAGTGGTATTTTAAACAACCAATTTGTTATTTAGTAGTAGGCGATCATATCATAGTACACAATAGATATTTATCATTCACAATAATAATACAAATTTTATAAAAATATATTGCACTAAAATATCTGTGCTAGTTGGGATCTTAAATTTATGCGTTTTTTTTTTGCAAAGTTTACTTTACAAATGTCAACTTTAATGTCAAAATAATTTTTAAATCTTTTTTTTTAAATTTTGTACGTCGATCGTGCAAAAAATGTTATAAGCATCACGAACGTTAAGGAATTACCGATCTCAGACAAAATTGTCTTCAATCGATGCTGTCCTTACCTTAATACGGCTTAATACCTCAGCAGAGCCGTTGTACAATTATCACACGTGCACTATATTAGTATCAACTTTTGTATGTTACTGTACAGGGGTGGAGTTTAGTTAGTTGAGGTAGATGGCAGTAATTATAGACATATTGTTGCGCGAGTATTTACGTGAAATATAGGTATTCTAATTTCATTAAAATAGCAATTAATATTATGATAATTGCAAGAAATTTGATATTTTCTTAAAGATAAATGATAGATCTTTGTCGTTCTAATAACAATTTTTCGAAATTTCCTATGATATTTGCGTTATATTACTCTCTATATATGTGTACTCTAAGGCAATAAAACAAAAAAATGGAATAAAAAATTAAAAAAATGTCATTAGAGACAAAAAGAGGCAAGCTTAAACTATTCGATACAACTTTACATATTTCGAAAATACATTGTTTTACGATGATTTTAAGGGTACAAATGAACAGCTTTTTCGCGTATTTCAACGACTAGTAGTGAACCCCCTTAAGTGTGAGTTGCAAAGACGTGAACCACTCAGATAGTGCGCTTACCATGTGAGATATATTGGCTGAATGTTCAATAGTGTTAGTAAATGGCATCAAAATAGAAATATCATCAACGTAAGCCACGAAAGAATGTTGTTTAATATCTTGTTTTATATTATTTATGTATAGTATAAATAATACTGGGCCAAGTATACTACCTTGTGGTACTCCGCACGAAATCGACTGACAATCAGATATATTATTGTTGTAGAACACGCACTGTTTTCCATTGAACAGATTTGATTCAAGCCAATTTGAAAAGATGCCACGTAGTCCATAATTACTAAAAATTTCTATTAGTTTATTGTGATCAACGCAGTCAAAAGCTTTAGATAAATTTAAAAATATTTCAGTCATAGCATTACCTGCGTCTAAACTTTTATAGATATTATCTAATAATTGAAACAAAGCAGTATTGGTGAATACAGTATGAAAGAGAAATCCAAGGAAAAATTAGAGCTATAGCAAGAGAAGAAAGTAATAAGGGTAACCAAACAAGATACGCTATAAAAAATTAATCATAAACGGCAATGAAATGAGATGGGACAAGGAACAGGACAAACAAATAAATTCTAAAAATATAAAAAAAAAATCTGATGTGGACACCACACGACTTCCTTGTACAATTATTAAACTATACATATTTTTTTAATAACTAAATTACAAAATATTAATTTTAACTTCAAAACGGTAAGATATATAGCGACCATTATCTAACCCGGTTCTTTTTAAAGAGAGTTTTGATTACAACAAAGAAATATTTTATTACAACAATGAATATGACTAATTTCACAAGAAAAATATAATATTTGTTATTGTACGAATCATAAAATTGCACGTCTTAACGTAATTTGATATTTTTTTTTATGTTTTTGGCCTAATCCATAGCAAGCTTTATTCCAAAAAGTATATAATTTTTAAATTTACATATCTCGCTTATACAAAGGGCTAATTTAATAATACTTGATGTGCTAGACGCAGAAATTAATTCTCTAAAATTTGAAGCATTTATTTCTAAAATCAAAATAAAATCATTTTATTCAAGAAAAACTGTTAACAACTTCAAGTAATGTACCACTTCCGGTTAGCCTATTTTAACCAAAATCTATTATGTTATTTCGATTGACATAAAAGTCTTGTATACCAAATTTGAAAAGTTTTGGATTATATTTTAAAACAATTTTTCATTAAAATCTATTACAGGCTTCATGTAAAGTACCACTTCTGGAAATTGTGTAATAACCAGAAAGGGAGGTGCACAACTAGATGTTATAGGAGTCCTAAATACAAAATTTCAACTTTCTACGGCTTACCGTTTTTGAGTTATGCGAGATACGTACGTCCGTACGTACGTACAGACGTCACGACGAAATTAGTCAAAATGGATTCAGGGATGATCAAAATGGATATTTCCGCTGAAATCTGAAAACCGAAATTTTTCGCGATTACAATACTTCCTTTACTTACGTACAAGGAAGTAAAAACTAACTACAAGACAGGCGGCTCCAAGATAACAACTGATATGGAAAACGAATCTAGAGAACACAAGGAAATGAAATATCCCAATAAAAATAATGCAAGCAAACACACCAACATACTCAGAATATTAAGCAAATAATGGATAATAAGCACTTGGAATATCCAAAGCTTAAATGGAAAATAAATAGAACTAATTGAGAATTCGAAAAAGCAAAGTTAGATCTACTTGCAATTTGTGAAACGAAGAAAAAAGGAAAGGGAATAATGAAACTGGAAAATGGTCATGTACTACTATTTAGCGGAGTAAACAGGAAATAAGAGCTAAAGCAGGAGTAGGAGTAATAGTAAGAAAGGAATATCTACAGACATTAAAAAGTCAGCAAGACTATTAAAATAGAAATTCAATTAGAACGGATACGAAACACAACAGACATAGTAGCTGACAGTCCAAACGAAAATGACAATACGGAAGAAAAAGACAAGTTCTGGGAAGATTTAAATAATATTGTCGAGAACGTTAATGACAGAATAATAATTATTAGCGATTTCAGCGGCCGAGTGGTAAGAAGAAACAACGACAAAATAGATGTAAGTGGATGGTACGGAGAGGAACGCAGAAATAATAATAGTAAAAGACTAATAAACTTTTGCATACAAAATAACTTAATTGTGACATTCATTTTACAAGCATAAAGTCAAGAGCAGAAATGAAAGGTCTGTCATAGACTACATGGTAATAAATAAAGAATATAGAAAAGAAGTGATGAATGTGAAAGAGAGGTCCAGAAATAAATAGTGACCACTATTTACTACAGACAAATACAAAACGCGGAAAAGAAACAAACCAACAACGTGACGTGCAAGAAATCAGAAGAAGTAATTAAATCATATGTTGAAAAATGGCGAAGTAGCAGAAAAATTCAGAGACAGTAGAAGAGGCAGTGAAAACTGAAAAGGAAAGGTGGAGAAGTTTAGACATAGAAAAAATAATGCAAAAATTTAAAAACATAATCCTAACAACAGCAAAGAAAGCATGTGGAACAATAGTTATACATAAAAACAAAAAACAAACAAAATGGTGGAGGAGCGACATAAAGGAGCAAATAAAAATAAAGAAAGCGAAATGGAGAATGTACCTTCAGCACAAAAGAAATGAAAGTTGCAGAGAATACAAATTACAAAGAACCAAAATAAAACAGATGGTGCAGGATGCGAAGAAACAATCATGGGAAGAGTTTGGAAGAAAAATGGAAGAAGATAGCCAAGGCAACCAAAAATTATTCTATAAAGTATTAAAAAAATTAAGAAAACCTAAACAATGTGAACTAAAGCAAATAAAAGGAAAAGATAATAAATTATTATCAGATGATAAAGAAATAATGGGGCGTTGGAAAGAATATTTCTAAAAACTATTATTCAACGTAGAACAAGAAGACACCGTTACAAACGAAAGTAACAAGAAGACAGATGACATAACAAACGAAGAGATCGGAGACATAATAAATTCAATAAAAAAAAGGAAAATCGGCTGGACATGATAGAAAACATCAGAAAGTTCATGGGAACAACAGGTCTAGAAATGCTAGTAGAATTTTTTAAGAAAGCATAGAAAGAAAGCAAAATACCGGATGATTGGAAAATAGGTATAGTGGTACCATTATATAAAAACAAGGGTGACAGCAGAGTCTGTGATTGCTACAGAGGCATAACTCTTTTGAGTATTGTGGCAAAAATTTATGAGCGTATACTAGAAAAACGACTAAGAACAATTGTAGAATGTAATCTTGAAGAAGCACCCAAGATCATGTATTCACTGTAAAACAAATAATAGAAAAACAAATATGTATAAAGATATCCACAGTATATCTAGTATTTCTAGACCTAGAAAAAGCATTTGATAGGGTTCCACAAAAATTAGTATGGTAAAGTTTAGAAAAAAGGAGAGTTAAAGGCAGGAATTATAAGTCTGTACGAAAATAAAATAAATTATGTAAGGGAAAATAACCTGAATTCAGATGAATTCTCAATAAACGACGGCCTACGACAAGGGGTGTACTCAGCCCACTATTATTCATAGTACTCATGGGTGATATAATAAAAGCAGTGAGGAAGAGCGTTAGTAAATTAAATATCCGATATTATAAACTTCGTACAATTCAAATCTCGGAATGCGCTTTTGCAGACGATGTAATGATTTGCGCATCAACGACAAAAGATCTGGAAAGAAACTTAAAAATATAGATAGATGAATTAAGAGCGAGACAGATGGAGTTAAATATCACGAAGACAAAGATAATGGTAATAGATAGAAACAGCGAAGAAGTTAACATAACGATAAATGACGAAAAAATAAAGCAAGTCAACGCTTTCAAGTATTTGGGCGTATTAATAAGTAAGGACGGATATATGGAAAAAGAAATAAACGACAGAATAACTAATACATCCAAACAATATTACGCGCTAGCTAATTCATTTATTGGTAAAAAAAGATATATCGCATAAAACAAAAATGACATTCACAAAACAGACCAACTCTAATATAGAGCAGTGAGAGCTGGGTACTACCAGAAAGTCAAAAAAGCAAACTTCAAGCTATGGAAATGATGTATTTAAGAAAAGTAAAATATATAAGAAATGAAAACGTTAGAGAAGAATTAGAAATAGAATCCATAGCCGAAAGAATAGAAACCCAACAACTAAAATGGTTCGGCCACTTAACACGTCTTGAAGAGGACAGATCAGTAAAAACAATATGGGAAACAAAAGTACAAAGAGCCAAAGTATATATATATATATATATATATATATATATATATATATATATATATATATATATATATATATATATATATATATATATATATATATATATATATATGCAGGATGAGTTACCGAAATCGCCGTTTTTGATATCTCCCTTGTCGTTAGAAATACAGCATAAGTTTATTAACAGAATTTATTCGTCTACGCAAGGAGCATAACTTAAAATTTTCACATATACAGGGTGTTGCATTACGGCTCGGCGAGAATTGTTTCTCTTTTTTTAAATGGAACATCCTATATATTTTTATATATTTTGAATTGTATTTTATTCACCTATACGAACATATGAATTTTGTTTTACTTTTCCACGGCGTTGCCAAGTTATTCCGTTTTTTCTCTAAAAAAGACCGAATACACGCATTGCTTTATAAAGGCTTACTGAAGTTATTTTAGTAGTAAGAATTAAGAATTTTCTTTTCTGTATAACTGTAATTATACTCTATGTTCTGACATATTTTTTTTTAAAATGTAAATATACAGGCTGTTCAATAAAGCGAATCAAATGTGCTCAATTTCAAATGACTATAACTCATCATTTTCAAATGGAACACCCTATATTTTATTATTCAGTTGTGTGTATTTTTGTATTATCTTCATATGTTATTCAGGGTGTCCTATGCCTAAAACCAATAATTTCGGAGATTTTCACCATTTCTCTCTAAATTTATATATTTAACTAAAAATTAAATCTAGTATGCCATTGATATTGTTTTTTGAATAAGAAACAATTGCAGTAATGACTGTAGTTTCATTAGCCAGGTTATTATTAATAACAGAGGGATTAAGTAAATTAATTTATTAATATGAGTCTCTCGCAAGAAGAACTTACGAATATGGTGTATGCTGGTCAGGCCAGGCGTCACCTCATGGGCTCTCAATGCTGGCGTGGAGAGTGCGCAAGAAGAGCTTACGAATATGGTGTACGCACTTGAAGAAGCGGCAACAAACCCTCTTTTGGCATCAAGAATTTATGCACAACGGTTTCCGGGAAGACGACATCCAAATCCGCGTTCTTTTGAAAAACTAAGGAAAAGGTTTGAAAGAACTGGTCATGTTCAGTACGACAAAAGAGGGTTTCTTTCCGCTTTTCCAAGTGCCATATTCGTAAGTTCTTCTTGCGAGAGACTCATATTAATAAATTAATTTACTTAATCCCACTGTTATTAATAATAACCTGGCTAATGAAACTACAGTCACTACTGCAATTGTTTCTTATTCAAAAAACAATATCAATGACATACTAGATTTAATTTTTAAGTGAATATATAAATTTAGAGAAAAATGGTGAAAATCTCCAAAATTATTGGTTTTAGGCATGGGATACCCTTAATAACATATGAAGATAATACAAAAATACACACAACTGAATAATAAAATATAGGGTGTTCCATTTGAAAATGATGAGTTATAGTCATTTGAAATTGAGCACATTTGATTCGCTTTATTGAACATAGAGTATAATTACAGTTATACAGAAAAGAAAATTCTTAATTCTTACTACTAAAATAACTTCAGTAAGCCTTTATACAGCAATGCGTGTATTCGGTCTTTTTTCGAGAAAAAACGGAATAACTTGGCAACGCCGTGGAAAACTAAAACAAAATTAATATGTTCGTATAGGTGAATAAAATACAAGTCAAAATATATGAAAATATATAGGGTGTTCCATTTAAAAAAAGAAAAACAATTCTCGCCGAGCCGTAATGCAACACCCTGTATATGTGAAAATAATTTTACGTTATGCTCCTTGAGTAGGCAAATAAATTCTGTTAATAAACTTATGCTGTATTTCTAACGACAAGGGAGATATCGAAGACGGCGATTTCGGTGACTCATCCTATATATACATATATATATATATTATAAAATCAAATTTTATAATAATTTAGTTCATTTGAACAATGTTTTAACGTATTATTTCCAAGAAATATTTTTGTGTGTATTACAATTTCAATTTTAAATTAAATGTTAATTACAAATTGTTTTTAATTATTAGTGAAGTATCGACTACGGTTTTGACCGAGTAACCAACTACCGACTATTTTAGAAACTAATTAACTCAAGCATCATTAAAATCCATGCTTTACTGAAATTCGTTTGTTTACAATTCTCTTGGCCTACCATCCTCTATTTTATCCATCCAGCTTGAAACCTGTGAGTACTTTCCCTGATAATTATTATAATTGTTACAAAGTACATTCCTCATCATCAATAAATATTTTGTATCTTGTATTATTTGTTATTATTGTTACTTATTTTACAAATGTGACAACTAATTTGGGACAAATATTATATACAATTATATATATATATACATACATAAGTTATATTGTTAAAATACCCTTAGTCAGTATATATAATGTTTAGGTTGCATTTACTCCTTATGAGAAACATGTAACAGTACCTATAAAACTTAGTAGACAGTTTTGTATGCTGTACTCTGTAGAGTTAGAATAAGTTAGTCTGTAGTCAAGTTTGAAAGTAGCATCATCTTGTATTGTAGTTTAAACGAAATAAATAAATTTTTAAAAAGTTAATTTCGATTGATCGATACTTAATTGGCGCAGTCGGTAGGATTGCCAAACAGATCTAACGAATACAGTTCTGGTTCACATCAGTGATTTAACGGCAATCAAGAATCAAATCGATCACTACAATCAAGTTCCCTGAGAGCACATCAGGACGCCTACTTCATCGCCTGCAACTGAGAGCACATCAGCACTGCAGCAGCCAGCATCGTGACCGAGAGGACATCGGCAACGAGCAGCAACCAACCCCTGAAAGACAGCCACCACGTAGACGGGCCTTTAACGGATATGAAGACACTGATCTTACTGTGAGTACTTTATGTCGCTTAGAGGTTATAAAACTGAAACGAGCTCCGACTCTGACTCCAGTTCAAATTCTGATTCCGAACTTTTAGTAAATTTTAATAATAAATTGGTATTATCAAAGCCAAAATTTAAAATATCAAATAAAAACATGACTTTCCCCGTATTAAAGAAAGAGTACCTTGACATGGTGCCAAAATTTCACGGAGAACGTGAATTTCGTCCACGATTTATTGAAATATGTGGTAAATTAGTAAGTAAATTCTATAATACAATAGACGTAGCAGACTTCCAAAATGAATATATCATGTCAACAATATTATCCAAGATCAAAGGCGACGCCGCGGTAAACATCGCGAGCTGTACTATTACTGTCTGGAAAGATTTAAAAGACGCTTCATTAAACACATATTCGGACAAGCGTGATTCGTATACTCTAGCTATAGAAATGACTGAATTAAAACAGTCATATAATGAAACTCCTTTCGATTTTTATAACAAAATACAAAATTTCTTAAATTTTCAAATCAGTTATATTAAAACGCACAAAACCGCTAGTACTAACGAAATATTTTCAAACTTACGCGTTGCGCATATTATTAAGAGGCCTAAAAGAAACTATTGGTCAATTGATGAGAACTAAAAATCCACAAGACTTAAATTCCGCAATGAGTATGTTAACCAACGATTTTCAATTCGACAACCCAAATAAAAATATTAAACCATCAATGCATAACACTCATAATAAACCCATTACTAGACAAATTACTCAAACGCAAAAATTTGTGCCAACTAAACCATTGTATTTAACAAATTACACGCCATTCGTTGTAAATAAATCAATGTCAAGAAATTACACTCAAAATCCGCAATTTAATAAAACTAAAATAACAGCGTATAATCAAAATAATAAATATTCAAAACAAACACCAATGAGCATTTCAACTAATAATACTTTGCAACCACGACCTGGACCATCCCACGGTCATCAAAATTTATTTAACATAAGCGGAGAACAAATTGACAATGAATATGAACCTGACACCAACGTAGATAACGACAACATGGAAGAACAAAACATAGAGTTCCCAGTAGAAACAAACGATGAGACGGACGATTTTTTATTCGAAACAGCCTCGAAAACATTCCAACTATAGAACTATTAAATCAAACAAATCAAAGTAACACATTACCCTTCATAATTTTACCTGAAAATAACTTAAAAGTCTTAATAGATACAGGTAGCACCAAATCATTTGTAAAACCCGAAATTGCACAAAAATTCTATAATAATTCTATATTCAAAGATCCATTCCAAATTTCTACAGCTCATGGCACTTCTATAGAACAGTATAGCACATTAATTCCAATTTCAAAAGTATTCAAATTAAAACAAAAAAATAATCCTTGTCTAAAGTATCACTTATTTAATTTCCACGATAAGTTTGACCTACTATTGGGCATAGATAATTTAAAATTATAAAAAATTATTATCGACATACATAATAACCGTTTAATAACTCCGAATTCTAAAATTAAACTTCACTACCTGCAAGAAAATAGTAATGCTAGTTCAAATAATATTTCTGTAAACAAAATTGTCTTAGAACCGCAATCTGAAAAAGTTATAAATGTAAAAGTTAATGTCAAATCAGGAAACATTATTATCCCAGAAAAAAAAACGACCAACTTAATAATCCCAGAATGTGTTACTAGAGCTGATAATAACAACGCACTGTGTACAGTAATAAATCCAACAGATTTGAAAGTCACATTAAATATAGCCAAACCTCTTAACGTTGAACAATTCGATAATAACTATGATTCGTTTTCTAGCTCCAATTCTAACCTAAATTCTTTTCAAGTAGACAATACCAAGTTTGATATTTCCAAAATTTGACAAGATCACATGAACTCGGAAGAAAAGATTACGATAACAAAATTGATAAAAGATTATTCAGATATTTTTCACTCAGATGATTCAAATTTAACATTCACAAACGAAATTAAACATAACATCAAAACTAAAGACGGGATACCTGTTTATCCCGAAATCCATAAACAAGAAGTAAACAATCAAATAAACAAAATGCTAGAACAAAATATTATTAGACCCTCAAATTCCCCATGGTCATCACCCATTTGGATCGTGCCTAAGAAGCCCGACGCTTCAGGTAAACGTAAATGGAAATTGTCGTAGATTACCGTAAACTAAATGAGAAAACTATCGGTGACAAATACCCACTACCGAATATCACAGACTTATTAGACAAATTAGGCCGCTGTCATTATTTCACCACCCTCGACCTAGCCTCCGGATTTCATCAGATAGAGATGCAAATCGATGACATACCCAAAACAGCGTTCAATACCGAAAACGGTCATTACGAATTCCTACGTATACCGTTCGGGTTAAAAAACGCCCCGGCTACCTTTCAGCGCGTCATGGACAATATACTTAGAGGACTAACTAACGACAAATGTCTTGTGTACCTAGACGACATCATCGTCTTTAGCACCAGCTTACAAGAACATATACAAAACTTGCAATTAGTATTTGACAGACAGAAAAAATCAAATTTCAAAATTCAACTAGACAAATCTGAATTCCTGAAAAAATAATTCGCGTACCTTGGACATATCGTGACACCCGACGGTGTTAAACCAAACCCAGATAAGATAACCGCCATTCAAAATTACCCGATTCCAAAAAATACTAAACAAATAAAAGGATTTTTAGGCTTACTCGGCTATTACAGAAAATTCGTAAAAGATCTTGCAAAAATTACCAAACCACTAACAAAATGTTTAAAGAAAGATGCCGAAATTAATATTAACGACCCTGAATATATAGAATGTTTTGAATTTTGTAAAAACTTGCTAATTAATGAACCTTACTTCAGTATCCCGATTACTCAAAACCGTTTAACTTAACATGTGACGCAAGTAACGTAGCGATAGGTGCAGTCCTATCACAAGGACCTATCGGTAGCGATAAGCCTGTAGCTTACGCGAGCAGGACTTTGAACTCGGCCGAGACAAACTATTCCACTATAGAGAAGGAACTGCTAGCCATCATCTGGGCAACACAGTACTTCAGACCATATATTTTTGGACGCAAATTTACTATAATTACTGACCATAGACCTCTCCAATGGCTCTTTTCATTGAAACAATGCAGCCAAAAGCTTATAAGATGGCGTTTAAAGCTTGAAGAATTCGATTACGAAATTGTTTATAAAAAAGGCAAACTAAATACCAACGCAGACGCACTTAGTCGAATTCCTTGTGACATTCAAAATTTAGAATCTATAGAAGATGAATATTTGGCAGAATATCAAAATTATTTAAATTTTAAACAATTAAACCCTAAATTAATAACAAACATAATTGAAATTAAAGATAATTTGTTTAACGCACCCGTTAATAATAGTCTCGCACATTGTGTAAGTAAAGATCACAAACAAAAACCTAAATTACATAATATAGTTTATTTAAAAGATAAAAATAGATTCATCCTCTACCTCATAACAAAAAACCGATATTTTGATAAACCATCCCTTCAAGATATATTTTATATCCTGCTCAATCTTAAGAGTTTTTGTTTAAAACATAATATTACAAACTTGAGTATTCCCAGACTTGCATGCGGTAAAGACAATAAAGAGTGGACTGATATAAAACCGATGATTCAGTACATTTTCAAGGACATAGAAATGACAATAACCGTATACACAGGACAGGACTCCTCATTATCACAACACAGGTAGAATTAAATATTAATGAAACAGATAATATGAACGCATTTCAAAATTTCATGGATAATTTTAATAAAGAACTTCAAAATTCTAAAACTAATAAAGCTCCTGACGATTCTCAATCCTTAATAGTAGAACCAGGCAATGACAATGAAAATGAAGACGACAAATTATCTGACACTGACGCAACAATACACTCAAATGCAGAACACCCCGTGACTGGCATTCCTGTAGTTGAATGTCCCGTAAACTATGGGAAAAATCAAATAATAATATCCGAAGTTGAGCTAAACCCTGCAACTCCTACTATTATAAAACTCCATAATAACAAACAAAGATTTCTAGTACAATTTTCAAAAAATAATTTTGAAAATGATGCATTACAATTTATTAAAGAATTCATAGTCCCCCGAGTTAAATATTATCTTTATTTTGAAAATCCCCTTTATGAAAAATTTAGCACTATATTACAAAAATATTTTAAAAATTCAGAAATAGAAATGATGAAATGTACTAAAAAACTTTTAGACGTTACGGACGAAGACGAAATTACTCAAATCATACAAAATTACCATGAAAGTAAAACGAACCACAGAGGCATAGACGAAACAGAAACTCGTATTAAACAACGATACTATTGGCCTAGACAAAGGAAATCCATACAGACATATATCAACAAATGTGAAATTTGCCAAGTAACAAAGTACGATAGAAATCCTCTGAAATTAAAATTTAATATTACCCCTACAGCAGTGAAACCTTTCCAAATTATGCATATTGACAGTATCACGCTAGAAAAGACGAAATTCTTAACAATAGTAGATTCTTTCTCAAAGTTCGCCCAGGCTTACAAACTGAATTCTGGACAAGGCATTGAAGTTGTAAATAAATTAATTAAATTTTTCACGCATCACCCCATTCCGGAACAAATCATATCTGACAACGGATTAGAATTTAAAAATTCGGTATTACAAGAACTATTAGATGTCCACAAAATAAAAATTCATTTCATTAGTTCACAACAGCCCGATTCTAATGCAATTGTGGAGCGTTTCCACTCCACATTAATTGAACACATCAGATTATTCAATAATCAGGACCTATAGAAGCAAGAACCCATTGAAATTAAAGTAAATTACGCATTGCTAGCATACAATAATACTATTCATTCTGTAACCAAATTAAAACCCACTGAAATTATTTCTGGACACATAGATTCTAAATCCCCGTTTAATATAGAAATAGACAAACAATTAATAAACAATTATATCACGGAACATAAAAATAAAATGACAATACTATATCAAAAAATTAACGAAAAAATTAAGCAAAATAAAGATAAAGTAATTGGCAAACGTAACGAGTCTCGAGAAGAACTACCTAGCATACCTGAAGAAGTATTTGTAAAAATAAACAGAAACAACAAAAAACTAAAAACAAATATAAAGTAGAAAAAATAAAACGACTAAATAAGAAACTGAAAACAGCTAAAATAATTACTCAACATGCTAATACTTCTGAAAATATTCACTTGTCTAATATTAAACGTCCTAAAAAGAAAACTTACACTTTTGAAAACATTGCAGGTTGTTCGTATTCACATACGGAGCGGACGTCGAAAACATAACCGGAAATATAGGAATCTTACCAATAAATTTGGGACCAGCAAAATTAGAAAGGACAAAACATACCTTTGTACATTACTATGACTTGACTCCGTTATACGAACAATACGACCACATAAACATTCAGTATAATAATATTAACCGGACATTTTCAGACAATATTAGTTATAAACATGAACTGAGTTTTTATAGTAAAATTATACAATATCTTCAACTAAGAATAAATGACAAAATGAACAACATTAAAGTACACTCAAATAATAATAGAAATAAAAGAGGACTAATCGACGGCCTAGGGTCGATATTTAAGTCTATTACTGGCAATTTAGATGCGGAAGATGGGAAAAGATATAATGAAATATTAGAGCACGTACAGGATAATCAACATAATTTACAAAACCAAATAAATATGGCATATAGCGTGAACCACCAAATTATACAAAAATTCAATAACACTATTAGCGATATTCAATATAATGAATTATTATTAAAATCAAAAATAGGTCATTTAGAACAAATGATAAAGAACAAAATCGATCTCGATAATATCTTGACCGCCAAAGATCTTTATAACCAACTGATAATATTGTACAATGCATTATTAAACATATTTCAAGAGATCGAGAACTCCGTGACATTCTGTAAATTAAGAGCAATGCATCCGAGCATAATTAGACCAGAAGAATTATTTTTGGAATTACAAAAAATTTCAAATTACTATAGTGATCAATTGCCATTCGAGGTAAAATATGAAAACATTTTAGATTTCGAATCAATAGTAACAATTAATTGTAAAATAATGCCTACTACTATAAATTACTTTATATCACTACCAATAAATTTTAATAAGAAATTTGAACTTTATTATCTACACCCTATTCCTACAAAATTGGAATCAGAGTTCGTAACAATAATTCCCGAAGTAATTTTTTTGTTGAAATCCGAAGACAATGAAATAAAACCTCTAAACGATATATGTACGAAAAGTAAGTCTTATCAGTGTCCCAACAACTTCAACCCCCATTACAACCCCGCTTGCGAACGTCACATCCTCCTAGATGACAACACCAGCCAGTGTACATATACTAAGTTGAAGATCGAAAAAAACCACATCGAGATGATCCCCGAAATAAACAAGTACTTAGCAATCTTCCCTGAAGAAGAAAAGCTAAAGATTAAATGTGACCAAAGTGCTCAAGTGAAAGTGTTAAGTGGCGTATATTTAATCAGTGAAAACGATTGTGAAATATTCTTTAAAAATCGAAAACTGAGATAGAAAGACAAATCAATCGGAAAACCGATATTGTTCGAAAAATTTAAATTTCAATTAAATACCAGTCAAACGTCAAATTTAACAATAAACTTAAAAACAATTAAATTGGAAGATATACCCATTAACCCTGTACAAATCATTGACAACGAACAACATTACTTTCACACCCCCAGCATATGGACACTTTTACTTTACATTGGCCTCATAATTATTACAATTTATTTTATTTTTAAATGGACAAGAAATTTACAGATACGAAGAAGGGCTACACCTCCACCCTCACACGAAAACGATATCCGCCTACCTGAAGGGGCTTCATTTTAGGAAGGGAGGAGTTATATTGTTAAAATACCCTTAGTCAGTATATATAATGTTTAGGTTGCATTTACTCCTTATGAGAAACATGTAACAGTATCTATAAAACTTAGTAGACAGTTTTGTATGCTGTACTCTGCAGAGTTAGAATAAGTTAGTCTGTAGTCAAGCTTGAAAGTAGCAACATCTTGTATTGTAGTTTAAACGAAATAAATAAATTTTTAAAAAGTTAATTTCGATTGATCGAAAAAAGAAAATTCAACTTTTCTTAAGGAAACTTTTTTTACTGCTGTTTTAATTAATATTTCATTAAAAATATGGTTATCAAAAATACATTCAAAATTAGTTGTATAAGATATTATTAATAATAATTAAATTAAATAGCATTTTCAATAATTGTGTAATAGATAAAATAATGCAAATGCGTTGCCAGTGGTCCAGTGGTACCAAAAATGTTAGTTTCATGAAAACTACCCTTAAATATGCGAATTTTTAAAAAAATCTTTCTGTTTCGTAATCTACACATGTCATACTACTTACCCTTAAATTTTTGACATTAAGTTGATAACCATCCTGCATATATATATGTACACGGTAACTAGTATGGGCAGATGTTCCTAGTATTTTCCTGTGTTGTTATATAAATTTCTGATTACATTCCAGGAAATCAAAAAAATCTTGTAAAAAAATCCCTATATTCTTTTGTTTTTTTAATTAAATAATTTAATTAATTTTCTGAATATCTTTTGTAATTTTCTTGTGTCTGAATTTATGCACGTAATTAATGTGATTATGAAATACAGCTGAATATTTGAATTTTAATAATGGTCGCATGAAAGAAAAAAAGATTGAAAATGGTAAGTCTACAATGTGTGTGAGAGAATCACTACCCTGTATGTCAATATTAACAAGGCAAATATGAATATTGTTTATCATATTTAATAAAAATATTTTTCCATTGGAAAACAAATTATATTAAACTAGTAATAGTACTATAATTATTATTAATTAGCTAATTTATATATCTGTCGAAGGGCTTTGGGAAAAAACTCAAGTGATAAATTAAAGTAATTATAATCAGTACTAATCGTATTTCAATACCTACTCTTGTCAAAAATTGTAAAAAGATATTTCAAAATTTGTTTTTTTATAATACGACAAACTTTAAATTTTACCTGAAATATTCCGACTGTCATCTAACTGAAAACATGCAAATTATTTCCAATTTTCAAATAACCTGTAGCCAAGAGAGCCAAGTAAATGCGTACACTTACAGATATGTCGTCATTACCAAAAACTGCGATTAGAAGCAGATTCGCATACACAGAAATGAGTAATATGCCATGATGATATATTTATATATTTGTATTTTACTTGATCCTATGGCTAAAAACAATCAAATCAATTTATTTATTTCTTTATATATATATATATATATATATATATATATATATATATATATATATATATATATATATATAAGTAGGTAATTACATTAATAACATAGGTTAGGCCACTGCCTTGCAGTTAATGGCGAACATTTTGAACACTTATTGCGATGAAAACCACTTTATTGCTAATTTCGTTTTGTCTTCAAGGTTTAATAAGAAACGTACACGTTCATTTGTTTTATTTTGATGTAGGATATCTAGATTAATATTATTGATGTAATTACTGAATAAAGAGTTTTTATTTTTTTTTGAAAAAAATCTTGTATAAGGGTACTAACATGGTTACGTCAAAAAAATGAGGCTAATGAAAGGGTACATTGCTACTTAAAAAAATCAATTGTTTTTCGTTACTCATTTGTTTTCTGAAATAAAAACAACTGAATGCTGCCTTATTATGGGAAATAAAATGTTAAACAACTTTTATATAGAATTTTTTTGTATACAGTCGTTATTTACCGAGATATATACTATATTCCATACATATTGGGCACCCTGTATATATACCGTCGTGTGTCCCAAACAAACCTTGACATACCTAGGCATTTCACATGGGAAAACAGTTTTTTACAACTAAAAGTGTCCGGCAGAAAATGAAGTCATACTATTCACCATGATAATAGTACATTACCTCGTGTACGTTATTTAATACTAATTATTGTATTATCAGTGCATAAATTAAAGAAAATTATAAATAACTGTCAATAAATATTTGTTTCAATATTTTATTATGTAATAAAAAATATTTGCAATTGTCATTGTGACTGAATGGTTAGCATATCTGCCTATGGAACGAAAGAACTTATAAAAGTTGGGGTTCGATTCTCCATCAAGCTAAACTTTTCATTATTTATTTTTTATTTATGAATTAATTACGAATTGTAATACATTTTTAAAATATTCATTCGATCGTTAGCGTTAAGAAATTCATTTTGACACGAATATTTGATATAAACAAAACAAAAAACCAAACAATGAACACATTGTTGACACGAAAAGAAAAATACTTTAAATAATATTTTATAGAAAAAGCTTATTTCTAAATTATTGTAATTGGAAATAGAAGATAGATATCGAAGTGAATAACAATATATTATTAAAATTATTGGTTTTAACAATGACAAAAATTGATTACAACAATCAAAATATGGATTTAATAAAAATGCATAATTCTTTCTTTTGATGAAATAAATACAATATTTGGGTTTAGTTCTGTATATTTATTTATATTTAACGACGTTTCGACAGCGTTTCTTTTGATATTAATAAAACCTGATAATAACACAATGAATATGTCTATGTTTTGTATTCTTATAGTATTTATAAAGGAAAAGTATGTAGTATAGTTTAAAATGTTGCTTTTGACAGTTACTACTTCCATTGAAATTACTATTATATCGTGATAGAAACTTATTTGTAATTATTTAATATGGGGACCCGGGTTCGATCCCGACCGACGGCAATAATTAAATCGCATTTTAATGGCACAAAATTGACCCCTGTGGCGCACTCTCCACGCCAGCAATGAGTGCCCGTGAGGTGACGCCTGGTAAGCGCCCGCGCGGTACTAATATTCCATCATTACCGATATCTGTATACGAAGCAGATTGGCACACCCAGCAATGGGTAATATGCCGTGATGAAATATTTATTTATTTATAAAAAAAAATGAAAAGTTTAGCTGGATGGAGATTTGAACCCCAACTTTCAAAATAACTTTCATTCCACAGGCAGACATGCTAACCATTCAGCTACAATGACAGTTGTAAATATTTTTATATTACATAATAAAATATTGAAACAAATATTTATTGACAGTTATTTATAATTTTCTTTAATTTATGCACTGATAATACAATAATTAGTATTAAATAACGTACACGAGGTAATGTACTATTATCATGTTGAATAGTATGACTTCATTTTCTGCCGGACACTTTTAGTTGTAAAAAACTGTTTTCCCATGTGAAATGCCTATGTCAAGGTTTGTTTGGGACACACGGTATATATATATATATATATATATATATATATATATATATATATATATATATATATATATATATATATATATATATATAAAGATGGTAAAATCACCTTCTGTACATTATTGTTAAATGATTAACTATATCATTAACAGACAAGTTAAACATTCAAGAGACGACTTATGTGTTAGAACAGTCCTATTTCTTTCATTTAATGTTGTTTAGCTATTTCATTATTATTTTTCTCAATAGAATTTTAACAAGTTTTTATTTTATTTTATTAATTTTACAATCAATAAACTTTAAACTTTATAGGAACTTGGTCATTCATAAAAATAATATCGTCCGTTATTTACTTTTGTTGTTTTTAAAAGGACTTTTATGTTTTTTTTTCTTTTTTACGTTTACCAAACATCACCTATGGGTGCTAAAAAGCTGCTATAAGGGAGTACTATAAACAATTATGACACTTTAAACAGGCAGTGCAAATTATTTTGACATCTTGCTTACACATGGTTTTGCTTCGAAATTAAAAATTCTTCGTTAGCAAGCAATATTATAGGAAGTAAACTTGTATTTTTAACTAATTTGCAGCAAGACCAGATAAGCCCTGATAAGCCACAAATATAAATTATAATTTTCTCTTCGCATTATGATTCCGTTAGCGTTGTTTTCTGTATCCGCAGACACATGCAGAAGATCTCAAAATGTTGCAAAAACATAGTAATAATAATAATAATAATAATAATAATAATAATAATAATAACAACAATAATAATAACAATAATAATTTATTTATTTCCGTAGACACAAAACAAGTGTATGGAAAAAATCAACAAAGAAAAAAGAGTAAAAATTAGAATAAGAAACAATATGTACAAAGCAAAAAATTCTTTTAAATTATAAAAACTGTGTTGCAATAGAAACGACTTTAATAATTTTTTAAAGTTATTTTCTATTTTCAAAGAATCTGGCAGCTTATTAAAAATGTCTAGTCCCATTTTGTAGGAGAATCTTTAGCAACATTTATACGGGATCTAGGAACGTAGAAATTATTTGTATGAGTATTAGACTCATGCAAATCAGAAATCATGGTAAATGATGTTTTTTTTCTTCTTCAAAAACACAGATTTCAAGAATATAAATGCAAGTTAGTGGTAAAATATTTAATTCTTTAAAAGTAGCTGCAGGATGAGCTATGACTCATACCCTTTATAGAACGTATAATTCTCTTTTGAGCAACAAAAACGTTATTCGCCCCCCAGAAACAAATACCATATATTGTACGAGACTCGACACAAGCAAAATAAAACATCAAAAGTTGTTTATTGTTTAAATGACGCACCTGATAGCATGTAACATTTAATTTGGCAACAAGTTCTTCACAGTGAGGCATCCAGTTTAAATTTTCAGTGAACAATATAACCAGAATACGTGCTGAATCATTATTGCTCTTAATATTATCTTCAAAACATAAGTTATTTTGTTGATTTTTACTGGGAAGTAAATGAAAATGAATAAACTTTGTTTTATTTTGATTTAAAAATATTTTCTTGGCACCATGAAGTTAGAGTCTGCAATTGTCAATCAGAGTTCTACATTAGGGTCTGACATGACCAGAGTAGCGGCATGCGCATATAAAATGGGGGGTGCAATCATCAGAGAGAACTGTACAAAGGTCATTTATATAAATTAAAAATAGTATTGGTGCAAGTACTGTTCCCTGTGGAACACCAACATTAATATGTTTAAGGCCGAGTTGACAGTTCTAGTAGTAGACTTGTCATTAAAAGTGAGAGAGACAAACAGATGTCTGTTTAATAAAAAGGTGGGGTCCATTTCAGTGCAACACCTCGAACACCCACACATTCAAGGTTATTAAGTAAACGACGATGGTCAACACAGTCGAAAGCTTTACTGAAATCACAGAAAATACTAGTAGGATATTCTCCCTTATCTAGATATAAAATAATATTTTTATAGAAGCAATGTAAAGCATCTACTTACTGTACTGTTGTTAGTTCTAAATCCAAATTGTCTAGTGTTAAGAATACAATTTTTATTTAGAAAATGTACAAACCTTTTCAAAAAATAATATTCAAAAATCTTAGAGAACCCTGAAGTTAGAGCTATGGGTCTATAATTATCCAAACAAGTCTTGTCACCTTTCTTATGAACCGGAATTATTTTATTTGATTTTAGGTTTTGTGGAAAAGATCCGTTCTGAAAAGAGATATTTATAATGTACGTAAGAGGATTTGCTATAATGTCAGCTATACTACGAATAATAAAATTCGGAACATTGTCAGGTCTACTAGAATTTTTATTTTTAAGTTTAGTTGTAATAGTGTCAAGTAATTCTGTGTCATTAAAAGGGGTCAAGAAGAAGCTACTAGATACATTACGCCCGGATTTGAGATTATTCGGATCTGTATTGCCCACCGAAATGCGATTAAGAATATTCAAGGGTGCTTCCTGGAAACGGTTATTGAAAATATTAACAATAACATTGTGATCGTCAATCAGTCATTATAGCTAATTTTGTAACAAAAATCAACTTTGTAGTTTTAAAATTGATAATGTTCCAGGCACTCTTTGACATGTTGTCCGACTTTATTATTTTGTTCTGGTAAAAAATCCTTTTTAGTTTTTGCAACAAGAAGAGAGTGTTCCCTTTTAGCTTTTTTTATATATATAGGAATAAAATCTGGGAAACTGCTCTTTAACGGAAAAAGAGATTTTAGATGGATGCTGGATTTAATAACATTTGAATTTACCCAATTTTTTCTATTGCTATTCTTTGATATTGTTTTCTTAAGTTGGAAATTATTATTAAAGTGAAATATAAAGATATCAAAACAACAATTATATGCTTCGTCTGTGGAAGTTTTTGAATAAACATCATACCATGTATCGTTAGCTAATTGATCGCGGAAACGGTATATGTTATCATTGCTAAAAATTATTCTATAACAAACAGAGGGGTTAGTTTGAAAATTACAAATTGTTTTTAAAATTATGGTTCTGTGATCTGAGATGCAATTGTCCTGAACCATAGCAACACAGCTTTTATTGTTTGTAAAACAATGATCTAATTTATAGACACCCCTTGTTGGGTTATTAACCTTATTAAATAAATTATGAGTTGAAACGATTTCATTTAAACATTCATATTCTGTAACATCTCTTGTATGATCTAAGTTAAAGTCTCCGCAGATAATTAGATCATAATTTAACTTAAAAGCATAATCTAACACTTGAGATAACTTATTTCATAGAATTTTACAATTAGAGCTAGGAAATCTATAGATATTAATAATGAGAGTTGGGTTGAGGGAGTCGGGTTTCCATAAGACAGCACAAGCTTCAAATTTTTTTTCTATACAAAAAATAGAAATATCAATTAGGACAATATCTTTACACATGCTGTCGTGGCACCAGATTCCCACACCACCATTATAGTGAGTTCTGCAATAGTGAGAGCAACAAGTGTAGTTATTAAAACGATAAGTATCAATTGTATCAGTCTTACTCCAAGTCAGAGAAATTTTAATGATTGATATTTGTTTACATAATCTGTGAAAAATTGATTCACTTTGTCATAGGATAAAGCTTGGAAATTTAAAATTAAATAATTAAAATTATAGTTTACAGATTCGTCATCAATACTTATTCTGTTCGGTATATTCTTAGCTATATCGGTTTTTGAGGGGACCGTCTCTGAAAAAACTTATTTAGATGAGTTCCAGTAGGACAGAGCGACGGATCCATGGCTTTCGTCGGTTAGATTGGCTCACGGTCACTTTAAAACGAAGAATAAAAAGATGGGTATTTAGAATTCAATTTTTCACAGATAACCTCGGGAAAAATGGCAGTAAATAGTCTTGTAACTGATTAACTTTAGTTTCGGGATGTAGTTTAAAGACATGAAGAAGTGCAGGTTGTGAAACAGAAGCCTTTAATGATGATGGATTATTATCATCCATGTACCATTTCCTGAAAAACAAATGTAATAGGAGCATGAGACCTTGGAGGTATAGTCAAATTTTTAAATATTTACTCATTCTTATAATGTATAATTTTGAATTTATTAAAAAAAAAAATATTTCCATTTAAAGGTTAATATTTATTTAGCCAAATGACATATGACTGCGTTTTTCTTTTTAAATTTTCGAAGCAGTAGTAACAATAAGATATTTTCTTTCATTGTACCAATTTTTAGGTTTATTATTATTCACGGTAAAAATACGAGACACCTAAAAGGCTTTAGCTCATTATTCTCTACAACTTGGTACAAATTTCATCAAAATGATTTAGCGTGTCGGTTATTATGATGAACTCAAATAATCTAATCTTTTACAATACATTAACAAAGATTTTACATTAATTTTACTGACATGACTTAATTGGTTAGGTATTATTGTATTAAATATTTTTTTGATATAATGGAAGCGGATTTCACTATGGTCCTGCACGGTTAGATTTTGGTTGTTCTTGTATTTAATAATAATAATAAAATTAATAATAATAATAATAATCTTTATTGTATATAAACTTTTACAGTTATTACAATTGGTGATATACCGTTTGTCTCAAGAAAACCTTGACATAGGCGTTTAACATGGGAAAACAGTTTTTTGTAAATAAAAAGTGTCCGGCAGAAAATTAATCCATGCTATTGAATATGATAATAGTACATTAACTCCTGTACGTTATTTAATACTAATTACATTATTATTATTGCATAAATCAAAGAAAATTATAAGAAAATGTCAATAAATATTTGTTTCAATATTTTATTATGTAATATAAAAATATTTTCAACTGTCCTTGTGGCTGAATGGTTAGCATGGCTGCCTGTGGAACTAAAGAACTTTTGACGGTTGGAGTTCAAATCTCCATCAAGCTAAACTTTTTTAAATTTTTTTTTATTTATGTATTAATTACAAATTATACTAAAGATATGAGATAATATGGATGAATTAGTTAAATGATTACAAATAAGTTTCTATCACGATATAAAAGTAATTTCATGGACGTAGTAACCGTCAAAAGCAAGATTTTAAACTATACTTACCACATACTTTTTCTCTATAAATACAATAAAAATACAAAACATAGACATATTCATTGTGTCTCAATAATGTTTTATTAAGATCAAAAGAAAATATGTATTTTTATGAAATCACTGTTTTGATTATTGTAATCAATTTTTGTCATTGTTAAAACCAATAATTTTTATTTATAAAATATTGTTATCCATTTAAATATCTATCGTCTATATCCAATTACAATAATTTAGAAATAAACTATAAAAATTATTTAAAGTACTTTTCTTTTCGTATGAACAATGTGTTCATTGTTTGGTTTTTTATTTTGTTTATATCAAATATTTCTGTCAAAATGTTTTTTTTAAACGTTAATGATCGAGTGAATTTTATAAAAAATGTAGTATTAATACAATTTCTAATTAATTTATAAATAAATAAAAAAATGACAAGTTTAGCTTGATGGAGATTTGAACCCCAACTTTCAAAAATATTTCATTCCGCAGGCGGGCATGCTAAGCATTCAGCCTCAATGACAATTGAAAATATTTTTATATTACATAATAAAATATTGAAACAAATATTTAATGACAGTTAATTATAATTTTCTTTAATTTTTGTACTGATAATACTGTAATTAGTAGGTATTAAATAACGTACAGGAGGTAATGTACTATTATCATGTTCAATAGCATAACTTAATTTTCTGCCGGACACTTTTTATTTGCAAAAAACTGTTTTCCCATGTTAAACGCCTATGTCAAGGTTTGCGTGGGACACACGGTATATGGAGATGAGTTTATTTTATTACATTTATTTTAATATTACACATGCTGTGGAAATCGAACCCACGACCCCAGGATTCGAGCGGTGATGGTCACTTTGTGCGCTGTCGAAACACGCAGCCTCAACACGGTCGGCCACCGAGGCGGATTGTTCTTGTATTTAAAAATATAGTGTTTTTTCTCGGTGTCACAATCAACCTCAATTTGGTAAAAAAAATGTCATTGGTTGTTTTTGCATTAATCCACATATTCGTATATATTTATTTTAAATTATGTGAAGAAAATGTTCGATTTTCAGTGTCTCTCATTCCAAGTTTTGATACCATAGAAACCCAGATGTGAGTCAAGTGTCTTCCCCTGTCTTCTTTGCATCATATAAAAGTCAAATAGATCTGCCGTCTTGTGATAAATACAAAGGGTTGTCCAAACAGCAAACAAATTAAATGCGATTACGAATTGGAACTGGTTTCCCATCTCTTAAAAAAAATGTTTGGTTAGGATCAGATGTCGAGATAATTAAATTATAATTGTTGTAGGCAGAAACTTGATCATTATTGCCGATCAATATTTATTTATAAATGGCTAGTTACGATGTGGCTTCATTAATTCAAAACTTTTAATTATCGGAGACGTAATTGTCCTTCCGGAATTGAATGTTGAAGATTGATTCCTTTACTTGCAATGTTATTTTATCTGGTTGTCTGATTTATTTTCCTTCAATTCTTTTTTGGTCGTGCAGGAAAAAATCATACGTATCTTTTACCTACGGCTACATTCGATATAAAATATAATAAAATGTCAATATCGTAATAGACTAGTAGTAGAGTTACAGGAATTGATTTGAGAAAAATAAAAAGCGTACATACAAATTTCATTTTGTTATCAATTTTTTGAAACATTAAGGCCTACCTCTAAACTGAAACATGTTGTACAATACAAGATACTCTGTTGGAGTTAAATCTAGTACATTTACAAAACAATTTATATTTTGTTGATAAAATTATAACAATGAGGCACTATTTGTTTTAAATAAATCACGCAATTATTTGGTAGTTTATTTTTTTTCGCTAAAACGTTAGTCATGTATTTAAACAACAAACTATATTTATTTTCGATTTTACCATCATCATTTTGAAATATTTATAATTTTGTTAACCACCCCACAAATTTATTATTTAAATTAGGTTACTGTAAATTTCAAATAGTAAAAGAACAAATTATATTATAAATTAATCAATCAATCAGTTTTATATATAAATTTATGAATATGCAATTTTTTTTTTTTATATTATTATCTTAGCCTAAATATTTATCGACTTTGGTATTGAAAATATATAAGTTCATTCTGTTATTAGCTCATATTTTATAAATAAGTGTGATTACTTTGCATGATGTGTCGGGTTTTAAAATAAAAGATTTTTATAATGTACGACATATAATACAAAACTATCTGGTTCTTTATTCAAGTTTGTCGTTCGTGTTAGATTACAATAGTTACAATGTTGCCAACTGGCTCATAAATAATATCATGTATGCTACATCTCCCTGTTTTAAGGATTTAACTATATTTTACAATATTAAATAAGTTTCAAAATATACCCGTATTTATTATAAAATTAATCTATCAACTGGTTTTATAGTTCGGCCAAAACTTGTGACATATCTTTGGTTAGAATCATTGTTACTATTTATCACAGGGCTGGATTCACTTTTCCATTACTTTTACTTATATAATTATCCCAATAACAATATTTTTTTCTTAGTTAATACAGAACTATCCCTTAAGTCTAATTTATCAATAATTGTACTGTTGTTAAACCTTCTCTAATTATAAAAATTTTAGTATTTAGAAAAATTAATATCATGAGTATTACATTTTAATGTGTTGTGTATATGTCTCTGATAATTATAGATCGAGGAGTATAATTGAATTTCATAATTTGAGCGGGTTTCCATCATTTGTTTCTTGTATCTATACATAACAAAATAATTTATTTTTGTATTATAATTACTAACTCGATTTAATTTTTCTATCGTATAAAAAAGAATCGAAATTTAAGACTACTTTTGGGTTTGAGAAATGGGTAATTTAGTTTTTACTCGTCTACTAAATAATAACATAGCGGGTGTGACGTTACTGCTTAAGATGGGTGAATTTCTATATTCCATTAACTAGGTATTCATATCAAGATTACCCTCTTCTGCTTTTTAAGCATTTTTTACAGATGCCAACATATCGTTCACTAAAACCATTGCTTCTAGGATAACTAGGACTCGTAGTTATGATTTCAAAATTCCATTCATTTCCAAAGTTTCTAAAATTTAATGAATTAAAAGGCATGATATCACTGTACATTTTTTGAGGTGTTCCATGAATTGCAAAAATATCTTTTAAAACTTTTATAACTGATTCTCCTGTTTTATCTTCTAAAAAATTTAATTCAACCCAGTGAGAGTAATAATCCACAACCACTGAATAATTTTTATTTGCATATTCCGCAATATCGCAACCAACAATTTCAAAAGGTAATTTCGGAATATCTCTCACTAGCATTGGCTTGAATGAATTTTGGTTTCTAATTTTTTGACAAATACTGCATTTTCTAACTAATTCTTCAATTTTACTGTCCATTCCATTAAAATAGAAGAGTGACTTAGCTCTAGCTTTAGTTTTTATAATTCCCAAATGAGCTTCGTGAACTTTATTGAGAATAAAATTTTATAAAGTTTTTGGAATTATAATTTGTTCATTACAATACAAATTTCCGTCATTTTCAAAAATTTCTACATTGCTTGAAATAAACACGTATATTTTCATCTAATTTTGTTTTTGAGTTTGGCCAACCAATTTCACATAAATTTGATAATTTTTTTAAAATTTCGTCTTTTTCTGTTTCTACTCTAATTTTCTGCAGAGTATTTGGACTTACATTTACCGGGTGTACAGCTGTATATAACTCTTTTGAATCAGCTTTTGAACTTACTCGACTTAGAGCATTAGCTATAACCATACTTTTTCCAGGAATATAAACTAAATTGACATCATACATGTTTAATTTCATTTTAATTATTTGAAGTCTACTTGAAGGAATTTTATTTATTTCCTTTTTCATTATACCGATTATTGGTTTGTGATTTGTTTGTATTTTAACGTTTTGACCATAAATGTGGTAGTGAAAACGTTTACATGCAAACAGAACTACCAAGAATTATTTTTCAATTTGTGCAAATTTTATTTCATTAGCTGTTAAACTTTTAGAGTCGTAACCGACTGGTTTTTTATCCTGTAAAAGAACACAGCCAATTGCATTTTTACTACTATCGGTTTGCATAGTTATTTCTTTCTTTCGGTCAAAATTTTTCAAAGACTTAGCATGTGCAATAATTGTTTTAATTTTATTAAAACACTGAGTGTAACTATCTAACCACATAAATTCAATATCTTTTTTCAATATACTTCTTAATTTACTAGAAAGTTCAGATAAATTTGGAATAAAGTCAAATTTCCAATTCTTTTCGATCTTTTGGAATATTATAATCTACAATTACCGTAACTCTCTCCGGGTCAATTTCAATTGTACCATTTTTAAAAATATGGCCCAAAGATTTAATTTCTTATTTTTTATATTGAAACTTTTTCTTATTAAATTTTATATTCATTTTCTAAGTCTGTCTAGTACCATTTTTAATAATTTGTCGTGTTCATGTTCATTTTCTGCAAAAATTAATAAATCGTCTATATAAATGAATACATTGGGTATATTACCGAATATTTGAGTATTAAATTTTTGAAAAACTTCTGCGAAAATTTTTAAACCAAAAGGTAATCTCTTAAAAGCATAAGTTCCAAACTTTGTTGAAAAAACATAATAATTAATACTATCTTTACTTAATTTGATCTGCCAAAACCCTTCTTTTAGATCAAAACAACTGAAATATTTAGCATTACCTATTTTAGATTTAAGTTCAGCAAGTGTAGGAACTTCATAATGCTCATCTTTTAAATTTTCATTTATATAGTTAGGATCCAAACACAACCTTAAAGATCCATTAGCCTTTTCAACTTAAGTTAATCTACTAGCCCAGTCAGTTTGCTTTTAAAAAATTTCAATTATATTTAGGTTAACACAGCCTCTCTAACTCATTTTTTAGTTTTTCTTATAACTTAATAGGAATTCGGCACGGTGGCAACGATACCGGAATTGCATTATCTTTAATTTCTATATTATACTCATTGGGAAAACCCCTGTCCCTTGAAAAATATCCTATTTAACTTAATACATGTACTTAAACTTAGTATTGGCAATGAATTATTTTTTGTTATTACAAAGTTTTCAACAGAATTATTCTGACTAGTTTTTACATTTAGTTTAACACAACCATATTGTTCAATTTCGGTACCACCATAAGCTTCTAATTAAATTTTACTTTTGTTTAAGATAATCTTACTCGTGGAAGCATTTTCAATTTGTTTAAAATATTATATGGAATAATATTCACATCGGAACCTCAATCTACGTAGGTGAATTTTATATTACGTTTAATTATACTATCACAATAATATGAATTTTCTGAGCAGTTTTACACATATTAGAAAAATGATTAAGTTTCTTACAGTTGTTGCACTGCCTTCCCATGGCTGCACGTTTGATTTTGTCGTGCTTCTTTCCGCATCGCTTATAGGTCCAATTTTTGGTGTTTATAATAATTTTGTAACAACGATGTAAATGAAGAATAATGAAATACTTTTGAAAAAATAAAGCTAAGTATATTTTTGAATTTTTTATTGTTGTTAAAAAAATTGTAATAAGTAATTGTGAAGTATGTAATTATATTTCACTTGTGATTCAAGCAAAAGGTACAAAATAAAGAAAAATGGAATATAATACCACATTGTAGAAATATGTTCGTCAGTTATAGTTATAGGCGAATTTCTTTCGAAAACCATAGGAAATTTTACTACAGACCTTTAAGTATATAACAAAATAATTAACAACCACAATATCGTTATACTCGTATAATATTGAGTTCATGAAATTGTCATAATAATTAAATTAATTAATTTCTTGCTCTTCTTTGCTACCATTTAATTAATTAACATGAATTCTTATAGAAGACATAACGTAATTTGTTTATCTAGTATAATTTTATCGTTATCAAATAATTAATAGTTTACAAAAACAAAGCATTCTAAACTGTGTTAAGTAAATTCAACAAGTTATTAAATAATAACCATTGAATAATTTAATCCATTTTAAATGAAAAACGCATCGTTATTTAATAATTTATAATTGTTAGGTAATTTTGAGGATTTAATTGAATGATTTGGTGTCAGTGATTTGTTGCTTAGCAACATAAATTAAGGATAAGAAAATTCCATTATGATTAAGTTCAACTGGAATTGCATATAAATAATACCGGATCACTTCAATGTCAATATACGTATTGCAATGAATTTATTTGATACTAGAGATTTGAATTTAAAGTCTATTAAATTTACGGAAACCATTTTAAAGATGTATGTAATTGTTTTTTTTCCGAAAAATGAATAGGTCACTAAATAAATACAAAAATTCAAATTTTGCTGCTTTTTACTTAAAAATAATAAAAAATGTGGAATTTTGGTTTGAATCTCTTTGGGGCATTTCCTTATAACCTTTCGAATGACGATGCTTATTTTTTTCTTGGGTTTCGATTTTTTTTGTTAATTCGAAAAATCATCATCATTTGAGAATTCTGTCATTAGATAGGTCTTAGCGAAAATACTGCCTTTATACCAGTCTCTCTCGTAATTCCCAACGTCCTTAATACCTGTCAACTTTCAAAATTTTCTTCTTTCTCTTCCCCTTCTACTATGTAGTTTGCCTTCAATTATAGTTTTCTGTATACAATTCCTCCTTAAAATATGTCCAATCCAATTAGCTTTCCTTTTTATTTCTCTCAAAATTCCTCTCTATTTTTGAATCCTTCTCAACGCATCCTCTTTCTTGACTCTCTCTTTCTACCCAATCTTCTCTAATCGTCACCAAAACCACATCTCAAAACTGCCCAAGTACTTTTTCTCCTACTTTCTTAAGGACTAAGAATATCTTTCGTTAAATAATAACTGTAACTTCATACATGAGATTCAACTATTCAGGTTGTTAACAAACCTAACAAATAGTTGTTGGTAGTTTAATATAATTTTCAAGATATTTAATGTCTTGAATCTAAAAATATATAGATATTTTAAGTAGTTCGCTATTTTGCTGGCCAGTATATCATCCTGACTTTTGAACCATTTCTGGATATACCAATCTGAATTTATTCGCAAATTTCTGTAATGAGGATACATGTGCTATTTCAAATTTAGAAATAATTTTCAAAATTAAAGTTTGGCGTTGGTCGAAATTCAACCGGGCCGTCTAAATTAATTACAACGGGGTACCTAATGTACATAGTTACTCCATAGATATGGATTTTATTTTATTTGTAACATTCATTTGTTGTGCTACATTTAATTTCACATGCAGTAAACGTTGAACAAAACAAATATTATTGCCATTCCAAACGTTGTATGTACCCACGTATGTAAATATTATTTATTAAAACGTTGTTTAATTGATTTTATTAAAATAATTGCGTATTTTAAGATATAAAGGAAAACATTTTTAATGCAGGTATTCGTATTGTAAACATTTCCACGTATTACAATTTTTTATTACCACTTATCGCCAAAGTTTAAACTGTACTACTTATTTGAAGTTAAATGTTCGAAACTTTCAAAGCGTGCGAAATGTTCAAAACATTCGAGTTTTCTTGCTTTGAATGTTTGATTACGGTTTAACTCTTTATTAAATAATAAATTTATAAACACAAATTTTTATTTAAATAGGTACTTATATTATTCATTGTGCAGTTTACTTTAATTTGTTTAGAAACTTAGCTAATAAATACAGTTTTATATATAATAAAACTAAAACTCGGTTATAATGCAGTTTTTAATAATATATATATACAAAAATATAATTTCTCGGGTAAAAAAAAACTTTAATCATGATTACCTACTAACCAAACTAACTACTGTATTTTACCAATTTAACTGCGACAATTGGCTAATACGGTCAACCGGCTTAGGCTAGCCATGAATGAATGTCTTCATCAATTTCATTATTATTTCGCTAAAACTTATTATTAATATTGCTGCAAAAATTAGTAAACCCGTTTAATTATAATAACCATTCATTAACTGCCTGATAATTCGCAGTAATCGGCTAATCGAGCCAAATCGGTGTAACCGAATATGTAATTAAATGTTTTTTTTTTCTTTTAATCGTAGTTACTGTTAATAGGGTAACCAATTAAAAGAATAGTTTTAACCACTAAAATATTCATTTCAAAAAATTAACCTAACTTAAGGCGGTACACATGTCGCCGTAACGACATCAAAAGCAAGACGATTCTGGCTGTAATATTCTAAATTTACAACTGAAATATTAAATGTAGAATCATGAAGGACTAATTCATCGTGCTATAAATTTATGTTTTAGAAAAATTGTAGCAAACAAGAAAAAATAATAATGTGATAACGATATTTGCCATTTTTCAACTTCAATTAACTTAAAAATATGAATATTTATTTTAAATTAAGTCTATAGCGGGTTAGATATATATTTATGAAATCTATTTCTGTCTCATTTTTTAAAATATCTTTTTTAATTTTTAACTAATGGAAGAGACTCTAAAATGCAATTCTAGTACCAGAATGAGCACATAGCTTTATATTCCCTAGTTTAATTTATTAGCTCCGGCTTGTCTTAGCGAAGACTTCCGAATATAGTCGAAAACACAGATACAGAGGGTTCATTTTTCGTTAGGCAAGGTTATATTTGTGTAAGAAAATTGAACAAATTACAATATATTGTTAGGTACATAATTTACTCTATACATCTTCATACGAGTATAAGTGTAAGTAAACTTTGGGGATACAGAGTGTGCAAATAGTCGTTTTAATGCAATTTTGAAATGAATTACTTTAAGTAATATATCTGTAATAAAAAAAAGGATAAGAGAGTTGAAAACACAATTACAGGGTTCGTTTTCAATTCAATGTTATATTTGTGAAATTTTAATTGTTTTCGGTACTTAGCCGGGCAACCCCTTTTAATTATCATGATTTGATTATGGATGTATTGGTTGATATATCACCGTATCGTTGTATCATACACTGATTTAAAAATCAAAAATATAAAAAATTTCAAATGTAAATTTTATTTGTGCAACTCACCAGTATAAATAAAATCTCAAGACTCCGGAATAAAGGATTACGACTTTATAACTATAGTTTTCAAATGAATACATATTTTTGGTATTTTACACAGGATGGAACTGACTGCTGTCACTTTTACATTACATACATTTATTGGAAATCATAAAACTCCATAGACGGGAATTTTCTAGAAATTTTGTTTGTTCGTAAGATAAATACCTGCTAACCTCTTTTTATTTTTAACACTGTAAAAATCATATTGTTTTTTTACCTTCCGTTACCTTGAGGTAAGGAAGGTATTGTCTTTGGTTAAAAAATTCGACTGTGTGTTTTAATGAATAAGCACGTTTTGGGGTCTCTAGAATACGAATTTATTATTTTTACGATTTATGTATCTATGTATGTATGTATGTATGTGTGTATATATGTGTGTGTATGTATGTACGTGTGTACGTATGTATACGATTTGATTGTATTTTATACGTAATGTTTAATAGATATAGAGTTAAATAATTATAAAGATATTAAATTTCATAAATCAGCCAACTATGCTAACAGAAACTGTTAATATATTCAGATAATTCAAATTGACAGATGCCAATTTTAATGAATGTGGCAGAGATGAGGATGTTGGGGAAAAAGCGGAATGATAGGATAAGGAATTTATTTATTTATTTATAAAAGTGGGCATACAACAGTACAAGATCCCAATAAGAGTACAGCACAATTATAATAAATAATACAAAAAAAAAATCTTGTTACAGACAACAAATATGATGAAAATATTAGCTAACATGGAAAAAGAGAAATAAACTCATATAAAGGTAGATAAATGAGTGATTTTTTTTATAAACTTCTTAAATAAATACAAAGTGCAACTAAATATATCGGGTATATCGGGGAAGCATAATAAATTATTATAACAACACAATAGGTGATTTAACGGGGAAAACATTGCAAAATTAGTCCTATACATTTTAAAATATCAGATGAACGAGTAGAATATGAGGGTATACGTAAAGATATTTTATTCAAGAGAGTTGGTCTATCAATATGACCATCTCTCTACGGGGGTGAAATAAATTAGATTATTCGAAAATTTAGACCAGTGCAGAAATAAATTTACGCTGAATATTTCACGCAAGCATAATAAAAACAAAAATTTATAACTTTTATTATTTAAATAATTTGTACTTAATTTGTACCATGGTTTGAATAATTAATTACAACTGGTTCATGAGTTATCGACTTTTAAAATATTTTATGCCAACTTCACGCCAGCATAAAATAAATTGAAATTTGAATTTTTTATTATTGAAATAATTTGTGACTGATTTGTGCCAATTTGTAAATAATAAATATTTCATCACGGCATATTACCCATTGCTGGGTGTGCCAATCTGCTTTGTATACAGATATCGGTAATGATGGAATATTTGTACCGTGTGGGCGCTTACCAGGCGTCACTCTCCACGCCAGCTATGAATGCCCGTGAGGTGACGCCAAATAAATTAATATAATATAATAATTATTATCAGAGATATTAACAATTAGTTTTATAGAAGTGTGAAGTTGGCATAAAAAAAATTATTTTGAATTTATTTTTACAGCAAATGAAAGCTTATAATTTGTGCCTATTTGTGCCCATACTATTTTCATTTGTTTATATTATCATATGTGTTAACTAAAAATTGTATCGTTTTCTGCACAAAATAAAATGGCGTAATTAGATTTTTTGAAAACTTAATAGTTCTCGAGATATAACACAAACTTTTTTTTTTAAATGGGAACCTATGTTAAAAATAGTATCACCTTTTTGTTTATTTTATAAGCTTTTAAATGATATATAACAAGTCTACATTGTTTTGTTTTAAACATGTATAAAACATTTTTTTTTATTTGTCACTTTAATTTACAACTAGCCATATAGGCTAACCAGCAAATTTATTATTATAATACATGATTCATAAAAATTATAACATGTGCGAGGTAGATGTCCATCGACAGCACCTCTTATTAAATTACAAACGTATTTATTCTAAGACTAAGTCCAGTGGTTTCTTTCTCGCAAGTCTTCTCACCTCTTCGCAGTTGTCTAGTAGGTTAATTTCTAGATTATTCGGATGATTGTCAAGTCTTGTTACATATTTTTCAGAGAAATGTCTTATTTGTTCGTAGACAGTTTTTACCTTCAGGTCATGGTGTAGAGTATCATTTCTTACATACCATGGAGCGTCTGCAATGGTTCTTAATGTTTTATTTTGAAGTCGTTGGATTTTGTTAATATTTGATTTTTTGGCGCAGCCCCATAGTTGGATGCCGTAAGACCAGATAGGTACTAGTACTGTTTTATAGAGTAGTACTTTGTTTTGTAAGGACAGTTTTGATCTTCGGCCTATTAACCAGTTTAACTTTTTGGTTTTTATTTGCGTTTGTTTTCTTTTTGCATGTATGTGTTTTCGCCAAGCCATTCTTCTCTCTAGGTGCATACCAAGATAATTGACGCTGTTGATCTCTGGAAGAACTTCATTGTTGAGCATGTCTTCTGGACATGAGGCCCTCATCGTGAAAGTAATGTGTGCTGATTTTTCTTCATTGATTTTTATACGCCAGGTGTTTGCCCATTCTTGTATTTCATCTAGAATTCGTTGCAGCAGGTTGGAGGCTTCTGTGGGGTCTTCATGTGTCGCCAGTATGGCGGTATCGTCTGCATAGGTAGCAATTGTTACTTTATCATCATTTGGAAGTTCTGCTGTGAATAAGAGATAAAGTACAGAACCAAGTACGCTTCCTTGTGGTACGCCTGCTCGTATAGGGTAGATTTTTGAGTATTCATTTTCGTGGATAACTTGGAAATATCGTTTTGTCAGATAAGATTTGAATAACAAGTAGTATTGGTGTGACAATTTTTGTTTAATTTTGTACAGTAGTCCTAGATGCCAAACTTTGTCGAAGGCCTGACTGATATCTAGAAATGCTGCCGAGAATTTTTTTTGTTCTTCTAGCGATGCTTCAATTTTATTAATTACCCTGTAAATCTGTTCAATAAGTAGGGTGTTCTGTTCTAAAACCAAATTGGTGTTCTGGAATTATGTTATTCTCTGCAAGTTCGTACTTTAATATTTTTAGAAGTAATTTTTCGAACACTTTAGACAGGCAGGGAAGAAGCGATATTGGTCTATATGATGTCAGTTCATGACTTGGTTTGCCTGGCTTCAATATTAATATTATCTGGGAAAACTTCCACAGGATTGGGTAATACTGTAGTCTCAGTATAGCATTAAAAATATTTCTAATGCTGGTTATTGTGTTGTCTGGCAATTTCTTCAGTATTGCTGGAGTGATTAAATCGTGACCGGGCGCTTTTTTATTATTCAAAAAATTTATTTAATTTTTTATTTCTTCTGTAGTAAAATTCTCGATTGGTAGGCATAATTGCAGCGGTTTGTCTAAATATGAAAGGATGTTGTTTTCTCCTTTGTTTACTCGTATATTTGGTTTAAAAATATTTTCCAAGTGTTCAGCAAATATTTCTGCTTTTTCATTGTCTGATCTAGCCCAAGTAAAGTCAGGTTTTCTAATAGTAGGTATAGGCTGTCTGGATCTGTTTATAGTTTTTGTGGATTTCCATAGCGTGTAATCGTCCTTAGGAAATGGTGAAAGATTGCAGACGTAATTCTGGAATGAATCGTTTTTATATTCATTAATTAATATTTTAACTTCTTTTGTTAATTTGTTTAGAAGGTTTTTTCGCTTGGTAGCCTATTTAAGTGCCAGAGTTTTCGAATTCTTCTTTTTTCAGCAATTTTATCTTTGATGTGTTTCGGGTGTAATTAATAATGGTGTTATAATTAGGAATATTTTCAGATGTAGATATTCAAGTTGCTTGTTGAATGTTTTTTGTTAAGTCATTTACTGCGTTGTCGATGTCATCTTCGGTATTCAGTGGAATATTTGTATTTGAGTGATCGGTGAGATATTGTTGAATTTCACTCCATTTAGTTCCTTTGTTAACTAATGTGGGTTTGATTTCTTTGTTTATTATGGTTGAGCTTAACTTAGTTATAACTATTGAGTGATCTGACACCATGTCAAAGCATTCATCAACTTTTATGTAGTTTGACGATATTCGATTTGTAACAAAGAAGTCTAGAGCATCGGGGAGTTTTGCAGGATCAGTAGGCCAGTACGTTAGTTTGCCTATACTTGCTTGATCATACCCTTTGTTAAGCATAGCTGCTTGTAGTTGTCTGAATGTATAAAACATAAATTATTATTTTTTTATTTATAATACCATACAAACAATTTCTACGTTTCTAACAGAATGGGACTAGAAATTCTTAATAAGCTGTCTGATTCTTTGAAAATAGAAAATAATTTTAAAAAATTCAAAAAATTACTAATGTCGTTTCTCTTGCAACACAGTTTTTATAATTTAAATGAATTTTGCTGTGTAACATTGTTTCTATTCTAATTTTTACTCTTTTTCCTTGTTGATTTTTTCCATAAACTTCTACTGTGTCTACGGAAATAAACAAGTTATTATTATTATTACATCATTGAAAAACCTATAATATAATCAAAAAGATGATACTATTTTCAATATAGGTTTGCTTTTAAAAAATATAAGTTTGTATTATATCTCGAGAATTTCAAATAATCTAATGCCATGTTATTCTGCCCAAAAACGGTATAAATTTTGTTTAAACATTTTTTTCTATCATAATAAATATATATTTTCGAACTTAGCGAAAAATGAGTTTTTGCCTGTAGCTCAGAAACAAAAGATCGAAAATTCATGTGGCAACTATGGGTGCGTGAAGTTGGCATAACGAAGTTGGGCACAAATTATGAGACTAGTATAAATAATTTGTGCTCAATTTGTGCCCCCAAAATTATTTTCGAAATATAACATAGTTACGAAATTAGAGACTTTAAAATTTTTATGCCAACTTCACGCCAGCATAAAAAAAATTGAAATTTGAATTTTTTATTATTGAAATAATTTGTGACTGATTTGTGCCAATTTGTGCCAAATAAATTAATATAATAAAATAATTATTATCAGAGATATTAACAATTATTTTTATAGATGTGTGAAGTTGACAAAAAATATTTTATTTTCAATTTATTTTTACAGAAAATGAAAGCTTATAAATTGTGCCTATTTGTGCCCATTCTATTTTTCATTTATTTATATTATCATATGTATTAACTATTATTTTGTGAAAATGTGAAGTTGACACAAAAAATATTCCATTTTCAATTTATTTTTGCAGCATTAGAAAGCTTTTAATTTGTGCCTATTTTTGCCCATATTGTTTTTTAAAAAATATGTAAGCATCAAGAAGAAAATTTAGTAAAAAATTTATAGTGACGGGAAAATCTTAATTTGAATAGATTCGCTGAGACTTCTACAAAATTAAAATAAACAGGTTGCAAATAAAAAAATTAAATATAAAGAGGTAGAAATAAATAAAACAATTATATAATGAAACAAAAAAAAATGTTCAAAGTTTAAAACAATAAATACAATTAATAAAAATTCTACAATAATGAAAATCTTATAATGTATAAAACTGTGTAGGTAACAATTTATTGCTTAAGCCTGTGTTACATTTGTCAATTTTTCTACAAATTTTAAGAAATTGGTCAAGTTTAATAAATTTACCAATTTTTAGCCAACATTTATCAATTTTATTTTTATATTGAAATATCAAAAGTCATTGACATATAACAGTCATATAATAAAATTGATATGTTGGTATGGTATGTTATTAAAATTACTAGAAAGCACTAAAAAATTGAATGAAAAATAGAACATGTTCTTGCTATCCAGCTTGTTCAGCGGCTTATAAGAACTTAAATTTGCCGCAAAAATTGGCAAACTCAATTTCTAGAATTAGCTAATTCTTAAAATTGATGAAAAAAATGATAAATGTAAAACAAGCTTTGTATTTTCTTAGAACAGTACAGAAATATAAATTTGATGTTTCATTATTCCCTACATTTATACTTACGTTAATGGCTTGTTTTCGTCGCTGAACTATGTTCCTGCATTCAATTCTTGTCCAATTTTTTTCTAATACAGTTGCTAAGTAGTTTTATTTTGGTACTTGTAATTATAGTATAAATTAATCTCGAAATTAACTTTACCCCCATATTTTTTATAGTGTCCTTTTTACCGCCAAAGTGCATAATTCAGTCATTGGGGGTTATTCTGGTGGTTCTTGTTTAGTATCCAATCTTGAATTGGAAACAAGGTGCTAAACAAGCGTATTAACAATATTGTATATGGCTGGTATTCTCGTGACCACATTGATAACTTCCTTGCTTAACATTCAATATTGCTTGAAACAAGTGACGCACGCGCAGTGAATATAGTGTAGTAAACGTCAAATTTGAAAAGAGGTTATGTTTCCAAAATACACAGAACAGAAATTGTTTAGAATCATACTTAAAAATCACTAAAACGCAGTTTAAACTTTGTATCATTTATTTAGAAAACCACGATGTATCATAACTAATACAAAAATATTTTTTCATACAATTGTGTTTCTCTCACTTGTTCTTCATTTGTAACTGGAAAACGTATAAAAATTATTCATGATACGGAGACGGAACACAATACCAGTAAATTCTTTTATAGGTACATCTGTTTACAGAAAATTGAGACAGCATAGCAAAATATTCATACCCTACACATTTTTGGTAACTCCTTTCTTCCTTATGAATAAAAGTGAAGGGCTGCAAAAATATGAAAAAAAATATTTAGAAAATCATTTTAATATTAATGCATTTCTAACCTTAGGGTTTTTTTAGGAATAGCAATTTTCTCTGCATTTCTGGCATAAGAGGAGCAAACTCTAATATTATGTTATAAGATGAGCAACTTGTCTAAAAAGATGATATATTGTCCGAACAGAGATATAAATGATCACTGATATCTTTTAATTGTCGTATATTTAAGTTATGCCTAAAACATTTAATTTTGTATTTGAATATAATATTTAATACTTACCTTTCTTCGTTATTTATTATTGAATTTACTCGTATTAACAACACAAATGCGATATTATTCATTTTTTTAACTTATTTACAAATTTATAGATTATTTGTGCACTCTGCTAGATGACATTCAATATTGTTTGCGCGAGCTCTGAGATCACGTAAACAATATTGAAAATTTTACAATTTTGCTTACGTCAGAGATGGTCACCAGAATACCATTTTCATGCTTTCTTGTTTTTGAAAGCAATACTTGTTTATTAAACAATATTGGTTACTAAGCAAGTGCCACGAGAATACCGGCATTGATGGTTTCTTGTTTTATAAACAATAATTGTTTTCTATTCAATATTCAATAGCCACCAGAATAAGCCCAATTGTATGGAATACCTGGACAATATATAGAATGCCTAGGTCTTTTAGGCAATGTATGACACATGATTTGAATTTTACACTTATCTAGGAATCCTATACATTGGTTAATTATTTCCAGGCAATACACAAAACTTGACTCGTGTTTTCCAAGCATGTCCTTTGTGCATTAGGTTAGATTGTTGTTGTTAGTTTTAGAGAAATATACAAGCTAACCATCATTATTACTTTTCCAGTGCTGCGGCTCATTGAAAATTGAAACGTCATTTTTTCGGTCACGTAGGCAAACTATAAATTAAACAATTTTAAATACTTTGCCTGTCAACTTGTAAGGACCTAGGTAAAATATAAAAAATACATTTTTAGATAGTTTTCTTAATTAGTTTTAGGTATTCAATAGAATACCTGATTTCGCTGTTTGCCGGTAACATTTTTTCATTTACGGAATAATCACCGATTGTTGTAAAATAGTATAAATCAAACATGTAGAACCCGTTTGCAACCTAAGGGCTTCGTAATTCTAATTGGGTTGATTCATATTTTTTTTATAAAGGCCTTAGATCATAAATAGCTTCTGCCTGTTGTACAGTGATATTAATTTTACACTATTTTACAAAAACAACCGGTGAATATTATTTAGAAATAAAAGGACACAGTAAAGAATTTGGAGGTAAAGTTATGTTATACTGTACAAATACTTACTATGATAGGACATTAACAGTTTTCGGAAAATACTTTAATATCAATATTGAGAAACATATATTAAGAAGAATAATGAATATGTTTAAGAGTAAGGATTTGTTGTATGATGTTGATGTTGTTCTTATTGTTATCGGGTTTGTGCGAACCCACTAAGTGGGACACGCGTGATTTTATGTATGTATGTATGTATGTATGTATGAGAAACATAAAGACAGGTAAATATGAACTAAATGTAGAAGGCCGTAAGTTCCAATAAATTTATGACAAATAGTTATGTCACTTTATTTTACACAATTGGACGTGTTAAATCATAAAATTATGTTAAGTGTTTAAATTACATTTCGTTAAACTACATATTACAAAAGTAGTTGAAACCCAAGAATTAAAGCAGAAAAACATGACAAAAGTTAACAACTACTTTTGTAATATATAGTTTAACAAAATGTAGTTTAACAAAATGCAACTTAAGCACTTTCAACATAATTTTATGAATGTAACAAAATTTATTTATTACCCATTTGCTGAGGATGGACAAATGTTGTCCGAAACATCAATTTGTGTAAAATAAAGTGACGTATAACTATGGTCATAAATTTATTGGAACTTACGGCCTTCTACATTTAATTCAAACTTCAAGATTGTTCCCAAAATCCTAAAGCCAGACAGGTAAATGCCAGAACAAGACCACTTATGACCGTTTGCACCGCAAGTGCACTTTAACATTAAGTGGAATTTAAATTATAAAATATGTTGCACGTTATACTTAACGTACACTTGCTTTAAGCCTTGGATTTCTGTGGCTTACGGTATACTTAACTTTTAAGATCGACTTTGATAATGAATATGATTGATTACAGTGATGATGAATTTTAATTTTAATTGAAGTTTTGCTAATTCTAGTTTAGCGCTAGCAACATCGGTATAATTTTTCCAAAGTGCACAAATTTTATTATATAGTCCTAGAAGGTAAATACCTATGCATATGGTGGCGCAATAGTTACGCTATATCACCACTGTCTGCTCCCATGTCCATGTGATTTTTATTCTTCATTAATAAAACAAGCGTTAATATTATTACCGTATTAAATCAAGATGATATCACTCGTAACATTTAATAATAAACTTTGCGACTTTTAAATACTAAACTGTCAAAATTTTTCAAATGATAAACGTCAAACTAACTGCGACCCTGTATTTCCTAAATCTAAAACGTTGGCTTTTTAACCAAATACTATTCTTAGATAAGTAGAACTTAACAATTACATGTGCAACAGAATTATATTTAAGGTGAACCTTAACTTTAAGTAAAACTTAGCAAAGTGGAACTGAAGATTACATCGGTGCAAACGGCCACAAGTAACACAATTAGAAATAGAATATAACAGTTTTTATTTTCTTAAACTTTATACATTTTCTTTTGTTGCACTGTAAAATTTCTATTTATATATTAATATGTATACGTATTTTCACCTTCTGTTGCATAATCTCTATGTTTTTCTAAAGATTGTTATAATTATTTCTATCACCTTATATTTACATTTTTAATATTCAGCCTGTTTATTTTAATTTTGTAGAAGTCTCAGCGAATAGTTATTGTTTACAGATTTTTAAAAAATAATATGGGCACAAATAGGCACAAATTAAAAGCTTTCTAATGCTGCAAAAATAAATTGAAAATGGAATATTTTTTGTTTCAACTTCACACTTCTATAAAAATAATTGTTAATATCTCTGATAATAATTATTGTATTATATTAATTTATTTGGCACAAATTGGCACAAATTAGTCACAAATTATTTCAATAATAAAAAATTCAAATTTCAATTTTTTTTTATGCTGGCGTGAAGTTGGCATAAAATATTTTAAAAGTCAATAACTCATGAACCAGTTATAATTAATTATTCAAACCACGGGCACAAATTGGTACAAATTAAGCACAAGTTATTTAAATAATAAAAGTTATAATTTTTTATTTTTATTATGCTGGCGTGAAGTTAGCATAAAAATTTAAAAGTCTCTTATTTCGTAACTATGTTATATTTCGAAAATAATTTTGGGGGCACAAATTGAGCACAAATTATTTATACTAGTCTCATAATTTGTGCCCAACTTCGTTATGCAACTTCACGCACCCATAGTTGCCACATGAATTTTCGATCTTTTGTTTCTGAGCTACAGGCAAAAACTCATTTTTCGCTAAGTTCGAAAATATATACGAGGGTTATTCAATAAGTAAAGAGACAAATGGCTATAGCTCAAAAACGGTTTATTTCAATCTTTCAAAATTAAGGCTATTTTTCAACATAATCACCCCCCACAGTTATGCACTTGTCCCATCTTTCTTGCAGCTTCCTAATTCCCTTGGCGAAGAATTCTTTCGATTTACCCCGAAGCCACTTTTGCACCGCTTCCTTAACTTCCTCATAGCAAATCTTTTTCCACGTAGGGCGTCTTTGAGTGGTCCAAACAGGTAAAAATCAGATGGGGCGAGGTCGGGACTGTAGGCAGGATGAGGTAAGACCTCCCAACCCAATTCTTGAAGCTTATCACGGGTCAGCTGGGCTGTATGAGGGCGGGCGTTATCGTGCTGAAGAATGACTCCTTTTGACAAGAGTCCACGGCGTTTGCTCCTGATAGCTGGTCTAACTTTGTGTTCTAGCATTTCAGAGTAGTATTGGCTATTGATAGTTCGCTGATCTTCAAGGAAATCGCAATAGACTGGACCCTGTGAGTCCCAAAAGATGGTCAGCATCACTTTACCGGCGGAAGGTTGAACCTTGAATTTTTTGCGAACTGGAGAGCTAGTGTGTTTCCACTCCATACTCTGCCTTTTGGTCTCAGGGTCGTAGTGATGGATCCAGACCTCGTCGCAGGTCACTATTCTTTTAACAAAAGCGTCTCCTTCAATCAAACTTCGTTGCTTTAAGTCTTGCTCTTGACTAATGGAAAGCCTTGATTCTTTATGAGCGTCAGTAAGCTGTCTGGGAACCCATCTGGCACACGTTTTTCTGTACTTTAAATTGTTCTGAATGACATTGTGAACAGTTCCAACACTTACTTGAACTTCCTCAGCTATCATTTCAACAGTAATTCTTCTGTTATCACGAATAAGTCCGTCAATCCTCGATTCCAACGAGGGACCAGAAACTTCCACTGGACGTCCACATCGGGGTTCATCAACTACACTTGTTAGGCCACTTTTAAACCGATCAACCCACTTGTAAAAATTCGCACGGTTCATACAACTTTTACCGTACTGTATTAACATTCTAGAAAAAAATTCACTTGGTTTTACACCTTCTGCGACTAAAAATCTAATGACTGAGTGCTGCTCTTCTAAGGTGCAATCTTCTAGTGGACTTGCGATGGTGAACTGAAAATTTTGAGGTTATGTTGACATAAAATGATGAAACAGCTGATCAGAGCATATCCCAAGGTTGCCAACTAACACCCCTGAAAAGATTGTACACATTCATTGAATAGTTTTAAAATTATAGAATTTGTCTCTTTACTTATTGAATGACCCTCGTATTTATTATGATAGAAAAAAATGTTTAACAAAATTTATACCGTTTTTGGGCAGAATAACATGGCGTTATTAGATTATTTGAAATTGAAGATATAACACAAACTTATATTTTTTTAAAAGCGAAACTATATTGAAAATAGTATCATCTTTTTGATTATATTACAGGTTTTTCAATGATATAATAATAATAATAATTTGTATATTTCCGTAGACACAGTAGAAGTTTATGGAAAAAATCAACAAGGAAAAAGAGTAAAAATTAGAATAGAAACAATGTTACACAGCAAAATTCATTTAAATTATAAAAACTGTGTTGCAAGAGAAACGACATTAGTAATTTTTTGAATTTTTTAAAATTATTTTCTATTTTCAAAGAATCAGACAGCTTATTAAGAATTTCTAGTACCATTCTGTTAGAAACGTAGAAATTGTTTGTATGGTATTATAAATAAAAAATTAATAATTTATGTTTTATACATGTTTAAAACAGAACAATGTAGACTTGTTATATATCATTTAAAAGCTTATAAAATAAACAAAAAGATGATACTATTTTTAACATACTCGTAGGTTCCCATTTAAAAAAATATAAGTTTGTGTTATATCTCGAGAATTATTAAGTTTTCAAAAAATTTAATTACGCCATTTTATTTTGTGCAGAAAACGATACAAAAATGTTCTAATAAATTTTTCTATATCATAATAAATAAGATAGTAGATGTTTTCGAAATTAGCGAAACGAGTTTTTGCCTGTAGCTCAAAAACAAAAGAAGATCGAAAATTACTGTTGTGACTAATAAACTTTTCTCGAAATGTGTAAACGATTTTGCTATATCATTAATATTACTCGAAGGAAAAGTATAAAATAATTTATTTTTTAGATATCTTATGATGATGAATTTTGGAAAAATAATTTGCCGAAAACATAATTATTTATATTTCAACAGCATTTTATACTTTACACTTAAAGTATTACTCAATAAATAATGATTAAGATAAAATACTTTTTTTTAAATAATTACTTTGCGAGATATATGAAATTTTTATCAGTGTCACTATGACATCACACTATTGCTATCTTTCTCACACAGCACTATAGAAATTCATGCGAGAAAGATAACAATAAATGCAGTTAAACTAAAAACAATTATGAATTTTTTATACTACGAATTGCTTCAACATTAAAAGAACTTTCATTTAAAATAATGATAAAAAAATAGTGGAAGACCCCATTGTTCATCAGTAGAAGCATCAGTAGAAGACTCATGCGGAGTCGAAACCGATCGAGATAGATAATATAATTTGGCTCATATCCAGTGGTTGTTTGTATTGTTCATTTGAATAATATTATTGTTGAAATTAAAAGTAGGGATCGCCGGAATGATGGTGATAAAAGTAACCAATCATAAGCAATGAGACTACAGATACAATGCCCGCCTCCGTGCTACTCGCCACCGCACGTTTGCGGCGTTCGATACTAAAATAAAAAGCGAACCCTCAACTCCCTTAACCTACCCTAAGCTTACTTAACCCTCAATTGATACAGTGGAGTGTTTGCACACCCCAGTATCCGTGACTTGTATACTGATGCTTGTGGGTTCTTGGCGTTTTCGGCCATTTACTATGGCGAGGCAATTCACGTTTTAGTGAAAACAGTTTCTGATTGACTGCATGCATTAGTAGTTATTTTTTAGTTTAGGATGCGCAAACACTCCACCGTACCACTTACATTAGCGCTTTTTAAGTGATGTTTTTTGAAAATTGAATCGCTATCTGTCGCAAAAAGAACTGGAGGAAATTGTCGTGAGTCTAAAGGACTTTAGTGTTGAAAAAATATCAAAAAATGAAGATTTGGAAGCAGACGATGATCTGAATGACGCATCAAGTACACATAAGCGACCATGTAAAACACACATCCCCGTCATTTTTTTTTTGATATTCTACAATGTAGTTTATGTTATATATACATAGCATAACTCTGAACCTATCTCTACTACTATATGTGAAGATTTCTTTGTTTTTGTGCAAACATTAAAAATTGTGCAAAATTAAAAAAAAATGTTAATTGTAGAGCGCAATTTCGTATTTATTTTAAAGATTTTTTAAAGGGATTTAGTTTTCTTACATCGTTCAGTGTTTCTGTATGTTAGTAATAAATAAACTAATTAAGCCGTGAAAAAATTGTATTAGAAAGATAAATAATTACCTAAATATAATGGGGTGTTCAAACACTCCACCATCAGTTATGTGACCAAATATAATCATATCAGCTGAGGGTTATTCTAACGTAACCTTCCCTAAACTAACCTAATTTAACCAATGAATAATTTTGCGATGAAATTATGCTGCGATCAATTTTCTACGATGAATTTGCCGGATACGCACGAAATATAAGCTTGTTTTTTATGTATATATTTTTTTCATTTTAATAATTTACGTGAACTCCCTTATTTTAAATATTTTTTTTATATGTCAATAATTTCATGCAAAACAATGTGAAATTAGTTGACTAAACTGTTTTCATGTATCAGCTGATTAGTTAAAACGACCCTATATTTAACTTGGATGAAAACTAGTGTAGGATTTAGTCAAAAAAATTGTATAATACAAGACAGGCTTTATACTTGTGGCCAAAATTGTATAAAATAAATCTTATAGTACTTCGGACGAGGTCTCGTAGGCGCGTGCCTGAGTGTCTGGTCGTGAATCTGGGGAACCGAGTTCGATCCCGATCGACGCCAAATATTTCGAATTTTAAATGGCACAAAATTTTACCTCTGTGATGCACTCTCCACGCTAGCAATGAGTGCCCGTCAGGTGAAGCCTGGTGTTTACCAGCCCGCACGGTATAAATATGTCATCATTATTACCGAAATCTATGAACAAAGCAGATTGGCACACCTAGCAATGGGTTATATGGCGTGATGATATATTTTATTTTTTATAGTACTTCGGAATTTTTAGTTAAAAAAAGTAATTCAAGTTCATTATCACTTATTGCTTTATTTATACTAGAGTTTACTCCGGAATCCGGATTTAAATTATATATATATATATATATATATATATATATATATATATATATATATATATATATATATATACAGGGTGAGTCACCGAAATCGCCGTCTTCGATATCTCCCTTGTCGTTAGAAATACAGCATAAGTTTATTAACAGAATTTATTCGACTAATCAAGGAGCATAACGTAAAATTATTTTCACATATACAGGGTGTTGCATTACGGCTCGGCGAGAATAGTTTCTCTTTTTTTAAATGGAACACCCTATATATTTTTATATATTTTTAATTGTATTTTATTCACCTATACGAACATATGAATTTTGTTTTAGTTTTCCGCGGCGTTGCCAAGTTATTCCGTTTTTTCTCTAAAAAAGACCGAATACACGCATTGCTTTATAAAGGCTTACTGAAGTTATTTTAATAGTAAGAATTAAGAATTTTCTTTTCTGTATAACTGTAATTATACTCTATGTTCTGACATATTTTTTTTTAAATGTAATTATACAGGCTGTTCAATAAAGCGAATCAAATGTGCTCAATTTCAAATGACTATAACTCGTCATTTTCAAATGGAACACCCTATATTTTATTATTCAGTTGTGTGTATTTTTGTATTATCTTCATATGTTATTAAGGGTATCCCATGCCTAAAACCAATAATTTCGGAGATTTTCACCATTTTTCTCTAAATTTATATATTTAACTAAAAATTAAATCTAGTACACCATGGATACTGTTTTTTGAATAAGAAACAATTGCAGTAATGATAGTATTTTCATTAGCCAGGTTATTATTAATAACAGAGGGATTAAGTAAATTAGTTTTTTTAATATGAGTCTCTCGCAAGAAGAACTTACGAATATGATGTATGCTGGTCAGGCCAGGTGTCACCTCACGGGCACTCAATGCTGGCGTGGAGAGTGCGCAAGAAGAACTTAGGAATATGGTGAAGCAGCGAAAACAAACCCTCTTTTGGCATCAAGAATTTATGCACAACGGTTTCCGGGCAGACGACATCCAAATCCGCGTTCTTTTAAAAAACTAAGGGAAAGGTTTAACAGAACTGGTCATGTTCAGTACGACAAGAGAAGGTTTCTTTCCGCTTCTCTAAGTGCGTACACCATATTCGTAAGTTCTTCTTGTGAGAGACTCATATTAATAAATTAATTTACTTCATCCCTCTGTTATTAATAACAACCTGGCTAATGAAAATACTATAATTACTGCAATTGTTTATTATTCAAAAAGCAGTATCCATGGTATACTAGATTTAATTTTTAGTGAAATATATAAATTTAGAGAAAAATGGTGAAAATCTCCGAAATTATTGGTTTTAGGCATGGGATATCCTTAATAACATATGAAGATAATACAAAAATACACACAACTGAATAATAAAATATAGGGTGTTCCATTTGAAAATGACGAGTTATAGTCATTTGAAATTGAGCACATTTGATTCGCTTTATTGAACAGCCTGTATAATTACATTTAAAAAAAAATATGTCAGAACATAGACTAAATTACAGTTATACAGAAAAGAAAATTCTTAATTCTTACTATTAAAATAACTTCAGTAAGCCTTTATAAAGCAATGCGTGTATTCGGTCTTTTTTAGAGAAAAAACGGAATAACTTGGCAACGCCGCGGAAAACTAAAACAAAATTCATATGTTCGTATAGGTGAATAAAATACAATTAAAAATATATAAAAATATATAGGGTGTTCCATTTAAAAAAAGAGAAACTATTCTCGCCGAGCCGTAATGCAACACCCTGTATATGTGAAAATAATTTTACGTTATGCTCCTTGATTAGTCGAATAAATTCTGTTAATAAACTTATGCTGTATTTCTAACGACAAGGGAGATATCGAAGACGGCGATTTCGGTGACTCACCCTGTATATATATATATATATATATATATATATATATATATATATATATATATATATATATATATATATATATATATATATATATATATATATATATATATATATATATATATATATATGATAATATAAAGAAAATAATTTGTCCGGTACGCTGCATTAGGCACGGCGCACATTTTCAGAAAAAAAGATGATAAAAGTAAAGATTCTTCGTAACTCAATTTCGTATGGTACATCGTTTTACATCGTTAGACACAATAATTCGATTTCCTGGCTGTATAATGAAGTTGCTTAACCACAAAATGTCGTCACTTGGTCCACGTTTTTCAATATCGAACCAAACATCCGTCTTCTGTCGTGTAGAAACGCGTCGAAGGCTTCCAATGGCTACGGCGAAAGCAAGCCTTTTGAACAGTAAATGTAATTTACTTCGTACGGAAATCTTGAAAGAGTACGAAGTTCTTTGTAGATTGCATTAGATATTGTTGATATTTAAATAAGATTAGTACAATTTATTTTTTCCTAGAAAAGTCGCCTGTCCCTGATTCCTAAAACTTTTATTTTTACGGATACCTTATCAAAAAGGCAGATTAGATAATATCTGTCTCATAATAGAGAACAAAGACATTTATTAAGAGCACATTTAAATAGTAATTATAATAAGTATAGATAAAATGTAATTATAACGTAAAATACTTACCTGTGCCGTGTATAACAGGCCTATTCTGTAAAATCGAATCGTTACCACAACGAAATCGTTATTATGAAAATCGTTATTTCTACTTAACGATAATCGTTATCTTCGTATCCGTATTCTGTAACACATTTTGAAAAATAATAACCTTGGGATCAAGTTAAGAACTTTATTTCCTAAAATCAAATTATAATTTTAAATGAAATATCTAAAATATAACTCACAAAAATTCTAGGGTAGATTAGTTCTGGTTGGAGTCTGCTGTCAACCTGTCAGCTGTCGGACCATTCTTTTTCTTTTTATAGGTTATGCTAGAGCAACTACTACCATCTGTAGACAAATTGGGAAGCTTGTACTAGGCGCTACGAACAAAAACTTATTAAATTATTTTAATATTACCTTGCAGAAAACTGAAATATGAATGGTTTTTGAGATCACTATTCCACATACTAGCAATTTTATTTTGACATGAATAAAAATTCTGAATTATTGACAAAACGTTTAGATAACGAATGATTTTTTCCAATCGTTAAGAAATAACGATATCGGTATCTTTTTTTCGTTATGTAGAATTAAATTATTGTTTACAGAATACCACTTTAACGATTATCGTTATGATAACAATTTAACAATGAAAAATGTCATAACAATCGTTTACAGAATAAGTCTATTAAACGATTTTCGTTATTACCATGACGATATAACGTTTTACCGATTCGTTATGTCATAACGATGTTACAGAATAGCCCTATTAGTCAGTATTATACTTACCTACTATAAGGCTATATTATAACTAATGGCACAGAATTAGGCAATAATAGTATATTGAAAAAAAAGTTTCATAAGGTAATTTGTTAACGTATGAAACCAGGTTTAGAAAACGAGCCGCCTTGCGGCGAATTTTACAAGGGACGATTGCGATAACAGGCCTTATACTACTTTTTCTATTGAGGTAATTTTATAATTCTATTAGATTTTTAAAAAGAAACGACTTTTGTCAAAAATGTGATTTGGTATTTTTTATCAGTTATGCTAGTAGCAATTTCCGCTAAAAAAATTAACTTCACAGAAGAAAATACATTGTTGACTAACAGCAATATGAGGGAATTCATTTGATAGTTTTGAAAGCAGTCATACCACTTCTAGTAAACGCTCACGGAGTCTCGTATTCACCTTATTTACAATTTTTCTTTTTTATACATGATTTTGATGGTAACCTAACTAACGGTTTCTTTTTCGTCCCTGTAGGTCGGTGTGGAAGGGGTAAACTCACCCCTACAAAGTCCAGTGGTGGCCACGCTAGAGGCACTGCCGAGTCCATCGGTCGCGCTGGCGCCCTCCAGTCCCGACATGGATGATGCCAGCAGTAAGAGGCAGGCAACAAGGTATGCTCCAATTTCAGGACTATCATTATTCCCCGAACACTCATACACTAACTAACTTACTGACCAAGTCAATGAAGACGTGTGTTAGTGTTCGTTCGTTTACAAGGGTCATTCAGAACAAAAACGGACTGGCTGTTTATAAACCACCATGCCACCAATCAAATATCCAGGGACACCGGATGGTCTTATGCGTTAAATCTAAGTCACAGTTGTGTTATCATTGAAGTGTTGAATTTGATTAGAATTTTAAAAAGTGATTTATTTTTGTCGCGTGGTGCAAGAACAACCAATGTCGACATTTAGTAATTTTGGAAATAAGAGATTTAAAATCAACACGAAATTTTCAGACTTAATAATACCAGGAGTATCTTTCTGCTAAATTGTGACATAATGCTCTATTAATGTTGATGTTATGCCGATTCTTATAGATTCTTTTACATTTAGATTTTGTTTTTTTTTCATATTGTAAGATTGGAGCCCAACAATGGTAGTTAGGAAGTGATTAAGAATAAAAAGTGCAACCCCGGCTCTGTAAATTACATGGAATAGCTGCTTAAAGAGAAGTTTGGATTTTTTAACTGATTATAAAAAATAGCATAGATAAAAAAATAAGTTATTTAAAAAAAATGAACAAGAATTTAATTAAAGGTAAACGTTTGCTTGTTTCAAATTTATTGAATTAATAATATATATCATTGTAATAAGTCCAGTAAATAAAAGCTCAAGTAAAAAGAAATATTTATAACACATTTGTATTAACAATAGATTATTAAACTTCTCTTTTCAACGGGTACCTGTTCCCTTTAATAAACTGAGCTGGGTATGAACATATTCAATTTTAATCACTTATTACCTTTTTAGGAGGACGACAGATTTTTTTATTGTCTACCCTAATTAATTTATGTAGGTAGGTTAGGTATATATATATCATGTAGGATACCGTATATTTTTTGTTAATTATCTATACAATACTTTTGAAATACCTTTTTTTTCGAATATTGTTTCGTAATGCCAAATGTATGTAAAGTACCCATATTTCTTTGATACCACGCGATGATAACTTACGAATTCTGACATTTCCCTTAATAATACTTGCATTTTTTCTGTAATACCTGAAATTTCTACACTAATGGAAAACATTCTTGTGTACACAATTTTCTTCTCGACCTACTTCTTTTAAAAAAATCTAACCTTACAATTAGCGCATGGGAAATCAATTTTCTTTTCGTACCTTTAAAACTCTTTCCGGAATAAATGCTTCAAATGTAGAAAATTAAATTCTGCTTCTAGACTTGCTCTTCTTTGATGTCATTTTGTAGTTATCGTATACTGTACAATTTTTATGCGAAGGGAAGTGTTAGAACAACAAATGTGGTATTGCTGTTATTCTTCAGATATCAGATTTCGGAGAAGATGAAAGGATTCGTCAAATGAATCATTGATATTTTACTAAGATATGTATGAAGATAAATCTTCTGTTTTTAATTCATGACGAATATATAATCTTATAAGTCATAGAGTAAACTATGTTATTGTATGTTGGATGAGTTTTGTAAATATTTTATATGGCACATGCTTTTTATTTTAGGGATGTCCAACGAGTCGATTGTCTTTTTTTGTCAAATCGCATCTACATATATTAAAATATTTATTTTATTGAGTAGAAGAAACATTTCTTTTTGAATTGTTACGATGTGAATGAATAAAATACGAGATTCTACGAATTTTGTCCGTCAATATTTTTTGCTTGCAACTTTTGTAAACATAACCTAACACATAAAACTTGGGCCGTTATATTAGTTTTATACATTTATGGCCGTTTGTACCGGTTCTACTAAGTATAGCTTAACATTAAGTGGAACCTAAAGTTTATAAATGCATTGCACGTGATACTAAATTATATTTACGGTAAAATTTACTTTAAGAACGAGTTTGTCAATAGATATGATTGATTACAACGAAGATGAATTTTAATTGAAGTTTTGCCAAGTAACACTAGCAAGATCAGTAATTTTTTTTAAATTGCTGAAGTGTAGTGTAACTAACAATTTTCGCTGTTTAACACTGAGTTTGATCTCCCTAGTTTTCTTTACGTTTTTCAGAAATTTTAGATACCAATTTCCTATACATTGGTGTTATGGTGGTTTTTGAAATGTTCTGACTTGTAATCTCCTCAATTTACTTTGATTTTTACTCTATACTTAAATAAATTATTTATCAATAATAACGAGCATGAATAAAATTACCATAATAAACTAAGTTGAAGTTATTAATCATAATGTTTAATAATAAACTTTCGCACTAGCGACTATTAAATGCTAAACTATCTAAAAATTTCAAACGAGATGCATCTAACTACCTGCTTTCCTGTATTAACAAAGTCAAAAACGTTGACTTTTTTACCAAATCCTATTCTTAGATAACTAGATCCCCTAGAACTTAAAATTTGCATGTGCAACAGAATGGGGTACTATACCATAGTCAAATTTTAACTATCTTAGATACCAATGCGAATATATACGTAAATTAAAGAGTATTAGTGAAAGAATTTTGTTTAAATATTAATTAGTTCGCAAACTACAAGCGATTGAAGTCGATTAATAATTAGGATGACGTATTATATCCTATGCAATTTGATTGGTTGCCTGATTTTAAAAGCGAGACTCGCGCGTTTTGTACTCCCGTCCACCGTGAAACCATCAATGAACAAACACTAGCGCCGCCCGCCGCCATAGTGTGTCACAATGTTGTCAAACAATAGTCAAACTGTTTCAATGTTATATAATTTATTAGAAAAAAAAATGCATTGTATTTATATTATTTATGCTTACTATTAATTTCTTCGTGAATATAACGTATAAGTTTATATAAAAATATTTCAACTATGCGAACATGAAAAATTTGTACCTTCTAGAATTAACAGTTTGTCGACCACGGTGAAGACATGCTACGTTATACGCCAAATTGTAAACTTTAAAAATTCATATTTCGCTTATTATTTAAGTCGCATTTGCATTACACTTCTTAGTTCAGCCTGTACTTTCTGAAATAATAATAATAATAATAATAATAATAATAATAATAATAATAATAATAATAATAATAATAATAATAATAATAATAATAATAATAATAATAATAATAATAATATAATAATAATAATAATAATAATAATAATAATAATATAATAATAATAATAATAATAATAATAATAATATAATAATAATAATAATAATAATAATAATAATAATAATAATAATAATAATAATAATAATAATAATAATAATAATAATAATAATAATAATAATAATAATAATAATAATAATAATAATAATAATAATAATAATAATAAAATGGTATAGGACTCCTTTATATTTAAGGTGAACCGTAATTTAAGTAAAACTTAGTGGAGTGTAACTTAACGTTACGTCTGTGCAAACGGCCATAAGAACATCTTCATTTATGATTTTATTTTAGGTAAAATACTTGTATAAATTTCCAGTCGTATGAATGTTTTGTCGTATAAATGCTGACGTTTAAGTTTTCGTTGTACAAATGTACAAATCCCGAACATGAAAATATAAAGATGTATTATATTTTGTTTATATATTTTTAGATTAAATAAGACAAAAAATATAAAATGTAAACTTGATTGTCCTTAAAGTTTGAATTGATGGTACCAATAGATGTTTTCTACTTCTTTTTTTGTATAAGAATAAACTAATTTTGTTTGTTCTTTTTTTAAATGCAAACTAGTTTGCTTTATTTCTCTTGATAATTATTATTTTATTAAAATTATGGCATACATCGTTTAAGTACTTAAAAATCATTTAGAAATTTATAAAATGCTAGTCTTGTTTATATTAGTACGTTTAGGAATTGATACACTTATTCAATTGTTTTTATTATTAAATTTATTATAAACAATTTGACTGTTAATACCTATCTTCTTACAATAGTTTAGTGCTTTTATATATATATATATATATATATATATATATATATATATATATATATATATATATATATATATATATATATATTTATATAGGATGTAACAGAAATAAGTACATTAAATTTAACCAGCGATAGAAGTAGTCGAATATTTCTTAATAACTTTTTTTTCGAAATATCACCTTTTTTAGCATTTTTACATTCCCTCCCCCCCCCCCATAAATTAACGAGTCGTTCAGGTATTTTCATAATAATTTGGTCCAGTGGCAAGAACAATGAAACAATTGTTTCTGACAAATGTGAGTTGTCAACTCTTTCAAATAAATTTTGACAAATAAATCGATTAATAATTATTACAAAAGTTGTAATCAATAAAGATGCCTGCCTTTACGTATAGCGAGTATACATACATTGAAGCTCAGGAAAACGCTGCCCAAGCTCATCAAATTTATTTGGAACGTTTTCCGAATCGTCATCTTCCAAATGTTCGTCTCTTTGTACATATTGTTCAACATCTCCGAGATCATGGGTCCTTTAAGCCTGCTGGTTAAGATCATGATAGAACACGCCCATGGTCTAGTATACAAAGAATAGCACTACAACAGAAAGTGTCACATATGACAATTTGGAGAATATTGAAAGAACAACAGTTACGTCCTTGAAAATGCAGCTACAAGCACAAAGTGTCACATATGACAATTTGGAGAATATTGAAAGAACAACAGTTACGTCCTTGAAAATGCAGCTACAAGCAAAAGTGTCACATATGACAATTTGGAGAATATTGAAAGAACAACAGTTACGTCCTTGAAAATGCAGCTACAAGCATACTCAACAACAGCCAGATGCTGGAAAGAGTAGAGGATCTTTATGCGTTTTCTTGTTCCGTCAATTCTAGTGTTGTTCTTTGTCGACTTCATCCTGTAAATATCCTACCATTTTTTGATTGGTTAGCCTGTTGTAAGAAAAATTTGACGCATGATTTTTATGTTGCCATAGTCGAGGTATTCAATTCTATCTTTTATCTTCTCCGATTTGAGTCTAGTTTCATCTTCTGGCGTATCTGTCAATTCATTCAAAAGTTTCTAATCATTGTATTCAGTCGCAACCACAGACCAAAAACACACTCATGACGCATAAAGCCTGATTTATATATTGCACAGAATAGAATGGAATAGAATAAGGAATGGAATAGAACAGGAATATAATTTTTAAGACCATTTATAGATTGCATTGAACAAAATAGTTTGGAATAGAATGACGTCACTTTTGTGTCAATTTTACACTAAATTAACTAATTTATTGGTTATTTTTTCTTACACTAATTTCATTTAGAACCGAGTAAATAATATCATTGTTTGTTTAGTTAAAAAAGATAGTATTTCTGCAGAAAAACTTTTGTCCACAGTAAGTTTTTAGGTTAGGGGATGGTCCAAAACCAACGAAGACACACCAGTCACACGAATATTTCACGGAGCAAGCCGAATGGAATAGGAATGGAGTAGAATAGAATAAGAAATAAAATTTGGTTATTTGCTATTCTATTCCATTCTATTCTATTCCATTCTGTGCAAGTATAAATGGTTCCATGCATTTACATTGGTTTATATTTCTATTCCCTGTGCTATTCTGTTCTATTCTATTCCATTCTATTCTATGCAGTCTATAAATCAGGCTTAACGCTTTTCAAAACCACAACGAAAACACAGCTGGACAGCTGTTTGTACACGCACGCGCAAATAGTTCCATTTTGAATTTTGGCATTATGCAACCCGCTCTACCTTGCCGAAATGCAATTGTTATTTTATTCAACCATAGGCGGGTGATGAAATATGTGATAAAACTTTGAAGGATTTTAATTCAATATCTAGAAACTTTATAAGAAAAAGTTATTAAGAAATAATATTCCACAGGATGAGTTCTATCACTGGTTAAATTTAATGTTCTTATTTCTGTTACATTCTATATATATATATATATATATATATATATATATATATATATATATATATATATATATATATATATATATATATATATATATATATATATATATATATATATATATATATATTTCCATTAACAGTTACTGCGTATCATGAGATCATAATTATGCAAATAAATTAATTAATGCTTACACGTAATAAAAGAAACACTTTGAGTATAAGAAGTCTCTTCCACTTTTTTATTTTTCTTTCGTCAAATGAGACCTTCAATGAAACTATAAAAACTACAACAAATTATATTTGCAGTCGAGTCTAAATTATTTTTTATCGCCATTGTAGTAAAAAATTATCGCGATGTTTGTTTTTGTTTATATGGTTCATGGTCACCGCAAAGAATTTAAAATTGTTTTAATCGATATTCCTTAATGAGGCTGTGTGTATTTAAACTGTATGGAAATGTGCAACGAATGTTTGAGATTTAATTATTTTAACAATGACTGTGATTGTTTTTCTAGGGTTTTCAAGAAAAGTTCTCCTAATGGGAAGGTAAACATATTTTTTTTTGGTTTTCATTTGATCGTTTTCTAATTGTTTAATTTGTGCAGATAACAGTGTATTTAGGAAAGAGGGATTTTGTGGATCACATATCACACGTGGATCCAATAGGTAAGTAAGAAATACTATCAAATATTAGTACATATAGTAATCCTATATTTTTTATTAAAATGCCTTTATTAAAATATTTCGGTAGACTATAAAGGTGTCTAAAATACGTGCATAGCTTAACCACAAATTCTAAAGGTTATTTTAAATAAAAAGTTCTAATAAACTTATGATTGATCTCGTCTCCTGAGGATAAACCTCTTGAAGATAACCCTACAGGTATATATTTTGCTTTCTAGTTTGAAAACGATTGTGGATAAAATTATGAAACTTCGTATATTTATTGGTAGGTTTTTGGCATATTTGCTTCATACGTCGAAAAATTATTTATTCAAGTGATTAAAGTGACGACGTTTCGGTTCTGGTTACAACCATTATTAAGTCCTAAGTTACATTATTGAAAATTTTGTTTGTTTTAAATTTAGTTACATAGTAATTAAAAGTTGATTTTACATTTTAAATAACTAGTTCAATAGTGATCAGGTTGAAGAGTCAAGTCAGACTTAGCATATTTGCATTTAAGAACATTATTTTGTGTTTTTTCAGACTTTTCGCAACATCTCTTGATTGGTTATTGAGGGGCGGTGGCGGTAAAAACAATGAAAACTTTTTGTTCTTTTGATTCACATTTGATAAAATGCATCAACTAATGTAACAAAATTTAACAGTTTATTCCACATGTGATTTTAAGTAAAAAATGTCATATAAACATAGGTCCTATTCCTTTCAGTTACCAAAATACATGAAGTCAAAATTAACTGATCATTTATATTTATTTGACTTGGCGGGCATAAGTTTATTAGAACTATTTGTTCAAAATGACCCTTAGAATTTGTGGTTAAGCCATGTTCAGTCCACGAATTTGTGATTTATATCCAGTGTAACAAACTGCAAGAGCTTACTCCTCGAGTCATTTTGAGGAAAAAATGTCGTATAAACAAAGGTCCTATTCTGTTTAACTACGCAAATATCAGACGTCAAACAAAATACAATTCGCCTAGCCATTTTGAAAACTACTAAGTATCTTATAAAAAAACAGGTTTTTAAATCTGGCTAAAACATTTATTTATAATATTGAAAATTATAGGTATTTATTTTGTGGACAACATTAAATGTTTTTCATCCGATCAGTATTTTTGGGACTATTCTCTTGGCGACAAATTTTGTTGCGATAAATTTCCCATAATAATTTTTTGCGATCATTTTAATATTATCTAATATACCTACCGGGAATCTCTTTATATGGATGAAGCACATGCAAACAATAATTTTATTCTGATTAAATGCATTTTTAATTTAGAACATTTATTATTATAATAATTGTTACAGTATGCTGTAAATATACATATATACAGGATGAGTCACCGAAATCGCCGTCTTCGATATCTCCCTTGTCGTTAGAAATACAGCATAAGTTTATTAACAGAATTTATTCGCCTACACAAGGAGCATAACGTAAAATTATTTTCACATATACAGGGTGTTGCATTACGGCTCGGCGAGAATAGTTTCTCTTTTTTAAAATGGAACACCCTATATATTTTTATATATTTGGAATTGTATTTTATTCACCTGTACGAACATATGAATTTTGTTTTAGTTTTCCACGGCGTTGCCAAGTTATTCCGTTTTTTCTCTAAAAAAGACCGAATACACGCATTGCTTTATAAAGGCTTACTGAAGTTATTTTAATAGTAAGAATTAAGAATTTTCTTTTCTGTATAACTGTAATTATACTCTATGTTCTGACATATTTCTTTTTAAATGTAATTATACAGGCTGTTCAATAAAGCGAATCAAATGTGCTCAATTTCAAATGACTATAACTCGTCATTTTCAAATGGAACACCCTATATTTTATTATTCAGTTGTGTGTATTTTTGTATTATCTTCATATGTTATTAAGGGTATCCCATGCCTAAAACCAATAATTTTGGAGATTTTCACCATTTTTCTCTAAATTTATATATTTAACTAAAAATTAAATCTAGTATACCATGGATATTGTTTTTTGAATAAGAAACAATTGCAGTAATGATAGTATTTTCATTAGCCAGGTTGTTATTAATAACAGAGGGATTAAGTAAATTAATTTATTAATATGAGTCTCTCACAAGAAGAACTTATATGTGAAAATAATTTTACGTTATGCTCCTTAAATTCTGTTAATAAACTTATGCTGTATTTCTAACGACAAGGGAGATATCGAAGACGGCGATTTCGGTGACTCACCCTGTATATATATATATATATATATATATATATATATATATATATATATATATATATATATATATACATAAAAGGTGTATCAAGATAATGGAACAGTGCGAAATTTGGAATATTTAAAAAAAAAATTAATACGTAATAATAACAATTAAAAATAAAAGATAATTTTCTTTTGTTTTAATAGTTGAATGTTTGCTTAGCCTACTTAAAAAAATTAAATACTAACTTTGAATTAATTTTTATCAAATATTTCGCAATGTAAGGGTATGATATTATTATATTGTTGAAGAAGAAAATTCGCTATTTAATGTAACATTGATCCATAAGTTGAGTACCACTGGTTCTAAAATAATAATAGTTATGTGTCCCCCTCTATGCTTTACAAAATATCTTCACATTTTGTGTAACTTTTCATATTCACGAATAAATGGCACTGTTCCATTATCTTGATACACCATATATATATATATTATATACCTTTGTTGTTTTGTCTTAAATAAATGGGACAGAAATTACATAGAATTTTACCATTATATATTCTATGGTTCATAAAAAAGTATACACAGTATAACATTTAATTATAATTTATCATTGCTTGTTATTTTTATTTTTGGCGAAATATTATTAATTTTTGTCCAATATTACACAATTAAAATACGTTGTCTAATTTAGCCATTTGTAGTGCTCCCGTTCAAATGTGCAGGCGTGTGTATGGCGTGCATGAGGTGACCACAATTAGCCGTGATGATATTTTATTTAGATTTTTTTTTTGTTCATACAATTAAGGTAAAAGCATCGGTAATTGACATAGCACTAGTAGTAGCTGACACTTTGAGTTTAAATTACAATAAAATAAACAAATTTGACTGTTTTCCATATGTTTTTTTGCTGTTAATATGCTAGTAGAACCTGTGTTGAAAATGTGTAACACTGGTTAATGCCAACATCATCACATTGTACAAAAATAAAGTTTCATTTAACAGTGGGAGTTATTTGTATTCAGCTTGCTGAATTGTGTAAATCCTTAAAAAAATGACTATAAATATGTTGTAATAAATCGTTACTATAGTACGTTTTTTAAAATTTTACTGTTGATAATGAATTTAATAGTAAGTGACCTTATAAATTTATATAAAATATTAGTGATTTTAGGTCACGTGGCAGCCTTATGTGGGGTGTCAAATACTGATACATATTTTTGTCATTTTTTTATTATTTGGCACCCACTGGAAATAGCTAATGTATTATAATATTTCCATTATTTGCTTATAATATAATGCAGTTGCATTTATATTTCACCCAAATTCCTGTATATTTTCAAATTAGAGGAGAAATAAAAGAAACATAATAATCACGAAAATGCAAGAAATGAATTCTTGAATTACTGCCACAATCGCAAGCATACGTCTATAATAAGAGAACCAAGTGAAATGTGAATTATTTCGGAAAACATTAGTAGATATACCACATATTTTACACGGTGTTCTACTACTGGTATATTTATGTGCCAACTACTAAAAATTTGATAACTGACAAATGTCAACTACTCATGCATTTCATTGTGTCATTTTGATTTTTTTTTTTTTTTGTTATGAGACAAGTAATTAATTTTAATTGTTACTTTTATAAGCACATTTTTTGCTAAACAACAAACCACGTTTTTAAGCAACAATATTACGCATTTTCGTTTCTTAAAGTGTCAACTAACGGTACTTTTACCTTACTCTTTTCGCAGATTTTTTTTTTACTGACCCATTAACTACAGTCTTAAAATTAATACTACTCAACAAAATATTGTTTTGTACCAATTCGGGTTCATGTGCTACTGCTTCGCTAATCGGTATATAGCTGCGTTCCATGTTTCCTCATAGTGTCAAATAGTGACGTCATTGTGCAGCGCCATTACACAGATCGTTTCTTAATGATGAAAACTTTGTAATTCCAATTTTATCATAAATATAATTTTCATTAAAGAAATCATTGTTTTGTTATTAGAACACCTAAGTTTCAATTGATATAACAAAAATTGATTTATGTGAAATATCCTATTAAAGTGAAATAATTCCAGTTTAAGAAACATAAGATTTTTTAAAAGTATAGATCCTACGTTTATATGATATATTTCACTCGAAATGATCTCTCCAACAACTGTTAAAGTTTATTACACTTATTATAAATCATCCTGTATTTTTGTTTATTTTACTTATTTTCAAATCTATTATTTTTAAATTTTTAACAAAAAACCTCGAAATTTTGTTTCTTTGTCGTTATACTTTTAGTTTTCTAACAAACTATTGGTTTCACATTGAGACTTTTTCTTTCAGATGGAGTCGTGCTAATAGATCCGGACTACGTTAAAGAGCGCAAAGTTTTCGGCCATGTCCTGGCCGCTTTTCGCTACGGAAGGGAGGACCTTGATGTCCTTGGTCTTACCTTTCGAAAGGATCTGTATTTGGCTGCAGAGCAAATATTTCCACAGGATTCTAACGCTAGTAAACGACCCCTCACCAGATTACAAGTACGAACATTAAATCATTACATACATGTTTATTTTGCTTAAAGTAGTTCATTTATATATAGCAAATTTTAAACAATGATGAAATAGATAAACAATAAACCATGCAGTATAAAATTTAGGAGTCTAACAATTTTTTTAGCAATGTGGTTTGTATTTTAGCACGATAAAAACTGATAGACTTGTATATTCTAAAATTGAAGTACATATTTAAACTCACAGGGATATTTATATGTGCTGACAATAAAAATTACATGAAAACGTTGAATGAATCAAAGCCAAAGTTTTAGAAATGTTATGAGTTGATCGAAATGTAAAGCCAAAGATTGAACAAATTTTATAATAAACGGTTTTGTACAAAAAAAGAAGGATAAATACTAAAATATTTTAATTTATACATCGAAGGATTGTAAATAATGCTGTGCTAAATAATAAATTAATCTATCAACTAATTTTTATTTTCGAAATGATTGATTTCATTTTTTTTCTGAGTAATCAATCATTTGATTAATTGCTTAATTGAATAATCAATTATTTGATCAATAGATTAATTAGTCGATTATATTATTAATCGGCTAGTTGATTACTTTATTCTTTGATTAATTATTTATTTGTTTAATCAATTTTGTTAAAATTTTAGTATTATTTTACAAATTTTATTCAGTTTACAATGTTATTTTATTAATTTGAGATATTCATGTTACGATATTATTTCTTTGATTATTAAGCAGATTGATCAGAACCAAAATGCTCCAATTATTTGAATAATTAGTTTATTAAATGATTATTTAAATAAAATAAAATAAATAAATAAATATTTCATCACGGCATATTACCCATTGCTGGGTGTGCCAATCTGCTTCATACACAGATATCGGTAATGATGGAATATTTGTACCGTGCGGGCGCTTACCAGGCGTCACCTCACGGGCACTCATTGCTGGCGTGGAGAGTGCGCCACAGGGGTCAATTTTGTGCCATTAAAATGCGATGTAATTTTTGGCGTCGGTCGGGATCGAACCCGGGTCCCCAGATTCGCGACCAGACACTCAGGCACACGGCCACGAGACCCCATATATTCATAAAACAATTATTGATCAGTCGATTGTTTGTTTACTCGATTGTTTGATTAATGGCTTATTGATCATTGGATTAGTGTCATTAATTTATTGTTTGATTCATTGATTTATTAAACGTTTGTTTGTTTAATGAATAATTTGATTAATCGATTAATAAAAATCATAATCGAACAGCCCTGGTAACAAATGTTAAGCATATAATTAAATGAAATGGATAAAAATGTTAAAAGAAAAATTTGCAGCTATAGTTATTTTTCGTGTAAAACAGCTTTTGTAGAAACCTTTTAAAACGTAAAAATATCACTTATTTACATTCCTTTGAATTTAAATGCTTCAATTATTGAAAGAATAAACAAACATCTATTTTTTAAATTAAATTATTGAATTGGAGATGAAAAGTTCGCACCAATTTTATTTAGTAACGATGTACTATATTAATTTTATTTAAAATTATTTCAATTTGTAACATATAGTAAACAGGGGCTTTAGAAGTATAATGACCATTACTGCACGAGTACTAATTATTGATCATAAAAGATGAAAAATCCTACAAGGGATATCATACCATTGATGGTGCTGACAAAATTTAACAAGTATTCTGAACTCTATTACAAATAATTAGTCTTGCCGATAGAGATCCAAAATTTTGGGTTCGAATACATATTTTCATTACCTTATAATCATCAAATACAATAAAATAATATTAATAATTGGAAATAACCGAACTTTAAAAATCCAAATCCCCCAGGAACGCTTAATCAAAAAGTTGGGTCCAAACGCTTACCCATTCTACTTCGAACTACCCCCTCATTGTCCTGCATCTGTGACCCTTCAACCAGCTCCAGGGGACACAGGTAAACCATGCGGTGTCGATTACGAACTCAAAGCCTTCGTCGGAGAAACCCAAGACGACAAACCACATAAACGCAACTCAGTTCGTCTCGCCATCCGGAAGATCATGTACGCCCCGAGCAAGCAAGGCGAACAACCATCTGTCGAAGTCAGCAAGGAGTTTGTAATGAGTCCCAACAAACTGCACTTAGAGGCTTCACTTGATAAGGAATTATATCATCATGGGGAGAATATAGCTGTGAATGTCCACATAGCGAATAATTCCAACCGTACAGTCAAGAAGATCAAGGTGTCTGTACGTCAGTTTGCTGATATTTGCTTGTTCTCTACGGCGCAGTATAAGTGTACAGTTGCTGAAGCTGAAAGCGAGTAAGTAGGCTAGAGTAGACTAAAAATTCTTGCTAGGAAGTTGGAGTGAGTACGAGATAGGGAATTGAATACAGAAGAAAAGTATTATTAGATGTAGGAAAAAAAAATACCTGACTACGAAAATGATTGTTATATGATGTTTGGAAGACTATAGGAATTTTAATTACACTTTTATAGGACCTGTATAACAAAAAATGGACTCTTATTCTTTAGACTAAAATAACTTTATCATACGAAATACAATGAATTTTGTAAATTTTATTTGAAATTCTGTAGATATTTTGATTATAAATCAAAAAGGACCTGTAGAACAAACATTACTATTAAATTAAAAATATTATTCTAGGGAAATTTAAGTAGCTGACTATGGCAAAGACTTATGTATACGATATTTGAAGGATTGTAGGAATTTTAACTAGAAACTCTTGGAGACCTTCACAACAAAATATTATGGATACTTATGCAGTAAAAATATTAAAATATTCAATTCATTATTTTAACTATATTAAATAATTAAATAAAAACTGCATTGACATTAAATACATGGGCCTATTCAGAGTGTGGTTAATTGATAACAACTGCTTAAATTTGTTATCCAATAGATATGGATTTGACAACTAAAAATCCATTTTTTTGTTATTTGTTATTAGTAGACTACACGAAAATATAATATATAGAATATACTAGTAATAGGCGGTTACGTGGAGTATGTGTAGTTAAGTTTGAAAATGATTTTTTTTAATTGGACGTGGCTACAGTTTCGAAAACAGAAAAGTTAAAAAAATCCCGATGAGGCATATATAGTGCAAAATAATGGAAAAACCAATCGCAGTACCGTTTTTGAACAACTTACTCAGCTTGTATATTTCTTTAAATATAACAACCATGACTTATATCGCACAAAACTCGGTCCGAGTTTACCAAGCATAAGTTTTTTGCATTACGTTTGATAATTTTGAGAAGTATTTGGAGAAATTGATTAAACTACCCCTCATTGGTAGGTATTTAATTTAAAGAAAAAAAAACTATCTCGTGATGGGGCTGTGCACACTTTCTTTTTAATATCGTAGTACTTGTGTAAATCCTGCTTTTGAAATAAATATTTTTTTTTGACATTATAAATCAATACCTTCCAAATTCAGTAAATTGAATAAAACTAAATTAGGAAAACTATTCTAGGTGTACCGAGAATTTACGTAATATCTAAAAAACCAAATTCTAATAATTCGTAAAATATTGTGATTCACAGTTACCCACTTCTTCATATTAGTCGGTAATCTTAAAAGATGATAGTACTCTCAAACAATTTTGTTCCTAATTTGACTTATCCATTTATTCCCTTTGACTGACACAGCCGAACATAAGACTTTAACATGTAAAATCATACTTTCGTTATTTCCTGCTTCCCTAGTTATTTTAAGTAAAAAAGGTGTCAAATAAAACTCGTAAAGCTTTTTTACATAAAATAATAATTAGGGAAGCAGAAAATTACGAAAGTATGATTTTACATAAAGTTCCTATATTGGGCTGTACCTGTCACCACCTGTATAATTACTGATTTATTAGAATTTATTGAATATTTATGCTCGAATCGTAGAAACTGAGACTATGCAAACAATATAGTTGGTAGCATGAACAATTGATTAAGGGTGATTGCCGAGGAGTTAACTAGCACTATTTTAATTCTGTAAATTGTTTATGGATTACTTTAGAGAAAAATACTTCAAATAACAGTTATAGAAAAAATAATTATACGCAACTTTTATTTGAAGTATTTTTCTCCAAAATAATCCATAAGCGATTGACAGAGTTACGAATTGTGCTTGTCAATTCCTCGCAAATCACCCTTAATCACTTGTTCATGCTACTAGCCTATGTGTTTAAAATTCCCCTATCTCGTATCTCAGCTATTTATATGTGTATGTGTGACTCGTGTGTGGATGTGTTATAACCTCCGTTACAGAGCAGGTTGTCCAGTCTCTCCCGGGTTCACAATGTCAAAGGTATACTCAGTGCGACCTCTGTTGGCGAACAACAAAGATAAACGTGGATTAGCGTTAGACGGGCAGCTGAAACACGAAGACACGAATCTAGCGTCGTCGACAATGTGAGTTCGGCACTGATTCTGGCATCTGGCACCAATCTACCACTCCTTGACCTAACCTCAAAACCAGAAATGGCGCACTTGCTGAAACACGAAAAGTTGACAGAAAGAATATAATATGTTTTTTTGTAATAACACAATGCAATAAATAATACTTTTACGGTAACAAATCAAAAATAAAGTCTTGGCGAAAAAGATGGCTAAATTTAATTTATCTGTCTGTTCGGTCAATCAGCATTTTATTTTTCTCCTGATATAGAGATATTTATAGATTTACAGCGGACAAGTAATATATCTCTTGTAGGATTATGACGCATTTCTCAAAAACTTTATTATTTTATATTTTACGCATTTTTAATTTGTTTCAAAAATAAAATCTACTGCTTGTTTATTTTAGAAGGAAATGGCTAATTTTCCGCTGGCTGTATTATTTAGATAAATGGAATATGTGACCAAATTTCGATTCTTACATAATACTAGACAAAAAAATACCTGTATTTTTTAAATTGATTAATTATTCGTAGTTTACGAGTATGTAATTATTAAAAATTTGGGGAAGGGATATGTGACGTCAACATGGCTGGAGCGTGGAAGAAGACAGATCGATTGGGAGGGAAATAGATAGCTATAGCCAGCTGCTTCCATGCCTATCTCAACATAATCGCCATGTCTTCTTCTACGATCCCACCATTATGACATCACATATCCCTGCTCCAAAACATTAAATTGTTAATAACAATATTATTACAAACTAATATTCAGTATTTATTATTATAATGAGAAGCTATAGTGGTTAGTTTACATATTTTATGACCAGTGGTTCTCAAAATATGGGGTGCAACTTTCTTATTTTAAATGGCAACCTATTTTTTTTATTATTTGCTTATTCGATTCAGTATTTTTTTTTCTGAATTCAACGATAATCATATGTAATAGCCTAATATTACAAAATATTTGAGAAAAATGCAAAATTAAAAATGTATAATTTTTATTTAAATATGCCTATACAAAGAAAGAGTGCCATAGAAGAAAACTAATAAAAATGAATATTTTTTCTCATAATGAGAAGGTAGACATGTATGAAATATACATTTTATGTGTCCTGAGTGACAAGTGCCGGCTCATAATTACTTTTGGAGGTTGAAAATTTGTTTACGTTCTAATCCTCTGCATTTATAAATAAACGAAGACGCCATAATGATGAAATTAATGAAATAAATGTTTTGGCATATTTCGAAGCCAATCCAAGACATTCCATCAGAAAATAATCACTACTGGAATACTAAAAACCTTATATTGATTCATGAAAGAAATTTGCAAAGAAAATTCAGTGTTAATGTTTGGTGTGGCATTTTAAATGACAAAATATTTTTTCACATGTATGAAGGCACATTGACGGGAAATTATTATTTAGAATTTTTACGAAATATTCTAGAAGATATTTTAGATGATTTACTACTGGACCTTCTAAAAGATATTCACTTTCAACAAGACGGAGCACCTGCACACAATTCTCGTCATGTTACAGAATATCACAACGAAATGATTTCTGACAAATGGAAGGTACTAACGGTTCTATTCCGTGGCCTGCCAGATCTCTTGATTTAAACCCCTTAGATTTTTACTTATGGGATATTTAAAGGATACAATTTATGACACCGTTCACAATAATTTAAACGAAATACAAAATAATATTGAATTTGTTTTTAATAATGTTCACGGAAGAACACTGCGATTAGTGACAAGTAGTTTATTAAGAAGATTAGAACTTTGTATACATGTATTTGCATTTGCATTTATTTGTCTTTATATTGTATCTTGTTTATTAACTAATAATTATTCACAAATTAAAGAAATTTGTAATATTAGGGTATTACATATGGATATCGTTAAATTCAGAAAAAATACTGAATCGAATAAGCAAATAAAAAAACAGGTTGCCATTTAAAATAAGAAAGTTGCACCCCGAATTTTGAGAACCACTGGTCTAAAATGATTCTTATAATATAGAAATTGTTTACTAATTTAACCGACCTCGTAGCTCTTATGATTCTCGAGATAGCAATAGTGTACCATATATATATATATATATATATATATATATATATATATATATATATATATATATATATATATATATATATATATATATATATATTATTGAAAACAAATTCAATATAATTTTGTATTTCATTTAAATTATTGTGAACGGTGTCATAAATTGTATCCTTTAAATATCCCATAAGTAAAAATCTAAAGGGCTTAAATCAGGAGATCTGGCAGGCTACGGAATAGAACCGTTAGTACCTTCCATTTGTCAGAAATCATTTCGTTGTGATATTCTGTAACATGACGAGAATTGTGTGCAGATGCTCCGTCTTGTTGAAAGTGAATATCTTTTAGAAGGTCCAGTAGTAAATCATCTAAAATATCTTCTAGAATATTTCGTAAAAATTCTAAATAATGATTTCCCGTCAATGTGCCTTCATACATGTGAAAAAATATTTTGTCATTTAAAATGCCGCACCAAACATTAACACTGAATTTTCTTTGCAAATTTCTTTCATGAATCAATATAAGGTTTTTAGTATACCAATAGTGATTATTTTCTGATGGAATGTCTTGGATTGGCTTCGAAATATGCCAAAACATTTATTTCATTAATTTCATCATTATGGCGTCTTCGTTTATTTATAAATGCAGAGGATTAGAACGTAAACAAATTTTCAACCCCCAAAAGTAATTATGAGCCGGCACTTGTCACTCAGGACACGTAAAATCTATATTTCATACATGTCTACCTTCTCATTATGAGAAAAAAATATTCATTTTGTTGTTATAATACAGAAATACAGAATTACACTATAAAAGTTTGACAAAATAATATTAACAATTATTTCATTGATTTGTTTTCTTCTATGGCACTTTTTCTTTGTATAGGCATATTTAAATAAAAATTATACATTTTTAATTTTGCATTTTTCTCAAATATTTTGTAATATTAGGCTATTACATATGATTATCGTTGAATTCAGAAAAAAAATACTGAATCGAATAAGCAAATAATAAAAAAAATAGGTTGCCATTTAAAATAAGAAAGTTGCACCCCGTATTTTGAGAACCACTAGTCATAAAATATGTAAACTAACCACTATAGCTTCTCATTATAATAATAAATACTGAATATTGTTATTAACAATTTAATGTTTTGGAGCAGGGATATGTGATGTCATAATGGTGGGATCGTAGAAGAAGACAGACAGACTGAGGGGGAAATAGCAATAGTGTACCATATATATATATATATATTGCAGACACGGCAGAATGTAACGATTGAAAATATATGTACCGCCTTTTTAAACAAATTACAACTTAATCTGACGCACAAATATTATGTGATTTCTGTCTTTGTTCCTTTTACCCACATTGCATAGTGGCCGTGTGCTTCGCTGACTGAGTATTTTCGGTAGATATTTCTCTGTTGGAAGTTTTCATTACATGGAAAATGCATGTTAAAAATATTTGCATTCGGAATTTTTTTTTATCCAACTCTGCCACAAATTTTTCATATGTCTCGAAAAATTCTTTGACTTTTATATCTTTTATTTTTTCTATTTTTACTAGATGCCTAGAGTACCAAGATCTGCACATTATGAGTTCATTTAAACAATTAACTAGGAACATACCGCCGATCGCGGATATTAAAAAATAGATATACCTACATATTCCGCTTCGCATGCACAATATATTAGGTTTCCAGCGGATATGCTGTTAAAATTTGAAAATTTCAGCGGGCGATGGGATTCTTGATTTGTGAATATATAATACTGCCGGCGGATATTTAACCACATTGTTTTTGTAAATAAAACAAAATTTGTTGCATTACCTGGGAACTTGGGGGTTACGTTCTGAGTTATATTATTATACATTCCTTAGTGTATTACATTTTGCGCAAAAGTGTTGCGTGGTTGCGCAAGTGCGTCACTTCTCCCCTGTAGGCATGCAGAGGCGTTCGCTCTTCACGGTCGACATCTGATTCTGACTGACTGAGAGGGAGATAATGTTGTACTCGTACTTGTTCTCTCGTGGTAGTTTAGTCTTATAACTAAAGTGTGTGCTTGTGGTAGAGAGGGATGCCCGATAGGTCCTGGCTTCACACTGAGCAAAGTATTCATGCTGACACCCCTCCTGGCCAATAATAAGGATAAGTGGGGTCTCGCCTTGGACGGACAGTTAAAACACGAAGATACTAACTTAGCTTCAAGCACTTTGTAAGTGTGTGCACACGATGATTCATCTATCTGTATGCGCTATATGCTGCTCATATATTGTAGTATTTTTTACCAGCACACACAACCAAGTGTGTATATGTCTGCTTTCTAGATAGTCAATAAGTTAATACACAATGGGGTAGTCGCAAATGTATACATATATATTATTCTGAAATTTTCCTTGATCAATTTGGGCCACTCTTATTGCAATATTGTTTTTTATATACACTGCCGTCCAAAAATATGGTGCTTCTTTGAACCCTATCGAACTTCTGTCAAATGACAAAAAAAAAAACAAATAATTCATTGAAGCCAGAACAACCATTGCTAATCAGTTGTGGGGGAATTTCAAATCTTTTTTAGTTTTTTTTATTGTTTTCCCGTCTTTTTAGGTCTACCCATATTTTTGGACGGTACTGTACAATGCATTTTGTTATAGAAATTACTTGATAATTTATAATGGGGTTATACCAAAAGAAAAATAGATTGTTTTTTTTTCATAAATCAAAAATTTATTTATTATGCATATACATATTCATAAAAAGTTTATAAATTTATTGTACTTTTCATTCATGATTTCCTTCATAAACATCGGGGTCTATATTTGTAACGTCAATTTCATACACACCTACGTTAAAAAGTATGCACAAATATATAAATATTTTAAATTAATAATATAAGACAGAAGGAGACTTAACAATTTGTTTATGTTAACATTTCAAAATAATATATAAACGTTAAACGTTTATTCAAATTTATTTGATAGGGAGTCAGAATGACATGAAACTATAACCTATTCAAAAAAATTGAGTCTGGGGAGATGCTCCACTCTTTTTTTTATTATAAGTAATAGAAAAAATGGCTCATATAAGTTTTATTATTTTAAATATACTATTTGATGGCAGATGTAGATATTATTTATAAAATCAGATTTACACGATACGACTACCAACTTAAGTTTTTTATCTGCAACCTATAATTATTTTACTAAAATATAAACCGCCTTATTTTCTGTTTTCAAAGATGTAAAAGTTGGTATTTCAAAAATAGGAAAAAACTCGAGAAAAATAAAGTAATTGAAAAATATCAAATATTCTAAATACGACAATCTAATTTAAAAGTTAATTTATTAATTTAAAAAAAACGTTAAAGAGTAACAATTAAATGTCTATTTTATATTATTGTTTCGCATATACAGGGTGAATTTGGGAAGACGTCCCCCCCCCCTTTAATTTTTATTATAAGTAATAGAAAAAAATGGCTCATATAAAAGTTTTATTATTTTAATTGTACTATTTTATGGCAGATGTAGATATTTTTTATAAAGTCAGATTTACAAGATACTATCAACTTTTATTTTTTAAATAGCAACCTATAATTATTTTACTAAAATATAAACAGCCATAGTTTTCTCTTTTCAACAATGTACTAGTTTTTATTAATGAATTTAAAAAATCGAGAAAAGTAAGAAAATTGAGATAAAGTGCATAAAAATCGTCATTAAAAGTTTAGAAATCGGCACTAAAGTAATCTATTATAGGACGATTTCATTACATTTGTATGAAATGTATATATATATATATATATATATATATATATATATATATATATATATATATATATATATATATACAGGATGCCCACTATGTATGGAATATAGTATATATCTCGGTAAATAACGACAGTATACAAAATTTTTCTATATAAAAGTTGTTTAACATTTTATTTTCCATAATAAGGCAGCATTCAGTTGTTTTTATTTCAGAAAACAAATGAGTAACGAAAAACAATAGATTTTTTTTAAATAGCAATGTACCCTTTCATTAGGCTCATTTGATAGAGATTTTTTTTTTCTCTTCTCGATGACGTAACATTCCACACGCATACATCATCGTAAAAATGTTAAAATCGGATAGTAGGGACCTTAAAACGTGCTTATACATTAAAATCTGGATCTACGGTTTTTAGTATAAATCCAATACTTCTCTTAGCGAGAGGTAAAAAGTTGTAATTTATAATTTTGACAGTCGTTATTTACCGAGATATATACTATATTCCATACATACATATATGTATATATATATATATATATATATATATATATATATATATATATATATATATATATTGTTTATTTTCACATGGCCACCTAAATTATTTCATTTTTCTCGAATTTTTTTCATATTTTTGATATACAAACTTTTACATCGCTGAAAAGAGATAAAAAATGGTGGTTTATATTTTAGTAAAATAATTATAGGTTGCTATTTAAAAAATAGAAGTTGAAAGTCGTATCTTGTAAACCTGACTTAATAAAAAATATCTGCATCTGCCATCAAATATATTTAAAATAATAAAACATTTATACGAAACATTTTTTTCTATTATAATAAAAAAGTTAAAGGGAGGGGGGGGGTTCCCGCACTCACCCAGTATCAAATCTCTATCTAATGGACTAAAAAAATATGTAGGGTACCATTTAAAAAAATATAATTTTACTTTAACAAAAAAAAAAAACTTTCGAAAATAGTAAATTAATATAAATTATGTTTCTTTAAAATTGCTTTCTAGTCTTTTTACTGATTTTCCAAATATATTCCTAAATTAGTAACTACCTATCACTTTTTTTTTTAGATATTCGAATTTCCTGAAAAACTATTAGTATAGTAGCTAGTACTATAGTAAGCTTTTATAATTTAATAGTTGCACTTGCACACTAATTGCTAGAATTAGACTATATAAAACAGCAAATAGAACATTTAAAATTTTCAAGAAAATCGAAATCTAGAACATTCTAGAAATTGACTACAAGAGAGCAAACATGAATTATAGTGGTATTGTTTATAAAAATATAATTTGTTTTTATTCTATTTGCGCCTGCAGATAGAATAATCATTTAAAGTTTTATGTGGTAAAAAATATGCACTGGTGGCTGTATGCTTGCCCTGAGACCGTTTGAAATAGATCACATAGTTTTCCATATCACAGAGGAGGTCACTCTATATGTCAGCATTATGTGTTTGTCGGTCCGTCAAATTCATTGTAAATAAAACAAAATCAGAAATTACAATCATGGGAAAAGATATGTGTATAAGTCACTTAAGTATAGTCAGTGTACCTTGTGCTTGGCGGCCTTATCCTTATTGGCTTTGTATGTTTCTTTCATCCTTTAACCTGTATGCTGCATGCTTCACTAACTAATCGCTTCCAGAAGAAATTTTCATGATAGTTCTCACAATAGCGAAATAAGACTCAATTTAACTATAAAGGAAATGGTCGCTATCTCGGACTCATTAATTTGAATGAAATTTGGTTGACATGACGTATTCTTTCTACAATCAATGTTACGTGCACGATTTTAAATTCTACCTAGTTATGCTACTAGTTATTATTATTTTGAAATTCTGTTTGGTACTTTGGTACGTATTTCTTTGAATATTACGCTAGGTGTCACCGATGCTAATTCAACTTGCTTTTTAATAAATAAATAAATATATACCGGGTGGTGGCCATTAGGGGTGTACATAGGGATTTAACATGGGATTTATGTTATATGCAATTCCTGTTCTCCCTCCGGTTCATTTTACAGCGAAGTTGTACGGAATTAAATGTTGTATACAAAACTGTTTTTACATTTTGTATTATGGTCTTAGTTTTAAAACATTAAAAAACAAGTATTAGAAGACAATCTATTAACATTAACGTTCGAGTCCAAGTTTGGAAATCGAGCCGCGAGGCGAGTTTTACAAAGGACGAGTGCGTTTGTAGGCCTTATGAAATATCTTTTTTATAGTATTTTATCTATTGGGGTAATTTTACAATGGGATTTTACAAAAATGCGACTTGTCAAAATAATGACTTGGTGTTTTTTGTCAGTTATATTGATAGCTCTTCCCGCTAAACAATCGAAATTTCGCTTTTTGACAGTATATTTTTTGTGTTGTGATTTTTGTTTGATTGTATACAGTAATACATTGCATAGGCGCCGACTTTTCTATTACCCAGGGGGGCCAATTTTTTTTTTTTTAATAAAATTAAAATTTATTATTGTTTTCATATATTTTTTTATTTCAAGAAATTTATATCTTATTAATAATAAATACAGACAAATTAAATAAAATACAGTTTAGTTTAAATACCTACGAATCCTGTCTTTTATCTTTTTTTAAAAATTTTATGCCTAAAATATCTTTTTAAAAAAAAGCTATTTGAAATTCTATTTAAATCGAGCTCATTTTTAATTTTTGTATGACAATTAAGTATAGTGACGTGATTTAACTTGTCTTGTGTCATTATTGAATGTGAAACTAAAATGAAAATTGCGGATTTAGTGAACATCTATCAAATAAGTTCCAATTAAAACTTGACCAATGATGCAAATGCCATGATTGAAATTTCTTTTAAATTAATGAGATCAAAGCAAAACGCTAAAAAGTTGTATAGTGGAAGGGGGGCCAAAACATAGTTTCGCCCCTTCTATATTTCCTCAGGAGGGGGGGGGGCAACGCCCCCTTTGTCCCCCCATAGTCGACGCCTATGATGCATTGTATCAAACAGTGCGCTTATAGATCTGTTAAACTACGTGTTTGCAGTGCTTTTATAGACACAAAACCATCGAAAATAAATATTATTTTCTTCATATTCTGTCAAAGAAAAAAAAAATTAAAGAGTAAATTAAATAATAAATGTTTATTAGAATAAGGAACGTGTCATTATAATAAAGAATTATTGTGATGGAAATAATTATCAAAGAATACGGGATTTATTTCCCAATTAGTCAGATTGACGTTTAACATGTATTAATATTTTATGAATACCAGAAATAACAAAACAAATGTCATGCTACGAACTAACAGAATTTTTTTTTTTTTTAAATTGTGAAAAAAACTAGAAACATAGATAATGTAAAAACAGTATTAAATGCAACTTTTAATTCTGAACAACTTTGCACTCTACAGGTATTGGCGTAAAATAAATAGGAGAGTAGGAAATTGCAAAAAACAAAAACTCCATGTAAAATCCCTATGTTCACCCCTAATCGTCACGACCCTGTAGGTATTTCCAAATAAATTTTATTTAAATCAAGAGTCATACTACCGAAGTTAGCGGACAAAACAAGGAAACGTATTATTTTGTACAGGGTGTAAATCGAAAAGTAGGCCCCCATAAATGTTTAGCATAGAAAATTAGTCTTTCTTTGTAAAAGGTACCAGATTTTATGCAAGAATACTTCTAATAGAAGGTATCTAAATTCTGCATCTAAATCATGTGCAACGATTATTCTAGCTCTTCATTTAAGCGAAAACAATAACCATAAAGTTACTGTTTTTATGAGCATTTATTCTAGACAGCTATGTATTACGATAAAAAAATAAACACTTGCGTTGTTTTTAACTGTCAGGTAAAACTATACCAGTTTATCTTTTGTGTAAGTAACTGTAAATTGATATTTAAAAACAACGTAATCATCTGCATAATTTGGTAACGTTTGCGCAAAGAAAAACTGAATTCCCATAATAAACGGTACACACTTTTCGTTTTACACCCTGCAATTACTTTTCAATGAGAGTAAAACAAACAATTAGTATTTTAAATCGTGGTTAGATTGGTCCTTATTTAAAGATGGAAGCGAGTTTTTCTTTGTTCCGTAAATTGCAGGCCCGGATTGGGCCGGCGAGCTACCGAGCTAAACTCGATGGCCACGAGGGCCGATGAAAATTCTAGGTATGATAATAAATGAAAATAAGGCATTCCGGCATGCACAGCAATGAGACAAAGGATGATTTATTTTATATTGCCAGGATAGGAGGTTAACGGTATAGGCCACGAGCAGACATATGATTCGAGCGACCTTGACGTACCTGGAATAGGCTGATTTCTGTGCGCTTGTCACTTAGATAAGAACAATATTTTGACCTATTTTGATTTTGAACTGCTAAAAAAGTATTAATTTACAATTTGCAGGCAGTAAAATACATGAAAATAAAAATAATAACTTTTTAGCAGCTCAAAATAAAAAAAGTCAAAATATTTTTCAAGAATTTTAAAGCAGCTCTTGCTGGAATCACACTCGCGGCCTTAGAGGCAATTGTTATTAAACAATATGACATCTGGTGATACTTTGCGGAACTATTGTTTATTCTGCTAAACTAAATTTCTTTTAAAGCCGTTTTGGCGCTACGATCATGCAGCTTCACATCCATTGAAAAATGTAATTTTCAATTAAAAGGCATTTGACCTTGAATGAAAAAAAAAATCGTCTGCGGCGCGTTTTTTTCTAGATACCTTTACATGACTTATCTTCCCCTCCCCTTGCCTCAACAAAGTTTTGGTGCACAAGGCATCACTAACTCACTTCCTTTTAGGGCCGATTATAATTTCAGCTCGGGCCGAAAATACAGCCTGGTAAATTGGTAAATTCTTCCCCTGTTGAGAAGAGTGCAAATTCAAGCAATTTGGTATAGAATTATTTGTATTAACTGTAATGTCAATACTAATTTTCTTTAAAAAGTATCACTTCAACAGTAAATTACATGTAGTGTTGTATTGTAAATTTATATTTTTAAATTCCATAATAACGAAAATAATATTAAATGCATAAAAAATTAAATCTAAACAACAATGACAAGAAAACAAACTATTTCCCCCACCATCAATCAATCGGATTCATCGGCTCTCAAGTACCGATGAAAGTCTGATGAGTAAAGCGCTTAAATTAAAAATGCTGCAATAGATTTTATTTACTTTTAAGCGTTGAAAAAAAAAACGGATTGATGAAAAAATAATATTAATGCGCATTATACATCGATGAATAAAAAAAACTGACCTTTTTTAACTCCTCAACAGGATTAAATCCCAATTACAGAATGGCTTGATACATAGAACCATCCATGCCTTAGCGGAATTTGAACTTTGAGACCCTTAGCAGCATTAAAAGCCATTGTTCTAATAACTGAGTCACTGGGGCCAACAGTTCAGTCCTTCTTTATTGTTTTCCTTTTGAATTTTCAACATACGTGCTATTTAGTATATTGTGTTATTATTACTAGTATTATAGTTATATTTAATAATAATTAGTAATGCTTATACATTTTTAAGAACTACGAATCTAGCGCGTATAAATCCACTTGATTATTAAACTTTACACTATTTTTTTTGTTTTCTGAACAATCTTACCGTCGACTTTTTCGGTCAATACAGTGTGTTTCATTTAGAGCTGCCACCATTGGGATCTAGAGAACTATAAGAGATACTATGTCGGTTAATTGGAACTTTTTGTGTCCCTATAGGGGGAAATCTCAGATGTGCTTTTGTTTTTCAAAAAATAATCATATGGCACTAGATAATGACGAAAAAGTGAATTTTGTTGTTTTTTTTTCTTTTTCAAATAATTTCTAAACTATTAGTAATAGAGAAAAATGTTCCGAATAAATAAGTTGGATATATTTATTGCCTAAGAAAAAAAAAATAAGTAAAATGAGTTCCATTTAAAAAAATATAACTTTGTTATATCTCGAAAATTTACGGATATAAAAATTTATTTTTACGTCACTGGTTAGGCAATAAAAATATGCAACTTCTTTATTTGGAACATTTTTCTCTATTACTAATAGTTTAGAAATTATTTGAAAAAGAAAAACTCAACAAAATTTAGTTTTTCGTCATTATCTAGTGCCATATGATAATTTTTGGAAAAACAAAAGCACATATGTGTTGTCCCCCTATAGGTGCACAAAAAGTTCTATTTAACAGACATTGTATCTCATAGTTCTCTAGATCCCAATAGTAGCAGCTCTAAATGGGATGTATATTATTTTTTTTGTATTGCATTAAATGATTTGACGTATTTTTCGTATTCAAATAATTCCTCTAGCCCACAAGTTCTTTACATTAATGAATCTGATCGCGACCTCTCCTTGTAATATTAAGGATTTTTTTAAAAGTAGATTAATAATAATATACAAGAGTTCTTCAATGTATAGTATTATTTTTCGTGGCCGAATTGATGTCTTTTCGCAAGTGACGAACCATCACTGTACGACTTAGCACTGCACTTATCTCCGTTCAACAGGATATTAGTGTACAGTTAACTGAACCCTTACCATTTACAGAGTTGCTGATCCTTCTCAACGAGAAAATCTGGGCATTATCGTTCAGTACAAAGTCAAAGTCAAGTTATGTTTGGGAGCTTTAGGCGGGTAAGTAGAAAAGAATTTCCATCTAAGGAGATAATGTGATGTGGGTCATATCTTACAGGGATCTGGTGGCTGAATTACCGTTTATTCTCATGCATCCTAAGCCGGAAGAAGAGATATTACCACCAACTACGAAACCGTCGCCATCTCATTGTCCAAAGGAGAACTACAATGTACCAGTTGATACGAATTTGATACAGCTAGATGCGTAAGTAAAAAAAAAAAAACTATAAATATGGATGTGGGAAAGTGAAAAAAGTGTAAAACAATTTTATTATTCATGAATATAAGTAATTAAAGTTCGAACAATTATTGAAATTTTACTTGCTAAAGACTGAAAGTCTTGCATTATCTAAGGATTTATTAATAATGTATTGCGTTATATCCGAGAGAAATCTGATCATTAATTTTAAATGATAAAAATCGTTCTCAATTAAATTGTTTTGTAATTATCGCTTAGTACCTATCTAACATGTGTATTATTACAGTAAATAATTTATTTTTAATTTTGAGAAAGATATCTAAGCTGGATTCACATGTACAGTTATCATCGTCAAATTACTCACTGTTCTATGCTGTGATTGGTTAAAGTCATACGGTACAAACTGTCTCGACGCTACAAGCGTTGACGGTGACTATTGAAATATTTCTATTTTTGACGGCGTTGACGGGCCGTTATTACCGTAAATTTTAACTGCGCATGATTGGATCACACATTTCAATAATAGCCGTATTCCTTCGGGCTGTGTTTTTGTGAAATCTGAGTGGTTAAACCATGATCCTTTTGAAACATGATTTAAAAATTATATCAAAAAAACAACTTGAATAATATAAACACCATCTAGCGTCAAATGTCATATACAGAACAATGCAAACTAACTTATTTTATTTTATAAATAATCTACTGTCAAGTGTTATAGTCAGCATATTAAAAATGGATCATATAGAAGTAAAAAAATGTTCTTAGTAACATATGAAGTATGTTTACTTAAAACAAATGTTTTATGCAACATATTTTCTTTGTTTTCAAAAACATGGTGGGTCATTACATGCTTTTGTAGGAAAATCACATTTCCTTTGATGCAACAAACTCCACTTTGATAAATTTCTACACTCGAAAACCTATTGTCTTCAGCCATATTAAAATTTGCTCTGAAATAAATCCGTGTGATCACTCAAAAAGGATGATTCAGAAGGGAAAGGAGAAGGTTGTCTAGTGATCACAAAATGAGAAAGTGGGGATAACGAATAGGAAACGAAAAAAACATACTTCTTCTTAAGGTAGTTATATCGTGGAACCATTTTATCTAGAATTAATTAAAATTTTAAGTATATCTCAACTGAAGTATAATCTACCTACTCTCCAAGTTTTAAAACAATTGACCACGCGGTAGCTGAAATATTTGCAATTAAATTTGGGCTTTTTAACACGTGAAGAATAGGAAAAGGCAAGTAAACATAACATTTTAAATTGTAACTTGTACATAAAAATTTATTTACCACCCAGATTTAATTTTACTGCCTCTAGAAAATTATTATCTGAAGATACGATAAATAGGTAGAATTATAATTGACAACTATGTATAAGCGTTCCAGATGGAGTATCAGTTAACAGTTAACAACGCCCAGTATGGTATTAGCGAATAAGAGGTGTTTTTTGGTTAAAGGAATTTCAAACGTATATATATATATATATATATATATATATATATATATATATATATATATATATATATATATATATATATATATATATATTAAATGAGTATTTTACGTGAAAAACATGAAAAGTTTAAACAGTATAATACTAACGTAGAGTTAACAGTATATGTTCGAAATAAATTAAGAAAGTGCGAAAAGATAATGTCAGCCTCATGGATTTGAACCATGGATCATTACTTTGCCGGATTCACGCTCTACCAACTGAGCTATGGCCAACCTATCCAATGGCTGACATTATCTTCCACTTTAGCTGCTAATGTATTCTCCATAGAGAGATACATTAGCGGCTAAAGTGGAAGATAATGTCAGCCATTGGATAGTTTGTCCATAGCTCAGTTGGTAGAGCGTTACTCCGGCAAAGTAATGATCCATGGTTCAAATCCATGTGGCTGACATTATCTTCCCACACTTTCTTAATTTATTTCGAGTATACTACTTTTGTAATTTTAAGAAAGAAATATATTAATTTGTTTTGCAGTTCCGATTTGTAGTTTAGAACTAGGAATTAGTATTATATCTCAAAATATATTATTACTTTTATACCCGAATGTACCAATAAATGTAGGAAAATTTCAAAATTCAAATCAAGCGTTTGTCTAGAAAAAGATGAGATTGACTAGGCAACTAATAACAATATAAATATAGAAGCAAAATATTTCCTACCACCCTTCCTTTGAAATAATGATGATAAATAGTCTAAAAAATAAAATAACTTATGAATGGAAATAATAAAGATATATAAATATTTATTTAATGTATTTTTTAACACAAAGGTATTGTGAATATGAAACAAAAATCACATTTCTAAAAGCAATATTTATTTAGTTTAAGAGTTTTAGAGAAAATTGAATTTTAGACTAAATTATTGATTCAACAATTTTCTCTAAAACTTTTTTGTTTTTAGTTACACGTGGTTTATTGTTGCCGATTACAATTTCTGATAAACGGTTGGACATTTTCACGATTTACACAAATGTCAAAATTAAAATTGAAGTTCTCAACACAAACCAAATATTAAAATATTTCTGTCCTTGTCTAAGTGTGACGTTGTCACAGTTATTCTTCAACATTCATACTTTAGTATGAGTTATATTGGAATACGACACTTGTGTATGTGTTAGTGCGAACGGTACAGTTAAAAAAAAACTTTTCTACGAAAAAAAAAAGAAAATTCATATGTTACAGTGTTTGATATTAGTTTTTAACTATTTCTACACAATCTGTGTATATAATATAATGTTAAAAAATATAAGTTATTGCAAATATAAACTGCATTAGTTTAAATTTTATTTTGAACATAGAACAAGTTTTGAATAGGTACACTCGAGTGACAACGACCTTAATCATGATCACTTTGATGCTTTAGATTGCGAATCACGGCCAGAAGGAACACGGCTAATACCAATTCAAACCAGTTGAACATAAAATCTAATGTATTTTATTTCTTTATGTTTATGAATATATAGAGATAGAGATATTTTACTACTGGGCCAATTAAGAGTTCCGAAAAGTTGTCCATGGCGAAACCGGCGAAACAAAACTTGTAAAATATGTCAACCAGTAATGTCACTGAGGTCAAAACACATGTTTTTGGTAATATTTCGTTTTTCAAGTTTGGAACTGTGCGTATTGATATTTATGACGGAGCATGTGAACAGAGTAGTTGTTATGACAGCCGCTAGTGCCGCTACGGCAGCAAAATTAACCGTTGTAACGGTCCATTTGAATCCAGCTTTACTTCATATTGGAAAGGATATTCGTAACTAGTAAATGAGGAATTTAAAATAGTGTTAAACAATCTGAAGAGAATTATGAATATGTATTGTTGTTTGATTTTAGCGAAGTGGATAACAATCAAGACCACGATGACGATATAATTTTTGAAGATTTTGCCCGATTACGATTGAAGGGCGGCGAAACGGATGCCTGAGAGCACGCCTGTTCTTTGCGGGCACGTCGCACTCGCACATCGAGTACTACAGCCCCACTCAAACCAGTCCGTACACATGTGTATATTTCCTGCGATTAGATGCAGCACTGGGTGTGCCTAGTCATTACTAACACACGGATAGGACGGGAGCTATTCTACGAGTATTGTATCGAACTTGTGTCATGGAAGTCAACTAAGACAGAGCACTTTATGTCCTTCTTGCCCTAGTCACTTTCTTTCAACGGTACGTAACGTTGACTTTCCAATGCCTAGTGATACGATACGGGGTATCTTATTTTCTTTTATGTTTCATAATTGTAATAATATTTCTTGATACTTTTATACTCTTTAAATAAGTCTGAACATGTGTACATGAATGAGTTTCTTATTTTTTCACATTCATTTGCTGTTGATACAACATAACATGCCAAAGCACAAGTCATATGGTGGTACAATTTAAGTTCGTGCCCTAATTAAGTTTTGAGACTGCAGTAATCTGTTCATGCAGTACGATTTAAGCACCACGAGACATTTTACCGTTCAAATTCCAAATATACGGGAGATCGTTCACATTAACCAAAAATTTATTTATAAATATGGCAATACTAAACATATAAAATCTATCATTTATTAATGTGGTCTCCTTACTTTGGAAACACTTGTCACATCTATCTCTCTGAGCTTTCTAATTCCTAGTAAAATGGAGAACTGCAATAAAATTGGCCCGTATACTGAACTAGTTTTTATTATGAAAGCGCGTAATTATGTTACCAGTACGGTGTTACTTTTAGCATGTATGTTATTATAGTAAAGACCCTTTAATCCGAACCCACGTTAATCCGAACATTCTGTAATCCGAATATGGAGTAGAAGTAAAGTAATCCGAACAAAGACTCTTTAATCCCAACTGTGGAATAAAATTTCTCCAAAACAACAATTAGCAAGTGTGGTTCTTAAAAAAAGTCTATCAAATTTTGTTTAGTTTTCATCCCGCAATTGGCAGGATGTGATAATCATTTTATGTACATGCATTGTTTATTAAATAATAATACGTAATACGTCGGCGACTGGCGATCAAACCAGAAATGAACGCCCGAATTAGCAAAAATTGTTATTTGTTTTTCAGAATTAATTATTTAGTTATTTTTTATTCAATGACGCTTACATCCTAATTACAGAATAATATTACATAACAATATAAAAAAGGAATGTAAAGACATACACAAGAAAAAAATTAAAACTAAAAAATAAGATAATAATTATGTTTTTTGTTTCTATTTCTTAATTTCAGCGTTATTTGTTTTCTGAAGTACTGTAATAAATATTGCAAATCATTCTGAATTGACGTTATTTACACATCCATACAAATTCAGCAATCCGAATAAATCATTAGGCTGAACATCCCCTTATATTTAGCATTTCGGATCAAAGGGCCTCGAATGTATTATTATTATTACTATTATTATTATTAGTTATGCCAAAGGAATTTACCTATTTTGTAATATTTTTTTTAAGATTGACCATTTTTTTTTAAATTTTGTTGATGAATAGTGTAATTTATTAAATTGTGTCAATATCGGAACAAGAAATAGATTTTCAAACCAGTTTTAAAAACCTATTAACCAGTATTTTAAATTCAAATATGTGATTTTTAACCCACCCGAAACTGATTGTTTTTAAACCCTGTTTTTTAATCTAGGAGGAGACATAAAGTCAGATAAAGAAAACTTTCATTCTAATTAATATGATATTACACAGTTAGTTTTTGTAAGAACTGTCAATTATTGAATAAAAAACGTTACGAAATATCAAAATGGAATAAAATATTTTTGTTTTGGTGTAAACATTGCTGAGCAGTGGCCAATCAACATATAGATTATACTAGGGAAATTTTGAATTTACTCGTAGTTTATGAATGGACTATAATACTAAAAATCCTGCATCTATTAACCGAAACAAATTAAAACCAGTTTTCTAAACCGTTTACACTTAAATGACTACTATTTTTTTCACGGTTTTTGAATTTTCGATTTCGGTTAGCCACTAACCGTTAAAATTATCGGTTTCTTGTCCTGGTCAATATACGAAAATACTATAATTTTAATATATGTCATGTTTTGTTTCATTTCATGAAATAATATTATTATTATTTATTCTAAATAATGATTTTTGTTATTTAAGGATGTAAATTAGTAAGGATGTTACAAATCTATGGCATACAACATTTAAATATATTGATTTATAAAGTTCAAGGACAAAAACTCAAAAATTATATTAATGCACTTTCTTATTCATTTTTTTTTTAAATATGCGTAATTTAATTATATAGGCCGTTAGTATGAACAAGTGATTCATGGTGATTAGCGAGCATTTGACTAGCATTGTTTTATTTCTGCCAATCCTTTATGCATTATTTTGGAGAAAAATACTTCAAATAAAGCGCGTAATTAATTTTTCTATAACTATTATTTGAAGTATTTTTCTATATACATATATACGATTGACAGAGATAAAATAATGCTAGTCAATTGCTCGCAAATCACCCTTAATCAGTTGTTCAGACTAACAGCCATAGTATTTTGTTCGATTTTGGAATAATTGTTTTGCAAAATTTCTTGACAATAATTTTTAAAAAAACTTTTAAGTATATGTCACAAATGTTTCCTAAAGAGAACTATATTAATAATATAGTTTTTATTATTTTATTATTGTTTTATATTTATAAAAAAATGTGGTAGAATTTTGAACTCTTGTCGTATTATGTACTTAATCTTTTATTCAATTTTATTGCTTTTATTTTATTTATTGTATTCTAGCGATTTTAAAATAGGTGTTGATTAGGATAATCGTAGATTTAGAGGATTAGTATACTATCTCGTCATGAGCTTCAAACTAATTATTAAGTATGTGTATGTGTATAGATGATTTGTTTTTGTTCTGTTTATGTCATATATTTTATTGATTTTTAATTATTGAAAGAGAATTTATTGAGACGATATGGCCCGCATGTAGTCAGTATGGGAAGAAAAGAATGCATAATTAATACATCGGAATAAAAGTAGAACATATTTGCCCTTACTGTACGAAAAGAAATATGTTTTATTTTACTAAAATGCACCCATATGTCAATTTTAAGCACAATGGTATAACAGATATTTTCAATGTGATGAAATTATATAGTTGCACTTTCCTATCTTGCATTTATCTATTTGTGAGTGTTATAAAATTAATCACGATACGCGTTTTGTAAATGCTGGTGGTTCCTAAATCGTTCTGAAAGTCTGCATTATAAAGAAAGGTGGAAAGAAGCTGTATATTTATTAAATCAAGTAATACACTTGTCAATATGTTTTTATTCATAAATTAGGTAATGTTGTTATTTGGTATATAAAAGTCTAACACAAATATGGATGTATATTCGTGATGTCAAATAATTATTGGTCTAAAAGTAAACGATTCTGTCAAATACTTGTATTTATATGTTTTCAGTTATTAATAATAGTACAACAAGATAAAATTATTGTTCATAACACATGGGAAACATATTATTTAAATGTTTGTATGTTTATAGTATTCAGATATTGATATGTCACCATAAAATTTACAGTTTAGTAGCTACTTCATTTTAGATAATCAGGACGAAATATATTTCATTTTAGCTATTATTTCATTGTATTTTCAGCATGATTTACGCTGCACAATATATTGAACAATGTTGCAAAAAATACGTCACAAGATCATGGTCCGCGTACTTAAGCCACTTATATAGTACAAGCAGTACATAAAACGCTCTATTACTTTGTATTATTATTGCTAATAAAAGTAAATAGTATGCGGATACTACCTCAGAGGAAAACTAGAACACAACCCGTACCGTAACATTCATAGAACATGATTATTTGTGAATTGATAATTGTCAAAAAATTCATGTCTTAAAATGTTTTCTAATTTGGATTCAGATATATTTGTAAATACAGTTTTGGTCATAAAGTTAGCAACTTTTAAAAATAATAATTACACTGAAGTAAGAAGGGTAATATTTTTAGAAATAAATTTCAGGGTTAATGTTCTCTTAACGCAAGTTCATGTTAAATTAACATATTAAATTTATAAAAATTTATATAACTTTTATTTTTATCTGGGTATAAAAATAGCAAACATTTCATCTACTAGTTTATTATATATATATATATATATATATATATATATATATATATATATATATATATATATATATATATATATATATATATATATATATATATACAGTGTGTTAATTAAAAACCTGGCCATAGGCGTTTAACATGGGAAATCAGTTTTTCCTTGCGCAAAAGTTCCCAAATTATTTTAGGCAAAAATACTTCAAATAAATGTTGTAGAGAATTAAATTCTGCATCCAGATTAGTTATAAGATTTTATTTTCGACGTTTCATAACCGAGAAAATCAATTTCAAAGTTTTTCGAAAATTGCTGATTTATAGCGATAGTCATGAAACTCAAACAAAATTACGAACAATTGTATGACATTGACACAATGAATTAGAATTTAACTTTTTTAGAATACATAGCTGTCAACATATACAAAATAAAATAAAAATGAAAACAAGAATAATGTATTTATTTAAAAAGAAAAACAGAAAACTAGAATGAATATAATTTTATATTAAATGTTCAAATAACCCTCCATTTTGCGCTAAGCAATACCCAAGTCTATTATAAAAGCCATGTCGAACATTATGCAGCTGTCTGGCATTTATTTTTCTACATTCATTGGAAATTACAGCTTTAAGTTTTTGTAATAAGATTCTATTGTGGTTTTACTTGGAATTTGTCGATGTGACCACATTACACTTATTAAATCACGTATTTTTCTATAGCTTTGTCCACAGTAACACCATTTTATAATCTGAAGCTTTTCTTCATGAGAAAACTGTTCCATACTTCCAAAAAAATATGTTACTGAACGAAAATCACAAAACACAAACTTTCTTTGACAGTTAAGATGTCATACAATTGTTTGTAATTTTGTTTGACTTCCATGGCTATCGCTATAAATCAGCAATTTTCGATAAACTTTGAAATTGATTTTCTCGGTTATGAAACATCGAAAATAAAATCTTATTACTAATCTGGATGCAGAATTTAATTCTCTACAACATTTATTTGAAGTATTTTTGCCTAAAATAATTTGGGAACTTTTGCGCAAGGAAAAACTGATTTCCCATGTTAAACGCCTATGGCCAGGTTTTTAATTAACACACTGTATATATATATATATATATATATATATATATATATATATATATATATATATATATATATATATATATATATATATATATATATATAAATCATGTGTCGTAATAAAATTGTATCCAGTGACATTCGAAAATTAATAATACGATCTTATTAAAATGGCAATTCACAAAATGATAATTACGAAAACATTTAATTTACATAAGTCGTCGACCCAGGCAACGTAGCTGTAACACAACCCCAGCGGCTCGAGTTCGAATTCCGGGTGAGCCATGGATGTTGTGTATGCTTCCATAATTTCACCTTCATCGCTAGCGCATAAAAAGTGTAATGAAATAATTAGTTGAAAGAAAAAGCTGTCTCATCTGTATACTTTCACCACTTATATACAGGTGTAAATTTTATAACGCGTTATAGGGCTATAACATAGAAAAACATTTTTTAGCTACCAAAATTTTCTATATTTATGGAATAAAGAATTCGTGTCTATTATAGAGAGAAATAATACGAATTTTCTAATATCAAACACGTTACATTTCTGTTTCATGGCTAATATTTTTTTAATTTCGCAAATATTTAATTTATTTTGTGGCTTTACATGAAACAGAAATGTAACGTATTTGATATCAAAAAATTCGTATTTTTTTTCTCATAACATGCACCAATTCTGTTTTTATAAATTAATATAGAAACTTTTAGTAACTAAAAAACTATTTTTCTGTTATAGCCAGGGGCGGCTCGTTAATGACGCCGCATGGCCGCGCGCCCCCTACCAGAAAACGGTAAAAATAACTTATTTTATATAATAAATTAACAATATAATTTAGTCATATAGTACAGCATACAGCGATTCTACTGTAACGTTAGAAGTTAATAGTTAAATATAAAACAGTTAAACTAGACGCGAGATTTGTCATAGCATTGAAGCCTTGGCCACTCAGAGTAGTGTGGCCCGCGTTGCAATGGCAACGTGATGTAATATTTGTGTGACTAGTGTGGACTAGCCATGCGTTGTAAGCGCTGTGTGGCCGTATTTATTATGCGGCTTCAGCTCAGTTTTGCGGTACGCCACATCACAAATAAAATAATATGGCAGTGAATAGACTTCCTTTAGAAGATAAATTAAAAATTAAAGAATTAGATAGACCATTGCCTGATTTAAAATTGACACAAATTAGTGAGAGAAAAATCCAGAGAGACAAGAGTTGATTTTACTTTTAAGAAGTGATTAAATTTCTTCATCTAATTGCCCAGTTTATGTAAAGAAAAATACGTAATTTTTTAAACTATTGCGCCCCTCCAGTTGAAAAAACACGAGCAGCCACTGGTTATAACCCGTTTTAAAATTTACATCCTGTACAAGACAATGTATTAAAAAAGCGTGTAAATAATAATAAAACAATTTACATAAGTCTACAGTATCGTGTATAATAAGCCGTTATCGAAGTAAGGGTACTATTGAGACTTCTACAATACCTGTAATTTCTAAAATTCCCATTTTTACTTGAAAGTAAGTGAAATTTTTTAAAAGTTGATATCTTTATATATGTATTATGTTCAGAATATCATGCAGTGTAAAATATGTTTTATGTGTACAGTTTCGCAAATACATCGTGGCAATAACAGATATAATGTTTTATACATTACTATGAAGTACAATAAAAATATGGTTTTATTAATTTTCTTAATAAATGAAATATTTTTTTTGAAATAAATGCATATACATATATATCCGTAATACTTTGTCTTAACTCTAACGATGTAATGTAAATAAGTGTTTAATGTTTTGCATGTCAAATTTATCTAAATAGCGTTAAGACATTATTATTCTAAACAGGCGAAATAAATCAGCTTTATTTATTTTTTTACAAAAAAAAATCTTTATTTTATTTTCCGAAATTTTATACAGTATCATGATGGAAATTTAGTGCCACCTTATATATGCGATACTGTACTCATACGTCACTATTATTATTATTAGGGTTCCGGTAATTAAATGCACAAAACGAACAAAAAGGAACAAATATTTAACTGTAGATAAACTAACGACAAAGTGCTATGAACGAATAGTGCACATAGACGAATAGAAATAAAGAAAACACTATAAATTTATACACATATATTCTAACACTAATATACGTCCGGAATTATCTGACCCCTAATCATAATATCAAGTAATTGTCAAATACTAGTCTCTTATTTTTTGTGGTACTTTACGTTCTTGGACATTTTTTCTCAAATCAAAAATATTCTACGAAAAAATGTCACTTAATTTTCATTTCAACTCAGGCACTATACATCAGTAAGTTTTTAAATTTTGTATCATCTGTTTGTGAAGAGTAATAAATATTGCAATAAAATTGATTGCAAGAAACGGTTTTATTACAATTCATTTTTCTACTATATTTCTCATAAATAATTGTATATTATGTATATCGTCTTAAATATGTGAATAAAACATCAAAATGAATATATTATTGTACACTGTTTATTGTATTGTCCCACTTGTTTAGAAGTGCTGATTTGTTAACTTGTTGTGACTAGCATTTCCAGCGTTATTTATTATTTTTAGTCCGCCAGTACATGGATTTTGTACATGTTTGTGGATGTTTCTCAGAGTAAAACTAATGTAATATACTATAGTGTTTGTTTAATGTAGTATTAATATAAGTGTACTTTGAATAGTGCTCTGCTATGTAACTGAAACCTGTAACAAACTTGAAAAAATTGCAGTACCGATTTCTTCGATGTAAGTCCTATTTTTATATATTTATTATATTTGAGTATTTGTAATTTATATATTATTATTGTAAATAATACACAATTATAATATTTTAACATGGGAAATCTTAATTTTTCAGACAATTGGTATAATTTACAGTGTTGTAAAAAACGTATTTCAAAAACAAAACACACATAAAAGTATATCAAATTTTGATAAAATTTAGTTTTTTAATTAATCTAAGTTTTCCACTGTTAATAAATTATTAATTACTTAAACATAATTTGATATTTTTTTTAAAAAACATTTTTGTTTCTATAAATACTGAAAATTGAAACGACAACAAAATAGAAATGTTTGTTTGATCTTGATCTATAGTGAACTCGAATTAAACACCCATATTTGATAAAACTAAAGACTGAGTAACATTTAACACCGCGATCAATGATACTCAATCTTTAGTAGGTGGCTATATTTAGGTATTATATCGTCATTTGTTATTTGTTGTAGATGTAGAATTATCAACACAAATATGAAAGGCAGAGGGTTCATACTGTTCGAAATATATAGCTTTTTTGGCGTTCCCTTAATTTTGCCGGTGTATGGAATTCATAAAATTGCTATTTTCAGATTTCTATCTTTTTTATTAATAATTATTTTTTTCTACATTTTCTTCAATAGATTTTTTTCAATTAAAAGAGTTAGAAAATATGCGCATTGGGATCTGCACATAGTAAGCCAACAACTGGCGGGAGTCTTGGTTACGTGCTTGTTATAGCAGATATATGGCGTTTTTTTTTTTTCAAAATTTGGACAAAATGTGAAGAAAGTCTTTGGCAACTTTGAAAAACTTCTCAAAAGAAGGTACAAAAGTTTTTATTACAACTGAAATGTAAACGATGCAAATTTTGCCGAGGATACAGGTATTTTAGTGACGGCAGTATATTTGACGTTTCGTTTCACAGCTCGGCTGCCAGGTGCAAGCTCTACTTTACTTACTACGTACATATATAACTGTTAAATTGAAAAAGTCTATTGAAAAGCATGCAGTATTAATAATTGTTTAGTAATAATAATAAAACTAATTTATTAAAATAACGTTTTTTTTTCTATTGTATCTCCATTAATTACTAAATATCATTAGATTCAAATTTAGCGCTTAATTTTGAAAACTGGAATTTACATTTTTTACGAGGTAAGTCAGTGTTCTTCTCTGAAACGAACTTTAATAATATGTCTTTATTACATAATTTTACATGCATGTGTAATCGTTAGGTACAGGATGTAAATCGAAAGGACGGCCATATACCCTTTAAAATACGAAAAAAAGCAATTTTTAATCTAATTAACACATTTAACGGCAACTTGAATAAAAAACTCCATGTGAAGATCTTCAATATCCGTGATGTAATCAAGTTCTATTTTGCAAACCACAAAAAAAAGCGGACTGGCTATTTCGACTGAAGCGAAAGAGACCAGACTTGAAATCTACGTTGATCTTATGTTTCTCTTCCATATACTATTTCACTAAAACTCGAAATCATCTTCAGAAGGTTACTTTACTCTTGGTGAATTTTGCGGACTGGCCATTTCGACTGAAGCGAAAGAGACCAGACTTGAAATCTACATTGTTCTTATGTTTCTCTTCCATATACTATTTAATTAAAACTCGAAATCATCTTCAGAAGGTTACTTTACTCTTGGTGAATTTTGCGGACTGGCCATTTCGACTGAAGTGAAAGAGACCAGACATGACATCTACGTTGCTATTATGTTTTTCTTCCATATACTATTTAAGTAAAACTCGAAATCATCTTCAGAAGGTTACTTTACTCTTGGTGAATTTTGCGGACTGGCCATTTCGACTGAAGCGAAAGAGACCAGACATGAAATCTGCATTGCTCTTATGTTTCTCTTCCATATACTATTTAATTAAAACTCGAAATCATCTTCAGAAGGATGTTTTACTCTTGGTGAATTTTGCGGACTGGACATTTCGTCTGAAGCGAAAGAGACAAGACTTGAAATCTACGTTGCTCTTATATTTCTCTTCCACATACTATTTAATTAAAACTCGAAATCATCTTCAGAAGGTTACTTTAGTCTGGGTGAATTTTGCGGACTGGCCATTTCGATTGTAGTGAAAGAGACCAGACTTGACATCTGCGTTGCTCTTATGTTTCTCTTCCATATACTATTTAATTAAAACTCGAAATTATCTTCAGAAGGTTATTTTACTCTTGGTGAACTTTGCAGACTGGCCATTTCGACTGAAGCGAAAGAGACAAGACTTGAAATCTACGTTGCTCTTATGTTTCTCTTGCATATACTATTTAATTAAAAGTCGAAATCATCTTCAGAAGGTTACTTTACTCTTGTTGAATTTTGCGGACTGGCCATTTCGACTGAAGTGAAAGAAAACAGATATGAAATCTACATTGCTCTTATGTTTCTCTTTCATATACTAATTAATTAAAACTCGAAATCATCTTCAGAAGGTTACTTTACTCTTGGTGAATTTTGCGGACTGGCCATTTTGACTGAAGCGAAAGAGACAAGACTTGAAATCTACGTTGCTCTTATGTTTCTCTATCATATACTATTTAATTAAAACTTGAAATCTTCTTCAGAAGGTTACTGTAGATACTCTTGGTGAATTTTGCGGACTGGCCATTTCGACTGAAGTGAAAGAGACCAGACTTGACATCTGCGTTGCTCTTATGTTTCTCTTCCATATACTATTTAATTAAAACTCGAAATCATCTTCAGAAGGTTACTTTACTCTTGGTGAATTTTGCGGACTGGCCATTTTGCCTGAAGCGAAAGAGACAAGACTTGAAATCTACGTTGCTCTTATGTTTTTCTTCCATATACTATTTAAATAAAACTCGAAATCGTCTTCAGAAGGTTACTTTACTCTTGGTGAATTTTGCGGACTGGCCATTTCGATTGTAGTGAAAGAGACCAGACTTGAAATCTACTTTGCTCTTATGTTTTTCTTCCATATACTATTTAATTAAAACTCGAAATCATCTTCAGAAGGTTACTTTACTCTTGGTGAATTTTGCGGACTGACCATTTCGACTAAAGCGAAAGAGACCAGACTTGAAATCTACGTTGCTCTTATGTTTCTCTTCCATATACTATTTAATTAAAATTCGAAATCTTCTTCAGAAGGTTACTGTAGGTACTCTTGGTGAATTTTGCGGACTGGCCATTTCGACTGAAGTGAAAGAGACCAGACTTGAAATCTACGTTGCTCTTATGTTTTTCTTCCATATACTATTTAACTATAACCCGAAATCATCTTCAGAAGGTTACTTTACTCTTGGTGAATTTTGCGGACTGGCCATTTCGACTGAAGTGAAAGAAAACAGATACGAAATCTACATTGCTCTTATGTTTCTCTTTCATATACTAATTAATTAAAACTCGAAATCATCTTCAGAAGGTTACTTTACTCTTGGTGAATTTTGCGGACTGGCCATTTCGACTGAAGCGAAAGAGACAAGACTTGAAATCTACTTTGGTATTATGTTTTTCTTCCATGTACTATTTTATTAAAACTCGAAATCATCTTCAGAAAGTTACTTTACTCTTGGTGAATTTTGCGGACTGGCCATTTTGACTGAAGCGAAAGAGACCAGACTTGACATCTGCGTTGCTCTTATGTTTCTCTTCCATATACTATTTAATTAAAACTCGAAATCTTCTTCAGAAGGTTACTGTAGGTACTCTTGGTGAATTTTGCGGACTGGCCATTTCGACTGAAGTGAAAGAGACCAGACTTAAAATCTACTTTGCTCTTATGTTTTTCTTCCATATACTATTTAACTATAACCCGAAATCATCTTCAGAAGGTTACTTTACTCTTGGTGAATTTTGCGGACTGGCCATTTCGACTGAAGTGAAAGAAAACAGATACGAAATCTACATTGCTCTTATGTTTCTCTTTCATATACTAATTAATTAAAACTCGAAATCATCTTCAGAAGGTTACTTTACTCTTGGTGAATTTTGCGGACTGGCCATTTCGACTGAAGCGAAAGAGACAAGACTTGAAATCTACTTTGGTATTATGTTTTTCTTCCATGTACTATTTTATTAAAACTCGAAATCATCTTCAGAAAGTTACTTTACTCTTGGTGAATTTTGCGGACTGGCCATTTTGACTGAAGCGAAAGAGACCAGACTTGACATCTGCGTTGCTCTTATGTTTTTCTTCCATATACTATTTAACTATAACCCGAAATCATCTTCAGAAGGTTACTTTACTCTTGGTGAATTTTGCGGACTGGCCATTTCGACTGAAGTGAAAGAAAACAGATACGAAATCTACATTGCTCTTATGTTTCTCTTTCATATACTAATTAATTAAAACTCGAAATCATCTTCAGAAGGTTACTTTACTCTTGGTGAATTTTGCGGACTGGCCATTTCGACTGAAGCGAAAGAGACAAGACTTGAAATCTACTTTGGTATTATGTTTTTCTTCCATGTACTATTTTATTAAAACTCGAAATCATCTTCAGAAAGTTACTTTACTCTTGGTGAATTTTGCGGACTGGCCATTTCGACTGAAGTGAAAGAGACCAGACTTGAAATCTACGTTGCTCTTATGTTTCTCTTTCATATACTATTTAATTAAAACTCGAAATCATCTTCAGAAGGTTACTTTACTCTTGGTGAATTTTTCGGACTGGCCATTTCGACTGAAGCGAAAGAGACAAGACTTAAAATCTACGTTGCTCTTATGTTTCTCTTCCATATACTATTTAATTAAAACTCGAACTCATCTTCAGAAGGTTACTGTACTCTTGGTGAATTTTGCGGACTGTCCATTTCGATTGTAGTGAAAGAGACCAGACTTGAAATCTACTTTGCTCTTATGTTTTTCTTCCATATAATATTTAATTAAAACTCGAAATCATCTTCAGTAGGTTACTTTACTCTTGGTAAATTTTGCGGACTGGCCATTTCGACTGGAGCGAAAGAGACAAGACTTAAAATCTACGTTGCTCTTATGTTTCTCTTCCATATACTATTTAATTAAAACTCGAACTCATCTTCAGAAGGTTACTGTACTCTTGGTGAATTTTGCGGACTGTCCATTTCGATTGTAGTGAAAGAGACCAGACTTGAAATCTACTTTGCTCTTATGTTTTTCTTCCATATAATATTTAATTAAAACTCGAAATCATCTTCAGAAGGTTACATTACTCTTGGTGAATTTTGCGGACTAGTCATTTCGACTGAAGTGAAAGAGACAAGACTTAACATCTACGTTGCTCTTATGTTTTTCTTCTCTATACTATTTAATTAAAACTCGAAATCATTTTCGGAAGGATACTTTACTCTTGGTGAATTTTGCTGACTGGCCATTTCGACTGAAGCGAAAGAGACAAGACTTGAAATATACGTTGCTCTTATGTTTTTCTACCATATACTATTAAATTAAAACTCGAAATAATCTTCAGAAGGTTACTTTACTCTTGGTGAATTTTGCGGACTGGCTATTTCGACTGAAGCGAAAGAAACAAGACTTGAAATCTACGTTGCTCTTATGTTTTTCTTCCATATACTATTTAAGTAAAACTCGAAATCATCTTCAGAAGGTTACTTTACTCTTGGTTAATTTGGAGGAGTGGCCATTTCGACTGAAGTGAAAGAGACCAGACTTAACATCTACGTTGCTCTTATGTTTCTCTTCCCTATACTATTTAATTAAAACTCGAAATCATTTGCGGAAGGTTACATTACTCTTGGTGAATTTTGTGGACTGGCCATTTCGACTGAAGTGAAAGAGACAAGACTTGACATCTGCGTTGCTCTTATGTTTCTCTTCCATATACTATTTAATTAAAACTCGAAATCATCTTCAGAAGATTACTTTACTCTTGGTGAATTTTGCGGACTGATCATTTCGACTGAAGCGAAAGAGACCAGACTTGACATCTGCGTTGCTCTTATGTTTCTCTTCCATATACTATTTAATTAAAACGCGAAATCATCTTCAGAAGGTTACTTTACTCTTGGTGAATTTTGCGGACTGGCCATTTCGATTGTAGTGAAAGAGACCAGACTTGAAATCTACTTTGCTCTTATGTTTCTCTTCCATATAATATTTAATTAAAACTCGAAATCATCTTCAGAAGGTTACTTTACTCTTGGTGAATTTTGCGGACTGGCCATTTCGATTGTAGTGAAAGAGACAAGACTTAAAATCTACGTTGCTCTTATGTTTCTCTTCCATATACTATTTAATTAAAACTCGAACTCATCTTCAGAAGGTTGCTGTACTCTTGGTGAATTTTGCGGACTGGCCATTTCGACTGAAGTGAAAGAGACCAGATATGAAATCTACGTTGCTCTTATGTTTCTCTTTCATATACTATTTAATTAATACTCGAAATCATCTTCAGAAGGTTACTTTACCCTTGGTGAATTTTGCGGACTGGCCATTTCGATTGTACTGATGGAGACCAGACTTGAAATCTACGTTGCTCTTATGTTTCTCTTCCATATACTATTTAATTAAAACTCGATATAATCTTCAAAAGTTTATTTTACTCTTGGTGAATTTTGCGGACTTGCCATTTCGAATGAAGTGAAAGAGACCAGACTTGAAATCTACGTTGCTCTAATGTTTCTCTTCCATATACTATTTAATTAAAACTCGAAATCATCTTCAGAAGGTTACTGTAGGTACTCTTGGTGAATTTTGCGGACTGGCCATTTCGACTGAAGTGAAAGAGACCAGACTTAAAATCTACTTTGCTCTTATGTTTTTCTTCCATATACTATTTAACTATAAACCGAAATCATCTTCAGAAGGTTACTTTACTCTTGGTGAATTTTGCGGACTGGCCATTTCGACTGAAGCGAAAGCGACAAGACTTGAAATCTACGTTGCTCTTATGTTTTTCTTCCATATACTATTTAATTAAAACTCGAAATCAGTTTCAGAAGGTTACTTTACTCTTGGTGAATTTTGCGGACTGGCCATTTCGACTGACGCGAAAAACACTAGACTTGAAATCTACGTTGCTCTTATGTTTTTCTTCCATATACTATTTAATTAAAACTCGAAATCATCTTCAGAAGGTTACTTTACTCTTGGTGAATTTTGCGGACTGGCCATTTCGACTGAAGTGAAAGAGACCAGATATCAAATCTACGTTGCTATTATGTTTCTCTCTCATATACTATTTATTTAAAACTCGAAATCGTCTTCAGAAGGTTACTTTACTCTTGGTAAATTTTGCAGACTGGCCATTTCGACTGAAGCGAAAGAGACAAGACTTGAAATCTACGTTGCTCTTATGTTTTTCTTCCATATACTATTTAATTAAGACTTGAAATCATCTTCAGAAGGTTACTTTACTCTTGGTGAATTTTGCGGACTGCCATTTCGATTGTAGTGAAAGAGACCAGACTTGACATCTGCGTTGCTCTTATGTTTGTCTTTCATATACTATTTAATTAAAACTCGAAATCATCTTCGGAAGGTTACTTTACTCTTGGTGAATTTTGCGAACTGGCCATTTCGACTGAAGTGAAAGAGACCAGACTTGAAAACTACTTTGCTCTTATGTTTTTCTTCCATATACTATTTAACTAAAACTCGAAATCATCTTCAGAAGGTTACTTTACTCTTGTTGAATTTTGCGGACTGGCCATTTCGACTGAAGTGAAAGAAAACAGATATGAAATCTACATTGCTCTTATGTTTCTCTTTCATATACTATTTAATTAAAACTCGAAATCATCTTCAGAAGGTTACTTTACTCTTGGTGAATTTTGCGGACTGGCCATTTCGACTGAAGCGAAAGAGACAAGACTTGAATTCTACTTTGCTCTTATGTTTTTCTTCCATATACTATTTAATTAAAACTCGAAATCGTCTTCAGAAGGTTACTTTACTCTTGTTGAATTTTGCGGACTGGCCATTTCGACTGAAGCGAAAGAGACCAGACTTGACATCAGCGTTGCTCTTATGTTTCTCTTCCATTTACTATTCAATTAAAACTCGAAATCTTCTTCAGAAGGTTACTGTAGGTACTCTTGGTGAATTTTGCGGACTGGCCATTTCGACTGAAGCGAAAGAGACAAGACTTGAAATCTACGTTGCTCTTATGTTTTTCTTCCATATACTATTTAATTAAAACTCGAAATCATCTTCAGAAGGTTACTTTACTCTTGGTGAATTTTGCGGACTGGCCATTTCGATTGTAGTGAAAGAGACCAGACTTGACATCTGCGTTGCTCTTATGTTTCTCTTCCATATACTATTTAATTAAAACTCGAAATCATGTTCAGAAGATTACTTTACTCTTGGTGAATTTTGCGGACTGACCATTTCGACTGAAGCGAAAGAGACCAGACTTGATATCTGCGTTGCTCTTATGTTTTTCTTCCATATACTATTTAATTAAAACTCGAAATCATTTTCAGAAGGTTACTTTACTCTTGGTGAATTTTGCGGACTGGCCATTTTGACTGAAGTGAAAGAGAACAGATATGAAGTCTACGTTGCTCTTATGTTTCTCTTCCATATACTATTTCATTAAAACTCGAAATCATCTTCAGAAGGTTACTTTACTCTTGGTGAATTTTGCGGACTGGCCATTTTGACTGAAGTGAAAGAGAACAGATATGAAGTCTACGTAACTCTTATGTTTCTCTTCCATATACTATTTCATTAAAACTCGATATCATCTTCAGAAGGTTACTTTACTCTTGGTGAATTTTGCGGACTGGCCATTTTGACTGAAGTGAAAGAGAACAGATATGAAGTCTACGTTGCTCTTATGTTTCTCTTCCATATACTATTTCATTAAAACTCGAAATCATCTTCAGAAGGTTACTTTACTCTTGGTGAATTTTGCGGACTGGCCATTTTGACTGAAGTGAAAGAGAACAGATATGAAGTCTACGTTGCTCTTATGTTTCTCTTCCATATACTATTTCATTAAAACTCGAAATCATCTTCAGAAGGTTACTTTACTCTTGGTGAATTTTGCGGACTGGCCATTTTGACTGAAGTGAAAGAGACCAGATATGAAATCTACGTTGCTCTTATGTTTCTCTTTCATATACTATTTAATTAATACTCGAAATCATCTTCAGAAGGTTACTGTAGGTACTCTTGGTGAATTTTGAGGATTGGCCATTTCGACTGAAGTGAAAGAGACCAGACTTAACATCTACCTTGCTCTTATGTTTCTCTTCCCTATACTATTTAATTAAAACTCGAAATCATTTTCGGAAGGTTACTTTACTCTTGGTGAATTTTGCGGACTGGCCATTTCGATTGAATCGAAAGAGACAAGACTTGAAATCTACGTTGCTCTTATGTTTTTCTTCCATATATTATTTAAGTAAAATTCGAAATCATCTTCAGAAGGTTATTTTACTCTTGGTGAATTTTGCGGACTGGTCATTTCGACTGAAGCGAAGAGACAAGACTTGAAATCTACGTTGCTCTAATGTTTCTCTTCCATATACTATTTACATAAAACTCGAAATCATCTTCAGAAGGTTACTTTACTCTTGGTGAATTTTGCGGACTGGCCATTTCGACTGAAGAGAAAGAGACCAGACTTAACATCTACGTTGCTTTTATGTTTCTCTTCCCTATACTATTTAATTAAAACTCGAAATCATTTTCGGAAGGTTACTTTACTCTTGGTGAATTTTGCGGACTGGCCATTTCGACTGAAGAGAAAGAGACCAGACTTAACATCTACGTTGCTCTTATGTTTCTCTTCCCTATACTATTTAATTAAAACTCGAAATCATCTTCAGAGGGTTACTTTACTCTTGGTGAATTTTGCGGACTGGCCATTTTGACTGAAGTGAAAGAGAACAGATATGAAGTCTACGTTGCTTTTATGTTTCTCTTCCATATACTATTTCATTAAAACTCGAAATCATCTTCAGAAGGTTACTTTACTCTTGGTGAATTTTGCGGACTGGCCATTTCGACTGAAGCGAAAGAGACAAGACTTGAATTCTACGTTGCTCTTAAGTTTCTCTTCCATATACTATTTACATAAAACTCGAAATCATCTTCAGAAGGTTACTTTACTCTTGGTGAATTTTGCGGTCTGGCCATTTCGACTGAAGTGAAAGAGACCACACTTGAAATCTACGTTGCTCTTATGTTTCTCTTTCATATACTATTTAATTAAAACTCGAAATCATCTTCAGAAGGTTACTTTACTCTTGGTGAATTTTTCGGACTGACCATTTCGACTGAAGTGAAAGGGACAAGACTTGAAATCTACGTTACTCTTATGTTTCTCTTCCATATACTATTTAATTAAAACTCGAAATCATGTTCAGAAGATTACTTTACTCTTGGTGAATTTTGCGGACGGACCATTTCGACTGAAGCGAAAGAGACCAGACTTGACATCTGCGTTGCTCTTATGTTTGTCTTCCATATACTATTTAATTAAAACTCAAATCATTTTCGGAAGGTTACTTTACTCTTGGTGAATTTTGCGGACTGGCCATTTCGACTGAAGTGAAAGAGACAAAACTTGAAATATACGTTGCTCTTATGTTTTTCTTCCATATACTATTAAATTAAAACTCGAAATCATCTTCAGAAGGTTACTTTACTCTTGGTGAATTTTGCGGACTGGCCATTTCGACTGAAGTGAAAGAGACAAAACTTGAAATATACGTTGCTCTTATGTTTTTCTTCCATATACTATTAAATTAAAACTCGAAATCATCTACAGAAGGTTACTTTACTCTTGGTGAATTTTGCGGACTGGCCATTTCGACTGAAGCGAAAGAGACAAAACTTGAAATCTACGTTGCTCTTATGTTTTTCTTCCATATACTATTAAATTAAAACTCGAAATCATCTTCAGAAGGTTACTTTACTCTTGGTGAATTTTGCGGACTGGCCATTTCGACTGAAGTGAAAGAGACAAAACTTGAAATCTACGTTGCTCTTATGTTTTTCTTCCATATACTATTAAATTAAAACTCGAAATCATCTTCAGAAGGTTACTTTACTCTTGGTGAATTTTGCGGACTGGCCATTTCGACTGAAGCGAAAGAGACAAAACTTGAAATCTACGTTGCTCTTATGTTTTTCTTCCATATACTATTTAAGTAAAACTCGAAATCATCTTCAGAAGGTTACTGTAGGTACTCTTGGTGAATTTTGCGGACTGGCCATTTCGACTGAAGTGAAAGAGACCAGATATGAAATCGACGTTGCTATTATGTTTCTCTTTCATATACTATTTAATTAATACTCGAAATCATTTTCAGAAGGTTACTTTACTCTTGGTGAATTTTGAGGACTGGCCATTTCGACTGAAGTGAAAGAGACCAGACTTAACATCTACTCGTACGTTGCTCTTATGTTTCTCTTCCCTATACTATTTAATTAAACTCGAAATCATTTTCGGAAGGTTACTTTACTCTTGGTGAATTTTGCGGACTGGCCATTTCGAGTGAAGAGAAAGAGACCAGACTTAACATCTACGTTGCTCTTATGTTTCTCTTCCCTATACTATTTAATTAAAACTCGAAATCATTTTCGGAAGGTTACTTTACTCTTGGTGAATTTTGCGGACTGGCCATTTCGACTGAAGTGAAAGAGAACAGATATGAAGTCTACGTTGCTCTTATGTTTCTCTTCCACATACTATTTCATTAAAACTCGAAATCATCTTCAGAAGGTTAATTTGCTTTTGGTGAATTTTGCGGACTGGCCATTTCGACTGAAGCGAAAGAGACAAGACTTGAAATCTACGTTGCTCTTATGTTTCTCTTCCATATATTATTTAAGTAAAACTCGAAATCATCTTCAGAAGGTTACTTTACTCTTGGTGAATTTTGCGGACTGGCCATTTCGATTGTACTGATAGAGACCAGACTTGAAATCTACGTTGCTCTTATGTTTTTCTTCCATATATTATTTAATTAAAACTTGAAATCATCTTTAGAAGGTTACTTTACTCTTGGTGAATTTTGCGGACTGGTAATTTCGACTGAAGCGAAAGAGACAAGACTTGAAATCTACGTTGCTCTTATGTTTCTCTTCCATATACTATTTAATTAAAACTCGATATAATCTTCAAAAGTTTATTTTACTCTTGGTGAATTTTGCGGACTTGCCATTTCGAATGAAGTGAAAGAGACCAGACTTGAAATCTACGTTGCTCTTATGTTTCTCTTCCATATACTATTTAATTAAAACTCGAAATCATCTTCAGAAGGTTACTGTAGGTACTCTTGGTGAATTTTGCGGACTGGCCATTTCGACTGAAGCGAAAGAGACAAGACTTGAAATCTACTTTGCTCTTATGTTTTTCTTTGATATACTATTTAATTAAAACTCGAAATCATCTTCAGAAGGTTACTTTACTCTTGGTGAATTTTGCGGACTGGCCATTTCGATTGTAGTGAAAGAGATCAGACATGACATCTGCGTTGCTCTTATGTTTCTCTTCCACTTACTATTTAATTAAAACTCGAAATCATCTTCAGAAGGTTACTTTACTCTTGGTGAATTTTGCGGACTTGCCGTTTCGACTGAAGCGAAAGAAACCAGACTTGACATCTGCGTTGCTCTTATGTTTCTCTTCCATATACTATTTAATTAAAACTCGAAATCTTCTTCAGAAGGTTACTGTAGGTACTTTTGGTGAATTTTGCGGACTGGCCATTTCGACTGAAGTGAAAGAGACCAGATATGAAATCTACGTTGCTCTTATGTTTCTCTTTCATATACTATTTAATTAATACTCGAAATCATCTTCAGAAGGTTACTTTACTCTTGGTGAATTTTGCGGACTGGCCATTTCGATTGTACTGAAAGAGACCAGACTTGAAGTCTACGTTGCTCTTATGTTTTTCTTCCATATACTATTTAATTAAAACTTGAAATCATCTTTAGAAGGTTACACTCTTGGTGAATTTTGCGGACTGGTCATTTCGACTGAAGCGAAAGTGACAAGACTTGAAATCTACGTTGCTCTTATGTTTCTCTTCCATATACTATTTAATTAAAACTCGATATAATCTTCAAAAGTTTATTTTACTCTTGGTGAATTTTGCGGACTTGCCATTTCGAATGAAATGAAAGAGACCAGACTTGAAATCTACGTTGCTCTGATTTTTCTCTTCCCTATACTATTTAATAAAAACTCGAAATCATCTTCAGAAGGTTACTTTAGTCTAGGTGAAATTTGCAGACTGGCCATTTCGACTGAAGCGAAAGAGACCAGACTCGAAATCTACGTTGCTCTTATTTTTATCTTCCATATACTAATTAATTTAAACTCGAAATCATCTTCAGAAGGATACTTTACTCTTGGTGAATTTTGCGGACTGGCCATTGCGACTGAAGCGAAAGAGACAAGACTTGAAATCATCTTTGCTCTTATGTTTTTCTTCAATATACTATTTAAGTAAAACTCGAAATCATCTTCAGAAGGTTATTTTACTCTTGGTGAATTTTGCGGACTGGTCATTTCGAGTGTACTGAAAGAGACCAGACTTTACATCTACGTTGCTCTTATGTTTCTCTTCCCTATACTATTTAATTAAAACTCGAAATCATTTTTGCAAGGTTACTTTACTCTTGGTGAATTTTGCGGACTGGCCTTTTCGACTGAAGTGAAAGAGACAAGACTTAAAATCTACGTTGATCTTATGTTTCTCTTCCCTATACTATTTAATTAAAACTTGAAATCATCTTCAGAAGATTACTTTACTCTTGGTGAATTTTGCGGACTGGCCTTTTCGACTGAAGTGAAAGAGACAAGACTTAAAATCTACGTTGATCTTATGTTTCTCTTCCCTATACTATTTAATTAAAACTCGAAATCATCTTCAGAAGATTACTTTACTCTTGGTGAATTTTGCGGACTGGTCATTTCGACTGAAGCGAAAGAGACAAGACTTGAAATCTACGTTGCTCTTATGTTTCTCTTCCATGTATTATTAAATTAAAACTCGAAATAATATCAAAAGTTTATTTTACTCTTGGTGAATTTTGCGGACTTGTCATTTCGACTGAAGCGAAAGAGACCAGACTTGAAATCTACATTGCTCTTATGTTTTTTTTCCATATACTATTTAATAAAACTCGAAATCATCTTCAGAAGATTACTTTACTCTTGGTGAATTTTGCGGACTGGCCATTTCGACTGAAGCGAAAGAGACAAGACTTGAAATCTACGTTGCTCTTATGTTTTTCTTCCAAAACTTGAAATCATCTTTAGAAGGTTACTTTACTCTTGGTGAATTTGGCGGACTGGTCATTTTGACTGAAGCGAAAGAGACAAGACTTGAAATCTACGTTGCTCTTATGTTTCTCTTCCATGTATTATTAAATTAAAACGAAATAATATCAAAAGTTTATTTTACTCTTGGTGAATTTTGCGGACTTGTCATTTCGACTGAAGCGAAAGAGACCAGACTTGAAATCTACATTGCTCTTATGTTTTTTTTCCATATACTATTTAATAAAACTCGAAATCATCTTCAGAAGATTACTTTACTCTTGGTGAATTTTGCGGACTGGCCATTTCGACTGAAGCGAAAGAGACAAGACTTGAAATCTACGTTGCTCTTATGTTTTTCTTCCAAAACTTGAAATCATCTTTAGAAGGTTACTTTACTCTTGGTGAATTTGGCGGACTGGTCATTTCGACTGAAGCAAAAGAGACAAGACTTGAAATCTACGTTGCTCTTATGTTTTTCTTCCAAAACTTGAAATCATCTTTAGAAGGTTACTTTACTCTTGGTGAATTTGGCGGACTGGCCATTACGACTGAAGCGAAAGAGACAAGACTTGAAATCAACTTTGCTCTTATGTTTTTCTTCAATATACTATTTAAGTAAAACTCGAAATCATCTTCAGAAGGTTATTTTACTCTTGGTGAATTTTGCGGACTGGTCATTTCGAGTGTACTGAAAGAGACCAGACTTTACATCAACGTTGCTCTTATGTTTCTCTTCCCTATACTATTTAATTAAAACTCGAAATCATTTTTGCAAGGTTACTTTACTCTTGGTGAATTTTGCGGACTGGCCTTTTCGATTGAAGTGAAAGAGACAAGACTTAAAATCTACGTTGATCTTATGTTTCTCTTCCCTATACTATTTAATTAAAACTCGAAATCATCTTCAGAAGATTACTTTACTCTTGGTGAATTTTGCGGACTGGCCTTTTCGACTGAAGTGAAAGAGACAAGACTTAAAATCTACGTTGATCTTATGTTTCTCTTCCCTATACTATTTAATTAAAACTCGAAATCATCTTCAGAAGATTACTTTACTCTTGGTGAATTTTGCGGACTGGTCATTTCGACTGAAGCGAAAGAGACAAGATTTAAAATCTACATTGCTCTTATGTTTCTCTTCCCTATACTATTTAATTAAAACTCGAAATCATTTTCGGAACATTACTTTACTCTTGGTGAATTTTGCGGACTGGTCATTTCGACTGAAGCGAAAGAGACAAGACTTGAAATCTACGTTGCTCTTATGTTTTTCTTCCAAAACTTGAAATCATCTTTAGAAGGTTACTTTACTCTTGGTGAATTTGGCGGACTGGTCATTTCGACTGAAGCGAAAGAGACCAGACTTGAAATCTACATTGCTCTTATGTTTTTTTTCCATATACTATTTAATAAAATTCGAAATCATCTTCAGAAGATTACTTTACTTTTGGTGAATTTTGCGGACTGGCCATTTCGACTGAAGCGAAAGAGACAAGACTTGAAATCTACGTTGCTCTTATGTTTTTCTTCCAAAACTTGAAATCATCTTTAGAAGGTTACTTTACTCTTGGTGAATTTGGCGGACTGGTCATTTTGACTGAAGCGAAAGAGACAAGACTTGAAATCTACGTTGCTCTTATGTTTCTCTTCCATGTATTATTAAATTAAAACTCGAAATAATATCAAAAGTTTATTTTACTCTTGGTGAATTTTGCGGACTTGTCATTTCGACTGAAGCGAAAGAGACCAGACTTGAAATCTACATTGCTCTTATGTTTTTTTTCCATATACTATTTAATAAAACTCGAAATCATCTTCAGAAGATTACTTTACTCTTGGTGAATTTTGCGGACTGGCCATTTCGACTGAAGCGAAAGAGACAAGACTTGAAATCTACGTTGCTCTTATGTTTTTCTTCCATATACTATTTAAGTAAAACTCGAAATCATCTTCAGAAGGTTACTTTACTCTTGGTGAATTTTGCGGACTGGCCTTTTCGACTGAAGTGAAAGAGACCAGACTTAACATCTACGTAGCTCTTATGTTTCTCTTCCCTATACTATTTAATTAAAACTCGAAATCATTTTCAGAAGGTTACTTTACTCTTGGTGAATTTTGCGGACTGGCCATTTCGACTGAAGCGAAAGGGACAAGACTTGAAATCTACGTTGCTCTTATGTTTCTCTTCCATATACTATTTAATTAAAACTCGAAATCATCTTCAGAAGGTTACTTTACCCCTGGTGAATTTTGCGGATTGGCCATTTCGACTAAAGCGAGAGAAATAAGACTCTTATGTTTCTCTTTCCTGCACTATTTAATTAAAACTCGAAATCATCACGAAGAGTAAAGTAACCTTCTGAAGATGATTTCGAGTTTTCTTAAATAGTATATAGAAGAGCAACGTAGATGTCAAGTCTGGTCTCTTTCACTTTAGTCGAAATGGCCAGTCCGCAAAATTTACCAAGAGTAAAGTAACCTTCTGAAGATGATTTCGAGTTTTAATGAAATAGTATATGGAAGAGAAACATAAGAGGAACGTAGTTTTCAAGTCTGGTCTCTTTCGCTTCAGTCGAAATGGCCAGCCCGCAAAATTCACCAAGTGCAAAGTAACCTTCTGAAGATGATTTCGAGTTTTAATTAAATAGTATAGGGAAGATAAACATCGAAATGGCCAATCCGCAAAATTCACCAAGAGTACAGTAACCTTCTGAAGATGATTTCGAGTGTTAATTAAATAGTATATGGAAGAGAAACATAAGAGGAACGTAGATTTCAAGTCTGGTCTCTTTCGCTTCAGTCGAAATGGCCAGTCCGCAAAATTTACCAAGAGTAAAGTAACCTTCCGAAAATGATTTCGAGTTTTAATTAAATAGTATAGGGAAGAGAAACATAAGAGCAACGTAGATTTCAAGTCTGGTTTCTTTCGCTTCATTCGAAATGGCCAGTCCGCATAATTCACCAAGAGTATAGTAACCTTCTGAAGATGATTTCGAGTTTTAATTAAATAATATATGGAAGAGAAACATAAGAGCAACGTATATTTCAAGTCTGGTCTCTTTCGCTTCAGCCGAAATGGCCAGTCCGCAAAATTCACCAAGAGCAAAGTAACCTTCTGAAGATGATTTCGAGTTTTAATTAAATACTATAGGGAAGAGAAACATAAGAGCAACGTAGATCTCATGTCTGGTCTCTTTCGCTTCAGTCGAAATGGCCAGTCCGCAATATTCACCAAGAGTAGAGTAACCTTCTGAAGATGATTTCGAGTTTTACTTAAATAGTATATGGAAGAGAAACATAAGAGCAACGTAGATGTTGTGATTTAATGCTATAGAACCAATACTTATGACCAGTCAGCTTTTTTTTGTGGTGCGTTAATTAGGTAGCACCATGAAATCAGTTGCTCGATCTAGGCCTAAGAGCTTCCAAGAGAGTACACCCTGATGCGAATTCCAGAGTTCAAAAAGACTGAATATATAATGTGACGCACTTTACAAAAATCCAATCGATCTAATCCACATGCTATGCGTGGCATAGCAATCTGATAAATGTTTAATGTTTGACATGTGGTGCGCAGGCGCACCAGCGCGCTATAAATGCTTAGGTACGTGGGTTTATCATTAAAAGCTCGCTTCGTAATCAAATAAAATATGAAACGGCCTTTTACTTCCTCGCTGATGTGATAGATTGTAGCTACCGTTCCAACATAACAATTCTGGCTACGGATGAATTCTGTTTGATTGAATCTTTTCCTAAAAAAAAAAAAAAATACGTTAGTTTACATATACAGAAAGATGCAAGTTTATTTGATGCATGATATATAATTCACAAACCGATTTTAGTGGTATAGTGCATTATTTAAAATTAACATGTAATATAATTTCGTATACTGATTCTATTACAAAAATAATTATTATTGTATTTTTTTTTTAATTTTTACTAAGAAGTCAATATTTTAATTTGATTTCAAACAACATATACATAGATCCCGAGCGACGTCAAACGAAATATTTCAAATTTTAAATGGTACAAAATTTACCCCTGTGGTGCACTCTACATTCCAGTAATCAGTGCCCGTGGGGTGACGCATGGCAAACGCCTGCACGGTACAAATATATATATATATATATATATATATATATATATATATATATATATATATATATATATATATATATATTGTAACGTTTTATTTATTTGGGTGAAGTGTAAAAATAAGCGAAATAATATTAATTAAAAATATGTTTATTAAACGATAAATAATTATAAACCCTAATTTAAAGATTAAGAATATTATTACAGTCAATGGTCCGCTCGACTTCTCTTTCTGTCCGTTAGGGTTAAAGCTGCAGACGAGAATTTGAAAGCCGGTGAAACGGAAGAGGATCTCTAACATGTTCCTTACAATCCTCCAATCCAAACCGTCTAGACCACAACCTAACTTCGGTACTGCTAGCTTCAAAATGTCATTCTCCGGTAGATGATCCCTCAAATCGCACAGCGAGTTCCATAGGCTGCGATACGACGGCTTCTGGTACGAGCGTGGTTTTGTAACAAGGTAGTAGATGTACCGCTGATGGTCTGCATTGCTATCTCACAGTCGTAGCGTTTTCCCAACAGATGGACGTTGGTTGGCCAGCCTTAAAGACTGAAGCTATGCCGCGAGACATCTTTAAGTCTTCTGATACGCAGTGGTCGAGGGAATAATCTGAAGACACGGTGAACAGATCTCGGTGTTCTTCTTTTGTCACGCCAGCTATGGCGCGGCGGCGGCGAGGGCTACGGCGCGGCGGTGGCGGCGACGTTACAATATATACTGTCCATACGATGTAACTTGGCGAGTTGGGGCAATTCACATTATCACTGCGAAAATGGGGAAGTTATAAAATCCATAGGCGTACCGAAGAAAAATGAAGTTCAATAAAATTACGAATATTACAAAAAAAAAGAAATTATTTATACAAAAAAAATATATATTACAAATATTGCAATGAATTATTTATTATATAAATCATATTATAATTAATTATTTTTTAAATTAATTAAGTTAAAAAAATAAAATTTCTATTGGTATTGAAAAAAAATGCACCAACGCTTATGTATGAATATAACTTCTTGGGTTGAAAAGTACCTGACACCCCGAGTTTGAGTGTATTAGGGTGAAATTTACTTTGTGTAAGGCAATAAAACATTGTAAAATCACTATTTCACTTCTGAAACTGTGCGGCATCGAAGTAAAAGTAAATATTTGACAAAACGCAACTTAGGAATAGTGAACTGAATTACATTCTTTTGGCTCGCCAAGTTACATCGTATGGACTGTATATATATATATATATATATATATATATATATATATATATATATATATATATATATATATATATATATATTGCACGCTCACGAAACTAAAGATGTAATCACGACCAATCACGCACGACTTTTTATATTTGATTCACAATCACTCACGCTCACGAATTTATTTTGGTACTCACACCCGGCAGGTCATGTAATTGTTTTTACATTTACAATATGTGTATCTTTAATGATATCGAAGCTAACTTTGTATACAATTATGGGTACTAGAAAACTATTTTCAAGAAAAAAATCACATATTTCGACCTATTAATAATAATAAGAATATAACGTAAAATATACATATTAAAATTGTTTGCTATCTCGAGAACCGTAAGTCGGTTAAATTAGCAAACAATTTCTATATTATAAGACTATTAAAATGAGAATTACAAAAATTATTTTCAACCAGTTGGTTCTCGAAATACAGAATTCAACTTTTTAATTTTAAATGAGAACTTAATTTTTTATTCGCCTATTCGATTCAGCATTTTTTTTCTGAATACAGCGATATAAAATGTTTATATCCTTACATAACGAAAAAAACGAGAAAAATGCAAAAGAAAAATTATTATTTTCATATTTATTTCTACATGTAATCAGAGTGCCATGACAAAAACAATTGAATATTTTGTTTTGTATCACATATCAAAGTAGTTCGTTTATGAATTTTCTTGTTTTCTTTTGTGTTAAAATGAATTTTACGCACGAAGAAAAAATTGATATGTACGAAGTTTTCATATTATCTCTGAAAAATACTGTTGCTGCAAAGAATATGTATAGGGAAAGTTATCCTGAGCGGCGAGTTCCTTGTCATCAGTATTTTAGAAAATTAGAATTAGCACTGCGCGCTAATACGGATGCATTCGTATCGAAGCGAGTTAGCGTACAAAATCAAGAAGCTGAGGTAAATATATTAGCATATTTTGAAGCTAATCCAACAGCTTCAGTTAGAATGGCTGTCGCTGAGTGTAATTTAAGTGTGGGCACGATTCATAGGATTTTAAAGAAACATAAATACAGACCATTCAAAATGATTAAAATTCACCATTTACATCCTGGTGATCGTGAGCGAAGATTAGAATTTTGTAATTTATTGATAAATGAGGATCCAGATAACTTAAAATCAATTATTTGGACTGACGAAGCCAATTTTTCTAATAATGGTATGCCAAATAGAAAAAAACACACTACTGGAGCCGAGAAAATCCTGTTGTTGTACGAGAGAGAAGTTTCCAGCGAAAATTTAATATAAATGTTTGGTGTGCCATTTTCAGTGATAATATTTACGTACACATGTACGAAGGTACATTTAGTGGTACCAGATACCTGAATTTAATTCAAAATATTTTGGAAGACATATCAGTAGTTGAGTTGGGAAACATTTATTTCCAGCAAGATGGTGCACCAGCTCACAATTCGCGTCAAGTTAGGGATTACCTAAACGAACGGTTTCCAAATCGGTGGATTGGTACTTATGGTCCTATTCCGTGGCCCGCAAGATCACCAGACCTTAATCCCCTGGACTTTTTTTATGTGGTTATGTTAAAGATGAAGTCTACAAAACTATCTATCCAGATATTCAGCATTTAAAAAATGCAATCGAAAATATTATTTTCCACATAGACGGCCGAAATTTAAGAAAAGTAAGAAGTAATATGTTCAGAAGGCTGGAATTATGTATAAATCAGCATGGCAATGATTTTGAACAATTTTTATATTTTTTAAAGTATCTAAATGGCCCAAACAATGATGAAAACAAAATATTCAATTGTTTTTGTCATGGCACTCTGATTACATGTAGAAATAAATATGATAATAATAATTTTTCTTTTGCATTTTTCTCGTTTTTTTCGTTATGTAAGGGTATAAACATTTTATATCGTTGTATTAAAAAAAATGCTGAATCGAATAGGCGAATAAAAAAAGTAGGTTCTTATTTAAAATTAAAAAGTTGAATTTGTATTTTGAGAACTACTGGTTGAAAATAATTTTTTTAATGCTCATTTAATAGTCTTATAATATAGAAATTGTTAACCGACTTTGTATATCTTACGGTTCTCGAGATAGCAATAGTGAAACACTTAAATTGAACACCCTGTATATATATATAGTATGTTGTTAAGCCCAGTATATTCTCGGGTCGCTGGTGATCCCGGCATTTCTACATGAGATAGAAGTGTGTTCATCTGTTCATCTCATGGAGGTAGGAATAATATGGAGTTAACAACGCCCAGTGTGGTATTAGCGAATAAGAGGTGTTTTTTGGTTAAAGGAATTTCAAACGTACATTCGAAGGAAATATTTTTTAAATGAGTATTTTACGTGAAAAACATGAAAAGTTTAAACAGTATAATACTACTTTTGTAATTTTAAGAAAGAAATATATTAATTTGTTTTGCAGTTTCGATTTGTAGTTTAGAACTACCTTAACGTAGTTGTCACTCGAGTGTACCTATTCAAAAACTTGTTCTATGTTCAAAACAAAAATTAAGCTAATGCAGTTTATATTTGCAATACCTTATATTTTTTAACATTATATTATATGTACAAATTGTATAAAAATACGTAAAAGCTAATTTCAAACACTGTAACAAATGAATTTTCTTTATTTTTCCGAAGAAAAGTTTTTCTTTGAACTGTACCAATCGCACTAACACATGCACAAGTGTCGTATTCCACTAAAGTATGAATGTTGAAGAATAACTGTGGCAACGTCGCGCTTAGACAAGGAAAAAGATATTTTAATACTTGGTTTTGCGTTGAGAGCTTCAATTTTAATTTTGACCACATTTGTGTTAATTGTGGAAATGTCCAATCGTTTATGGGATAAAGCAAGATTTATAAAAGATAAAGTATGTACATTTGCAGTAGCAGTCAATAATTAAAACAAGTTAGAAGAAGTTACAATTACATTACAAACTTTGAAGGTATTAAGAGGTATAATTTCCAAAATTACAAATACTGGAATTAATTTTGAAACACTAAATTCAATATATACAGAAAATAGATGAAAAGGTGTTACACAATTTTTATCTAAAAATGTAATCGGTAATAATAATAAACCACGTATAACTAAACATAAAAGAGTTTGAGAAAATTGTTGAATTTTTAAATAAAAATAGATAATTTAGCATCTCTCAAATTAAATAAATATTGTTTTTTTGAAATTTTATTTTCACGATACCTTTGTTTTAAAAAATACATTAAATAAATATGTATATATCCTTACTATTTCCATTTATATATTTTTTCAAATTTGGGTTCTAATAAGATTTTTTATTTTTCATACTATTTATCAGCATTATGGAAGGATAGAAGGAAATATTTTTCTTCAATATTTACATTGTTATTAGTAATATTGCATAGTAAATCATATCTTTTTCAAACAAACGCTTGAAAAATAGTTTTAATTTTGAAGTATTCCCACATTTGTTGGTATATTCGGGTATAAAAGTAATAAGAAATTTTGAGATATAATACTAATTCTAAACTACAAATCGGAACTGCAAAACAAATTAATATATTTCTTTATTAAAGTAACAAAAAGAGTATCATATTGTTTAAACTGTTCATGATTTTTACGTAAAATACACATTTAAAATATATTTCCTTCGAATGTACGTCTGAAATTCCTTTAACCAAAGAACACCTCTTATTCGCTTATATCAAAGTGGGTATTGCTAACTGATACTCCATCTGGAACGCTTGTACATGGTTATCAAATATATTTCTACCTATTTATCGTATCTTCAGATTATAATTTTCTAGAGGCAATAAAATGAAATCTGGGTGGTAAATAATTTTCAAATTTTTATATAAAATCCGTTAATTAGTCTACTATAACATACTAGTTTTTCAATTAAATGTCGGTTTGGATATAAAAGTTATATTTTAAAATGTGTTTACTTTGCCATTTCCTATTCTTCACGTGTTAAAAAGGACAAATTTAATTGCAAATATTACAGCTACCGCGTAATTGATACTACTTTTTCTGAAATTAATAATACTTTTTCTGAAATTTACTTTTTCTGAAATAATGTTGAAGAGGTATAGTATATAAAAAAACATAACGTAAGAAAATTTGAAAGGTTTTATAGTATTGTTTTATTATAGGTATTTATGCCATACTGGTGCCTATTTCAAAGCATCGTTTCTTGAACACTTTATAGAGAATGAACTCAAGAATCAGTGACATAAACGTTTAACATGGGAAAACAGTTTTATTCAAATATTATCTGTCACGTTCCGTAATACTTTGTGAGGTGATTTGTACATACAGTTTCAGAGAACAAAATTTAGTCACAATAAATAATTTAATGAATATGAAACATTGTATATTTCTGACATATTCCTTGATTTGATATATTTGTTTTTAATTGGTATATAATTAGTAATTAAAAGAACTCCTTTCAAAGGGAAGTTTATTTTGAATAAACTGTCAAAAATGTTAACACACTATTTTTGTATACACAAAAGAAATTTGTTTATATTATTTCCTAGTTACCTACTTATTATGAATGTGTTTTTCATCCATTATAGCGGATGAGAATGTAAACGAAATCAAAAAGTATAACTCAATCTGTCAATCTGACAATATTTTTTTTTTATTACTTATAGATAAGTTAGTATTATTAGGAGTTCCGAACAGTTACGACTTAGCCTACTTACATAAAATTCATACTGCTACGGATTTTTACAAAATTCTTTTCATAATGTAACGTTTATTTATATGGGTGAAGTGTAAAAATAAGAGAGATATTATTAATTAAAATAATACGTTTATTAAACGATAAATAATTAGGATAAATATTAAAAAGATAATAAAAATAACTAACACTATGGTTAAATAATTATGAATACTAATTTAAGACTAAGAATATTATTCAATACTTAATCACTAAGATTATTTATTTAAACAATATTTATATCACTACATTTATTTATATAACTACTTTTATGTATGTTAACAACTCGTAGAATGTTTATTTATATCACCCCGTGTTCATTGCTCGTTGTTTCTATATCATAGACTATATCTCCGCTGTCGTTCCGACGGTATTTATACAGCCCAGTGTCCTTCTGGAATCTTCCGACGCCACAATGATACCGAATACAATATATTTAGGTCAACGGTGTAATTAACACATCTAGCCGTTCCGCCGCCGGGGATTACGTCATCTGGGTAATTCCGGCGAGGGGATTACGTCATCGCTCGGAATATTCTACCAGTAGCGGTGCTCGTATAATCTTAAGTTAGGGCGCACGTCACACTGCCCCCTCCTTATGACTGCTTCGTCCCGGAACAGTTCCTGATGACGAAATCTACATGTATTACCCTTGGTACATTTGGAAGTCTTGAAGAAGTGACAGTCGATGGTCCGTTGGGGTTCTTCCTTCTGTCCGTTAGGGTTAAAGCTGCAGACTAGAATTTCAATACCGGTATAGCGGGAAAAGATCTCTAACATGTTCATAACAACCCTCCAATCCAAACCATCTAGTCCACAGCCTAACTTCGGTAATGCTAGTTTCAAAATGTCATTCTCTAGCAGATGATCCTTCAAATCACACAGTGAGCTCCATAGACTGCGATACGACGGCTTCTGGTACGAGCGTGATTTTGTAATCAGGTAGTAGATATACCGTTGATGTTCTGTATTGCTCTCCCTCAGTTGCAGCGTTTTCCCGACGGATGGACCTTGGTTGACCAGTTCTTGTAGTCGTCCAAATTTCGTCTTAAACACTGACGCTATGTCGCGTGACATCTTTAAGTCTTCCGATACGCAGTGGCCGAGGGAATAATCTGAAGACACAGTAAACAGATTTCGGTGTTCTTCTTTCGTCACGCCATATCGCGCCTTGTAACCAAAGGGGCTAGCCGATTGAAGTGTATTACTCTCGGCTTCCCTGTTGGTGTTTTTCTAATCCTGTATATCACGTCGTTTATTCTCTTAACGACCTCATATGGACCTTCCCAATTTCTTTGTAGCTTTGGTGATAAACCTCGGCGCCTTTGTGGATTGTAAAGCCACACTAAATCCCCTGGTTGGTATCCACCTTTTTCTGCCTTGATGTCATACTGGTCCTTCATTCGGTCGCTGGCAGCTTGAAAGTTTGTGCGGACTTGTTCATGAATGTCGTCCATTCTTCTCCGTAAGTCCGTTACGTAATCTTCCCCGGCCAGATCTTCCCCCGGTTTACTGCCGAACACCAGGTCACATGGCAGGCGCAACTCACGCCCGAATAAGATGTTCGCAGGAGTTTGCCCTGTGGTTTCATGCACGGATAAACGATAAGCCATCAGGAACAGATGATGATGTCGGTCCCAGTCTCTTTGGTGGTAGGAGACTACCTTCGACAAATATCGGTTGATCGTTCTGTTCATTCGTTCAACCATGCCATTGGACTGCGGATGTAATGCAGTTGTCCTCGTTTTATTAATTCCTAATATCTTACAGATATTTTAGAAAACAGCAGACCCGAAATTTCTTCCCTGGTCGAAGTGAAGTTCACGTGGTATACCAAACCGGCATACACACTCTTTAACTAAGGTTTCGGCGACCGTGGTGACTTCCTGGTTGGGTAATGGATAGGCTTCAACCCATTTAGTGAAGTAGTCCATCACAACCACGATATATTTATTTCCGTCGTCACTTTCCGGAAATGGTCCGGTCACATCAATCGCAATGCGCTCAAATGGACTGCCAAAGTTGTATTGACGCATTGGAGCTCTTCGTTGTCCATGCGAACCGTTGCTTCCAGCACAAACCACACAATTCTTGCATCAGTCTTTAACGTCTTCCTTGCAGTCAATCCAGTAAAATCGCTGGCGCAATATTTTTAATGTTTTGTTGACTCCAAAATGGTCTCCTCCAGATCCGTCATGGATCTCTTTCAACACGTCTGGTATTCTACTCTTAGGAATGACCAACTGAGTTTTCTTCTCAGTTCCATCAGCATTCTCTACCACACGCTTTAACAGGCCATCCTCAATCACCATGGAGTCCCATTGCGCCCAGTACGAGTTTACACTCTGTGAGTGTGGCGCAACGTCTTCCCATATTGGTTTTCTCTCTTCTGCTTTCCATTCCAATAACATTTTCAAAGTCGGGTTATTTTTTTTGCCAACTATCGTCGACTACTGTTATTCTGGCGATGGTGGAATGCTTCTCTTCCACTCGACTACAATGCTTACATTCCTCTTGGCATGGCCTTCTGGACAATGCGTCAGCATTACGATAGCTGGTACCTGTTCTGTGCTCGATTTTGAAATCGTATTCTTGTAGTCTCTCAATCCACCTGGCCACATGACCTTCTGGATTCTTGAACTGTAGCAGCCACTTTAAAGCGGCATGGTCAGTTCTTATAAAAAATCTTCGTCCGTATAAATATTTATAGAAATGCTCTACGGATTTCACGACTGCCAAAAGCTCATTTCTGGTGACACTATAATTCCTCTCCGGTTTTGACAAGGTCTTACTAAAGTAGGCAATAGCCTTCTCATGTCTGTCTTGTTTGTGGGAAAGAACGCCACCAATTCTAACGTTGCTGGCATCTGTGTCTAGTATGAACTTTCCTTCAGGTAAAAGATAGCTTAGAACAGGAGCGCTTGTCAAGGAATGTTTTACTTCTTTAAATGCAACTTTACTGTCCATTTCCCAGATGAATCGCCTTCCTTCTTCAGTAAGCCTTGTCAGTGGCTTAGCTATGTTGGCAAATACAGGTACATATCGTCGATAATAAGTACACAAACCCAGGAAGCTTCTAAGTTCGTGTTTGTCTCTAGGTATTGGCCAGTCACTCAGCTCTTATTTTTCAACTGCAATACCCTTTCCAGAAACCATGTGTCCCAAGTAATGAACTTCTTTTTGGAACAGATAGCACTGCTTTGGACTGAGCTTCAAGTTAGCCTGTCTCAATCTTTGGAAAACCTCTTCCAAATTCTTCATGTGGTCCTCGAACGTGTTTCCTACCACAATAATATCGTCGAGATAAACCAAACAGGTTTTCCAAGATAGCCCAGCCAATACGGTGTCCATTAGTCGTCCAAATGTTGCAGGGGCGTTGCAGAGCCCAAATGGCATTACGGTAAATTGCCAGAGTCCCTTACCGATGGTGAAGGCTGTCTTCTCCTTGTCCTTTGCATCCAAAACTACTTGCCAGTATCCGCTCTTTAGATCTAGAGTGGAGAAAATCTTTGAGCCGGCCAAAGTGTCTAATGTGTCGTCTATTCGAGGTAGCGGGTAGCTATCCTTCTTCGTCACGTTGTTGAGTTGACGATAATCGACGCAAAATCGTGTGGAGCCATCCTTCTTCTTCACTAACACTACTGGTGAAGCCCAAGGATTGCTTGAAGGTTCGATTACACCTTCCATCTTCATGTCCTCAATAATTCTTTCGGCTTCCTCACGCTTCGCTAATGGCAGTCTTCTTGCTGGTTGGTGGATGGGTCTTGCGTCTCCGGTGTCTATTTTATGGTGAACTATATTAGTTCTCCCTTTGATTTTCTTGTCGAATTGGAACACATCTTGAAAATTTCCAATTAAATTCTTTGCCCTGGTTCTCTGGTCGGCGGACAATTCTTGAAATGATGTTGATATCTGATTGATTAAAGTGTCTGGAACTTGTTGAGATGTGTTTCCCTTGGTTTTCACAGTTCGAATAATCGACGATACTGCCAAGCATTCTCCTACAATTGTTCCTCTTTTAAGAACAACCGGATAATAATTTATGTTCATTATTCGAACTGGAATTACCTGGCTGGCTTTGACTAGTGACTTTCCGACAAAAACTCCAGTGCCAGTTTTGGCATCATCATTCCTGGGCTCAAGCATAACAATACTTCCCTCACAGAAACTACCATCTAAATGTGCTGCCAGGATAGTTTCACTTCGTTTAATACGAGTTCTTCTTCATTGACCATAATCACTCCTTTCTTCAGGTCAAGCTTAAAACCGTGCTTTGTTATTGCGCCCATACCAAGTATTAATTCATCTTCAACTTCAGCTACCAGCGCACGATGTTTAAAGGAGGTGTTTCCAATAGAGATGGTGACATCTATTTCTCCTAATGCGGTGGCTTGTTCTCCCGTCGCTGTGCGCAATCGGCACTTAGTTGGTTAAAGATGCGTCTTGCCAGTTTTCTTTGCCAAGTCGGGTCTAATTACATTCTTTGTCGCACCCATATCCAGTAGCATTTTCAGTGGCCTTCCGTTAATAGAGCCATCCACGTAGATGCTGTTGGCTTGGTGATGAAGGGATGCGACATAACTGATGGATTACTAGATTACGGGTCGACGATTGCCCCTTCGCATCAACCCGACTTAGTTTTCCGACTCTTTTTCTTCCTTTGTCGATTCCGTTTTCTTTTGCATTTTTCTGCAAAGTCTCTGCGGATGGCCCAGTTCACCGCAATTCCAACAGCGGAGTTTCTTTCTTCCGGTAAACACTTCACTTACAATTCGTTGCATCTTCTCTTCTAGATCTTCATTGTTTTCATTTCTTCAGCATCGATATTTCGCACTCGCGATTGATTACTCGAAGCTTGTTTAGCAGTTTCATGTTCTAATTCATACGAGAGTGCGTCAATTAAAGTTTTTGGACGAGCCAATCGCAGTGCTTGCTGAGTTTCGCTGTCTCGAACCCCGTAGATGAATGATTGAGTGGCCAGGCACTCCAAAACGCTGTCAGGAGCTGTAGGATGTGCGAGACGAACTAAACGGGCTACGTCGGCTTCAAATTCTTGCAGGCTTTCTTTTGAACTCTGATATCGGTTCCTCAGCTGCGTCTGGTATACCTGATCCAGATGCGCATTGCCATATCGCATATGCAACCGCTTGACTAGTTGGTCGTAGACTTCCTGTTCTTCTTCCTTCAGCGTTTGCAGGATGTCGATAGCTTCTCCACGTAACGAGACGGTTAACGCTGTGGCCTTCTCCGTGGGTGTCCAGTTATTTTGTTTTGCAGTAGCTTCAAGTTATTTTAAATAGTTCGGCCACGAAAATTATCCATCAAATTCCGGTGTTTTTATATGCATTGTTGAGGTAGTACTTGGTTTTACTACTTTCCTTCCTTCCAATGTACTTGCCTTTGGTATACCGGAATTCGAAGTTGACGACGATGTGATTTTAGTGATTTTTTCTCGTATTTCTTCAATCTTCTTGTCATACTCATCTTTTAAATTCTTCAGGTCTTCTTCGGTTTTTCTAAAATTCTCCTTTAATTTTTCTTCTAAGTTTTTAGAATTTTCTTCTAATTTTTGTTCTAAACTTCTAGAATTTTCTTCTAATTTTTGTTCTAATCTTCTAGAACTTTCTTCTGATTTTCTAGAACTTTCTATTAATTTTTGTTCTAGTGTTTCGGTCAATTCTTCTTTTAATGTTCGAGAATTTTGTTCTAATTTTTGTTCTAATTTACCAAATTCAGATAGGTCAAATAAGTAATCTTCAAGATTTTCACCAGAATAGATCAATGCCTGGCGCAGTCTTTCTTGAAGTACTGACTTCTTTCCTGTTGTCTCCAAATCCCGTTCTTCCAGTTCTCTCTTGAGATCACTTACTTTTAATTCACTTAATTTTAATTGTTTAGGCGCCATTTTATTTATTTTTATTTACATTTCACAGTTTAATAACAACCCCACACCTGACACCAATTGTAACGTTTAATTATATGGGTGAACTGTAAAAATAAGAGAGATATTATTAATTAAAATAATACGTTTATTAAACGATAAATAATTAGGATAAATATTAAAAAGATAATAAAAATAACTAACACTATGATTAAATATTTATGAATACTAATTTACGACTAAGAATATTATTCAATACTTAAACACTAAGATTATTTATTTAAACAATATTTATATCACTACATATATATATATATATATATATATATATATATATATATATATATATATATATATATATATATATATATATACATATAATCATTTTAAATCTCTTTAATACCCTTTCGGGTGTCGAGATTAGTTTCTTTTTATTACTCGATTTTGTTTATTAACTCTTTCCATTCTTTCCTGTTCTGTGCTATCCTTTTTGCTTCTTGCCAGCTGATTTTGTTTTCGCCCATGTCTTAGGTGGCCTTCCTCTTGTTTTCTTTTTTGTCGTTCTTGCATTCCAAACCATTTTTGTTTGATTGTCTTCTGCCATTCGTAACAGGTGGCCATACCATGCGAGTTGTTTTTTCTCTATGGTACTTTGGATACTTTCTATTTGTAGTCTTGTTCTATCACTACATTTATTTATATAACTACTTTTATGTATGTTAACAACACGTAGAATGTTTATTTATATTATCCCATGTACATTGCTCGTTGCTTTTATAACATAGACTATATCTTCGCTGTCGTTCCGACGGTATTTATACAGCCCAGTGTCCTTCTGGAACCTTCCGACGCCACAATGATACCGAATACAATATATTTAGGTAAACGGTGTAATTAACACGTCTAGCCGTTCCGCCGCCGGGGATTACGTCATCTGGGTAATTCCGGTGAGGGGATTACGTCATCGCTCGGAATATTCTACCAGTAGCGGCGCTCGTATACTCTTAAGTTAGGGCGCACGTCACAATAATTTAACAACTCAAGATACCAATATGAAAATAATAGTAGTTTTTGCAGGATCAGGTTTTTTAAATGTTTACAGATAGGGTTTCCGAGGCACTAGGTTTCATTGATTGACAATTTTGACAATATTTTTTAAATTTTATTTCATCAATTGTATAAAAATGTTATAAAATGTCCGATCGTCCGAAAAATATAATAAGCTTCACGAACGTTAAGTGCATTTATACTGCTTTTGAACAATATTACATAAACGACAATCTAGATTTGCTGCCTATCAATGTTGATGTCTCTTGTGTAAAAATTATTTTAAATCACTGTGATGTATACATTTTGAATGTTTATATTCTTCCCGGCATGAATTCTGATTGTTATACTAAAATAATTGAATTTTTTGAATCTTTATCATTTTTGTTAGATAAAAAAGTCATATTTTTAGGTGACTTCAATATACCTGAGTTTGTAGCACAATCTGATACTCCTGTGGTTAATATTATTCATAATTTCTTTTCCTTTTATGACTATAAACAATTCAATAAAATCATAAATTCAAATGGTCGTTTACTAGACTTGGTAAATTCAAATCTGTCTTGTTCTGTCACTCATAATGAAATGTCTATCTTTAACGTTGAATACTCACCCCATCCAACACTCAACATAGCTGTACATCTTGAAAACAACGAATTCAGAAGATTACCCCGATTAATTAGTTTTCAGAAATATAATTTTAAAAAAGCAGATTTACCAAAATTGTATAGGTTAATAAATGATTTCGATTGGTCACAATTATCTATTTTTTCAAACGTAAATGAAGCTTGTAATTTGTTTTATAATATTTTATACAATTTCATTGATCAGTGTGTTCCAGTCTCTCCTACATTTAAATCCTCCTACCCACTGTGGTATTCCAAACAAATTATTAAAGATATTAAAATTAAAGCACATTATTTATATTTATATAAGCAACATAATAAATTATTTCACTGGGAAAAATTCAAATACTACCGTAATAAGATTAAAAACGATATTAAATTAGCTTACAAAAACTACATAGATTCATGTGAGACTTCTATAAAACATGAGCCCAATAAATTCTGGAGCTTTGTAAAAAGCAAAAAATCTACAAATGCTTCATCAACTACATTCATTTCCAATGATACTCAACTCAAAACACCACTAGAAATTGCTGAAGGTTTTGCATCTTTTTTACACAGCGCCTATGTCTTGCCATTAAACAATTCCACTATTTATAACACGTCTGTAAATTTTCCTACCGTTTTTCTTAATGAAATTTCGGTGACAGATATTTTGCAAGCGATAAAAAAACTAAAAACTAAATTTACTTCCGGATTTGACTTAATTCCTTCTTTTTTAATAAAATATTGTAGCGGTCCATTGTCTACTTTTTGAATTTTTTAACTTGTCATTAAAAATTTCCACTTTTCTGGACATTTGGAAATTTGCAAAAAATATTCCTGTGCATAAATCTGGAGCTATCAATAATATAAATAATTACAGGCCAATAGCTATATTATCCAACTTCAGTAAAATATTTGAAAGCATTATATATAGAACGATATACTTTAAAATACATAACTTAATTTCTTTTTCGCAACATGGATTCATGGAAAAGCGCTCCACTACAACAAACTTGCTTTATTTTACACAATACTTATCAGATGCTTTGGACGAAAATAAACAAGTGGATGTTATTTACATAGATATCGCCAAAGCATTTGATCGTATTGATCATAATATTTTAATTTCTAAATTAAATGCTTTTGGTATTTCAACACCTTTAATTGAACTTATTTATTCATATCTCTCTAATCGCCGATTCTCTGTCTCTTACAATAATATTAATTCTTCATTTCATGATGCTCCGTCAGGGGTCCCGCAAAGATCTAATTTAGGTCCTCTTTTATTTTTAATATTCATTAATGATATTGTAAATTACTTTGATAATGAGGTACTTCTCTTTGCTGACGATTTAAAATTGTTTAGAAAAGTTCTTGACACTTCCAATTGCATATCTTTACAACAAGACCTTGTTCACTTAGAATCTTGGTGTAAATCAAACAATCTTCAAATAAATACTAATAAATGTAACGTGCTTTCTTTCACACGCAAACATAGTACAATTCACTTTGAGTACAAAATTAATAATGTTATTTTAAACCGATGTAGTGAAATTAAGGATTTGGGAGTAACATTTGATAAAAAACTTAATTTTAATAAGCATGTAAACAATATAGTTACATCATCCTATAGATCCCTAGGTTTTATCATTCGTAATACTCGCTTATTTACATCTTCTGATTCATTAATTATACTTTATAACGCATTTGTCAGGTCAAAGCTAGAATATTGCTCAATAATTTGGTCACCTTTCTATCAAAGCAATTCTGTTTTGATAGATTCAATTCAGAAAAAATTCTTAAAATACTTGTATTTTAAAGTTTTTCATTACTATCCGTCACGAGATATATCTTATGATACATTATTGAATATCTTTAAAATCCTAAGTCTTTCTTCCCGCAGAATAAACTATCAAATTATATATTTACATAAACTAATTCATAATTCTGTAGACCATCCCAATATTCTTAAGTACATTAATTTTAGAGCACCAACCTACACGTCCCGTAGTCAGAACTCTTTCATACCTCTCCAGGCTCGAACTAATTTGTTACTCCACTCACCGATCAATACAATGATCAATAATTATCACTTTTTAAAACATCAAATTGATATATTTGATAATAATTTTAAAAAATTACAATCTTCATTATTTAATTAAAGTTGTAAGCTGTAAAATGTAATATTTAATACTTGTTATGAATTATACGAGATTATTTTGTATTTTTGCTCACTTTGGTAATATTTTTGTTTGTTATATATTGTTATATATTGTAAATCCTATCCTCTAGCGATTAACTGCACTTGCCGCCCATAATACTTAATGATATTTTATCTAGGACGAAAAGTGTAATTTTAAAGTAGAAGCATGTTGTAGCCGGGATCATAATCACTTGCGAGTACCTTAAAAACACTTTTCGTCTGCGGTACATAGTTGTACATAATTTTATTGCAAACTTGTTTTTAATTTTTTTAAATGATTAAAAAAGATTTCCAGCAAGTCGTAGCAGTATTAATTTTATAGGAGTAGGCCCAGGCGCAACTGATCGGAATTCCTAGCGATGCTAGCTTGTCTATAAATAATGATAATTAAAACGTAATTGACTGATTGGCCGATTGAATTTGAGTTCTGGTTTCTTTTACATTCTTATTCGTTATTGTGGATGAAAAATAGTTTCCTGGAGAAGTTTTGGATGACGCTGCTGAGATGAAGAATAATTTAATGCCGCATAAATCAAGGATTCAGTATGAAGATGAAATTGTAAAGGTTAAATTTCTGTTCTAAATCGTTAAAAAAAACGTTAACTAGGAAGAAAAGTGAAACTTTAAGGTTTAAGCGAGGGCGAGGGTCATATAAGCTACCCACATAAGCCGTAAATACTTGCAGTACTAAAGACACTTTTCGTCTGAGGTAGGTACACACTTTCATATCTTTGTCACACTGGTTCCTAAAGCAACGTTTTTTTGAACGATTTATAAAAAAACTGAACATGAAAGTCCCAGAACTTTAAAATGCCAATTTAAAGTACTGGTATGATATAAGCTGTGTTTCTTCGGACTGTGATTGTGATTTTTGTGAATCCTGTTTAGTTTAATCGTGATCCTTTTGAATCAAGATTTATAAATTATATCAAGAAAACAACTAGCATCAACTGTCATATACAGATCAATGCAAACTAATTTATTTTATTTTATAAAATAATCTACTGGCAAGTGTTATAGTCAGCATATTAAAAATTGATCATATAGAAGTATAAAAATGTTCTTAGTAACATATAAAGTATGTTTATTTAAAACAAATATTTTATGTAACATATTTTCTTCGTTTTCAAAAGTATGGTGGGTAGGAAAATCACATTTCCTTTGATGCAACAAACTCCACTTTGATAAATTCTACGCTCGAAAACTATGTCTTCAGCCATTTTTAAATTTGCTCTGAAATAAATCCGTGTGATCATTCAAAAAGGATGATTCAGAAGGGAAAGGAGAAGGTTGTCTAGTGATCACAAAATGACAAAGTGGGGATAACGAATAGGAAATAAAAAAAACATAGTTCTTCTTAATCATGATCACCTTGATTTAAACTCTAACAATCCTCTCTCGACGAATCCTGACTCACTTCTTATGTGGAGAATAATTAGTCGTTTTCCCTTGCCGCTTGGATCTTTTAATCCAACTGACAAGTCTTCAATGAAAGCTTGTCGAGCACTTGTTATTGTTGTATCTTTCCATATTTTGGGTTTAGTGTGTCCGGCGTGCACTTAAGTCCATCCAAATTATAAATTGTTCTTTCTTCTTCTCGGTATTTCTTGATTTGATTAAGGTATCGTCTGCGCCACAGTACTGTAACGTTTTATTTATATGGGTGAAATGTAAAAATAAGAGAGATATTATTAATTAAAATAATACGTTTATTAAACTATAAATAATTAAGATTAAATATTAAGAAGATGATAAAAGCAACTAACACTATGATTAAATAATTATAAACACTAATATTATTTATTTAACCAATATTTATATCACTACATTTATTTATATAACTACATTTATTTATGTTAACAACTCGTAGACTACTTATTTATATCACCGACTTCATTACTCGTTGCTTCTATATCACAGATTATCTTCGCTGGCTTTGGCGACGGGTTTATATACCCGGCGACTTTTGTTCTAGAAACGACTAGAACACTCGCGAGATAAAAACAGCGTGCACAATAGATCGAACATGTCTGTTACGCGCGAACATTCGGGCGCAACACAGCGGCGACTGCTATGGCGCGGCGGCGGCGAGGGCTACGGAGCGGCGGTGGCGGCGACGTTACACTGCCTCCTCCTTAAGACTGTTTCGTCCCGGAACAGTTCGTGATGACGAAATCTGCATGTACTACCCTTGGTGCATTTCGAATTCTTAAAGAAGTGACAGTCGATGGTCCGCTCGACTTCTTATTTCTGTCCGTTAGGTTAGGTTGCAGACGAGAATTTCAACGCCGGTGAAATGGAAGAGGATCTCTAACATGTTCCTTACAATCCTCCAATCCAAACCGTCTAGACCACAACCTAACTTCGGTACCGCTAGCTTCAAAATGTCATTCTCCAGTGGATGATCCCTTAAATCGCACAGCGAGTTCCATAGGCTGTGATACGACGGCTTCTGGTACGAGCGTGGTTTTGTAACAAGGTAGTAGATGTACCGCTGATGGTCTGCATTGCTATCTCTCAGTCGTAGCGTTTTTCCAACAGATGGACGTTGGTTGGCCAGTTCTTGTAGTCGTCCATATTTCGCCTTAAAGATTGAAGCTATCCTGCGGGAGGTCTTTAAGTCTTCTGATACGCAGTGGCCGAGGGAATAATCTGAAGACACGGTGAACAGATCTCGGTGTTCTTCTTTTGTCACGCCGTACCGCGCCTTGCGTCCAAAGGAATAGTTCTCCATGAAATCTTCAAAAGTCGGTTCTTAAGCTATGATCCGACGAACTGTTGCTCCATTATGGTCTTCATGATTGTCTCCGGCAAAAGGGGCTAGCCGATTAAAGTGTACCACTCTCGGCTTCCCGGTAGGTCGTTTCTTAATTCTATATACCACGTCGTTTATTCTCTTGACTACCTCAAAGGGGCCCTCACAGTTCTTTTGCAGCTTTGGTGATAACCCGCGGCGCCTTTGTGGGTTGTAAAGCCACACTAAATCCCCAGGTTGATATCCACCTTTTTCGGCTTTGATGTCATACCGGTCCTTCATTCGGTCGCTGGCAGTTTGAATGTTCGTATGGACTTGTTCATGAATGTCATCCATTCTTCTCCGTAAGTCCGTAACGTAGTCTTCTCGGGCCAGGTCTTCCCCAGGTTTACAGCCGAACACCAAGTCGCATGGTAAACGCAACTCATGTCCGAATAAGATGTTCGCAGGAGTTTGCCCTGTTGTTTCATGCACGGATAAGCCATCAGGAACAGATGAAGATGTCGGTCCCAGTCTCTTTGGTGGTTGAAGACTACCTTCGACAAATATCGGTTGATCGTTCTGTTCATTCGTTCAACCATGCCATCGGACTGCGGATGTAATGCAGTTATTCTGGTTTTATTAATTCTTAATATCTTGCAGATATTTTGGAAAACGGCAGACTCAAAATTTCTTCCTTGGTCCGAGTGCAGTTCACGTGGAACCCCGAATCGGCATATACATTCTTTAACTAAAGTTACAGCGACCGTGGTGGCTTCTTGGTTGGGTAATGGATAGGCTTCAACCCACTTGATGTAGTAGTCCATGACAACCACTATATATTTATTTCCGTCGTCACTTTCTGGGAATGGTCCGGCCACATCAATCGCTATGCGCTCAAATGGACTGCCAACGTTGTATTGACGCATTGGAGCTTTTCGTCGTCTATGAGGGCCGTTGCTTCCAGCGCAAACCGCACCAGTCTTTAGCATCTTCAGTGAAGTTAACCCAGTAAAACCGCTGGCGCAATCTTTCTACAGTTTTGGTGACTCCAAAATGGCCTCCAGATCCGTCATGGATCTCTTTCAACACGTCTGGTATTCTACTCTTAGGCATGACCAACTGACTTTTCTTTTCAGTTCCATCAGCATTCTCTACCACACGCTTCAACAGGCCATCCTCAATCACCATGGAGTTCCATTGCGCCCAGTACGCTTTTACACTCTGTGAGTGTGGTGCACCGTCTTCCCATATTGGTTTGCTCTCGACGCTTTCCATTCCAGTAATATTTTCAAAGACGGGTCCTTGCGTAGTCCATTGGGCTGCCAACTATCGTTGACTACTATTATTCTGGCAATGGTGGAATGTTTTTCTTCTAGTCGACTACCATATTTGCCTCCCTTAGCATGGCCTTCTGAACAATGCGTCGACGTTACTTCCCTTTCTTTCAAGTTACTTTCTCTGTCTTGACTTTCTTCTTCCTTGTGGTGAGAGGTATGTCAGCGTTATCTATGTAACTCGAGTTTTCGTTTCCCACTCGAGCTGTCTATACTAATCGCCAAGGGCAAGTCTTCCCCGCTGTCTTCAGACACAATTTCAAACTACTTAGATTGGAATCGCAACTGCTCGTCAGGGAACTATTCATTTCCGGTTGGCTCTCCTGTACTACTGGAATTTCTTTCTAGATTTCTTCTTTAATTCCTTGCTGAACACGCTCTCTTTCTCTCTCGCGTTCTCTTTCTTTTTTCGCTTCCGTCTTCTTTCTTCATATCCATCCTTGACATCAACGGATTCGTCCTTTATCTCTACATTTTTTTTTTAATTTCTTACTGGACGTGCCTTTTTTCTTTTTCGCGTTCTCTTTCTTTTTTTTGCTTCCGTCTTCTTTTGTAACACATCGTTTATAATTCGTAGCATTTTTTCATCCATGGCTTTGGTGTTTTCATATCCCCCAACATAAATATTTCGCACTCGCGATTGGTTACGTGAGAACATACATATGCGAGTGCGTTAACCATAGTTTTTGGGCGGCATAATTGCAGTGCTTGCTGAGTATTGCTGTCTCTAACTCCGGAGATGAGTCCCTGAGTGGCCAGGTACTCCAAATCGCTGCCGTAGAATGTACGAGACGACCCAAACGGACACGTCGACCCCAAACTTCAGAAGGCTTTTTTAGTTTTTCTAGGAGACTTCTCCAATCCTTGTTCCAATATTTGTTCCAGAAATCCAGAATTCTCCTCCAATTTTCGCCCCAACATTTGCTCCGTAATTCTAGAATCCTTCTCCAATTTCCGCTCCAACATTTGCTCCATGATTGCAGAACTCTCCCTACTCTTCCTGAACGGTCCTTCAATTTCTGTTCCAGTTTCTGCTCCAGAATTCCAGAATATTCTCCAGCTTTTCTAGAACTCTCACCGAATTCCTGTTCCAATGTTCTAGAATGTTCCATTAACTCTTCTTCCAATGCTCTGGAATTTTCCTGCGCTTTTTCAGAACTTTCCTCCAATTCCCTTTCTAATATTCTAGAATGTTCCATTAATTCTTCTCGAGCTCCAGAATTTTCCTCCGCTTTTCTAGAACTTTCCTCTAATCTCCGCTCCGAACTTCTACAACTTCCTCCTATTTCTTGTCTTAGTGTTCTAGAAAATCCTATTACATCTCTAAAAAGTTTACAAATGGCGGACGCGTCATCTGGAATTTCAAATATATAATCTTCAGGATTTTCACCAGAATCGATTAATGCTGCCGAAGTCTTTCTTGAAGCTCTATCCTCTTTCCTGTTGCTTCCAAATCTCGTTCTTCCAGTTCCGTCTTGTGATCAGGTACTTTCAATTCACTTAATTTTAAGAGTTTAGGCATTTTATTTACTTTTATTTACACTTCACAGTTTATTAACAACCCCACACCTGACACCAATTGTAACGTTTTATTTATATGGGTGAAGTGTAAAAATAAGAGAGATATTATTAATTAAAATAATACGTTTATTAAACTATAAATAATTAAGATTAAATATTAAGAAGATGATAAAAGTAATTAACACTATGATTAAATAATTATAAACACTAATATTATTTATTTAACCAATATTTATATCACTACATTTATTTATATAACTACATTTATTTATGTTAACAACTCGTAGACTACTTATTTATATCACCGACTTCATTACTCGTTGCTTCTATATCTCTCTCACACTCGCGAGATAAAAACAGCGTGCACAATAGATCACGTCATCGCAACAAGTTCGAACATGTTTGTTACGCGCGGACATTCGGGCGAGACACAGCGGCGCATGACATGGCGCGGCGGCGGCGAGGGCTACGAAGCGGCGGTAGCGGCGACGTTACAATACGTATTAATAGATGAACAAAAAATTACATTTTTATAATTTTACCTCGTTTCTCCCAAACAAAATCCAATTTCTTCAGGATGTTCCACACTGTAGACCTATTTAGTGTGGGTAAAGTTTTGTCATCTGTTACAGCCAGCATTAATAAAATAAAATAAACAAAATTAATGTGGATTTACAAATGAAAACGAAATTAACAAATTATTTGATATATTTTATCTACAGTTGTAATATCATTGTTCTTAACGAATCTGTGAATAATGTGACGAATTTTCTTCTCTTCTTCGTCCAATGTTTCGTACTTCGAGGTGCGACTTCTTTTTTTGCTCGGAGATTTTACAACTCCTCCTTTCTTCTTTTCGCAGACAATTTTCCAAAAACTTGTTTCACCAACATTTAATTCAGATGCAGTCATTTTTATGCACTCCGATTTCGAATATTCGCCGGTCGTAATAAGATTTTCGTAAAAATTATGTATAATAACTTTTTGGCCACTTCGAATGTGTCTTCCACTGCCAAATTATCACCCATAATGAAGAAAAATATAAGAAATAAAACACTTATTTTTCTGACGTTACGGTGTCACTGTTGACAAGTTGAAAACGATAAGTTGAAAATAAAACGCACGCTTTCAAATGTTTTGCTGTTGTAAACTTGGCTTGGGTTTTCTGTGCTGTGATTGGTCAAAATTTTGGTCCTATCTCATTCAAGGCTATATTTTTATAAAAAATAGACTGTACTTATATACTGTATATAATTTTTGATGACAGCGCCCCCAATATTACATTTCTTGAACTACTTCGGTATATCGTAGTTATAACCGGCCATTATGGAGCTAACTGAGAAATTTGTGTTACGGTGATCCCTGAGCTGTTTCTAAGCAAATGGCAATGACACGGACGTACGCTGTTGAGTCTTTAATTTTAAATAAACTTTCTTTAATAAATGTAAAATAAATGAATTTCAATGCCTACTACATTTAATAAAAACGTTATATTTTAAGTATTCGCCATTGCATTTCTGTATAATAATATAATTGTTTTTATACTGTTGGATAGTATATTTCATACTTTTCCAATTTGAATAAATATATAGGTGTCTTATTTGGAAATTAAAAGCTGCTATCAATTACTCAAGAACCGAAAGCAATAATGCTGAATTACTTCCGCTATTATATAGAGCAGTTTACATACTGTAATATATGTTGTATAGTTAAAATCACTAAACGTAATAATAAGCGAGATAGTTGATGGTTTATTTATAGACGAACACCTATATATATATATATATATATATATATATATATATATATATATATATATATATATATATATATATATATATATATATATATACTGGGTGATCACGCGAGAATGAACTAGCAATTATTTCTGTTATTAAGCGATATAGCGATTATCTTGAAATAAACAAATTTACTAATATTTTATAAGATGTATCAAGAAGCGTTCTGTTACTTCCGGTTCCGGAGTATGTGATACCAACTTTGAAATTTCAATTGGAACAAACTATATTTTTCTATATTTTTGAAAAGTACATAAAATTTGCTTTACACTGGTGGTAAATTAATAGTACGTTGTATTATTAAAATATGAAATGGCGGCTGTTTGAAATATGAATATATTGAATGAAAAAAAATCAAGTGGGTGAGATTTTATTGTTTTTTGTTCATAGATGATGATATTTTTTGAGATAAATTCATTTATATGACGTAACCTAGGCAACAAATCCAATAAAACAAAATTCCACACTTTCTTGACTTATTTTGTAAGATATGTCAAACGTCTGCCATTTTACCTTTTAATAATACACCGTACTACTAATTTACTACCATTATAAGTGTACTTTTCAAAAATATAAAAAAATAGTATGTTATATTTGAAATTTCAAAGTTGGTATCACATACTCCGGAACCGGAAGTAACAGAACGCTTTTTGATACGACATTTTATTGCCCATATTGCCTATAATAAATTTTCTTATTTGAAGATAATCGCTATCTTGCTTAATAACAGAGATAATAGCCGGTTCATATATATATATATATATATATACAGGGTGGAAACGAACTTAATGTCATAAATTTAAGGGTGAGTAGTATGACATGTGTAGATTACGAAACTGAAAAAAAATTTTTAAAATTCGAAAAACGAAAATTCGACTTTTCTTAAGGAAACTTTTTTTTACTGCTGTTTTAATTCATATTTCATTAAAAATATGGTTATCAAAAATACATTCAAAATTAGTTGTATAAGATATTATTGTTAATAATTAAATTAAATAGCATTTTTAACGAAAATAATTGTGTAATAGATAAAATGCTGCAAATGCGTTGCCAGTGGTCCAGTGGTACCAAAAATGTTAGTTTCATGAAAACTACCCTTAAATATGCGAATTTTTAAAAAATTCTTTCTGTTTCGTAATCTACACATGTCATACTACTCACCATTAAATTTATGACATTAAGTTCGTTTCCACCCTGTATATACAGGGTGTTAATAAAAAAACTTTACACACTTTAGCAGGTGATAGTAGAGATGAAAACAAGAAAAAAATTCTAATACACTTAGGTCCAATACTCATTGGTTTTTAGAAAATTTATGTATGGAATTTGTACATAATACACAGGATTGACGGAAGGTATTGTGCTGGCCACATCAGATTTAACAACTAAGGACTCTAGGTGTTTACGATCAAGTGCGTGAGTCTCTTCGACGACGGCTGCAACTTTGTTTACAATTGATCGTAATCACCTAGAGTCCTTAGTTGTTAAATCTGATGTGGCCAGCACAATACCTTCCGTCAATCCTGTGTATTATGTACAAATTCCATACATAAATTTTCTAAAAACCAATGAGTATTGGACCTAAGTGTATTAGAATTGTTTTCTTGTTTTCATCTCTACTATCACCTGCTAAAGTGTGTAAAGTTTTTTTATTAACACCCTGTATATACATCGCATTTTAATGGCACAAAATTGACCCCTGTGGCGCACTCTCCACGCCAGCAATGAGTGCCCTTGAGGTGACGCCTGGTAAGCGCCCACACGGTACAAATATTCCATCATTACCGATATCTGTGTACGAAGCAGATTGGCACACCCAGCAATGGATAATATGCCGTGATGAAATATTTATTTATTTATTTTTATTTACACAGGGTGTAAACGGAACTAGGAAACGCGATTTTTCTTGGAAGTTATAAGAGATACAAAAAAATTATTCAAATAAAATTGTTAGTGTTTCTAGTAAGCTACATAAATTAATGTAAATCAGAAAAAAAAAATTAATTTTCGGAGATATACATACCTATTTTTGACTTTTTTTAAAATGGTACGCCCTGTATATTTTTATACTATTTAGTACGAAATAATTTTTACTTTAAAAAAGTTTCATAAGTTATACCTTCTAAACTTAATAGTATTCGAGATATTGAAAAAAATATTAAAATAATTTTACTGGAAATTAAAGCTGACTATGGAAACAAAATTTGACATTTGTATTATATCCTGATCGCTTTCATCCAAATCAAACATACTTTTTCAAATTAGAAAGAAAGCTACGTAGAACTGGTTCCCTGACTATGGCAAATCGCGAAGTTCGTCAAATAAATGAAAATTTGGTAGCTGATGTATTAGCATATTTTAATGTGCATCCGAGAAATTCAGTTAGAGAAGCTGCTCTAGAATTCAACGTATCACATCCACAGGTACATAGGATTTTAAAAAAGCATAAATTCAAAGCTTAAAAAATACGTAATAGTTATTTATGTATAAAGGGCGTAATGAAGCTTTTATGGCCTGTGGCGGGATTTTGAGCCCGAGGCGTTAGCCGAGGGATAAAAACACGTCGAAGGCCATAAAAGCAAGTTACGCCCGTGGTACATACATAATTTTATGCACGGTCGAAGGTTTTATGATTATGAGAGTTAGAAAAAACATTTATTGTTAGGTATAAAAGATAATAGATGTCACTACAAAGATGTGTAAAGAGGCATGTTAAGCATTAATAGCATAATAGGTAATAGATGGCGATACAATATAATGTAAGAAATGTGAGATCAAACTAATCTAGGGACCTTTAACATATACAGAAGAAGTAAACGTGTGTATGGTGTCAAATAAATAAGTGTGAAATTAGTTCAACGAATTTATTAGTTTATCTATTTTTTATTTCATTTTTCGTGTTTAAATTGCTTGCATTAAGAACATTATATTATTTTTGTCTAAATTCTCGTTCGAGAATTTATGGTTATTTCTAGTATAATGTAAATTACTCATTTTCATCAGAGATTAGTCCGATTTTCGTACTTGATTTGAGAGGTTATATTAACGTTTGTGCAACTACCTATTTTGCTTTGTATTATTTATTTTCATCGATTAATTTTAATTTACAATGCCATTATATGTAATTGATAAAGTTTTTAAGTTTTAACATTTTCTTTTTTTTTGTCATTCTAGGTTATACTTATACATTTTTGTTTGTCACGTGCCAACCTCTCATTTATAATACAGAATGTACGTAATTAATCGATGCTGCATAATTATATATTATAAAAATCGGACGAAAACCGGGCAAAATATCTAGAACAGAAATATGAGAAAATAGTTTATAGTAATTTAAGCTTTATAGCTAATAGTTTTATTTGACGATTCATTATAGCCCGGCGGGCTATAATGAGGTCCGCGGGCTATAAAATGACGTTTATGTCAAAAAAATCGTGTATAAATGTCTAATTATGATACGTCCGTGTATAAAATCCATAGTCTCCATCCTGGCGATTTTGCAAGAAGACCACTTATGCAATTATTATTTCATTCAGGAATATCGCACAAATCCACATTTTCTAAATAAAATTTTATGGACAGATGAAAGCCACTTTTCCAATAATGGTATATTTAATAGGCATAATACGCATTATTGGCAAACTACCGACATAAATCCACGCGAAACATGTATTACTAATTTTCAAGTACGTTTTTCAACTAATGTGTGGTGCGGAATTGTTAATAATATTATTCTGGGTCCATATTTTTATGAGGGCACTTTAACTTCTCAAAGATATTTTTTTTTACAAAATGAACAAAGGATTTTTTTTGATGATATACCATTAGCAGATCGGCGCGGAATGATGTTTCAACAAGATGGTGCACCTGCGCACAATTCAATAGATGTAACAAACTATTTAAATCTAGAATTTCCAAATGCCTGGATTGGAACAAGAGGACCTATAATGTGGCCTGCAAGGTCTCCCGATCTATCGCCCTTAGATTTCTTTCTGTGGGGTGCCATCAAAAACAAAGTTTATGTTACGTACGTTACTACACTTGAAGAATTAAAACATAGAATAAGACAAGCTGTGAACGAGTTAAATAGTAAAATTAATAATACTGTAAATCAACATTTGTTAAAAAGGCTCAATTTTTGTATACAAGAAAACGGTGAAAATTTTGAACAATTTTTATAGTATTTAAATTACACTCGGCAAAGTTCACAAAATTTCAGTCTCTGAATCAACCTTTCGGTCATTTATCAGAGACTGGCCCACTCAACCAGAACCACAGACGCGTTTCGCTGTTTTTGCAGCTCATCAGTGTGCATCAGTACACCACACTGATGAGCTGCAAAAACAGCGAAACGCGTCTGTGGTTCTGGTTGATTGGGCCAGTCTCTGATAAATGACCGAGAGGTTGATTCAGAGACTGAAATTTTGTGAACTTTGCCGAGTGTAATTTAAATATTATTTAGAGTTGATCACCTAGTGTCGCATTTGTACATTGTACATTGTACAGTTTTCTATAATTTTTATAGTGTTACCAGTATGATAATAATTTGATGTACATTTGTAAATTAAAATGTTTCGTAACTCAATAATTTTGTTTTCATAGCCAGCTTTAATTTCAAGTAAAACTATTTTAATATTTTCTTCAATATCTCGAATTCTATTAAGTTTAGAAGGTATAACTTTATATGCTTGAGCATATTTAGAAAAAGCGTCAATTATAGTAAGAAATTTGGTGTTTTCTAGAGAGAGTGTGTCAATGTGGATGATGTCTAATGGTTTATTGGGAGTTGGGGTAACATTTAGTTTCGGTTTGATAGGGTTCCTTTCAGCTAAACAAATTTCACATTGATTTATAAAGTCTGTGACGGTCTTTAACTGATTCGGCCAATAATATCGTTTTTTAATTTGAGTGTGACCTTCGTTTATTCCACAGTGGTTTGTCTTACCTTCGTGAAAATTTTTTATTACTTGTAAAATTTCATCTTTTTCTTCTACATCTATTAATTTTATGTTGCTTTTGATGAATTTGATTTCGGAGTGTTTAAAATAATTTTGTAATACGTTACTAAATTTCTCATAAATGGGTGTTTCTCAGTATAGGTAATATTTCACATTCGGTGTAATATATTCTTTTATAAAATTTATTGTATCTTTTTCGAAATCTGTTTTAGAAAGTTGGAGAAGAATTCTCATTTTATCGCAATGAAGTTTTTGTATTTTTGGTTTACAAGGGGAATGTTTAACTTGGGATATAAAAATTTGGTTTTTTCCAAAATTTACAGGTGATTCAGTGATTGTTATACCTACAATAGGGTTTTCGGGGTTTGAGTGAATTGTTTGGTCAGTTTCGGGATCATGCTGTTCTTCTTCGTCTGGTTCTACGATTAAGGATTGCTTGTCATTGTCAGGGTTAAAATAAGTTTCGTTAAAATTTTCAATGAGATCGAAAAGGTTTTGCGATTCTGCATCTAAAGTAGTTATGTTTAATTCGATACGTGATAATACGTCTGCGTTTTTGTTTAGAGAGCCTTTTTTATGAAAGACTTCATAATCGTACTCTTCTAATTTGAGTCGCCATCTCATTAATTTTAAATGGGGTTCTTTCAGTGAATGTAAGTATTGTAAAGGTTTGTGGTCGGTTATGATTTTAAATTTTCTTCCATACAAGTAATGTCTGAAATATTTCGTAGCCCATATGACAGCAAGTAATTCTTTTTCGATTGTGCTACAGTTTAGTTCTGAGCTATTTAGTGTTCGACTCGCATATGCGATGGGTAGGATAAAATAGCGCCGATGGCATATTGGCTTGCGTCTGTTGTCAAGTTAAAAGGTTTCTTATAGTCCGGGTATTGAAGGATGGGATCGTTTATTAGGAGGTTTTTACAGGTGTTAAAGCAATTAATGTATTCTGGATCATTATAGTTAATAGTGGCGTCTTTTTTCAAACACTTCGTGAAGGGTTTTGTAAGATATGCAAATTTTTTAATAAATTTCCTGTAGTAGCCTAACAGTCCAAGAAATACTTTGATTTGTGTGGCTGTTTTTGGGATGGGGTAATTTTTGATAGCATGGATTTTAACCGGGTTAGGTTAGACAACATCTGGAGTTACTATATGGCCTAAATATGAGACTTCTGTACGTAAAAATTCGGATTAATCTGGTTGAATTTTGAGATTAGCTTTTCGTAAACGATTAAAAACTGATCTTAAATTTTGAATGTGCTCTTGGAGAGATGTACTAAAAATGATTACGTCATCGAGATATACGAGACAAATTTCGTTGATTAAATTTCGAAGAACGTTGTCCATCACTCTTTGAAAAATGACTGGCGCGTTCTTTAATCCAAAGGGCATTCTTAAATATTCGAAATGACCGTTTTCTGTGCTGAAGGCAGTTTTTTGTATATCAGATTCACTCATTTCAATCTGGTGAAATCCTGACGCTAAATCCAAAGTTAAAAAATATTGGCATCTACCAAGTTTATCTAATAAAGTGTTGATGTTAGGTATTGGATATTTGTCATCGATTGTTTTCTCGTTTAATTTCCGATAGTCAATTACGAGTCTCCATTTCTTTTTTCCGGATGCATCTAATTTTTTTGGTACGATCCAGACGGGGGATGACCAAGGTGAATGAGAAGGGCGGATAATATTCTGGTTTAACATTTTTTGAATTTGCGATTGCACTTCTTTTCTATGTACTTCGGGGTATCTATATGTCTTTGCATATACTGGAAGTTCATCTTTTGTTCGAATAGAGTGTTTTATATCGTTTGTAAAAGATAGTGGCTTATCGTCCATATGAAAGATATCTGAATACTCGCTCAGTAATTTTGTTATCTCACGTTTCTTTTCACTATTCATGTGGTCAATTCTAATTTTATTCATGTCTAATTTATTTTTTGTTCCGTTTTGCTTAAAATTTATATTATTAATTTCAAAGTAATTTAACGCCTGAAATTGTACGCAATCTACGCAATTTATAATTTCATCATTTTCGCCTAGGTTTATAATCGGGTATATAGTTTCATTATTTTCGATTTTTGCTAGACCTTCTGGAATGATTACATTATTTATTTTGGTTTCCGGTATAAATACTTCGCCGTTTTCTATATTATTTACGAATATTTTGGACGGGATCGCGTGAGGAATAATTTGGTGTATGAAGAATGTATGGTAAGCAACAATGTGATTAAGAGAGTTGGTGTGAGTCAGTTGAGATGGTTTGGGCATGTGGAGAGAATGGCGAGTGAACGGCTTGTTAAGCGTATATATCTTGGTGAAGTTGAGGGTTTTCGATTGCGTGGCCGACCAGTGTGTAAGTGGATGGATGTGATTGGTAGGGTGCTTAAAGAGAGAGAGTTTCCAAGTGTGAAGAGAAGAAGAGCATGTATGAATTCGATTATGAGTGTGGCCGAGGCGAAAGAAGTCTGCTTAGATAGGAATGTGTGGCGAAGGATGATTGTTTCCTAACTATTATTGTGATCCGGATGCGGTATTTCGCTACCGAAAATCGGTCACTTTAATATGTTAAGAGTAAGGATTTGTTGTATGATTGATGTTGTTCTTATTGTTATCGGGTTTGTGCGAACCCACTAAGTGGGACACGCGTGATTTTATGTATGTATGTATGTATGTATATTTTGGATATTTTTTCAGATTTGGCAGGTATTTTAATATGATTGAATTTTGGAAGTATTTTGTGGTAGTGGATCTTGATTTCTTGTGTAGGGGTGGTTATTTTGTCATGTGTTAGGTCAATATTTGCATTTAGAATTTTCAAGTTGTCTAGTCCTAATAATATATCGAAATTTTTATGAAAATTAAATACGTGATACTTTAATAAAGTGCTAGGGGAATTAAATAATTTGAAGGCAGGTATTATGATGCTAAAATTTTCTAATGATGTTCCGTGCGCGGTTGTAATTTTGAAAGGATCATTTTTTATTTTCTCTTTGAAATATTTTTGTGCAATATTTGGGTTTATGAAGGAACGTGTGCTTCCTGTGTCTATTAAAGCTTTTAATTTTAATTCTGGGAAGACAACAAATGGTAATTCACTATGGTTGTGAATTACGTTCATTAATTCGACGTTTGTTCCGAGGCTGTTATCGGAAAAAAATCGTTTGTTTCGTCAGAATTTGGTTCGGTTACAAAATAATCAGGATTAGGGTCAGTTACGTAATAAATGGGATTTTGTTCTTCAGTGTTGTCAATTTCAGGGTATTCGTCAATTTCAGTATTAAATAGTTCTTCCGCTATGAAGTTAGGTCTGTTTTGTGTGTTATAAAATTGTTGCGGACGGTACTGGTTCGTTCCTGGCCTGGGTGTCATTGACTGTCTAGTACTGACACTCATAGGCGTAGGCTTGGGGGCTTTAAAGTTAGGATTAGGTTTGAAAACATTTTGGGATTGATTATTAAATGTTTTATTTACGTGATTGGGGGGATATTGATTTTGTATGTAACTTACTTACTTACTTAATGCTATGCCTTTCTACCTTTCGGTGTAGGCTGTGAGTTGTTATTCCCTTTCTTTGTAGTCTTCGGGGTTTCGTTTCCATATTTCCCTCCATGCTTTCCGGTCTTGCATGAGTGTTCTGGCTTCTTTCCCCATGATACCTCTGGATTCCAGTGCTGCGATGACATCTTGGTCCCATGTTTTGTTGGGTCTGCCTCTTCTTCTTTTTCCTCTAGGTTTCGCTTCATACACGCATTTTGCAGTTCTACTTTCGTCCATTCTTTGTATGTGTCCCCTCCACCTCAGCTGTCCCTCCTGTATGATATCTTTCACCGGTTTTGTATTAAATTTTTGTCTATACATCTCATTTCTTATCCTGTCGAGTTTGGTCTTTCCGTCGATTTTTCTTATAAATCTCATTTCGATGTTTTGTATTTTACTCTGCAGTCTTTCTGTCATCGTCCAGGATTCACTCCCATAAGTTATTACTGGGATTATAACTTTTTTAAACACCTCTACTTTTGTTGTCGCTGGTACTTCTTTTTTCGCGAGGAATTTACTTTTTAGAGCATTAAACAGTCTCCCTCCTTTATTCACTCTCTCTAATATTTCTTGTTCCAGACCTCCTTTTTCTTCTATGTTAACTCCCAGATATTTAAATAATGCTACTTGTTGTATAGTGATTCCTTCAATGGTTATTTTGTGTCTACTGTTATTTCCATTTATGATCATAGTCTTTGTCTTGTCCGTGTTGATTGTCATGTTCCATTCTTTAAATTCTGCATTGATAATGTTTAGGTTGTATTGTAGATCTCGTTCATTTTCCGTTATGATTGCCATGTCGTCAGCATAGCATAGCTCACTAACATTGATCATGCCCATTTTTCTGAAACCTACTTTGTAGGTCTTCAGTTTGCTCTTTATTCTTTTTATTGCCGAGTCCATATATAGGGTAAAGAGTAGTGGACTTAGGATACATCCTTGCTTTAGACCTGTTTTGCTTGCTAATGTGGCTGACGTATTATTTCTGACTGAGTTTTTGTTCTCGTTATATAGCGCTTTTACTTTGTTTATAGTCTGTGTGTTTATTCCTCTCGTCTCTAAGCATTTCCATATTTTGTCTCTATTTACCCTATCGCAGTCTTTATTGTCGCCTTTTTTATAAATTGGAGTAATGATTCCCGTCTGCCAGTCCTTAGGTGTACCTTCTTTTTCTATGTCGTTGAATATGTTTAGTAAACATCCTTGTCCTTTTTCACCCATATGTTTTAGCATTTCTGCTGTAATGCTATCGTGTCCAGGAGCTTTCCCCGCCTTTAATTTACTTAAGGCGTGTAGCAATTCTTCTTCTGTAATATTTTCTTCTGTTCTTTTGTTTTGTGTGTTCTTGTCTGTCTCTTCTTTTTCTCCAATTTCTGTATCTGCTGAATTATTTTCTTCCTCCAATAATTCTTTAAAATATTCTCCCCACCTTCTCATTATTTCCTTTTCGCTGTTAAGTATTTTCCGTTCTTGTCTTTTATATTTGTGAGCGTTGGTTCTTTTTCTGTTCTCATTCTTTTCATAATACCGTAAAATAATTTTTGGTTTTCTTTATGAGCCTCATTTAGTCTATGCCCGACTTTTATCCACTCATTTTGTTTTGCTTCCTTTATACTTTTCTTTACTTCTGTTCTAAGTTTTTTGTATTCTTCGTATCTCTTTGTATCCTTGTTCGCCAGGTATTTTTTCCATGCTAGTTTCTTTTTCTTTACAGTGGCTTTAATATCTTCTGTCCACCATGAACTTTTTTTTGTTTGTTTATAACAGTGCTTTCCGCATGTTTGTTTTGCTGCTGCTAATATTGCCGTTTTGAATTTTTCCCATTTTTTTGTCATATTTGCTGATTTATCGAAGTCTGTTAATTTCTGTTCTACTAAATTCATGTATTTTACTCTAATATTATCCTCTAAAAGTCTGTGACTTTTTATTTTTTCACTAGTTATTGTTTTTCTTTTGTCTTGTTTGTTTTGTGTTTTTGTGTTCATTTTTAGGATTACTAAATAATGGTCGCTTCCGATTTCTGATCCTCGGTATACTTGTACATCTGTAATATTAGATTTTTTATTTTTGTTTATCAGGAAGTAATCTAAAATAGATTTTTCCTTTCTTGATGGTTCTTCTCGTGTATATTTGTGTACATCTTTATGCGCGAAGAAGGTATTTGTTATTATTAAGTCGTTTTCAATGCACAGGTCGATTATTCTTTGCCCGTTGTTGTTCAGTGTAATTTCTCCTTCTTTGCCCATTATTCTTTCTCTACCTATGTTGTTTCTGCCCACCCTTCCATTTAGGTCTCCCATTATGATTATGTCCTTATTGGTTTCATCGATTACTTTTTGGAGTTGTTCGAAGTATGTATCTTTTATAACTTTCTTTTCATTGTCATTTGGGCCATATGTGATTATTAATGTATATTCTTGGCTATCTGTTATTTTCCAGTATACTGTCATAATTCTCTCATTTATGTATGTTTCATTATCTATTTGTTTTGCATGTTGATTTTTAATTAATATTCCTACGCCTGCTTCTGCTCTCTCTGTCTCTTTCACCCCCGACCAGTACATCCAGTATTCGTCAGTTACTTGTTTCGATCCTTTTCCCTTCTTTTTTGTTTCCGTTATTCCCATTATGGCTAAGTTCATTTTATTCATTTCCTCTACTAATTCATATTCCTTCCCTGCTATGCTTCGCACATTCCATGTTCCAATTCTAATGTTATTGAATGTATTGCTTTTCCTGCTCTTGTCCGTTGTTTTTCAGTACCCCTTTCCCTCTCATGATTTCTTGTTTTTCGTTCCAATTTTCTAGTTCTACTAGAATAACTTTATCCTGTGCTTTTTTATATAGCGTGCTCACTTTTTTAATAGCTGGTTCAATATTCATATTTGTTTTTAGGAGTTTTTGAATTCCTTCTCTGCCTTCTTCTATATCTCCTCTTATTACAATATTATTTTTCCTTTTTTGTCTCTCTTGATTTTCAAATTGCCTTTCCAAGTTATCCACTCTGTCTAATATAACTAGTTTTTCTTTTTCCCATTTTTCCTCTTTTCGTTTTATTTCCTCCCGTAATGCTTTGATTTCATTAGTGTTAGATTTTAATTCGTTTAGCATCTCTTTTAAAGTTAGCTGTAATCCTTTAAATTGTTCTTCCATGTCCGTATTTTCTATATTTTCTTTCCCTCTGATGTGTAGATCCGGGCTTCTTATAACTTTTTTGCTAGTTATAAACGCTGTTAAATCCTCCTCCCCGCTACTATTATTAAATTCTCTATCTCGTTTAAAAGGCATTAAATTTCTTATATTCTTGAACGGTGCTAGGGTTTTATTTTGCAACACGGTTGGCAACCCTGACTATTACTTATATGCGTACGCTTCTACTTTACGCGCGGCACTCCCTCCACTTTTGTATTTGCACTTTGAAACCTGCAGCGATCAGCTGCCACTAAATTGTCAAAATTTAGCACTATTTCACAGCACTATGAATCGTTTCAAAAACTTTTGTTCCTTGATGGAAAGCCCGCACTACACTCCACCCTTGATCACGCCGCTCTCACACTCCCGAAAACACGAGTTTCCTAACGGCCACAATGAAAGGTACGTCCGCACACCATGAAAACAAAAACTTCGGCGATTTTGTATGTAAGGTTTCCTTATTTGATGATTAGGATATTGATTAATGGTAGGTTTAAAATTTGAGTTAGTAGGTGGATTCGGTCGGTACATTAGTTGTGGATATTGTGGTTGTCTATTTTGTGTAGTATGAATTATTTGTTTTTGTTTGTGTTGAGTATGTGTGTTAATTCTGTGATATTGTGGACGACTGTGCGTTTCCAACTGAAAGTCGTTTGTGGCTAGAGGTTAATTACGCCGTGATCTGATTCTTTTGTGCTCGGTGTCGCTGTGGCGCCGGAGGGTTCTAGAAGGATATGAGCTGTATAAATACCGTCTGAATGACGGCGGAGAGATAGTCTGATATATACAAGCAACGAGCAATGAACTTGGTGATATAAATAAACAGTTTACGAGTTGTTCACATAAATAAATGTAGTTATATAAATAAATGCAGTGATATAAATATTGGCTAAATAAATAATATTAGTGTTTTAGTATTTAATAATATTCTTAATCTTAAATTAGTGTTTATAATTATTTAATCATAGTGTTAGTTAAATTTATTATCTTTTAATTATCTTTTTAATATTATTTATCGTTCAATAAACGTATTATTTTAACTAATAATATTTGTCTGAGTTTTACACTTCACCCATATAAATAAAACGTTACAATAATATGCGAAATTCACATTAATTAATTCAGTTTCTTTGGATCGATTTTTCTTTAGCAAATTTTAAAATAACATAAGAATAATTAATGGAGTTCAAAATCTCTGCCTCTATAACTATATTTAAGGTAGCTTGTGATTATAATCGCTCTTAAGATATGGTGGTGCGTAGATAATTTTGTATTTTTTTTTTAAATGAAAAAATAGCTCAGTAGACGCATTTGACAAAAGATGCGCTAAATTGTTTGCCATTAAATTTGAAAATATAGATTGTAGATGTTTTTAATAATCAATATATCGGGTGTAATATGAAAATCGTGCCATAGTCATTTAACATGGGAAAGTAGTTTTTTCTTGCACAAAAGTGATTATGAATTTATTGTTATTTGAAACAAGCGTAGCAATTTGGAATTTGCATGGGAGTTTCAGATTCGTGTTTACCGCATATGTTTCTTTTGTGCAATCGTTCACAAATATTTACAAAATTTATTCTAAATTTTTGACAAATCTGCCACTTGGACGGCTATGCATAGTGTTTTGAAGCATTTATGACAATTGTTTCCATGACAACAATTAGTTTCCTTGAGGCCGGTTAAAATCGAAGGCCTGAGGCGGTCGCCTCACCCGCATTATGAAAACCGGCTCTGGTGGTGGTCCAGTAAACTGGCCAGCTCGATCCCCGGATTTGTCCCCAAATGACTTTTTTTATGGGGGCATTTAAAAAATAATATCTACAAAACTAGACATGTAAATTCAGACTCTTTGAAACGAAAAATTGTGGAAGAATGAGGAAAAATTACAAACCGACAATTAAAAAACATGCAACGCAATTTTTATCATAGACTTGGGTTATGTTTGACAAATGATGGATATTTATTTGATCACTTAATTTAAGATAATTCTGATTTATTCTGTTTTAAATTTAAAATCTAATGTTATTGATAATAACAAAAAACAACGGTCCTTTTCAGGACCATAAACAATTTCACAAAAAGAATTTTTATAATCAATTATGCAATTTATCATAATAATTAATAATTGAAAATTAATGTATAATTTTCCAAGGTTCATCAAACAAGAAAAAATATTCTTCTGGCAGATAAAATGTCAATCATTTGTTTACAATTTTGATTCATTTCCAAGGCTATCCCTATTTTTGAGCTAATTTTCCATACTTTAATATTTAATTTCTGCCGATATAGAGCATGTAAAATTGTTATTGATTCTGATGTAGAATTTTATGCTCTACAACTTTTATTTGAAGCATTTTTATCTAAAATAATTAGGGAAGCAGGAAATTAAGAATGTTTGATTTTACATGTTAAAGTCCTATGTTATATGTTCCGGGGTCGCGGTCAACAGCCTGTATATATGTAACTCAATTTTTCAAACTAGACGTAATAAATAGGAATGCTATGGTACGTATAAAAATTGTTCACTTCAAATAAACTGTACTTATTTTTGAGAATTTCGTAGTAATTTGTAGGTATGTGAAATTATATTAGACATTATCGGTAACGTTTGGTGTATAAGTTGTGAAAGACCCTATATGCAGTATCAAATAAGGGTACACTTAATTTATGAAAATAATTATACGTACCATAAATATAAATAAATAAATATATTATCACGGCATATTACCCATTGCTGGGTATGCCAATCTGCTGTGTAAACTGATATCGGTAATGATGAAATATTTGTACCGTGCGGGCGCTTACCAGGCGTCACCTCACGGGCGCTTATTACTGGCGTGGAGAGTGCACCACAGGGGACAATTTTGTGCCATTAAAATTCGAATTAATTATTGGCGTCGGTCGGGATCGAACCCCGGTCCCCAGATTCGCGACCACTCTGGAACACGGCCACGAGACCACATAATTGTTATTAAAAATTAAAACAGTGCAATTGACAATTTTCTCATATTTTTTCGTATCAAGTGAAATTAATATTAAGTTGAATGTATTGTAGCTATTTATTTGATCAAAAAAATATTTAAATACGTTATAATTATTTAATTATTAAAAGCATTAAATTTGTTCAAAATTGCAAAAAAAAACAAGAAAAATGAAAGAAAATTATCGCAATTTTCGAGAGAAGAAGGGTAATAATTTGCGACAAATAAGAAAAAATGATTTTTCGTTGAACGATGTCAGAACGTTTATCAATTGTACTGTACCCATATTTTTGGACGGCACTATATTCTAATTTTAATTTTAAAATCTTATAAATTAGTTCTCCTTGTAAACGACACTAGCGGTGGCCGCCGTGTATTGCGTGCGCTTTCAATAAAACGTCGATATATTCTAGACCTAGACTATAAATAATAATAAATTACGCTGTACAGGACATATTTGAACTGTTAGATATTTGAGCTGAATAAACAATTTATTTCGATATGATTTAAATGATTACTTTAAAAAGTGGTTCATAAGTTAAACGTTGATTATTTACTGTTAATTGTAACATAAATACGCGTATTGTGTGTTCTTTCTTAAAGAATCAATAACATTAATTTATCAAATCTGTTATACGACCCCCAACTGTGAATAAAGTATAGCTACTATTTTGTAGGGTCAAGTAGAATTAGAAATACGACAATTATTGTAGGGCAATATAATGCATAAATGTGATAGCTATTACGGGACAGAGGTATTAATAAATATTTTTTCCGTCGACCGTTTATTAATAGGCTATCTTAATGTATAGAAAATCATTCATTAATGACCCCTATTAATGCATGATTTTTTATTAATAAACGATTTATTGGGTGCGTTCACCACATGGAACACAGCATGTATTGCTAACGCTTAGTTGTAGCAAAAAGGTAGACAGAATTAAAAGTCATGCTTTTGACACTTACTAGCTAGGTATATTCACGTAGCATACCTTTAAAATGAATTTGAAAGAATAAAATTCCTCAAATAACACAAAAAAACCGCTTGTGTTGTCTGCCATTAAGTACACTGAACGCACCCACTGAAAACAATTGATGAAAAAACTTATTGATTTTCTGACGTAAAATTTGACGTTCGGTCAACCATTACTAACCTAAAAAAAATTGTCATGGAATCAAATTAGATTTTCCATTTAAGTAAGATACGGTCAACGAAAAAATATTGTAACTAACACGTGTGTTAATTGGCGATTAACACACTTGATAGTTAAATAACTATTAACATACTTGAACTCCACTGCTATTCCCCGGAACATGGCTAGGTCTTGTGATACGCAGTGGGCCAAAGCCCAAGACGGATCAGAGTCAAATACATCCCCTTGTATCTCTTCAATTGTAGAATATGAATTTCGGACGACGCAGGTTTTCAAATGTTGTTGAAATCCTGCATAAGTCACCTTCGAATGGTGTATTAACTTAATTAAATCCATCCAGTTTGGAGCAAACGATTGAAGGTGTCCATCAAAATTCATTTTTACTAGAATAAAAAAATTACAATAAGAAATTTATAATTATAATTGAAGTGTATCTATAACTTCCAAAACTAATGAATTTTATTTTTATTGCTTTTAAAATATACAGTTGTCTTCTAAAAGCCATTGTACCTATATACAGTATGTAACACGAAAAGCGGCCATATACCATAGACGTTTAACGTGGGAAAATCAATAATGCTCCAAATAAATGTTTTAGAGAATTAAATTCGCACATCTCATCCAATTCAATAATTATATTTTATTTAGTATGTTTTGTAACCGAGTAATTTTTTTAAATTTTTTATAAATGATACTTTTTAGTGTTAACCATGGAATTGAAACAATGGATTATCTTTCAGAATAATTATAAAATATAATTTACATCAAAATAATACTACTTAATAATTTGTAAATTTTCTGCATGTGAATAATTGTCCATTTTCAATATAAAAGCGAGTCTGGGAAGACGGCCCCTTTAACTTTTGTATTATAAGTAATAGAAAAAAATGGTTCATATAACAATATTATTATTTTAAATATACTATTTAATGACAGATGTAGATATTTTTTATAAAGTCAGGTTTACAAGATACAACTATCAAATTTTATTGTTTAAACAGCAACCTATAATCGTTTTACTAAAATATAAACCACTATTTTTTTGTCTTTTCAACGATGTACAGTTTTGTTAATGTTAATTAAGATATATGGAAATAATTTTTAATCAAATATTCTAGGTGGCTATGTGGAAATAAGTAATAAATAAATAAGTAATTAATAAGCAAGTAATAATAAATAAGTAACAAGCAAATGTATACTGTGTTGGTATTAATTGAACTGTTTAACATTGTTACATTTTGTTTATTTTCACATAGCCACCTATAATATTAGAATAAAAATTATATCCCATATTTCTCAATTATCTTATTTTTTTCGATTTTTTTTAAATACATTAAATACTAATACATCGCTGAAAAGAGAAAAAAATGTCGGTTTATATTTCAGTAAAATAATTATAGGTTGCTATTTAAAAAGTAAAAATTGATAGTTGTATCTTGTAAATCTGACCTTATAAAAAATATCTACATCTGCCATTTTTTTCTATTACTTATAATAAAAAGTTAAAGGGGGGGGGGGGCGTCTTCCCAGACTCACCCTGTATAGTAATCTTTCCATTTAGTAACACGTGCTGTTAGCAGTTCTGTAAATACCTATAACAATTTTGTACATATTTGAAAAGTATGTCAATTTGTACTGTAAATTCCAGTTAAGGTAGTTATATCGTGGAACCATTTTACCCAGAATTAATTGAAATTTAATCAACTGAAATATAATCCACCTGCTCTTCTAATTTAAAAACAATTGACCACGCGGTAGCTGAAATATTTGTAATTAAATTTGTCCTTTTTAACATGTGAAGAATAGGGCAAAGTAAACATAACATTTTCAATTATAACTTTTACATCCAAACCGACATTTAATCGAAAAACTAGTATGTTATAGTAGACTAATTAACGGATTTTATATAAAAATTTGAAAATTATTTACCACCCAGATTTCATTTTATTGCCCGAAGATACGATATATAGGTAGAAATATATTTGACAACCATGTACAAGCGTTCCAGATGGAGTATCAGTTAGCAATGCCCACTTTGGTATAAGCAAATAAGAGGTGTTCTTTGTTTAAAGGAATTTCAGACGTACATTCGAAGGAAATATATTTTAAATGGGTATTTTACACGAAAAGCATGAAAAGTTTAAACAATATGATACTCCTTTTTTTGTTACTTTAAGAAAGAAATATATTAATTTGTTTTGCAGTTCCGATTTGTAGTTTAGAATTATTATATCTCAAAATATTTTATTACTTTTATACCCGAATGTACCAATAAATATTGGAATACTTCAAAATTAAAACTATTTTTCAAGCGTTTGTTTGACAAACATATGAATTACTAGGCATTATTACTAATAACAATGTAAACATAGAAGCAAAATATTTCCTTCCACCCTTCCATAATTATGATAAATAGTGAGAAAAAAAAAATATTTGAACCCAAATTTGAAAAAAATATATGAATGGAAATAATAAGGATATATAAATATTAATTTAATGTATTTTTTAACACAAAGGTATTGTGAAAATAAAATAAAAATCATTTCAAAAACCAATATATATTTAATTTGAGAGATACTAAATTATCGATTTTTATTTAAAAATTCAACAATTTCTCTCAAACTATTTTGTGTTTAGTTATACGTGGTTTATTATTACCGACTACATTTTCAGATAAAAATTGCATAACACATTTTCTTCCATTTTCTGTATATTGTATTTAGTGTTTCAAAATTAATTCCAGTATTTGTAATTTTTTTAATCATGCGTTTGGAAATTATACCTCTTAAAACCTTTAAAGTTTGTAATGTAATTGTAACTTCTTATAACTTAGTTTCATTGTTGACTGCTACTACAAATGTACATACTTTATCTTTTATAAATCTTGCTTTATCCCGTAAAAGATTGGACATTTTCACGATTTACGATTTATGAAAGAGAATCCTAATATGTTAGTTACTAATTCAGACAAAAGTAAAAACACTGTAATAATTGACAAAGATTACTATATTTCAAAAATGAACGAGTTATTATGTGATGCAGATACTTACACAATCTTAAAGAATGATCCTACCAGTAAATTTCGAAATTTAAATAATAATTTAGTTGAAAATATGAATGATAAAAAATATATAGATGACCAATGTGCTAAACAATTAAAAATATATAATGCTGTTTCACCTAAAATATATGGATTACCTAAAACACATAAACCACCCCCAGTTCCCTTAAGACCAGTTGTATCTAGTATTAATGCTCTCTCATAAATTTTTATCTTTTATATGTACTATTTTGAAGAATTTAAATAACACATTAACTTATAATGTCAAAAATTCACTAGAAGTAGTTAATAAGTGCAAAGATTACAATTTACCTGATGGTTACATATTAATTTCACTGGACGTTACATCATTGTTTACTAATGTTACTAAAGAATTAGTCATTTCAACGATAGTAGATAGAATGTTTCACAAATCTAGAACAATCCACATTTTGCAAATTAATAGAATTTTGTTTTGATAGTAGTTATTTCAGCTTTAATGGTAAATTTTATAAACAAATAGAAGGTTGTGTTAGGGGTAATCCAGCCTGTCCAATATTTTCAAATTTGGTTATGCATAGGTTGTAAAATTCAGTTATACCCAAATTACCATTCCTACACTTATATGTTGATGACATTTTCACTGCTGTGCCTGCGCAATTAGTTGACACTACTTTAGAATTATTTAATAATTTTCACCCAAAAATTCAATTTACGGTAGAAATAGAAAGTAGAAATTGCATTCCATTCTTAGACATTTTAATAATTATGTGTAGAGATAATACAATAAATTTAAAGACAGATTGTTCCAAAAAACCTACTTCATGCTACATTACAAATCAAATCATCCTCTAAGCCAACAAATGGGCATTATTACTAGTGAAATTAAAATAATTAAACAGTTAAGTAATCCAGTGTTTCATAATGAGAATTTAAACAAATTAAAAGATAAATTGAAAGAAAATGGTTATCCAGGTACCTTTAATAACAAAATTTTCAATTATTTACATGCTAATGGTAGACACAGCAGGGGCAATATCAACAACAATAAAATATGCTATAGAATTCCTTTCATTAATGAATTATCTTATAAATTAGCTAACATTTTAAATAATTATAAAACTATAACAACATTTTACAATACTAAAAAAGTAGAAAACTTAAAGATAGTATACAAACTAAAAACAAATCTAATGTAGTTTACCAGATTGACTGTAAAGATTGTGATGGTGTGTATATTGGACAAACTAGACAATATATTAAGAATAGTATAAATAATCATAAACATAACTGTGGAAATTTAGATTCAGAAAAAACCGCTTTATCTAAACATAGTATAAATTCCCACAGTCATTTTGATTTTGAAAATGTTAAAATATTAGCTTCAGAAAGTAATTATAAAAAACGTAACTTCTTAGAAATGATTTATATTCACAATAATAGTAATACTATAAATTATAGAACGGATACTGAAAACCTTAACAAAAATTATCAAAATATTTTAGATCACAACAAATGACTTCATTAGTATACAGTTTAAAGTTTGCGCCAATATACACACTAACAGATATTTTGTGTTATAACCAATTTGTACTGGTAAAATTGTTTATTTTTTATTTGTTAACTTTCTGTATCTTTGTCTCGCAGTTGTACTTACACTGCGGCAGGAAGAACAATGTATATTTTTTTTCAACTAATTTTGTCACATGTATAACTTCATGTATTTTTTTTTTTGTAATAATCTGCTGATGGTAAGCATGATTTATTATTGTATAATTATTGCTGGTCTATGCTGTTTTTTATTCTGTAACATTTTTATTATTCCTTGTCCTCCAGCATTGAGGATGGATTAATAAAATCCGAAACGTTTGCAACAAGGAGTATATTATTTTATTTCCTTCAATTTGTCGATCATCCGTCGTTATTCTTCTACTTATCTGTCATTATGTCCGAAACAACCAAGTTATATTTATGTTTAATATTATCGGCCATTTACATTTCATTTCTGTAAACTGTGAGTGGTTGTCGTAGGGGCCCCATCACACTGATTTGTCCAGGGGCCTATAATGCTGTTAAGACGATTTTGTTCTGGGTGCTCTATCCCATTACATTTTACTTGTGTGGACACCATTGAAGAAAAATATAAATTACATGCCAGTGTATGACAATGTAGCAGTTGCCGGCCGTCAAGATCTGAAGCTACTATGAGCAGAAGATGGCCCCTGATGTTTCCAATATACTCGACGACTATGCTTGAAAAATTGCTTAAATATTAGGTATTTTTGGAAGCTGTTTTCTCAAATATAGCACAAGAAAATGACTTCAAAAGTTAAAGAAGTGTACATTAGTATGTCTTCTAGTGCAAAAAGAAGTTTCATGACTCTTGATTATATAGTTTAATTATAATTAATAAAATAGTAATTGCTTGTTTTAGCAAAAGTTTTAAGGCTGATTAATTGACTTTCTGGAAAACTTATGAAGATGAAAATTGTGTCTTACACTAATACTTGATGTATATATTAAGAATTTGAAAACAAAAATAAAATATTTATAACAGTTTTTGAGAAAACTGCTTCCGAAAACATTGCCGTATACACAATGTTAACAGTTTCACGATTTTGCCGCTAGGGGTAACAAAACAATTTACATTATAAAACTGTTTTCCTTACCAAAGTACCGATATCTTTCCATTTAGAATGAATGAAATTTCACCAAGAGAAAAAGATATAAAATAAATAAATTATTTTCAATTTATTGTAATTAATTTAAACAACAGTACAAATTTTCACATGTACATTACCGAAACCCGAAAAAGCATTGAAATGCATGTCAAGATTTATGATTAATTGATATCAAATATTTTTTAATAACATTACTAATAGTTCGTTCATTTTATTTTACATTATTTGAAATAAAAAATAACAAGGAATGAATGGGAAAAGTATAAATGCAATTACGGTTCGTAAGTCATGATTAATTTATGCAATTGTCGCAATACATTTCTCTGTACGGTAATCCACGAGGAATTCGCCTACATATTATTTCAGGTAGTAAATACCGCTTATAAAAAAATGCTTAATTTTGGTAGCATTTTCGATTTCCAAAATTCTTCGTCTTTTTTATTTTTTCAATATATAAATCACTAGTATCATTACGATATATAATAAAATATCAACATAATTCTTGCGTTACATTAAGTTGGCCTTATGTCTATAACGATACAAAATGATATTAGAAAAATTGATTTTATGTGACATACACAAACACACTAGAGCCTAAAAACGTTCAAAATCATGTGAACTAAATTTTATAATCAAAGTGATAGAAATGTGGCGATGACATAATATTAAATAGTTATTCGTGTATACATATGTACGCGAAATGTATGAGTAATGCATGAAGGTGAAAGTTTTTTGACCGCGCGCGGAATCAAATAATCAGTTGAGAGCACTACACATATTTCACACACAAGATGCACACAATATTTTCCTTTAATTGAATTAAAATATACCTACGATATTGCGTAAAGTTTAGTTTTAAGTTGGTAAAACGATTGTTTAGTAACAAGGGTTCATTAGTCATGGGTTGCCGAGCAACGAGTGATTAAAATTTTTAAAGCCGGGTTAAATATTTTGTTAGCATAGCAAACTTCTTATTTAATATTGTGATCCTAATTCATAAATAAAAGTATTTTTTGTATATTTATTGGGTTATTAGATTCTATCGTAGATAAAATATTGTATGATACACATATGTAAAGCATCTTGACCCATTCTCGACTAAAAACTAGCTTTACGTTCGATAACTCCCATATTACATCTCAAAAATTATAATTCCTTCGTATTCCCGTTCGTACGTTTATATGAAGAGTTGTTTAGATTAAATACCGTTTCTTGACATTTTACGTTATTATGAATATTGAAGAATATTTCATTCTCTTTACTATTTGACTGCATTTTTTCTTCATAATAAATGTATTTGGAGATGAAAAATTGTACAGAAATTATTTTATTATTAATCGTGCAGCCTATGTTGGTACAAGCTCACCATTGAAACAATAAATATTAATAAATGACATTATGGTATTGTCAAGTATAATCTGCATAGTTCATGAAATAATTTTACTCGAAATATAGAATTTTTTGTAAGAAACTTCCCGAATGGAATTTGGCAAAAATTCATTGACGGAAGTAATTGTATTGGTCACAGAATATGATACTATTAGCACAGTTTACAATTCTTTTTTTTTTACTTCCCATATCGAAGAAATATGATACAAAAAGATAATAAAAAATAGTTACAGCCATGTATTAGAAGCGCACTTTTTTAATAAAAGCGCCTTTATGCAGCACGCTTTTTACATTATATTCTTATGAGAAATGTGCTCCGTTAAAGCGCTTTTATTATAAAAATGCGCTCATAATACTATAATATCGTGAAAACAATGAGAAAACATAAAACAGGTACGGTTAATAAATACGTTAATTACAAATAGAAGATACAAACAAAAATTAATCCGATTACAAGATTTTGAGGTATCGCTATTCTCCAAAGATAAATTCTATTTACTAATTGCATTTTCATCATGCATGAAGAAAAGTATGATTACTATTATCTATAATTACGAGGTAAAAACTAACCAGATTAAAAGACATTTGAGATACTGCTAACCAAAAATAAGATGTTATAATGCTTACACAAATTTTATGAAAATTATATTCTCTATAGTGAAAACAACAGGCATTATAATTCTTTGTTGGTGGTTAAGTCATACTGCCGAGTGACATAAAACTTGAAATATACCGCTTAGCACCTTAGTGGGGGCAGTTGAGAAGTAAAGTTTGGCAAAGTATTTCGGATTCTATGATCTGTGTAAAAGTACTAGTGGCGCCTACAGAAAGCATCCAATAGATGTTATGAATACGAACGCTTTTACACGCGCCCTTAAGGGTGCGTTTCAAACAGAGTATTTAAAAATTGATAATTTTAAGCCTGTTTAAACAACAAAGAATTATGTATTATACATCAAAATTCTTGATTTTTTTTGGACTATTATTTAAAACTATTTTAAATGTTTCAAAATTTATTACAAAATTTAAAAAGCGTAATTTTCTAATCTGCTTTCGCTTTATGACATAAGTAGAACTACTATTTTATACTAACTAAATAATTTTTTTTTTTTTCAAGTGTTGCCCTCAATTCTTTTATTTTTTTTATTTTGTTCAAAGTGAGAAATGGTAATATTTTGCACAATTTTACAGTTTAGTCACTGCGCGTAGTGCAAGCTTTCTCTGTAAGATAGCATCACACTCGAGTGATCGGTAATATAGAATATGAAAAATAGCGCGCAATTACTCATAATGAATAGAGTGATTTGGTACATAAATATAAATTTCGTGAGATAATTATATTTTCTTTAAATGAGAACAAATACATAGTTGTCTGCAGACGTGATTAAATTTTGGTTGGAAGAGGTCAACCGGAAGTACCTTTACTTGAAGATTTTAACAGTTTTTCTTGAAAAAACGCTGTTAAATATCATTTTTCACTTTTCATATTATTATAAATATTAAGAATATGTTATTCTCTATGCGGTTTGATTGGATAATATTATATGCTTCATATTCAATGGATTTAGAGTTAAATAAAGAAATAGCTATGTACAACATTAAAAAAATTCTGATTTCTGATTGACAGATATCAGTGTCAAGTGCAATTGATATACGAGCCCAAACTCATAATAATTCGGCTAGTTTACATTTTCAAGAAATTATAAAATCTACACAAATTCTTTCGCCTTCTTTAAATATACTCGTAGACTTAAAACTTTAAAAAAACTGTGGACCAAATTGCTGGTGATAATAGTTTGACCGGTATTTTAATGGTCAGCTTCTAGTCCAGATTTAGCTTGTACCGCAACCCTTTCTTTTGGCACAATGAAAAACAACTTCGTATAAATCTAGTGGGTACAGTAAAACCTACCTTGCAAGACATACGAGGTGTGTTCAAAAACTATCGCGAATTTTGAATTTTCGCGGGTTACGTATATTCGAATTTCGATCTTTTTGTGGCTTTATGTTGGTACTCATGTCTCTCACTTATGTCGACAAGCTCGGCCATTTTGAATGTTCACTTACTTGTTGACAGCTGCTTTGCTTGCACGTGTTTTGGATCGTCTTCGATTTTTACCTATTGTGCTTATTCGTTAAAAACTGACTATGAATTTTTTGACCAAGACAATATCTTCCTTATCTAAAGGCGACGGAACGTAGAAAAAAATAATTCATTTAAAATTTGTCATTGTCATAAAATGTTTTTATCAAAGAAGTTATTTCATTTCTACTCGTAACGAATAAGCACAATAGGTAAAAATCGAAGACGATCCAAAACACGTGCAAGCAAAGCAGCTGTCAACAAGTAAGTGAACATTCAAAATGGCCGAGCTTGTCGACATAAGTGAGAGACATGAGTACCAACATAAAGCCACAAAAAGATCGAAATTCGAATATACGTAACCCGCGAAAATTCAAAATTCGCGATAGTTTTTGAACACACCTCGTATATGACAATGATCACAGGAAAATGTGCAGGGCTTAGGGATACAATGCCTAATAGAATTAAAGCAGGTATTACTAATAAAGACGATGTAACCCAATATTAAACAGCGGAATACTTGAATAACATATTCAGTTTTGGTAAGCTTAAAATCAATATTTTAAACTAGTCGAAAGAAATTCGTAGAAATTTCTCACCATACTATTTGCTATACACACAAACTCATTCCGTATGTTCGGTAATCTTCACTCTATATTGCCGTATCATACATAATGACATTTATAAACTTCATTTTGACTACTTTAATGACACTTATAATAGGGCTGAGTAATATAATGGATTAATTATTATTTAGAAATAAATCAAAAACAGTATACCCATCTGATTAGCAGCTGGTAGATGATTTAAACAATTTGATTTAAATCATGATTCAAATCAAATGATTTTTTTAAATAATCATCGTTTCAAATGAAAACAATTATTTATTAAAAATAAAGGGATCACCATGGAAAATAAACTGAAATATTTAACATAAATCAATATTTAGAAACAAAATAAAAATTCAAAATATTATTAGTTATAAAAATAATTATAATATATAATTTTTGTGCCAAGTCTATCTCCACTCTAATTAAAAAAGTCAACTGCACATACTTTTTACATTATTTTTCTTGGTTTATCCATTTTTTAAACCTCATTTTGAGTACTTTAATGACATTCATAATAGGGCTGAATAATATAATGGATTAATTATTATTTAGAAATATATCAAATACAGTATACCAACCCTAGCAGGTTGTAAATGATTTATTGATTCAAGTCAAATAATTTCTCTATAAATAATCATCGTTTCAAATGAAAACAAATACTTATTAAAAATAGAAGGTTCACGATAGAAAATAAACTGAACTATTTAATTTAACATAAATCAATATCTAGGACCTAAATAAAATTACAAAATATAAAATTTAAAATATATATTATTTATTCTAAGAATATTTGTAAAGAAAAATATAAGTTTTGGAGTTTTTCCTGGACCAAGTCTATCTCCACTCTAGTGAAGAAGTCAACTTCACAGACTTTTTGCATTATTTCTCTTGGTTTATCAATTTTTTTATTAAATAAAAAAGATTTATATGAAAACAAAAAGAATAATAACAAAAACGACAAAAACTAACAAGTACCTTTGTGAATATCAGAGACAATACCAATAACAAAACTACTAATAATGATAATAACAAATTGTCAAAATCAATGAAATTGAAAATTCGAGCAGCATACTAATATCGAGACAGCTTCGATAATAGAATACCCTGCCAACCATCCAACCCTCTATTTTGCGCTAGACATGCGTCCCCCGTCCCGCCTCAGTAGGGTTTCATCAAGTCAAGTAGCTTGATATTTTTGTAAATTACTTGACTTGACTTGAAAATCAAGCTTTTCAAAAATTCATTACTTGACTTGATTTTCTATCGTTACTACTTGACTTGATCAAGCAATTTCAAGCAAATTCAAGCTACTTGATAACGAACCGATTATGTACAAAAACGCACGAATCAGTAGAATCGTAATCTAGCTGTGTGTGGTACGGCGTGGAGCGCCATATGCCATATGCTGTGCTGATTCACTACTGCTAGTTAAAATTTCTGCAGAGGTTTAAAAAATTCACTCAATATTGAAATATATACTAGAATGACCCGAGAATATGTCGACAAAATTTGAAGTCCTAATCATTATTATTAAGATAACTGTAGATGGTTAAACTATCGCACAAAAGCCCAAAAAGCTATACTCCATTCGAATTAAGAATAATAATTGGGACTTCAGATTTTGTCCACATATTCTCGGGCCATTCTAGTATATATTCCAATAATGAATGGATTTTTGAAACGTCTTAATATCTCGGAGAAAAAATAAAGTTCCAAAATGTGCCAAAACCGAATGTTATTTAAATGGGGAAAAATCAAGTGCATTTAGGCACGGTCAAATATTAAAACGGTCAAATATTAAAATTAAGCGGAATCATTGCCAGTATAATTTTTTTTATTTATTAGGAATCACTTTAGAGGGCGGCCTGGTTAAAATTCGACTTGCTCCCTTTTAAGGTCCACCATAATACATATACTATAAATAGTTTGTTAGTCCATATATTATACTTGTAAATCTTTTTTTTTATTTTTAAATTTGAATGTATGATTTATTTTTTATTTGTATAACAGCGCAAAGATTTACTTTGATAATTCCGTTGAAAACTCGGTTGACATAACTTCCGGAGTATTACAGGGCTGTATTCTTTCTCCAATTTTATTCTCAATTTTTATAAACGATATCGAAGATGCTTTTAGAAATGAAGGAGTAGAAGGTTTGAATATTGACGGATTTCACGATCTCTTACTTTTGGCCTATGCTGATGATATAGCAATTTTAAGTAATTCTCCCGTGGACACTCAAAGAAAGTTACATATTCTACAAAAATATTGTTCAAGTAATGATTTAAATATCAACACTGCGAAAACAAAAATCGTTATTTTTCATAAAGGCAGACTAAGAAATTTACCATTCACTTTTAAATATCATAATGAATCCATTGAAGTAGTAACCAAATTTTGTTACTTAGGCATAACATTTTCTAATTCTGGAAAATTTTTGGAAGCATCCAAGCAAGCCCTTAAAAAATCATACCTAGCTATAAACAATGTGAAAAATATTTTGGTCAAAGGTAAATCCAATAGTTGGGAGGAGAAAGAGAAACTTTTAAATAGTGTGATAAATAGTACTCTACTCTATGGCTCAGAAATATGGGGTCTGCGATATTCGGATATTGCTGACTCTGGCCAAATTAAATATTTAAAACTTATTTTACAATGTCCTAGGAGTACTCCTAACTTTATGATTAGATTAGAAACCGGAACCACCCATATGCTGTTGAACATTCTAAAGCGTTCCCTGCAATATTGGCAAAAAATCGTAAAAATGAAAGAACATCGCACCCTTAAAATACTATATAACAGATTAGTTTATTTAGATGCCGGTGAAAATAATAAAATTGAATTTAATTGGGTTTCACAATTAAAACTATGTATAGATAACCTAGGGCTTACCACACTATGGGAAAAACAAATTTTATCTGCTAATGAAATTCGATCGATATTAGATACTCAAAAATCTAAATTACAGGAAAAAGATTTATCTCTCCTATATAACTCTAAATATAGTCCTCATTATATTTCCATTGGATCAGACCCTTCGCTTGAAAATTATTTAAAATTTCGAATGCCATTAACTTATATAAGAATTATTGCTCAACTACGACTAGCACATAAATATGGTCTTTCTATTTATATAAAAGGTATAAAATATCAGCTTGATGCAAGGTCAAATTGTACTATTTGCAATTGTCAAAGCTTAGAAAATTTGTATCACTTTCTAATAGAGTGCCCTATATACCGCCCATACAGACAAATATATCTATCTGAGTTTTTATGTGATGTAAATGAAGAGAATTTCATGCAATTGCTAGATTCTTTAACGCCAGCTAAAGTTAAAAACATTTTTCTTTATGTGATCGGTTCCATGAGGTTGAGAAATTTCTGTGTGAATGAATAAAATATTAGTTTCATTAAATAAATTTATTTGTAAATTTATTTGTATCTTCTGTAATTACATATTTCTATATCTCAAATATTTTGTAATTATTTTTGAATTGTGTATTAAACTTAAGGGTAAATTTTTTGCCAGCTAAAGTTAAAAACATTTTTCTTTATGTGATTTGCCATGAGGTTGAGAAGTTTTTTTGTGTGATGAATAAAATATTAGTTTCATTAAATAAAGTTATTTGTATCTTCTGTAATTACATATTACTATATCTCAAATATTTTGTAATTATTTTTGAATTGTTGATTTAAATTTAAGGGTTTTGTATCATATATCTTATTTTATCAATGTATATCATATATTATATTTTTGCTATTATAATTTTTCTATGCTATATGTAAACCAACCACTATTGTATAAAGCTCAGGCTTTCAAGCAATAAATGTATTATTATTATTATTATTATTATTTATGAATAAAAGTCTATATTTCAAGGTATACTCGTATTATTGATATTGTTATAAAACATAAGGTAGTACATATATGAAAATGAAATGTAGTCTTGAAGAACTTCTTGATTTTTCTGGTAATTAAAATAACTACTTGATTTTTTCAAGTAATTAAAAAATAACTATTTGACTTTTCAAGTACTTGACATTTTAACTACTTGACTTGACTTGACTTTCGGCTACTATTACTTGACTTGAGCTTGACTTGATTTCAAGTCAAGTCAAGTAATTTGAATATCAAATCAAGCCGTGAAACTCTACGCCTCAGGGAAGTATAAATTTCATATTAGCTAAGATTTGAACCTGCATATAGAGCCATCTGTGGAATACTTTTATCATATACAATTAGTTCTTAATTAACTCAGCATCAACTCATGGCACTGTTTTTTCAACGCACCCTTGAGCCGTTCGGTAAGTTGGATCAGATCCAACTAATCCTATGGATTAGATCAGATGGTCACGTGGACGCAAATGAATTTATTCGAAAGAACACAAGTATCTGTCAAAATCAGTCGGAAAAATGAATTTCAATTTTCTATATTTACCATTGTTTATTTTTGTTTAAATTTCTTTTAGAACTATTAAAAAAAATCTTTCAGAACTCATCATTCGATTAAAATGATACAACCTTTTTAGTATCAGTTCTGTTTATTGTTATAAAAACCGACTTTTCGGCAGCATGAACTGCTGCCTTCTTCAGGGAACCTTAAATGTCCTTATTGAATAAAGTATGACAGATTCTCCCGGCGCTTCCGCCATTTTTTGAATCTTAAGTGATATGATCTTTCTAATCCAAGTTTTTATTGGGAGTAGATAGCACTGATCTGGATTACTTGGTCTTGGGGTGGGGATACTGATCAGAATTCGAAAGAACATGCAATTTACTAATCCATGTAACATGGATCTGATACAACGCAGCGAAAGAATACGGCATTAATACGTTGACTGCGGATGGCGTGTTAACATGTCATGTGTTTGCACAATCTGAGGCGGGAGGCAGGTGTCGTGTGAATACAAGCTGTTAGGAGAATTCAAAATACTTATGATACTTCAGCCCGAGAGTGAATTACTACAAATTTCCATTCGCAGTGAACGTGTTAAAACGTTTAAAATAGTGAATTAAAGAACAAGTTTTATAAGATATGTCTTTTTTTAGCTCTATAAAGCTGGCTCAGCATTTTCATCTCACAACAATAAACATAGTACTAATATTTAAAGCTCATTTATTGCTAATTTATTACTCATGTTTAAAATTTATTGCTTTTGCCGATTCGGAGAAAATTGATGTGAGCTAGCTTAAAGACAAGCTAGCTCACAACCAAAAATTAAAAAAAAAAACATGTTACAAGACAGAATACGATCTGTTATAATTTATTGCTCTATTTAAAAAATTATTGCTTGCAAATAATCAAGGTTTTCGTTAAACAAACTGCATACCACACGTTTTAGCCTACTAAATGAATATCTGACTTCAAAAAATGCTTTTCTACGGAAATTATATTTTATCGCAGGTCATTATTAGTTTTCAAAAATATTTACGCGTGTGAGCTGCAGCAATAAATTATTTAAGGGGCGCATTTAGCTAAAACTCCAATTTTACAGGATTATCTCGCAACAAAAACTATCTGTCGCTATAGGGCACTTCAAAAACTGTTGTTCTACGGAAATTATACTTTCTCGTAGGTCACAAATTTGTTATCAACAATATACACGTGTGTGAGGTGAAGCAATAAATTATTTTAGCCGCCAATTTAGCATAAACTCTACTTTTTTAGAAATATCTCGCAACAAAAACTATCTGTCGCTACACGGCACTTCAAAAACTGTTGTTCTACGGAAATTATACTTTCTCGCAGGTCACAAATTAATTATCAACAATATACACGTGTGTGAGCTGAAGCAATAAATTATTTTAGCCACCAATTTAGCATAAACTACTTTTTTAGGAATATCTCGCAACAAAAACTATTTGTCGCTATAGGACACTTCAAAAACTGCTTTTCTACGGTAATTATACTTTCTCACAGGTCACAAATTAGTTATCAACAATATACACGTGTGTGAGCTGAAGCAATAAATTATTTTAGCCGCCAATTTAGCATAAACTCTACTTTTTTAGGAATATCTCGCAACAAAAACTATCTGTCGCTATAGGGCACTTCAAAAACTGTTGTTCTACGGAAATTATACTTTCTCGCAGGTCACAAATTTGTTATCAACAATATGCACGTGTGTGAGCTGGAACAAAAAAATATTTTAGCCGCCAGTTTAGCTTAAACTCGACTTTTTTAGGAATATCTCGCAACAAAAACTATTTGTAGCTATAGGGCACTTCAAAAACTGTTTTTCTGCGGAAATTATACTTTCTCGCAGGTCACAAATTAATTATCAACAATATACACGTGTGTGAGCTGGAGCAATAAATTATTTTAGCCGCGCCTTTAGCATAAACTCTATCTCACAACAATAAACATAGTTCTAATATTTAAAGCTGATTTATTGCTAATTTATTACTCATGTTTAATATTTATTGCTCTTGCCGATTCGGAGAAAATTGATGTGAACCTTAAAGACAAGCTAGCTCACAACCAAAAATTAAAAAAAAGACTGTCACAAGACAGAATACGATCTGTTATAATTTATTGCTCTATTTTTAAATTTATTGCTTGCAAATAATCATGGTTTTCGTTATACCACACGTTTTAGCCTATTAAATGAATAATTGACTTCAAAAACTGCTTTTCTACGAAAATTATACTTTATCGCAGGTCATTATTAGTCTTCAATAATATTTACGCGTGTGAGCTGTAGCAATAAATTATTTAACGGGCGCATTTAGCTAAAACTCCAATTTTACAGGATTATCTCGCAACAAAAACTATCTGTCGCTATAGGGCACTTCAAAAACTGTTTTTCTAAGGTAATTATACTTTCTCGCAAGTCACAAATTAATTATCAACAATATACACGTGTGTGAGCTGGAGCAATAAATTATTTTAGCCGCGCCTTTAGCATAAACTCTACTTTTTCACACCACAAACTCCAACAACAAAAATTTGGGAAAAAATAAGAAAAATCGAAGGATGTAAACCAGGTAAATCTTCTATAATAAAAATAAATGATGAGTACATAACGGACCCACAAAAAATAGCCAATATATTAGCAGAAACTTTCCAAAAAACTTCGACGGATGAAAATTATGCCAATGAATTTAGAACTTTTAAAATTGCAGAAGAAGAAAGGACTATAACTCCTACTGAAAATATGGAAGATCCACTTAATATACCTTTTTCTCGAGGAGAACTAATTGAAGCTATAAAAGAAACTAAGGGTAGCAGTAGCCCAGGCCCCGATGGTATACCAGCTATATTCATAAAAAAATTCCCACATGAAGCAATCGAACATCTACTCCAAATTTACAACATCATATGGACAAAAAGACAATATCCGAAAATGTGGAAAACTGTGTTCACAATACCAAAACCCAATACAAACAAAACAGATCCGAACAACTATAGGCCAATATCACTGTCCAACACTATGAGCAAACTGCTGCAAAAAATGGCCAATAAACGGCTAACTTGGTTTCTAGAAACAAAACAGCTGCTAAAAGAAAATCAAAGTGGCTTCAGGAAAGGTACATCCACGACAGACCAAATACTTTCACTAACTGCTGAGATACAAAACAGTTTTAAAAATAAGCAGTACCTCATAGCAATTTTCTTTGACTTGCAAAAAGCCTACGACACTACGTGGAAACACTACATCATTCAATCAATCAATGAAATGAAAATAAATGGCAATATGTTCTACTTTATAAAAAACTTCGTTAGTGATAGAAAATTTAGTGTTAAGTCACATAATTGCATTTCCGACGAAAAAGTACAACAAAATGGTCTTCCACAAGGAGAAATCCTTAGTGTAACGCTGTTCCTGATAGCTATTAATAAAATAAACGAATGTTTCCCCCCTCAGATGAAAACATCACTCTATGCAGATGATCTAGTTATTTATTTTAAAAGTAAAGAAATAAACACGGTAAAAAACAAAATACAAGAAACTATAAACAAAATACAAATATGGACGCAAACAACTGGTTTCAAATTCTCCGAACAAAAAACTAAAGCTATACACTTTTGTAAATTGAGAAGTTGTCACGAAAACCCAAAATTAACACTTGAAAACACAGAAATACCGTACGTAGACAAAATTAAATTTTTAGGATTGGTCATAGATAAAAAACTTACATGGAAAGTCACATTAAAAAAGAATGTACACAAAAGTTAAATATCTTGAAAATATTAGCTCATCACAAATGGGGCGCAGACAGACAATCAATTCTAAATATATATAAAGCTACTATTAGATCCAAATTAGATTACGGAAGTATTGCTTTCTCTACCGCAAAGCCTAATAAATTACAAATATTAGAATGTATCCAAAATGAAGCTATTCGAACAGCCACGGGGGCATATAGAACAAGTCCAATAGTCAGCCTTTTGTGCGAAGCAGGAGAATCAACACTTAATTTTCGAAGAAAGGACCTTAGAACGAGATATATGATAAATTTAGCCAGTAACCCGAAGATTCCAACCTATACCCAATTCTTCAACAAAATCGAGAACAAAATAACCTTAAAGAACCGAACACCTCTCCAACAGATTATATACATTGATTTATACCTCCTCTCTGCACCACTACAAAAAATTCAAATTAATACACTTCATAACATACCCCCCTGGACAATCCGAATACAACAACCCAACATATCCCTAACCAAATACAATAAAAAAGACACACCCAAAGAGCTGTATCAAAACTTAGTAAAAGAGCAACAAGAAGAATACAAAGATTACACAACAATCTTCACTGACGGCTCTCGCATAAATAATGAAACCGGCGCGGCCTTCAAAATCGCAGAAAATATACACAAATTTCACCTTCCAAACGAAACTTCCATATTCACGACAGAATCCTACAGCGTTTTAGAAGCTATAAAATTCATAAATAAATACAACAAAAACAAGAAATATACTATTTACACGGATTCATTAAGCTTAATCCAAGAAATAACAAACATAAACACAAAACATCAATTAATACAAAAATTACAAGAAAATATTCACAAAGCAAAAACAGACCATGAAATTACAATAATTCTTATGTGGATACCATCTCACGTTGGAATAAAAGAAAATGAGGATGTAGACGAAGCAGCTAAACAAGCAACTACAAGAGAAGAAATAGAAAATGTTACTATACCACCCGAAGATTTGAAAGCTATTGTAAAGTCCAATATTAAAGAAGAAAGAAACTGGAACGGAAAAACAAACAATAAACTACGAGAAATAAAAGAAGGAATAGAGAAATGGCAAGTACCGGATGATAGAAAACTTCAGATCGTGATATCCAGGATACGAATTGGACACACCAAGTATACACACGAACATATACTGAAAAAAACGGTCCCCAAGACCTGCGAAATCTGCTCAACCACAATTACGGTCAAGCACATCATAATAGAATGCCCCAAATACGCGACCCATAGACAGAAACACAACATTCCAGCCACATTGAAGGAAGCGCTAGGCAACAACATGGACCACACAAATAATGTAATAAAATACCTTACCGATATAGACCTAATAAATCTTATGTAAACAAAATATAGATCACCTGTAACCTAATTGTATAAGGATTAGTGTCCCTTAGGTCGAAATCCAATTCTAAATAAATAAAAAAATAAATAAAACTCTACTTTGTTACATCTCACAACAATAAACATAGTTCTAATATTTAAAGCTCATTTATTGCTAATGTATTACTCATGTTTAAAATTTATTGCTATGCCGATTCGGAGAAAATTGATGTGAACCTTAAAGACAAGCTAGCTCACAACCAAAAATTAAAAAAAAAAACCTGTCACAAGACAGAATACGATCTGTTATAATTTATTGCTCTATTTAAAAATTTATTGCTTGCAAATAATCATGGTTTTCGTTAAACAAACTGCATACTACACGTTTCAGCTTATTAAATGAATATCTGACTTCAAAAACTGCTTTTCTACGAAAATTATACTTTATCGTAGGTCATTATTAGTCTTCAATAATATTTACGCGTGTGACCTGGAGCAATAAATTATTTTAGCAGCGCCTTTAGCATAAACTATACTTTGTTACATCTCACAACAACAAACATAGTTCTAATATTTAAAGCTCATTTATTGCTAATTTATTACTCATGTTTAAAATTTATTGCTCTTGCCGAATCGGAGAAAATTGATGTGAACTAGCTTAAAGACAAGATAAGTCACAACCAAAAATTAAAAGAAAAATGTGTTAAAAGACAGAATACGATCTGTTATAATTTATTGCTTTTTTTAAAAATTTATTGCTTGCAAATAATCAAGGTTTTTGTTAAACAAACTGCATAAACTCGACTTTTTTAGGAATATCTCGCAACAAAAACTATTTGTCGCTACAGGGCACTTCAAAACCTGTTGTTCTACAGAAATTATATTTTCTCGCAGGTCACAAATTAGTTATCAACAATATACACATGTGTGAGCAGAAGCAATAAATTATTTTAGCCTCGAATTTAGCTTAAACTCTAGTTTTTTAGGAATATCTCGCAACAAAAACTATCTGTCGCTATAGGGCACTTCAAAAACTGATTTTCTACAGAAATTATACTTTCTCGCAGGTCACAAATTAGTTATCAACAATATGCACGTGTGTGAGCTAGAGCAATAAATTATTTTAGGCGCCAATTTAGCTTAAACTCGACTTTTACAGAAATATCTCGCAACAAAAATTACCTATCGCTATAGGGCACTTCAAAAATGTTTTTCTACGGTAATTATACTTTCTTGCAGGTCACAAATTAGTTATAAACAATATACACGTGTGTGAGCTGAAGCAACAAATTATTTTAGCCTCGAATTTAACTTAAACTCTAGTTTTTTAGGAATATTTCGCAACAAAAACTACCTGTCGCTATAGGGCACTTCAAAAATGTTCTTCTACGGAAATTATACGTTCTCGCAGGTCACACATTAGTTATCAACAATATACATGTGTGTGAGCTGGAGAAATAAATTATTTTAGCCGCGCATTTATCTTAAACTCTACTTTTTCTGGTATAACTCGCAACAAGAAATATTTGTCACTCTACGGCACTTCAAAAATGTTTTTCTACAGAAATTGTACTTTGTCGCAGGTCACAAATTAGATATCAACAATATTAACGTGTGTGAGCTCGAGCAGTAAATTGTAACCGCGTAACAGGTAATATTAGTTGAGAGATATTCCTAAAAAAGTCGAGTTTAAGCTAAACTACCGGCTAATATAATTTATTTCTTCAGCTCACACACTTGTATATTGTTGATAACTAATTTGTGACCTGTAAGAAAGTATAATTACCGTAGAAAAGCAGTTTTTGAAGTGCCCTATAGCGACAGATAGTTTTTGTTGCGAGATATTCCTATAAAAGTAAAGTTTATGCTAAATTGGCAGCTAAAATAATTTATTGCTTCATCTCACACACGTGTATATTGTTGACAACTAATTTGTGCCCTGCGAGAAAGTATAATTTCCGTAGAAAAACAGTTTTTGAAGTGCCCTATAGCGACAAATAGTTTTTGTTGCGAGATATTCTTAAAAAAATAGAGTTTACGCTAAAGGCGCGGCTAAAATAATTTATTGCTCCAGCTCACACATGTGTATATTGTTGATAACTAATTTGTGACCTGCGAGAAAATATAATTTCTGTAGAACAACAGTTTTTGAAGTGCCCTATAGCGACAGATAGTTTTTGCTTTGAGATATTCCAAAAAAGTCGAGTTTAAGCTAAATTGGCGGCTAAAATAATTTATTGCTCCAGCTCACACACGTGTATATTGTTGATAAGTTATTTGTGATCTGCGAGAAAGTATAATTTCTGTAGAAAATCTGTTTTTGAATTGCCCTATAGCGACAGATAGTTTTTGTTGCGAGATATTCCTAAAAAAGTAGAGTTTATGTTAAAGGCGCGGCTAAAATAATTTATTGCTTCACCTCACACACGTGTATATTGTTGATAATTAATTTATGACCTGCGAGAAAGTATAATTTCCGTAGAACAACAGTTTTTGAAGTGCCCTATAGCGACAGATAGTTTTTGTTGCGAGATATTCCTAAAAATGTAGAGTTTATGCTAAATTGGCGGCTAAAATAATTTACTGCTTCAGCTCACACACGTGTATATTGTTGATAACTAATTTTTGACCTGCGAGAAAGTATAATTTCTGTAGAACAACAGTTTTTGAAGTGCCCTATAGCGACAGATAATTTTTGTTGCGAGATATTCCTAAAAAAGTAGAGTTTATGCTAAATTGGCGGCTAAAATAATATATTGCTTCAGCTCACACACGTGTATATTATTGATAACTAATTTGTAATCTGCGAGAAAGTATAATTACCGTAGAAAAGCAGTTTTTGAAGTGCCCTATAGCGACAAATAGTTTTTGTTGCGAGATATTCCTAAAAAAGTCGAGTTTAAGCTAAACTGGCGGCTAAAATAATTTATTGTTTTAGCTCACACACATGTATAATGTTGATAACTAATTTGTGACCTGCGAGAAAGTATAATTTCCATAGAACAACAGTTTTTGAAGTGCCCTATAGCGACAGATAGTTTTTGTTGCGAGATAATCCTGTAAAATTGCAGTTTTAACTAAATGCGCTCCTTAAATAATTTATTGCTATAGCTCACACGCGTAAATATTATTGAAGACTAATAATGACCTGCGATAAAGTATAATTTTCGTAGAAAAGCAGTTTTTGAAGTCAGATATTCATTTAGTAGGCTAAAACGTGTGGTATGCAGTTTGTTTAACGAAAACCATGATTATTTGCAAGCAATAAATTTTTAAATAGAGCAATAAAGTATAACAGATCGTATTCTGTCTTGTGACAGGTTTTTTTTAATTTTTGGTTATGAGCTAGCTTGTCTTTAAGGTTCACATCAATTTTCTCCGAATCGGCAAGAGCAATAAATTTTAAACATGAGTAATAAATTAGCAATAAATGAGCTTTAAATATTAGAACTATGTTTATTGTTGTGAGATGTAGAGTTTAAGCTAAATTCGCGGATAAAATAATTTATTGCTCCAGCTCACACACGTACATATTGTTGATAACTAATTTGTGACCTGCGAGAAAGTATAATTTCTTGTAGAAAAAGAGTTTTTGAAGTGCCCTATAGCGACAAACAGTTTTTGTTGCGAGATATTCCTAAAAAAGTCGAGTTTAAGCTAAACTGGCGGCTAAAATAATTTATTGCTTCAGCTCACACACGTGTATATTGTTGATAACTAATTTGTAACCTGCCAGAAAGTATAATTTCCGTAGAACAATAGTTTTTGAAGTGCCCTATAGCGACAGATAGTTTTTGTTGCGAGATATTCCTAAAAAAGTAGAGTTTATGCTAAATTGGCGGCTAAAATAATTTATTGCTTTAGCTCACACACGTGTATATTGTTGATAATTAATTTGTGACCTGCGAGAAAGTATAATTACCTTAGAAAAACAGTTTTTGAAGTGCCCTATAGAGACAAATAATTTTTGTTGCGAGATATTCTTAAAAAAGTCGAGTTTAAGCTAAACTGGCGGCTAAAATAATTTATTGCTTCAGCTCACACACGTGTATATTGTTGATAACTAATTTGTGACCTACAAGAAAGTATAATTACCGTAGAAAAGCAGTTTTTGAAGTGCCCTATAGCGACAAATAGTTTTTGTTGCGAGATATTCTCAAAAAAGTCGAGTTTAAGCTAAACTGGCGGCTAAAATAATTTATTGCTTCAGCTCACACACGTGTATATAGTTGATAACTAATTTTTGATCTACAAGAAAGTATAATTACCGTAGAAAAGCAGTTTTTGAAGTGCCCTATAGCGACAAATAGTTTTTGTTGCGAGATATTCTCAAAAAAGTCGAGTTTAAGCTAAACTGGCGGCTAAAATAATTTATTGCTTCAGCTCACACATGTGTTTATTGTTGATAACAAATTTGTGACCTGCGAGAAAGTATAATTTCCGTAGAACAACAGTTTTTGAATTGCCCTATGGCGACAGATAGTTTTTGTTGCGAGATATTCCTAAAAAAGTAGAGTTTATGCTAAATTGGCGGCTAAAATAATTTATTGCTTGACCTCACAAGGTGTATATTGTTGATAACAAATTTGTGACCTACGAGAAAGTATAATTTCCGTAGAACAACAGTTTTTGAAGTGCCCTATAGCGACAGATAATTTTTTTTTTTCGAGATAATCCTGTAAAATTGGAGTTTTAGCTAAATGCGCCCCTTAAATAATTTATTGCTGCAGCTCACACGCGTAAATATTATTGAAGACTAATAATGACCTGCGATAAAGTATAATTTTCGTAGAAAAGCAGTTTTTGAAGTCAGATATTCATTTAGTAGGCTAAAACGTGTGGTATGCAGTTTGTTTAACGAAAACCTTGATTATTTGCAAGCAATATTTTTTTAAATAGAGCAATAAATTATAACAGATCGTATTCTGTCTTTTAACATGTTTTTTTTTTAATTTTTGGTAGTGAGCTAGCTTGTCTTTAAGGTTCACATCAATTTTCTCCGAATCGGCAAAAGCAATAAATTTTAAAAATGAGTAATAAATTAGCAATAAATGAGCTTTAAATATTAGTACTATGTTTATTGTTGTGAGATGAAAATGCTTAGCCAGCTTTATAGAGCACTTTTTTTCGCAAACGTCAAAATAAAGTGCGAAAAAAAAATCTTATACAATGAGTCCTTTATACTATTTTTTTATATTTTGCGGGTTTAAATACTAAAATATTTAAAATACTTCTATATTAAACCGAGTTGATTTAGGGAAATTTGTATGTGTAATGTTGCAGTGGATTGACATTTATTCAAATATTTGAAAGTTCATGTCAATTCTAATTTATGTTGAACATAAGTAAATGTCATCTAAAACAAAAGATTGGGTTTCGTAATGATTTAATTATGAACGCAAAAGATATTTTAAATACAATAAACAATAAATTTGAATCATTAATGACATCAATATTATTCTGCTGTGACAAAGTCGTATTGAATCAAATTAAAATTAATAAACGATAAAATCAAAGCTGATGTAAAATAATTGAAAAAAAAAAAATTCGAGATAAAATCTTTAAATAAAAAAAAATGACAATTAGAACAATATTAAAAAATGAACAATCTTATATCTAGTAGGATGCTCTAACCAACTGAGCTAAAAGATCTCATTCAATCTTTCACAAATCTTTTTACAATAGACAATTTTATTTATTTTAAAAGTGGTAATATTGATGCGACTCCTAGATTTCTTTCATAAATAAATTAAGAACTATCAACTACTGTTTTAAATTTTGACGTCCCTGACGATAAAATCTATATATGTAAATGAACATTTGACTCATGATAAGAGTCTTGTATTTAAAAAAAAACCCATAATGTCATAAAGCCCAAAGTATATCAATTTATTTGGATAAAAATTGTAAAATTTATGCGAGAAAGATAGAATCAGCGAGAAATCATTTTATAAAAGATCTTGATACTCTCCAAAAAGCTAATTATTTTGTCTATTGCCTGTCTTCTCGTAAAGTTGTATTTTTCTGTTTAAAATGAAGGTATCACCTGTTAAAAATAAGTCGGTCAATGAACTCTAACAACATGTTTACATTTGGACAACTAAATGTTAGACCTTTTAACTCTTGTTTCTTAAACATTATATATATGAACAGTGCGCTGGTCAGCTGGGCTACATTTAATTGAACGGTTCTCATTTGATGGGACAGAAACTAAACTTATCTTATTCATTTTCAAATCCAACAATAGCATTAGTGAAAAGTATCGCAATGACTTTAATGACCTTCAAAATGAATCTGTTCCAATAGATGTATTTTGACGTATAATTAACGGGAAAAATAATTAAAACTCAGTGTTTTACAAGCTTTTTTAATATGATTCCCTGAAAAAACCGTTAAATGAAAGACAAAAAAACTATTTTTTTTTTCGCTTTTTCGCGACCCAATTTTATTTATTTGGCGACCCATTGGAGCATTTTTGAAAACCGTAGTCTAAGGCACTAAACATTGTTGCAATGAATGTCGATTCCTATAGGTTCCTCTACATTTAGACTTTAGTTGTTCTGATATATAAAAACAGCGTTTTTTTGGTCGATTACATTTTTGGTTAAAAAGTGACATTGGTTGTTCTTGAATTACGCTAAAGATACAGTGAAAGTAATTGTAGCATTATTAAAATAAGGTTTCTTATAAACAAATTGTTGAAATCAACAGGTATTTATAAACGTATACTATTTTTTACACTTTTCATAGTTATACATATTTTTAACTAAATTTATTGTTTATTAACATAAAAATAAACAAAATTTGAACTACTTGCAAAGAATGTTATTGTGGGATATTGCGTGATTATCTACATGTACGATGTTGATTGATTATACGAATGTGTTTACATTCGTAAAAAAATCTGATGTGGACACCACACGACTTCCTTGTACGATTATTAAACTATACATATTTTTTTAATAACTAAATTACAAAATATTAATTTTAACTTCAAAACGGTAAGATATATAGCGACCGTAAAGGGAGATGCATAAATAAACTTTATACAAGTCGTAAATACTAAATTTCAACATTTTACGGCTTACAGGTTTTGAGTTATCGTGAATACTCGTATCTCTAAAACGGGAGGTCTAATAGATTTCATACCTCCAATATATAAAAAAATTATTAAATTCTAACCCGGTTCTTTTTAAAGAGAGTTTTGATTACAACAATGAATATGACTAATTTCACAAAAAAATATTATATTTGTTATTGTACGAATCATAAAATTGCACGTATTTAACGTAATTTGACATGAACATTTTTTTTTTGTCCTAATCCATAGCAAGCTTTATTACAAAAACAAAAAAGTATATAATTTTTAAATTTACATATCTCGCTTATACAAAGGGCTAATTTAATAATACTTGATGTGCTAGACGTAGAAATTAATTCTCTAAAACTTTTATTTGAAGCATTTATTTCTAAAATCAAAATAAAATCATTTTATTCAAGAAAAACTGTTAACAACTTCAAGTAATGTACCACTTCCGGTGAGCCTATTTTAACCAAAATCTATTATGTTATTTCGATTGACATAAAAGTACAGACGTCACGACGAAATTAGTCAAAATGGATTCATGGATGATCAAAATGGATATTTCCGCTGAAATCTGAAAACCGAAATTTTTCGCTATTACAATACTTCCTTTACTTACGTACAAGGAAGTAAAAACACTCATTTTCGTCGCAATTATCCCCCTTAACACATATGTATGTTTCTAACATTCATCCACTTACACATCAGTCATCTACTCAAATGAATACTCTATCAGTGAGCAGTGTTGCCAACTGACCTTGCGTATGATTTATTTTTCTCGGCAACTGAATTCCACACTCCTGATAACAAATAACCACATGAAATAAGAAAATCATGAAATTTTGAATAAAAAATTATGACATTTTAAGTTATGGACATAATTAATAGCTGTCATTTTGACACGGGCCCACATATCTGCTTACTAAGGTCAGCAAAGTCACGTCACTGTTGACTGTTCGCGCTCTATAGCTGTGACCTGTGATTGTAGATTTTTATATTTTAATAACTGCTTAAAAGCAAATTTTGAAGCGCTGAATAGAAGAGATAATATACTTATTAGAGAAGGGAAAATATAATGTACACATTTATAGATTAACAAAATAAACGTAAATGATTATGTATGCGCAACGTACAAATTGCACTTATGAGTAGCGGAATAGTTGGTAACAAAATTATAGACTAGTTGCCCTCCTTTCGAACTTTGCAAAAGTTTTTGAAACTGCATTATACAATAACATATTACCCCAAATTAGAAGTTTTATTTCACCGCTGCAACATTGGTTTATGGCAAAAAGATCAACCCTTACAAATTTGAGTTCCTTTTGTCAGTATACGTCTGAAATTTTAGACAATCACGGGCAAGTTGATATAGTCTACATTGACTTTTCCAAGGCGTTTGATCGCATCGATCATAATATTTTAATTCAAAAGCTGCGAAATTTTAGATTTAATGAAAAATTGTTAATTTTTTTTATATAATATTTGAATTGTAGACCTCAACGTGTAGCATTTAATGGATTTTATTCAGACTCATTCATGGCAAAGTCAGGAATCCCGCAAGGGTCGGTTCTTGGACCATTAATATTTGTTTTATTTATTAATGATCTTCCAGATGTTATAAAAAAATGTAATATGCTTATGTTTGCTGCTGATGTGAAATTGTTTCAATCAATTAAATCTCCTGAAGATTGTTCACAACTTCAGTCAAATTTAAATAAAATACATGACTGGTATTCTGTTAATAAATTACACTTAAATACAAAAAGTGTGAAGTTATGACATATACACGCAAACGTTAATTTACACAGCACGTCTATACTATAAACAATGAGCATTTGAACCGCCCAAGTATTGTGAAAGACTTAGGTGTTACTTTTGGTCCAAAATTGACATTTGAATACCATGTAATCAGTGCGGTGAATAAAGCGAATAGAACAGTTGGTTTTATTATAGGTAACACTAAATCATTTAAAAACATTGTTTCTTTGAAATCCCTCTTTTTCACGCTTGTGAGATCTAGTTTAGAATACTGTTCTTTAGTTGGTATCCGCGTTCTGATAGTTCGAAATTAGCAATTGAAAAGGTACAGCGAAAAATTTAAAAGTACATGTGGTTCAAAACCTATAACATTTATCCTGCTAGAGGATGTAATCATCAAGAATTACTTCATACATTTGAATTGTATTCTCTGGAAACCAGACGTTCTGAACAAAGCCTATCTTTTTTATATAAACTTATATATAACGAAGTTGACTGTAGTTACTTAGTTGCTAAACTTAATTTTTCGGTACCTCGTATTGCGTCTCGTAAAGTTAGTACATTTTACAAACCTAAAGCTAATACTAGTCTGTTACAAAAGTCTCCAGTTCACATTATGTGTTCTAATTACAATAAAATAAGCCACGTTTGTGACATATTTAATTGTTCCATCACCAATTTGCGGTATGTATGTTATCATGAACTTTAAATCATATCCATATACATATTTTCATTTTCATTTTACACATGTTCATGTTTCTGCTTATTTTTAATGCATTGTTATTATCTTTACCTGTTTTTGGACTGCTGTCTGTAAGGTTTAAAGTGAAATAAATAACAAAACTGAAGACATGAAACCGCTAAAAAACCCGCTAACCGCCAAAAGCAAAAAGATCTCGCTAACGATATATAAAAACCATTAGATTTAGCGTAAAAATCGCTAAATTGGCAACAATGTTAGTGAGAGTTTTTTTTGGTCTGTGACTTTCATCCATGGTGGTATATGAAGGGTTAGTTTTTGTTAGAGTTTATAACTTTTACAACTAGATGGCTTACATAGTACTGCGTTGTAGTTTGTAGGAAAGTAACATGTCATTTACTCGAGTCGCTGTCAAATACAAGTTATTGTTTATTAAGCTGTGTTATTTAGTTAAACCAAGTTTATTTATTAAATCACTGCTCATTTTCAATAGTTTTGACATAACACATCCCAACAAGACACATGCTTCCTTTTTAAGGTTAGCGTTAACATCAAAATGTTTTGTGATTTTACAACGTATTTTGGAAATAAGATAAATTATTATTGCTACAAATATTTTAGAAATGCTTTAGCCATTTAGTAAAGCGTATTTATTGTAGTTATTCTATCCCGTAAACAAATTGACAAATCGAAAAATAAATGAAATAAAATGGACAATATCTTTATACGAGTATAGGCGATGGGAAATAAGATCGCAGCGCCAAAGTGGAACTAATGTTAACGGGATAATTTGACATTTGCTAATTGTATTTATGCATTAAGTGTATAATATTAATAGGCATTACATATGTAAACGTAAATATTATAAACATAATAGATAACACTTCTGTATATACAATCAAGAAAATGTCACATGTATAATTTATCCCGTCAACTATAGTTCTGAAAATACCACCAGATGTCATATTGCTTATTTCCCATCGCCTATACTCGTATTACATATTTATTTATATAAATATATTCTTCTTAATTTTTATAAAATTGATCTAATTTACTCCAAATATCCCTGCTCTTTCCCTGTTCATACATAAAAGTAAAAATTGTTTTAATTAAGTATAATACTAAGTTACTAATGTTTTTTTATTACATTTTTGTTTCATTTATTGCAAACATTCCGTCCATAATATTTTTTTTAACTGGTTTGCAATAGAAATATACCATAAAAATTAATATCAATTCACTACACTTAAAACAATTTTTGTTTAATATATTTTATACTAGATAATGTTAAAATTTGTTTGCAGTTCCTTTTTGTATTATGCAAGTTTAAAATTCAACTTCAAGTTACAATTTGAATTTGCCTCTCTCCCTACTGTAATTGAAAATTTCAATGTAGCGTTCGTTTCCACCATGCTTCAATCCCCTCGCCAAGAATTACAGTTTAGCCTGCCTCCATATTTATTTATACCTCAATGCTCTCATCCCTAAAGTCTAACCTCAATATTATTATAATTAAACCTAAACTAAAAATATTATTCGAGTATTAAAATATATGTACCAAAAACAAATATTCTATTTAAATTTCAACCGTTCTTCAACGAAATGTCAAAGTAAACTAAGGTTTTATCGACATAAACCTTCACAGCTAACTTACTCGCCTCAAGCACATCCTTATTCATAATATTTTACAAATCTAAACAATTCTTAATGCACTTACTACTTGAATGCCTTGTCGGGAAAGCTAGTCGATCAAATAATTATATGTTTATTAATAATACAACGTTATATTTTGAAAATACAATTCACTCAATATCCACGCGTGAAATGCAGACGATGCACAGATGAGACGTTGAACAAAAGATTTGATTAAGGGTGCGTTAACGTATTGCGGGTCGCATACACAAAACACAAAATAGTGATATTTTTGTCATTATTTTCTCTTTTCTGTGAAATGATATTTCTCTCAAACATAATTAAAATACATATTTTTTTGTTTGTCAAATGAAATAAATTTTAGTTATTTTACGTTATTGTTGCCAATAATAATAATAAAAAAAAATTATCTCAAATCATAAAGTTTATAAAATATGTTAGTAATACTAAACTTTATTGTTGTCCTGGATTTTTAGAAAATGGTGATAATATATATGGTGAAATAATTGGCGTCAGTAGCAAAAGTTTTAGTAGAATAATTCACACTATTTTGTATAGATGTCTATCCTCGTGTGTCGGTATTAGAGTGTCTTCAAAGAGAGTGATGCCAATGGTGGTCTTCATTTTCATTGGCTACAGCAGTGACCGCCATATTTGTTCCATTCTGTTCCTGTTCAGCTTGCGTTGTATAGGAGTTCGCGTTCGTTTGGCAGTTTTTATTGAATTTATTTAATTATCATTGTTTAATTTCATTTAATGTTAAGTATTAAATCTTAGTTTTTATGTACTTCGTAGTTTTAGTATAGTTTAAGTGCATAAGGACATAATTTGTGATAAGTGAATGCAAGTGACTGAATCAAAGATTATTTAATAACAAGGTAAGTATATAAGCCAAATATATGTAACAAATAAATATAGTGTAAAGTTATGTACACAATAATAGTCAGTTGTACCTCTACTAATTAAATTTTAAGTATTTTTTAAATGAATTATATCCAATCGAAACCAAATTGTGAGACATAACCTTTTCGGTTGTCATTATTTCGATTTGACATTTATATTTCATTTAAAGAATACTTAAAATTTTATTAGCTACTAAACATTATCAGTACGTTAAATTATTGCATGCATATTAGTAATGATTGTTGACAACAATATAATTCGTTAATATTTTTAATAAATGGGCAGTGTATTTTGAGTAGATTTCACAGAACAGATTTGATTTATTCGTAATTGTTATGTTATTGTATTACAATGAAACTTTTTTTTGTATAGATGGTTTGTTGCTGTGCCTTTGGTTGCTCTAATCGGTCAGAGAAAGGACTTCTTATGAAAGCTTTTCCTACGGATCCGAATCGGAGAAAAATATGGGCTATAGTGACCTAGGGACACAAGGCCAAATAAAAAAAGTGATACGAGAGGCTTGGACACCAACTAATTCATCTCGACTTTATGAAGTAAGTTAATTTTAATTAAAAGTGTATTCATGATTTTTTACTTCCTTCTACGTAAGTAAAGAAAGTATTGTAATCGCGAAAAATTTTGGTTTTCAGATTTCAGCGGAAATATCCATTTTGATCATCCCTGAATCCATTTTGACTAATTTCGTCGTGACGTCTGTACGTACGTACGTATCTCGCATAACTCAAAAACGGTAAGCCGTAGAAAGTTGAAATTTTGTATTTAGGACTCCTATAACATCTAGTTGTGCACCTCCCTTTCTGGTTATTACACAATTTCCAGAAGTGGCACTTTACATGAAGCCTATAATAGATTTTAATGAAAAAGTGTTTTAAAATATAATCCAAAACTTTTCAAATTTGGTATACAAGACTTTTATGTCAATCGAAATAACATAATAGATTTTGGTTAAAATAGGTTAACCGGAAGTGGTACATTACTTGAAGTTGTTAACAGTTTTTCTTGAATAAAATGATTTTATTTTGATTTTAGAAATAAATGCTTCAAATAAAAGTTTTAGAGAATTAATTTCTGCGTCAAGCACATCAAGTATTATTAAATTAGCCCTTTGTATAAGCGAGATATGTAAATTTAAAAATTATATACTTTTTTGTTTTTGTAATAAAGCTTGCTATGGATTAAGACAAAAACATAAAAAAATGTTCATGTCAAATTACGTTAAATACGTGCAATTTTATGATTCGTACAATAACAAATATTATATTTTTATTGTGAAATTAGTCATATTCATTGTTGTAATAAAATATTTCTTTGTTGTAATCAAAACTCTCTTTAAAAAGAACCGGGTTAGATTAGTTAGATAGTTTAATAATCGTACAAGGAAGTCGTGTGGTCTCCACATCAGATTTTTTACTAATAATATTCGGCTTATAGATCCACTTCGCACCTGAAATGTGGGAAAAGACGAGAGAAGATGGCAAGAGGCAATCTAGTTATGATAAAGATGAAAGAAAATTTTTGTCAGACTTTTTGGACATAGTAGCAACAAATACTGCACCATCATAATATGATAATGTTCGCTTCCCTTCTAATTTTCAATTACAAAATGTAAATTTGAATGTTTCAGAACAAAATTCTTTATACAGTATTGCAGAATACTTAATTATGAGTATTAAAAAAACTTCAAAAGTTTGTGATAACTGCATTATATCCCGTAGGGTCAAAAAGTTATATAAAACGTCAGTGCAAATAATATGTAAAAATCAAAAGTTTTAAAAAAGACAGTTTATTTTATTGTAACGAAGAAACTTTTAACTTTTTTTTTAAATCTTGAATCTACTTTTAGACAATACTACAATACTGTTTCTAAATAAAATATCAATTTAAAAGATTTTTTATTGGGAAATTAAATGAAATAGATGTCGATTTTATATTACATTGCCATAATTTAAAACAAAAATAATAAAACGATTTGTTTTATTTAAGCTTAAAATTACAAGCAAGAAAATAGAGCGTAAGAAAATATTGCATGCCAGTAAATCATTAATGTCTTCCACTTTATAATTTGAGTATTTTTTGTTATTTTTACTTGTTTGTAAATATATATACAGTAACAACCATTTTTCCTATATTTCAGTGTATTTCTATTACCTTAATGAACTCATTTTTGATAGAATAAATTAAATTTTCTGTTTATGTAAAATTTATTGGATGTTCTTTTTAAATTTAATACTTATTTTGTATTCAATTGATTTGAAATGAAATATTTCATCTTATGGATGAAGTCTCTTCTGACGGTAAGTTTTTTTTTTATTTAAATATGATTTTACAAGCATTTAATTAGTCGATATATTTTTAAATAATTTCAAATATGTGTATGCTTCAAATTTATAAATAAAAGATATATTAATTTCAAATAATATATTCGTAAAATAATATTTTCGTGTTTTACTTACGGGTATATAACCCGTCGCCAAAGCCAGCGAACACAGTCTGTGATATAGAAGCAACGAGTAATGAAGTCGGTGATATAAATAAGTAGTCTACGAGTTGTTAACATAAATAAATGTAGTTATATAAATAAATGTAGTGATATAAATATTGGTTAAATAAATAATCTTAGTGTTTAAGCAGTTAATAATATTCTTAGTCTTCAATTAGTGTTTATAATTATTTAATCATACTGTTAGTTACTTTTATCATCTTTTTAATATTTAATCTTAATTATTTATAGTTTAATAAACGTATTATTTTAATTAATAATATCTCTTATTTTTACACTTCACCCATATAAATAAAACGTTACAATATTAAATTGGAATAAATATGGCGGCCAGAGTCGTATGCACATATTATTTCAGAGAAGTTTTAATGAAGTCGTTTGGACAAAGAAATCGAAACAAATGTTCAGAATCATAATTTTTCTTTATATACGAACAGTAATTTATTAGAATGACAACTGTTTAATCCTAGATCTTTAATTTTCAATTGACAAAAAGCGAAACATTTTATTTTGTAACGTTATATAAATAATGAATGAAACTAAAAATTGAAATAAATTTGAAATCTCCGTAAAAGATAAAAAAATACAATAAACAATTAACAATATTTGAGAAAAACAAAATATTTATATAATGCATTTTAGCAACATTTGTATAAAATAAAAAGATCAACTTATTTGCAATTGATAATTATACACACTTGTGTCGCAATTCGCAAATGAAAGACACGATTTGTCTATACCTGTCGCATCTACTCTTTGTATTTTTGAGTGGGGATAGGATTATAAGAGTAATAAAATAAAATGGTTTACTGGCCCTTTTTTCTTGCGTTTCAACAAATTATTCTTCTATTGTTCAGTACTTTTACTAATCCTTGGCAAATGGCTATTAGTTTAAACATGGCGGTAAGCAATGGTTTAATGTTAATACCGACAAATGATTATAAGGCATGTGTAATAATAATGATATTATTAGTTTAAAAATAATATATTTATAAAATTATATTACGTAAAAACCCCTAATTAGATATCTTATTTTTTATTTGTTGAGCTTTTGTATAAATTCCGGGTCTACACATTTTCTCTTTCTAAATCTATTGCCTCTAATAATTTCGGGCAATACACACTCCAGATAAAATCGCTCAAAAAAATTATGTCTGCACTCCAGAAAGTACATACAAGATTGAAATACCAATTTATGCCATTTATGGAAGGGCGAATCTCCGCCTACCACCCGCTTGTTATTGGTTGCATTACGCGTCATATTTCTATTGAATTTCATTAGAAATCCCCTAAACTTTTACCTCAAATTGCCGCTCTTTGTTTCTACACCGCGACAAACGAGTTTGTTCCGCGAGGTCGAATTCCACGCGGTCGAAATCCCACCTTGTCGAAATGTTCCTCCACTATTTTGTCTGTTGTGCAGAAATTCAAATATTCCCAGCTCGTCGAATCCCGTCCGGTCGACAAATTACACGATACAAATCCATGGTTGGGGAAAGACCAGTACCGCTGTCTTTATAGATCGTATTGCAATCAAACAATCTATGCTGCGTGGTAGTTCCGAGTGAAATGTATAGATGATAATGTATTTTGCCAGTGGACCTTGTCATGTCAAAAATAATATATTAAAAAGAAATTTATAAACATATTATATTATTTATAACACCATATACAACGGACTATGTAATGAATAAAGCAGGAACAGAATTTACCTATACATTTTTAGTAAAATTATTAATATTCCTGGCCCGCCATTTTAGATTAGCTTTATATTAAGCTGTTTATTCTTTATTTCCGTTGTAAAATTATATATTACTGTTTGTATTTTAAATATTATGTTGCTTTTATTTCCAAATATATTTTCTTCCAATTCGCAATAACGGAAACACATAGTACTCCACTTGAAAATAAATTTAATTATTTTATAATATTTAATAACTGGTAAACTGCCATGTTTTAGTATTTTACGTTATAAATCGTGAGTTACCTGGTTATACCTCCTAAGCGATTTTACATACAGTTTATAGGATACTTTTAAATTACAATTTAAAAATTGACACAGAATCCAAATCTCCTAATAAGTGTAAAATTCATATGATTTAAAATAAAAAAAAATAAATAAATAAATATTTCATCACGGCATATTACCCATTGCTGGGTGTGCCAATCTGCTGTGTACACAGATATCGGTAATGATGGAATATTTGTACCGTGTGGGCGTTTACCAGGCGTCACCTCACGAGCACTCATTGTTGGCGTGGAGAGTGCGCCACAGGGGTCAATTTTGTGCCATTAAAATTCGATGTAATATTTGGCGTCGGTCGGGATCGAAAAGATATATGTAAACAGTGGAGTACCTTCAAAATCTTTAAAAACTTCCCATATTGGAATATTGTGTTATTAAATTTTTAATGCAATAAACCGAAATAATTTTTTTTTTGGCATAGAATTTTTTTTTATTTGTTACTCACTTCAACTTGTAAATTTCATTTACTGATACCGCCTACTACTTTTGAAATTTAATATTTACTAGTTACTAATTTGTCAAATTGACAGCTACCTTTTACAAATTTGACAAGTTATTAGTCACAAATTGAAAAAGGCAGTTGGGAAGGTAGTAACTCTTAAATATTAAATTTCGAAAGTAGTAGGCGGTATCAATAAATGAAGTTTACAAGTACAAGTAACAAATAAAAAAAAATCTATGCCAAAAAGAAAGTATTTCGTTTTATTGTATTAAAAATTTAATAACACAATATTCCAATGTGGATTTTGAACGACCTCTACTGTTTTCATGTAACTTTTAAATCGTATGAATTTTACACATATTAAGAGATTTGGATTCTGTGTCAATTTTTAAATTGTAAATCGTGAAGTGGCAACAGTGACTAGTAAAGTCTTACTTAAGTTACCTACACAAAAATCTATTTTTTCTCTTATAAAACGTGAAGTGTAAATTATAATAACACTAAAATCATCTTTATAAGTGCATAGACAATAGAAACCCTATAGTGAAGTGTCAAAAATCATCCAGATAAGTGCATAAACAATAAAAATTTAGTTCTAGCGATCCCAAGGTTAAGCGTGTCAATACCCCACGCGCGGCTCTACTGCGCTCCGGCAGCTCGAAATCAGTGTTGCCAAATATAGTAGAAACTAATCTGAACTATTAAATAACACCATGCCAGAAACAAGCGGAGGAAATAACATGACAACAACTACAACAACAATATCATTCAATACGACAACTAAACATACGTACAGTAGTCCTGTAACCGTATCAATGCAAACAACGCCGATTAATTCTTCAAGAATATTTACTGATACTAGATTAATAGAAACCTCACCAATGTCATTCATTTCTCGAAGCAACTCAAGCACTGCTGACCCACAAAGTCCCAGTTTTATTACACCCAGAAGACCGGGAGCACAAACCCCTGACAATGACAAAACACAAAACTGGCAGACTGTAAGAAACAGGCACTACTCTAAGAGACCAAGAGAGAATGATGCTCAAGAAAACACAAACAAAAGAAGAACAGTAAATACTTCTCATACAAAAACACAGGTACCAATACTCAGGAACGAAAACAGGTACAGCGCTTTGAGCAATGATATTAATGAAAACACGACTGATTTAAATTTAAACCAAACAAATAAAAAATCCGAACCAAAACCCCCACCGGTGTTCATTCAAGACGTCACAAACTACAGCTTAATGCTTGAAAGTTTGAAAACTATACTAAAATCTGATGAATTTTTCTGCAAAGCACTTGCCAACAACGAAGTAAAAATCAACACAAATAACTCAGAATCGTACCGAGTGCTTAAAACCGGAAAGATATCGTATCACACATATCAACCCAAAGAAGAAAGAGCGTACAGAGTGGTTATCAAAAATATCCATCACACTACACCCGTGAACGAAATAAAGGAAGCATTAGAAGAAAAAGGCTACAAAATCAGAAATATCTCAAACATTAAAAGCTGGCATACCAACGAACCACTCCCTATGTTTTTTATAGAGCCAGATGAAGACAACAAAAAAATTTATGACTTGAGATACATATTAGGGACAAAAATTATTGTAGAACCTCCTAAAAAGAAAAAAGATACACCACAATGCACGCGTTGACAGGAGTACGGTCATACGAAAGCATATTGCTTCAAACCACATTATTGCGTCAAATGTGGGAAAAATCACCCATCCCAAGAATGCAACAAAAGCAAAGACACCCCTGCAACTTGTGCTCTCGGCCTAGGCCCTCATCCAGCCAACTACAAGGGTTGTTCAGTTTACAAAAAATTACAGCAATCTAGAAATATATCTCAGAACAAACCTCAAAAAACTAACGAACATACTCAGATCTACAATTCAAGAAGAGTAGACAATAAAGTAAGCTATGCCAATGCAACAACCTCCTCTCACCGTATCAATCCCCCAGAAGACATAACCCTTACCCAATTTTTAAACAAATTTGAATCGATGTTCACTCAACTTATGCAGCAAAACACCACGATAATTACTCTCCTCACTACTTTTATTAACAAATTCAATGGCTGATGCAATAAGAATAGCCTTATGGAACGGAACGCCAATGGATTGGCCCAACATCGGCAGGAAATAGAAGTATTCATCAAATTACAAAAAATAGACATATTCTTAATAACAGAAACCCACTTTACTGAAAGAAATTACTTTAAAATACACAACCACACAACATATATCACTAATCATCCAGATGGTACTGCTCATGGCGGAACTGCAATTATAATTAATAATAAAATCAAACATCACGAACTCGAGAAATATGAAACGAAACATTTACAGGCAACAACAATCAAAATCAACGAAACGCAGGGCAGACTTAATCTGTCCTCTGTTTACTGTCCACCAAAACACGCTATAAAACAAGACAATTTTGAAGAATTTTTTCAAACTCTGGGAGGAAGATTCATTGCTGGTGGTGATTATAATTCGAAGCATCCACAGTGGGGCTCAAGAGTCAGTAATCCAAAGGGAAATGAACTACAAAAAGCAAAGTGTAAAAACGGATATAGTCACATAAGTACCGGCAGGCCAACTTACTGGCCCACCGATCCAAGAAAACTCCCAGACTTGCTAGACTTCTACATTGCAAAAGGAATCAATCTTAACCGTGTCCTCATTGAACCCAACTACGAATTATCATCAGATCATACTCCAGTTATCATCACCCTCTGTACCACAGCCGTAAAAAAGGAAAAAAGTCCAACCTTATGTAATAAAAATACAAACTGGGGCTCATATAAAGCACACATAGAGCAAAACATAAATTTACAAATACCATTAAAAACACCCGAAGACATAGACAACGCAGTCGAAGATTTAACAAACCTGATCCAAAATGCAGGATGGACTTCAACTCCACCAACGAACGACATCCATGACAACAACGTAAATTATCCCAAAATAATAAAAGACAAAATTGGAGAAAAGAGAAAAATGAGACGCAAATGGCAGTCTACAAGACACCCAGAAGACAAAAATCAATTAAACCATCTGAGTAAAGAATTAAAGAAACTAATTTCAGAAATAAAAAATAATTACATACAAACTTATTTAAGCGACCTATCACCACAGCCAGAGAACGATTACTCCTTGTGGAAAGCCACCAAAAAATTGAAAAGGCCAACAAAACACATACCACCTATCAAGAAACCAGATGGAACATGGGCCAGAGACGACAAAGACAAGGTAGAAATATTTGCAGAGCACTTTGCAAAGGTTTTCGAATCAAATCCAGCCACCACAACAACAGAAAACGAAACTCTATAGAAAACTTTCTAAAGAGGCCACCACAATTACTCCAACAAATCATCCAACACTTCACTCCACCAGAAGTGAAAAAAGAAATAGACCACCTCAATAACAAAAAAGCTCCAGGATTCGACTTAATAAACGCTAAGACACTAAAGGAGCTGCCTAGAAAAGCTATTATCTTCATAACAAACCTTTTTAATGCTATGATAAGAATAGCATACTTTCCTATCCAATGGATATTCGCAAATATCATCCTCATACATAAACCTGGGAAACCAGTAAACGAAATCAGCTCATACAGGCCAATCTCCTTACTACCTCAACTGTCAAAAACCTTCGAAAAACTTCTACTAAAGAGATTAAAAATAATCATTCAAAATGACAATCTAATCCCCGCACACCAATTTGGCTTCAGGGAGCAGCACTCAACAGTACAACAAATACACCGAGTAGTGGAAGAGGTCGAAAACAGCTTAGAACTCAAAAAAATCTGCTCAGCTGCATTCTTAGATATAAGCCAAGCATTCGACAAAGTATGGCATACGGGATTAATGTATAAAATCAAATCAAAGCTGCCACACCAATACTTTCTTCTGCTAAAATCCTACCTGAGCGAAAGATTTTATCAAGTAAGTTATGAAGGTACGACATCAAATATACACCCAATAAAAGCTGGTGTACCGCAAGGAAGTGTACTGGGTCCAGTACTGTACCAGCTATTCACAGCAGGCATGCCCGCCCCAGAAAACGTGGTAACCGCTACATACGCTGACGACATTGCGTACATTGCATCACATAAAGATCCAAAGGAGTCAGCAGCACTACTACAAGAATCCTTGAACGAAATGCACATTTGGGCGTCAAAGTGGAGAGTAAAAATAAACGAAGGAAAATCCACTCACATAGTCTTCACAAATAGAAAAGTCACCTGCCCACAAGTCACTTTAAATAACAAAATACTGGACACTAAAGAAAACGTGAAATATCTTGGCATGCATCTAGATAAAGGGCTAACCTGGCGGAAGCATTTAGAGACCAAGGCAAAACAAATCAACTTAAAGATCAGAAACATGTACTGGCTCTTAGGGCGCAAATCACAGCTAAGCATGCAAAATAAAATCTTAATCTATAAAACAATCATAATACCAATATGGACATATGGGATCCAACTTTGGGGCTGTGCCAAAAAGTCAAACCTAAACTTAATCCAAAGAGCTCAAAACAAGACTTTACGAATGCTGGCCAATGCTCCATGGTATGTCAGCAACCACACCCTGCACAATGATTTTAGAATAAAATATGTTCAAGACCATATCCGACAACACGCAACATCACACGACACGAAATTGACAAGTCACCCAAATAAATTGATGACCGATCTCCAAGACAACGATTATTCAGCCAGGCGACTCAAGAAACAAAACCCTTTGAACTAAAGAACACCTAACGCATGCAATAAAATGTAACACAATTATTGTACACACTAATATATTTATAAATATGTATATATATAAAAAGAGGTAGTTCCACTGGGCACTATCCTCACGCATGATTTGTAAAATTTATCAAATTTGCTTGTTGGCTCTAAAGGGCCAGTTGTAAATACATAAATATAACATTAAAAAAAAAAAAATTAAATTGTAATTTAAAAGTATCCTATAAACTGTATGTAAAATCACTTAGGGGCTATAACCAGGTAACACACGATTTATAACGTAAAATACTAAAACGTGGCAGTTTATTAAGTTATTAAATATTATAAAATAATTAAATTTATTTTCAAGTAGAGTACTATGTGTTACCGTTATTGCCAATTGGAAGAAAATATATTTGGAACTAAAAGCAACATAACATTTAAAATAGAAACAGTAATACATAATTTTACAACGGAAATAAAGAATAAATAACTTAATATGATATAGCTAATCTAAAATGGTGGACAAGGAATATCAATAATTTTACTAAAAATGTATACCTAGGTAAATTCTTTTTTCTACTCCCTATCAAGTAAGTACACTATTATGATTTTGTTTTGGAAGATGTAAGTTGATTTTACTAAAATAGGTATGAGTTGCTATGACAACGGGAAGTAAGTGTTTACCTTACATGTCTAGGCAAATAAGTAAAAAGTTTTAGACTGAAAAACAAAATATTTTATTTTTAATTTATATTGATGGTACAATTGGGAAAATTACAATTCACAAAACTTTGTGGTACGTCTTCAAGATTCTTTGTTAATTCTTTATTATAGTAATCATTACCATTTCTTTTCTCTATTGTAGTTTCCGTTGATGAATTAAGCCCACTTCTGTTCGAAAACGACGTTTCGCTTGATGTGCTTTCTGATATATTGTTAATATGATTGTACAATATTCTATTAGCCAATTCATTTTTATTAGAAATGCAATCAGCAATGGTTTCCGATTTCCAGCCCCCATGTCTTTTTAGTGCAAGTACATCGACTCCAGTGTTAGCTAGCAAAGTTGCCGATCTTCTAAATGCATGACCAGTATAACCCTCGGCATTTGGTAAACCAAAGAATTTTGCTATTTTGCTTGGGATTGGTGAAATGGTATTCTTTCCAATCGGTTAACCTAAGCATTTACCACCTTGCATAAAGAAACGTTGATGAGAACCTTTAAGCATAGATCTCATTTTCAGGTATTTTTTTTTTAAATATTCAAATAGCAGACAGTAGGTACTCTTTTCATCTGCAGTTATTGTAAATCTTGTAAATATTATTAACAGAAACGAGGTTGGATGATTCTGTTGCTAGTGTGCAACTTTTAGATTCCCGGTTTGTTGTTTTTAGAAAGGACAGTGACTCAATCAGAACGGGAAAATCAAGAGGCGGTGGAGTAATCATTGCAGTTAAGCAGGAATTTAGTGCAGTGCAGTGAGTTCCTGTCTCATTGGGTGTTGATGCACTTTTTGTTAAACTTAAGATTGGTTTCCGATTTTTTTTTGTGTCAACTGTTTATTTACCCCGTAATTCCCCTGTGTCATTATATGAGGACTATTTCAATGCTTTTGTTTCCCTTGATCTCGATGATTCAAAAGTAATATTAATTATTGCTGGAGATTTTAATATTAATACGTTCAGTGATACTGAAAATTCTGTTTCTTCCAATATAATTGGCCAGAGAAAATTGTGTACTATTAATTTTATAAATTTGTATAATTTAAAACAAATTAATAATATTTAGAATAAGAATAATAATATACTTGATTTATTTTTTTGTAATGTTACACATGACACCCATTCTTTACTAGTTGAGGATAAATATCATCCGGCATTACATATTAATTTTCAACTATTATTTATTAAAAATATGAATACCCAAGTAAAAATAAATCCTGAATATAATTTTAAAAAGGGCGACTACTTGAAAATGTATCACTTGCTAAGTTGTGTAAACTGGGACTTTTTAAGTGACATTAGTAATGTCAATTCTTGCCTGGACAAATTCTAAACTTTATATAAAATTTTTGATGAATGAATACCAAAGAAAAATTCTTATAAAAGTAGTTTCCCTATTTATTTTACAAAAAGCATTATAGACAAAATCAAAATTTAAAATACAGTACATAAATTAATCGTAAAAAATTTAGCTGATCAAGCACAAATTTATCAGTATAAGTTATTACGTGGTGAAATTAAAAGACTTTCTGAAGCTGCTTATCAGGAATATACACACAATCTTCAAAATAATATTAGTAACGACCCCAAAAAATTTTGGTCCTTTATAAAAAATAAAAAAGGGAGCCAATCTAGTATCCCAATTACTAGGTATCATGAGAACGAAACCTATCATAATAGTGAAGATATTTGTAAGGCGTTTGCCATGTACTTTAAATCTGTCTATTCTCCTCAAACATCTTGTAACGTCGCCGCCACCGCCGCTCCGTAGCCCTCGCCGCTGCCGCGCCGTAGCCCTTGTCGCTGCCGCGCCATAGCAGGCGTCACTGTGTCGCGAGTAACAGACGCGTTCAAACTTGTTGCGATGACGTGGTCTATTGTGCGCGCTGTTTTTATCTCGCAGTTTTCCAGGAGGTTCTAGAACTAAAGTCGCCAGGTATATAACCCGTCAAAAAAGCCAGCGAACACAGTCTGTGATATAGAACTAACGAGTAAAGAAGTCTGATATAAATAAGCGTCGTGAATAGTTGGTGATATAAACAAACAGTCGACAAGAAGTGACATAAATAGTAGTGTTAATTGTTTAAATAAATAATCTTAGTGTTTAAGTGTCTTATAATATTCTTAGTCTTTAAATTTGTGTTAATATTTGTTTATCATAGTGTTAGTTTAATTTATTATCTTTTAATTATCTTTTTAATATTTATTTACCGTTTAATAAACGTATTCTTTTAATTAATAATATTTCTGTTATTTGTACAGTGTGTCCACGTAAGCGGGCCACCATTGCTAACTTTCTTATTTGAAGAGATAGAAAGACGATTAAATAGACAAAGTTGGGCGATATTATACGACAAATTTAATGGTGGAAAATACAAAACAATTGAACATCAAATACGCGACTTATTCAACAAAATACCTTTTTTTAAATGGAATGCCATATTGAAAATGGTACCATTTAAAATATTTTTATTATCTGAATATAAAAGTTCATTATCACTATGCCTCTAAAATTAAAAACAAAAGAGTTATTTCAAGTTGAAATTGATATATTGTATTTCATAATTTAATACACATATATCATTGTTGCTATGGAAACAACAGAAACTAACATTAAACAAAGAACAATTGACATTTTATTGATACATGCTGTCAACAAAATGGAAAAATATACTGATGATGAATTAGTTGATATGCTTTTTGTTTATGCAAAGTGCAATAAAAATTCTGTATCCAGTGCGCAAAAGTATTTAGAACTATATCCCAATAGTTTTCAACCCAATAGAACATATTTTTTAAGATTACTAGTTAATAATTAATTTCGTTATTTGTTTTTGGTTTTTTTCCATAGCAACAATATTGTATTTGTATCAAAATATGAAATAAAATATATAAATTTCAACTTGAAATATCTCTTTTGTTTTTAATTTTAGAGACATAGTAACACTGAACTTTTATATTCAGATAATTAAAATCTTTTAAATGGTAACATTTTCAATATGGCATTCCATTTAAAAAAATGTTAATTTGTTGAATAAGTCGTGAATTTGATGTTCAATTGTTTTGTATTTTTCACCGTTAAATTTTTCGTATAATATCGCCCAACTTTGTCCATTTAATCGTCTTTCTATCTCTTCATATAAGAAAGTTAGCTATGGTGGCCCGCTTACAGTGGACATACTGTACACTTCACCCATATAAATAAAAACGTAACAATCTGATGATAATGACGTAAGTTACTTAGAGGACATAAACTTCTCAAGTAATTGTGACCAATTCAATTTAATTTGTTCAGAGGATGATATCACAGAAGCTATCAATATTCTAAAGAATAAACCAGCAGTTGGTTGGGACAAAATACCTGCTTTTATTTTTAAAGGATGCAAGGATATCCTAATTACACCTCCTTAATTTTTTTTCTAAAGCAATCGATACGATTATTTCATTTTCGTTCGATAGTAGCAGAACAGATGAAGAAGGACTTGGCAACGTTGTACGGGACAGTTGATATAAAGGAAAAGGTAATTATTTTTGTGCTTTTTAAAATTTTAGATTACTGAAATTAGTAGTTAAACTTAATATTATAATTTAATTGTGCTCTGTTGCCCCATACCTTTCTCCGATCACATATATACTGAAATCATTTCAGTATTTTTTTATTAAATAGAAATTATTTATGTTATCTTTCGAACACTTTATTCAAGCAATACCGATTCACCTTTACACAGCACTGCTAACAAACAATGAATGATCCCCATTTACACCAATACATCACTTAAATATCATTATAGTATTACACAATACAACTAATTATTCATTATTAAATTAACTAACATTCGGCCATCCTGACATGCGTTCGTCCTCGAACGCTCCATTTAACTCTTCTTCTCTATCTCTACAAAAATCATTAACGATAAATAGTTTCTTAATATACGCATTCCGGAGTGATCAGCTTCGGAATCTTATAGCATCATTTAAGATTATCGTTTTCATAAATCACTTATTGAGCTGGACCATACTATCCACTCATTACACCGTTTGCCTAGCTGGATCATACTGTCCACTGGTCTACCTATTGCCTAGCTGGACCATACTGTCCACTGGTCTACCTTTTGTCTAGCTGGACCATACTGTTCACTGGTCTACCGCCTAATGTAAAATTAACTAACATTCGGTCCTTTACTTACATTGACTACATGTTGCTGTGAACGGTTTCAGATGTTCAACACAGACCACTCCTTCGTATGGCACTTGAGTTCTATCAGAATACTGTTCGTCTCTTATTTTGTATCTATCATTTCTCAATACTTCGACTATACGGAAATGCCCTTTGTGCTTTTCCGACAGTTTTTTACTTAGACCTTCCCCTCCGAAATGACTAGAAATTTTGCTTAAAACTTCATCACCGACTTTGAATATAGGAGCTTCGCAACGTTTCTTGTTAAAATACGAATTTTGTTTTTCTTTATTATCTTCTAGTCTTTGTTGGACGTCTGCACGTAATTTTGGTTTCTTATGTTTCCTTTTCCGTCTAGATGACCGACTGTCTTCTCGTGACGAAGGCATTGGCACTATCCCACTTCTGATGTTATCTGTCGAACACTTTATTCAACCGATACCGATTCACCTTTACACAGCACCGCTAACAAACAATGAATGATCTTCACTTACACCAATACATCACTTAAATAACATTATAGTATTACACAATACAACAACTAATTATTCATTATTAAATTAACTAACATTTATATATTTATAGGCGGAATATAATTTTATTTGGTAATGATAATTACAAATTTTTGCAATTATTTTAGAAGTTAAAAGATGAAAATATATAAATGTTATTTTGATTGCAATCTCAAATCATTCTCTATCGAATTTATTGTTTAAAAAAAAAAACAGTATGTAAAAAGACTTTAATCGATTGTTCGGTACAAACTACATGAGTAAACTATTTTTTTTTTTAAATCTAATTGTACTACAAGTGAATCAGTAATATTGCAAAGAGGGCATCTCCAATCAGGGGCGGACTGGCACGTAAAATAGAAGCATAGAGTTTTGAAGACAGTTCCAATGTTTAACGTCTTGTTAATGTCAACATATTTAAATATTTGATATAAAACTTCCAAGAATATAATGTATATCTGTTTAAATAATATTTTTGATTGCAAAAATGAAATTACAATAAAGAAAACTGATTACAGTAGTGAAATTGATTAATCTTACAAAACAGTGATTATAATAATTATTATAATAAAAAAAGATTTTTGATTGCAACAATAAAATTAATTACAACAAAGATAATTAGAGTACAATAATGAAAATTACTAGTTACACAAAAAAAAAATATAATAATTGTTACAGTATGCTGAATATATATATATATATATATATATATATATATATATATATATATATATATATATATATATATATATATATATATATATAAGTTATGTAAACGTTATCGACGTTTATTAAAAAAAATTATTTATGTTTACAACAAGAAAATTATTTATTCAGATTATAATATAAATGATTATAAATGACACTACAGTCTCTCAACTACAACTGAACTCGACATAAGGTCGAAACAAGAGTTTTATACTAGTTACATGAGAAAGTAAAGATAAAGTAACATGAGGTTTTGGGAACTTGGTGAGATCAGCAGTTCCTGTGGGAATGGATGATCTAACTTATATATATATATATATATATATATATATATATATATATATATATAAATATATATATATATATATATATATATATATATGGGTGGTTTTGAACTTAATGGCATAAATGTAAGGGATGGTCTAACTCCTCCCTATATATATATATATATATATATATATATATATATATATATATATATATATATATATATATATGGGTGGTTTTGAACTTAATGGCATAAATGTAAGGGATGGTCTAACTCCTCCCTATATATATATATATATATATATATATATATATATATATATATATATATATATATATATATGGGTGGTTTTGAACTTAATGGCATAAATGTAAGGGATGGTCTAACTCCTCCCTCCTAAGAATTGGGCACCCTCGGTGAGGATTAGCTGAGGTTGCTGGTGGTCGGGGGATGAGGCCCTTGGTTGAAGCTCTATGTCCTGGTTCTGGGATGGACGGTCTCTCCTTTGGAGAAGCCTTTTCCTTGCAAGGACTGTGAAAATAATAATACTAATAATTATTAGTATGACATATAAGATTATTATTGCGTAGTTTGTGTTGTCGACGTCGTAATTTTCTTCAATGTTGTCGAATTTGTTTATGGGTATCTTCAAGTCTTGAATGTTGTCGATGTCGATGCTCATTTTGGGAATTTGGCTTATGTTAAGTTGTATTTGGAAGTCTTCTAGAATAACTGGTTTTCCGTATGTACTGTCTTTAAAATTTAAGCTTTGATTTCTGAACTTTAATTTACACTGATCTTCTTTTATAAGATATATTCCTTGTAAAGTCTTGATTTGGTTAATTTGTTCGCAAGATGCATGGATTTCTTCTGGATGTGGTAGCACGGCCAAGAATTGATTAATTTCTTCTATAATTTCAATATGGTTTTTCTTTATATTTAATTTCGTATATTCACAATTTTTATTATTATTGTGTAATATAATGTTTCTCTCGCAGGCTTCTTCGTGTACGTTTTCGATTTTATTTGGACAGTGGTAGATGGTTCCTTTTGTGCATACGTCATTCAGCGATTTGATATGGCCATCAAGAGTTTTTAAGAAATAAATTTTATTTGGGATAATAGTCACAAATTCAGTTTGATATATTGTGGGTATGGAAATAAGACGGAATAATTGGAAATCTATGTTGTAATTTATAGGGATATCTAGGAAGTACATGATTTTGTTTGAATTTAATTTACAATTGACTTTGATTAGGTTTTCAAATTTTAACATATTGTCGAAGATAGGTTCTAGGGGAAATTCGTTACCGTAGAATTTATAAATATTGTTTAGTTCCAAATAGAGGTCTTTGATTTTTATAATACTGGGGTGCATTACGTGTAATTTGCAAAAGGTTAGAGAATTTTCTACATCTTGTAAGATGCTAAAAATCATGCTAAATAAAATATTTAGTTGATTATAGATGTCATGAATGGCCAATTTGTTTAAATGCTGAGTTCCATCGATAACTGTGTGTAGTAACTGCTCAATTTTTGATTTTAGCTCTTGTTCATTCTGTTTTATGGTATCAATAGTTTTATTAAATTGTTCTATCAATTGACGATTGACAGAATATTGATTTTTAACTTGATCATTTAATTTATGTTGATTTTCTTCCAAATGCCTTAAAATTTTGTTATATCGTTTCTCGTCTTCAGCGTCTAAATTTCCAGTTATTGCCTTTACTACAGAGCCTAATCCATCTATTAATCCTCTTTTACGTCGAGGCTTTTCGTAATTATTAATAATATGGCTAAACTTATCGTCTATCATATTTTGCATATGGAAAATTATTTTAACATGATTAATAGAATATTCTAAGCTATTGTTATTTACATGAATAGTTTCTTTGAGAAAATTATGTTGTGTTTTTAAATTATTGTATTGATTAAGAATTGGTTGTAGGTCATAGTAGTGTAGGAAAGTATGAGTCGTTTATTGTACTTTTGCTGGTCCTAGGTCGAGTGTTAAAAGTCCAGTATTTTGCGTAATGGTTTTAATTTCTAGTCCGTGGGCGTATACGAGAAAGAGGGACCTGGAAGGTTGAAATCTTTGTTAGTGATTTTATTAATTTTTCTAGGTCTTTTTAGATTTGATAAATGAATTTTTGATTGTTTTTTTTATCCTTGGGATTTGTATGAATTTTAGCGGTTTTCAATTTCTGGTTAATTCTTTTTATATTTTCTTTTTTTAATTTTGCATTCTTTGTTTTATTAACATTTTGTTTATTGTGCACATACACTGTTTCTGGAATCTGTGGCAAGTCTTCGCGTGTCTCGTTTAATTTTTCAATCAAGTTAGTTTTATTACTTTGTAATTTGGCATTAATATTTTTATAAGCTGCTTTAGTTTTTTCGCGGTGATTTTGAACATAGTCTTGTGTGATTTGTTTTTCGAGTTCAACATCTAAAGGAGAATTTGTTTCGAAATGTCCATTTATTACTTCGATTGGTTTAACACCGGTCGAACTATGATTCGTGTTGTTATATGCCAATACTGCATAGTTCACTTTATTTTCTATTGTTTCGTTTTTGAAGTTATCTTGTAAGTTAAATAGCCGAATATGTTCAATAAGCGTTGAATGGAAGCGTTCCACGAGCCCATTTCAATTTGGATGCTGTGAGCTAATAAAATGAATTTCAATTTTGTGTATTATAAATAATTCTCTTAAAATGTTGTTTTTAAATTCTAACCCGTTATCTGATATGACTAATTTAGGAATGCCATGATGTGAGAAAAATCTAGTTAATTTGTTACATATTTCGATTGCATTTGTAGACTCGACTGAATAAGCTTGAGCGTATTTAGAGAATGCATCGATAATAGTTAGGAATTTGCAGTTTTCTAAGCTTAATGTGTCTACGTGAATTGTTTCGAAAGGTTTACTAGGGGTTGGAGTAATATTATATTTAGTTTTTATTGGGTTTCGTTCATATTTTGATTTTAAACAAATTTCGCACTGGTTTATGTAATCACTAACGTCTTTAATTTGATTGGGCCAATAATATATTTTCTTTATTTGGTTAAGGGTTTCTTGAATACCCCTGTGATTAGTTTTACCCTCATGGTAATTTTTTATGGTTTCAGATATATCAAATTTATTTTCTAAATCTATTAATTTACTAGTGCATTTAACAAAGTTAATCTCGGAATTTTTGAAATATTTTTGCAGAGTTACGCTAAATTTCTCGTAAGTTGGGTGTTCGAAATACAAGTGATATTTTACTTTGGGTGTTATATATTCCTTGATAAAATTAATTATATCGTTTTTGAAATTATCTTTAGAAATTTGAATTTGAAGTGTCATTTTATCATTGTGCAATGTAGAAATTTTAGGTTTGATAGGGGAGTGTAGGACTTCCGAAAATATGAGTTGATTTTTTCCTATGTTTACGGGACTTTCGATAATAGGTATGCCGGATATAGGATGCTCAGGGTTTGAATGTATTGTTGCGTTAGAGTCGTCTTGGTTGTGTTATCTTCGTTTGTCGTTGTCAACGACAAGAGATTCGCTGTCTTTTTGATTGTTGTTTTCGAATTGTTTGTTAAAATCGTCCATATATTTAAAAAATGTATCAGGGTTTGCGTCATTTGTTTCCTTAGCGTTCATATCAAGATAGGGTGTGTGATCCGCGGACAGTTTATAAACGGTGATTGTAATGTTTGTATTTTGGAAAATGAATTTTAACATTGATTTTACATCATCCCATTGCAATACATCCTTACCGCATCCAATTTTGGGGATGTTTAATATTCTTATATTATTCTTTAAACAGAATGATTTTAATTTTAGTAATGTATAAAATATATCTTTGTACGTGGGTTTATCTGCATAACATTCTTTGTTTATCAAATAAATTATAAATCTGTATTTATCTTTTAAATATACCAAATTGTGTAATTTAGGATTTTGTTGTCGTAAGAGGCCTAAATTTTGAAATTTTTCTTTGAATTCTTTAGCTATGCCGGCTAACATTTTTAAGTCTTTACTGACACAGTGTGCAAAACTTTCTTTAGGAGATGCATCGAATAAATTTCCTTCTACTTCGAGGATTTTACATTTACTATCGATAATATCTTTTTTTCTAAATAATTTTGATATTCACTCCAATTTGGTTTGGTTACAAATTTTGAGGAATTCTGGATAGGATTCTCTATGCATGGTGGGTTACGACTTAATGCATCAGCGTTTGTATTCAGTTTACCCTTTTTATAAATGATTTCATAATCATATTCTTCCAATTTTAAGCGCCAGCGCACTAATTTAGAATTTGGTTCCTTAAGAGAGAATAACCATTGTAACGGTTTATGGTCCGTAAAAATTTTGAATTTTCTACCGAATAGGTAATGCCTGAAATATTTAGTTGCCCAAACAATAGCAAGTAGCTCTTTTTCTATGGCTGAATAATTTTGTTCTGTATCGTTAAGCGTTCTACTTGCGTATGAAATAGGTAAATCTGAGCCGATTGGTCCTTGAGATAGTATAGCGCCGATAGCATAGTTGCTAGCATCTGTCGTTAGGTTAAATGGTTTAGTGAAATCAGGATATTGGAGAATTGGTTCGTTAATGAGGAGATTTTTACACGTATTGAAACATGCAACGTATTCAGGATTTTTAATATTTATTTTGGCTCCCTTTTTGAGACATTTAGTAAAAGGTTTTGTAATTCCTGCCAAATTGTTTATAAATTTTCTATAATAGCCTAATAAACCCAGGAAGCCTTTTATTTCTGTGGTTGTTTTGGGAATAGGATAGTTTTTAATTGCCAAAATTTTATCGGGGTTAGGCTTTACGCCTTCAGGGGTAACCACATGACCTAAATATGACACTTCTCTCTGTAAAAATTCCGATTTGCCAGTCTGAATTTTTAAATTTGCTGACTTAAGTCTATCAAATACAGCGCGTAGACTTTCAATATGTTCTTGCAGGCTTGTACTGAAGATAATCACGTCGTCTAGATAGACTAAACAGATTTTATTTATTAAATAGCATATAAAGCAGGTGCGTTTTTTAAACCAAATGGCATTCGTAAAAATTCGTAATGCCTATTTTCTGTTGAAAAGGCGGTTTTTTGTATATCATCTTTATTCATCTCGATTTGGTGAAAGCCGGAAGCCAAATTTAAGGTGGTGAAATACTGGCATTTGCCGAGTTTATCTAATAGTGAATTTATAATCGGTATGGGATACTTGACGTCAATGGTTTTCTCATTGAGCCTGCGGTAGTCGATGACCATCCGCCATTTTTTCTTCCCGGACGCGTCTAATTTCTTAGGGACGATTCATACGGGTGAAGATCAGGGTGAATGCGAGGGCCTAATAATTTCTTGTTCCAACATTTTGTCTATTTGATTTGAAACTTCCTGTCTATGAACTTCTGGGTATCTGTAGGTCTTTGTGTATATTGGTAATTCGTCCTTAGTCCGTATACTGTGTTTGATTTCGTTTGTGAATGATAGGGGTTTGTCTTTCGTATGAAATATATCGTATTCTTTAATTAATTTTGAAATTGCCGATATCTGCGTACGAAGCAGATTGGCACACCCAGCAATGGGTAATATGCCGTGATGAAATATTTATTTATTTATTTTATTTTTTATTTAATTAATTTTGAAATTGCTAATTTCTCTTCCGGATTCATGTGATCCGTTCTAATTTTTGATATATCAAAGGGAATCTTTGAATAATTTTCGACAAAATTTATGTTATTAATTTCGAAGTTATCTAATGGTTCAAGTATTATGTCGTTGTTTACAGTATTTATAATTTCCTCCGTTTCATTAGGATTAATTACGGGGTAATGAAAATAATAATTATTAATTTTTGCGATTCCTTCAGGTATTATGAGATTTTTTAATTTTATTTCCGGAATGAATACTTCTCCATTCTCAATACAGTTTGTATGAAATTTTATAAATTTTTCAGAGTTGGGTTTTAATTTTACGTAGTGTGGACGCGGCTTTAGCTGATGGTATTGAATTCTTATCTCGCATGCCGGTGTTATAATTTTATCGTTTGTTAAGTCAATGATCGCTTCTAATGTTTTCAAATTATCAAGTCCTAACAATATGTCGAATTGATTGTGAAAATCGAAAAGATGATATTTGAGCATAATTTCGGAATTTTTAAATAATTTTGAACAAGGTAAAATCAAACTATAATTTGCTATAGACGTGCCATGTGCTGTGGTGATTTTAAAAGGATCTTGTCGAATTTTTCCATTGTAATATTTTTGAGCGATTTCCGGATTTATAAATGAGCGTGTGCTGCCAGTATCAATAAGGACTTTTAAGTTATTTTCAGGATAAATAATGAATGGCAGTTCACTATTATTATGTGTTAAAGACATTAATTCGAATTGGTCTCCGAGGCTGGTAGTTCTAAAAAAATATTTGTTGCTTGTTCTGTTTCGTACGCGAGAGTTTCTTCGTCGGGTTCGTTTTCATATGTTATTATTACATTGTTACTGTCATTGTACGTCTCGTCGTCATAGACTTCTGTGTTATGAAGTTCTTCAAGCATAAAGTTGGGTGGCTGGGTGTTAGAGTATTGTCTGGGTATGAATTGTTGTGGGCGATTGTTGTAGCCTGATGGGCCTGGTCTAAACTGATTGGTAGATTGTCGAGTGCTAATACTCATAGGTACGGGTTTAGGGAAATTTTGGTTGCCATTGGGCCTAAAAACGTTTTGTTTATTGATTTGGGATTGATTGATTGGTTTTTGATGATAATCTAGGTTGTAAATCAGGTCTGTATACAGGTGGTGCATATGATTGTCTTATTTGTGGTTGTGGTTGTGATTGTGGATATCTATTATGTGTATTTTGATGAGTGTATTGTTTAGGTTTCTGTGAAGTGTTAGTATGGGTTTTATATGCGCGCGAACAACTCTCTATTTGGAAATCGTTTGTTAGCATTCCTAGCGCAGAGTTCATGTCTGCCGGATTTTTCGTACGCATAAGCGTACCCAGCGGTTCTTTCAGGCCACGCAATAATACGCGGAGTGCGTATTGCCTAAAATATTTGCCTAATATTACGGCTTCAGCTGCCGAATTTTTAAGGGATAAATAAGATATTTGTAAATTTAAAAGTTCTTGCACTTTATTATAATATTCAAACGGGGATTCGTTGCCTTGTTTAAGTTCGGCTAATTCGATAGCTAACGTGTAGCAATCCCTTTTATCAGAATACGAATTAATGAGAATTTGTTTTATGTCATCCCACCCAGTTAATACGGAACCAGCTAACTGAATGGCCGCATCACCTTTAATTTTGGCAAGAATCGTTGACATCAGATATTCATTCTGAAAGTCATTGAGTTCTTTTTTGTTAAAAAATACAGTTAATAACTTTTCGCAAATTTCAATGAATCTGGGAAGTAATTTTGGATCTCCGTAAAAATCGGGGATCATATCAAGGTAAGCTTTTTCTACCCTTGGAGGAGTGGTGGGAGCAGCAGCAGGGGGATTAATAGACATTGTTTCGTTGATATTTAAACTATTTAATTGTGTTACAATATTATCTATAGGATTGTTAAGGGGTGAATTGTAGGAAGCAACTGAATTTGTGTCTGACTCTGAATCTGAATTTGATTGACTGTTATCACTGAAAGACATATAAGGCACTTACAGGATTATCATCCAGATGTCCATGGGATCGTCTTTGACGTCGTTGTGGACTGGTGTCGACTTCTGCAGCTCTGTATTCAGCAAGGCAGGGCAGGAGGCCTCTTCTTCACGATGTGCACTCGTGGAGCCTCGCGACGATTCTTGTTGAAGTTCGTGATTCCCAATTAATCGTTGAAGCGAAACACGATTTTTTTACCGATTTTTGGTTTTATTGATGTGTTTGGGAATCCTACCGACTGCGCCAGTTATGTAAACGTTATCGACGTTTATTAAAAAAAAATATTTATAAGTTTACAACAAGAAAATTATTTATTCAGATTATAATATAAATGATTATAAATGACACTACAGTCTCTCAACTACAACTGAACTCGACATAAGGTCGAAACAAGAGTTTTATACTAGTTACATGAAAAAGTAAAGATAAAGTAACATGAGGTTTTGGGAACTTGGTGAGATCAGCAGTTCCTGTGGGAATGGATGATCTAACTTATATATATATATATATATATATATATATATATATATATATATATATATATATATATATATATATATACAGAGTGGTTTTGAACTTAATGGCATAAATGTAAGGGGAAGTAGTATGACATATGTAGATTACGAAACAGAAAGAATTTTTAAAAAATTCGCATATTGAAGGGTAGTTTTCATGAAACTAACATTTTTGGTACCACTGGAAATATTTTATCTATTATACAATTATTTCCGTTAAAAATGCTATTTAATTTAATTATTAAGAATAATATCTTATACAACTATTTTGAATGTATTTTTGATAGCCATATTTTTAATGAAATATTAATTAAAACAGCAGTAAAAAAAGTTTCCTTAAGAAAAGTCGAATTTTCATTTTTCAAATTTTTAAATAAATCTTTCTGTTTTGTAATCTACACATGTCATACTACCTACCCTTAAATTTATGACATTAAGTTCAAAACCATCCTGTATATATATATATATATATATATATATATATAATAGTTAAATGTTTGCTTGGCCTACTTAAAAAAAGAAAAATACTAACTTTGAATTAACTTTTATCAAATTTTTCGCAATGTAAGGGTATAATATAATTATATTGTTGAATTCAGCAGAAAATTCGCTATTTAATTAGTTAATAAAAAATATATGATACCATTTAAAAAAGTATAACATTGATCCATAAGTTGAGTACCACTGGCTCTAAAATAATAATAGTTATATCAAAATGTGTCCCCCTCTATGCTTTATAAAATATCTTAATCACTTTTTTGTGTAACTTTTCATATTCACGAATAAATGACACTGATCCATTATCTTGATACACCCTGTATATATATATATATATATATATATATATATATATATATATATATATATATATATATATATATATATATATATATATATATATGAGTGTGTGTGTGTGTGTGTAGTTATTTTACATTTAATATATATTATTTATTAAATTGGTTTCTTCGAGATATTTGATAATATTGTTTACGGCTGTGTTGTTTGCTAGGGCTTGTGGTTTGTGGTAGTGTGTTTGGTATGTTGTTGTTCAGTCTTTCTCTGGTTTGTTTTGTGCATTGTGATAGTATGTGTTCTATTGTGATGGGGGTATTGCAAGTGCTGCACGGTTCTGGTTTAGTCCGTCGAAGAAGATGTTTGTAAGTGTATCAACTGTGACCGATTCGCAGCCTTATTATGACGATTTGATGTCTTCTTTTTCCTCGTCCTTTTCCTGCTGTTGTCCAGTTTGCTGTGTCTTCTTTGATTAGTCTTAATTTGTTGTTCGTTATGTCATGCCATTCGTTGTTTCTTTCCTCTTTTATACGTTTTTTTATTATGTTGTATGCATTTTCTGGGGGTATGTTTGTAGTGCCTGGAATTGGTAGTGTTGCAGGCTTCTTTTTGCAGCAGTGTCAGCTTTTTCATTTTGTTCGATACCTATGTGTGAAGGGATCCATATTATTTTTGTCTTTTTTTTTGGTTATTAATTGCTTCGTGCAGATTTTCTTGTTTTGAATGTTGCTGTTTTTGGAGTATGGATTTGTTATACATTTCAGTGCGCTTTGAGAGTCTGAACATATAATAAATTGAGACTTTTCGTTTCTTGTGATGAGCTCTATGATTTTTTTGATGCTATACGTTTCTGCTGTGTATACGCTGGTGTTGTTTGGTAATCGATATTTGTATGTTGAGTTTCCTATTAGGTACCACGCTAGCTCCCGTTTTGCTTTCTTGCTTTGAATCATCGGCATATATGAATTCGTAGTCTGTGTGGTTATTTCTGAATTCTTTAAATATATTGTGTGATTAGAGGTGTCGTAGTTTTTAGTTTATGACTTACATATTAATTTTGAAAAAATGAAATTGTGCGACATGATTTCTTAAAGAATGGATCTACGTTTACCTATTGTTAAAAATTTGAAAAAATGTTTACACAATCAATATTACAAAGCAACGAAATAACACATTTTACACAATATTCAACATAATATATCTAATGAAATAGATATTTATTAGAAAATATAAGAACGCAGAAGCATAGTATTAATTTCCTTCTATACGCCCGGTTTTGAAATTTTGTTCTATCTTTAAAACTACGTATGTAATTTACTAATTTTACGGAAGCTGAAATGAGTTGCCCTAGTCAAGGCGCGGTGGAGTACGGGTAGAGAAGAATAGAAGAGGGGATGGTTTTCCAACCATTGACGATGCCAGTGCGGGGTGCGGGATATATTTTGTATTCGTAGTAAATTGTTACTATTGGCTGTATATTTCTATAACCCGATGTTCGAAATTGGCGCCGTAGTAAAAAAAAACTAGACTACGATTATCTGCTCCCAGAAAAAAAACAAAGGACAAAATTGAATATATTATCAAAGAAAAAGGTAGTTCGTTTTTTTTTTAAATATATTTAGTTCTTTTTTTAGTTAATCGATGCTAAAATCTGATGATGAAAGTAAAAGTTATTACACAATACTGTACTGCAAAATCAAAGCCAAGTATGGCAAACTGAGAAGAGACTGACTGCATCGAATTCCGGCCAAGTATGTAAAATATGCCGCTCCACCTGTTGCAAAACGATTTTAGAGTCAATGCTGTACAAAACATTTTGGAAATGCAGCAACAAAATTTGGAGTAGAAAATGAACCCATTCCAAGATAAAAAGTTGAAGAAATGAACAACTTGCAAGTAAAACCCACAAATCATTCTTACTATTTCCAAGTCCAGGGTCTGTTACGAATTACTGGGCGAAAATATTGCATGTTTGTAATAAGGACTTCAAAAGGTATTTCAATTAAAAAAATCTGATGTGACCAGCACATTACCTTCCGTCAATTTTGTTTATTATGTACAAATTCCACACATAAATTTTCTTGCAAAAGGTTCTACATTTCCAGTAATATTATTTCATAAACAAACTATGTAAATTGCACTTGACATTGACATCTTCTACTTCTTTAGCTTTTTCCATACGTTAGGGGTCGCTATTTTTGATTTTATTCTTCCACTCATTTATATTTTGCTTGTCATCTGCATTCAGTTCCTTTTCTCTCAAGTCTTCCGCAATATAGTTATCATCTTATAATTGGTCTTCCTCTGTTTCTTCTACTTTCTACTACCAAGCTGTTCATTCTTTTTCCAATATATTTTTCATCTCACCTCATGACATGTCCAAACAAATGTAATCGTCTCTCTTGTATCTTTCTAGAAATTTCTATCATTCGAGTCATTTCCTATCTTTCCGTGTCTTCCTCAACAACCATCTCAACATCCTCATCTATCTGCCATATTCTTTTTATTTTCATTGACACTGACTGACATCTGTCAATTAGAATTTTCTTAAATGTAGTAGCATAGCTGACTGATTTATGAAAATTAAATTCTTTAACTCTATATCCATTGAATATAAAATAAAAAATGCAATCAAATCGTATAGATAATATAATATTCTTTAATGTTTATAATAACATTAAATGTCAAGAGCGTTTTTTCAAGAGAAACTGTTAAAATTTTCAAATGAGGGTAGTCCCGGTTGACCAATTATAACCAAAATCTAATCAAATCTTAATATGGATGTAAATGAAAGGAATACGAAAGAATTATAATTTTAGAATTGTAGTGTTGGAGTTATCGTCTATGAAATAATCATCACACACACAAACACACACAAACACACACACAAACACATACACACACAGACACATGTCATCGTAAAAATGGTAAAATCGTATTCTAGGGAACTTTAAAACGTACTTATTCACTAAAAATTCATCATCGAATTTTTTGACCAAAGACAATACCTTCCTTACCTAAAGGTGACGGGAGATAAAAATCGATTACGATGAAGCTTTTTGGAAAATAAACATGGAGCAACATTTAATAATGGTCTATATGGATTGCGTTCTTACTTGTGCTCATTGATCCCCGTTATACGAGAGGGCTTCCATTTCGAGAAAAACAAATTGAGGCATACGTTTGATATTTTTTGCGGCTCGTTTGTCCATTTAATTTACTTATTTTCGCCGCCTAAGTAGATAAATTTGTCTACTTTTTCAATTTCATCGTTTCCTATTTTTAAATGTGTCTTTTTTTTTCGAGATTGCTTTATTATTTTTGTTTTAGCTGTAAAATCTCCTCGAAATATTCTCATGTATTTTTTTTACATTGTGTATACTTACTGAATATTATTTTACCGTTTACTGGAAATTTAGAATCTTTCGCAAGAAAATTTATGTACAGAATTTATACGTAATACACAAGATTGACGAAAGGTATTGTGCTGGCCACATCCGATTTTTTTCTTTGTGTAAGGAAATTGGCATTCCTTTAATTTTTTGAGGAATACTAGTATATGTATTTCTTATTTTCCCTTCTGTATTTTTTTTCTGTATATTATATAGAAATCTTCATTGTCAAAGATTTTTTTTCTTTCTGAATATGATTCTTTTTTTACCTTCCGTCACCTATAGGTAAGGAAGGTATTGTCTTTGGTCAAAAAATTCGGTGGTGAGTTTTCATTGAATAAGCACGTTTTAAGGTCTTTCAATACGATTTTACTATTTTTACGATGATGTCTGTATGTGTGCGTGTGTGTGTGTGTGTGTTCGTGTGTGCGTGTGTGTGTATGTGTGTGTGTGTGATCGCGGTTTCGTCAACGATATCTCCAATACTAGAATTCCAAAAATTACAATTCTTGCGTATTCCTCTTCCTTACAACCATATGCAGACTTGATTAAATTTTGGTTATAATTGGTCAACCGGAAGTACCCTCATTTGAAGATTTTAACGGTTTTTCTTGAAAAACTCAGTTAAATGTTATTATAACTTACAGAATATATTATTGTCTATACGATTTGATTGCATTTTATATTCGATATTCAACAGATATAGAGTTTAAGAATAATAAAGATAATACATTTCATATAAATTTCATAATTCAGTCAGCTATGCTAACTTAACCATGAAAACTGCTAATATATTCAGGTAATTCAAATTGACAGATGTCAGTATCAATAAAGTGTAAATCAATGAAAGAATAAGGGAAGTAACTCTAGTGTTAGAAGTTTCTAGATATAAGAGAGACGATTACATTGGTTTGAACATGTCATGAGGAGAGATGAATATAGTAATAGAAGGTGGAAGAAACATAGGAAGACCAAATATAAGATGAAAAGACTGTATTGCAGAAGACTTGAGAGAAAAGGAACTGAATGAGGACGACACGCAAAACAAAAATGAGTGGAAGAAGAACATAAAAAATACCGACCGCCTAACGAATGGGAAAAACTAAAGAAGAAGAAGAAGATGGCAGTGTCAAGTGCAATTTGCATAGTTTGTTTATGAAATAACTTTATTGGAAATATAGGATCTTTTGCAAGAAAATTTATGTATAGGGCGCGTGCAGTGACATGACTTTGCTGATATGCAGGGGGGTGAAACTGAATTCAGAAACGTGATAAGTTTCAATCTAGTAGCGTTTGGAAATACTTCCTGACCCTTTCATAGATGTCATAAGTAGTACAGTTTTTACAGTGATTCTCAAACTTTAATGTCTAAATACCATAAAAAGGTAACATAATGTTTGAGAACTGCTGTAAATTTCCCACAATTCTCCATTGCATCGTTCGAAATACTTTGACATTTAAAACTATTATTTGTGAATTGGTATCTTTATAGCAATAGATAAACTTGGTAGATGCCAATATTTTTCAACTTTGGATTTAGCGTCAGGATTTCACCAGATTGAAATGAGTGAATCTGATATACAAAAAACTGCCTTCAGCACAGAAAACGGTCATTTCGAATATTTAAGAATGCCCTTTGGATTAAAGAACGCGCCAGTCACTTTTCAAAGAGTGATGGACAACGTTCTTCGAAATTTAATCAACGAAATTTGTCTCGTATATCTCGATGATGTAATCATTTTTAGTACATCTCTCCAAGAGCACATTCAAAATTTAAGATCAGTTTTTAATCGTTTACGAAAAGCTAATCTCAAAATTCAACCAGATTAATCCGAATTTTTACGTACAGAAGTCTCATATTTAGGCCATATAGTAACTCCAGATGTTGTCTAACCTAACCCGGTTAAAATCCATGCTATCAAAAATTACCCCATCCCAAAAACAGCCACACAAATCAAAGTATTTCTCGGACTGTTAGGCTACTACAGGAAATTTATTAAAAAAATTGCATATCTTACAAAACCCTTCACGAAGTGTTTGAAAAAAGACGCCACTATTAACTATAATGATCCAGAATACATTAATTGCTTTAACACCTGTAAAAACCTCCTAATAAACGATCCCATCCTTCAATACCCGGACTATAAGAAACCTTTTAACTTGACAACAGACGCAAGCCAATATGCCATCGGCGCTATTTTATCCTACCCATCGCATATGCGAGTCGAACACTAAATAGCTCAGAAATAAACTATAGCACAATCGAAAAAGAATTACTTGCTGTCATATGGGCTACGAAATATTTCAGACATTACCTGTATGGAAGAAAATTTAAAATCATAACCGACCACAAACCTTTACAATACTTACATTCACTGAAAGAACCCCATTTAAAATTAATGAGATGGCGACTCAAATTAGAAGAGTACGATTATGAAGTCTTTCATAAAAAAGGCTCTCTAAACAAAAACGCAGACGCATTATCACGTATCGAATTAAACATAACTACTTTAGATCCAGAATCGCAAAACCTTTTCGATCTCATTGAAAATTTTAACGAAACTTATTTTAACCCTGACAATGACAAGCAATCCTTAATCGTAGAACCAGACGAAGAAGAACAGCATGATCCCGAAACTGACCAAACAATTCACTCAAACCCCGAAAACCCTATTGTAGGTATAACAATCACTGAATCACCTGTAAATTTTGAAAAAAACCAAATTTTTATATCCCAAGTTAAACATTCCCCTTCTAAACCAAAAATACAAAAACTTCATTGCGATAAAATGAGAATTCTTCTCCAACTTTCTAAAACAGATTTCGAACAAGATACAATAAATTTTATAAAAGAATATATTACACCGAATGTGAAATATTACCTATACTGAGAAACACCCATTTATGAGAAATTTAGTAACGTATTACAAAATTATTTTAAACACTCCGAAATCAAATTCATCAAAAGCAACATAAAATTAATAGATGTAGAAGAAAAAGATGAAATTTTACAAGTAATAAAAATTTTTCACGAAGGTAAGACAAACCACTGTGGAATAAACGAAGTTCACACTCAAATTAAAAAAACAATATTATTGGCCGAATCAGTTAAAGACCGTCACAGACTTTATAAATCAATGTGAAATTTGTTTAGCTGCTAAGTACGAAAGGAACCCTATCAAACCGAAACTAAATGTTACCCCAACTCCCAATAAACCATTAGACATCATCCACATTGACACACTCTCTCTAGAAAACACCAAATTTCTTACTATAATTGACGCTTTTTCTAAATATGCTCAAGCATATAAAGAACTCCACAAATGCTATAGAAATTGCAAATAAACTAACACGATTTTTCTCACATCACGGTATACCCAAATTAATAATAGCAGATAATGGGCTTGAATTTAAAAATGTCATAAAAGAATTATTAAGCCTGCATAAAATCGAAATTCATTTCATTTGCTCACAAAATCCAAATTCCAACGGTCTAGTCGAACGTTTTCATTCAACCCTGATAGAGCACATTCGTTTATTCAACTTACAAGAAAATGTCAAAAGTGAACTAATAAAAGATAAAGTAAACTATGCAATCCTGGCTTATAACAATACAAATCATAGCACGACAAATTTAAAACCAGTCGAAATTATTAACGGACACTTAGATACAAATTCCCCACTGGATATAGAACTCGAGAAACAAATAATGCAAGATTATATTCAAAAACATAAGGAAAAAACAAAATTAGTTTATAAAAATATTAATAACAAATTGCAAACAGATAAAACCAAAATTATTACTAAATTAAACGAAAATCGTGAAGAACTTCCCGACATACGCGAAACAGTCTACGTTCATAATAAACAAAAAGTAAATAAAACGAAAAATCCGAAATTCAAAAAGGAAAAAATTAAAAAAGTTAACAAGAACTTAAAAATTGCAGAAATTGACACAGAGAATAATGATAAAAAACAATCTAAAATTCATCTTTCAAATTTAAAGAGACCTAGAAAAATAATTGATAAATATCCGGCTATTCCAGGTCCCTCTACTTCACGCATACACTCGGAATAAATCCAAGATATTACCCTAAACCCAGGACTACTGACAATTAACCTTGGACATGCAAAGTTACAAAAAACGAAACACACACTCGTACAATATTACGATTTAAACCCATTATGGGCACAATACGAAAGTTTAAACAAGCAGTACACAACTCTCAAACACACTATCAACGCAGATAACACAATCGCTGCTGAGTTTGATAATAACAACAAAATCATAGAGTACTAGAAAAATAATATTAATGAAAAAATTAGCCATTTATCTACGCATGTGAGAACAAAACGAGGAATATTAAACGGTTTAGGATCTGTTATAAAATCAATAACAGGAAATCTAGATGCTGAAGATGATAACCGATACACAATTTTTTTAAATCATTTGAAAGAAAATAAATTTAAATTAAATGACAAAATTAAGCAATTGTTTGTCACCAAATTATGAAATATTTCAATGAAACTGTCGAAACAATTAAACGTAAAGAAAATATTTTAAAGTCAAAAATTGAACAACTAATATACCTACATTGTCATCGGAGGAATCAAAGATCATGATAAACTATTTATTAAAGATATTTACAATCAGTTAAACATTTTATACACTATGACATTTAACACTCTTCAAGATATAGAAAACTCTCTAACATTTTGCATACTCCACACAATGCATCCTAGTATTATCAAATCACATGACCTTTACGAAGAATTAAATAAAATTTCAAAATTCTATAACAATGAACTACCATTTGAAATCAATTCCGAAAACATGTCAGAAATTGAAAAATTAATCTCAATTAACTGTAAATTACAGGAAAATAAAATTATATACTTTATCGACATCCCCATAAATTATGAAACCCATTTTGAACTTATTCACCTTATTCCAACACCCACTAAACAAAATAACGAATTTGTAACTATAATCCCTAACCATGAGTACATTCTGAAGTCTGAAAATGGTGACTTAAGATCTTTGTATGATCTGTGTGTCCGCAATAAGGGAAACATTTACCAATGTCCGAACAAAATTAAAGAAATCAGCGAAAATTCTTGCGAAAAGAACTTCATATTACAGAGCAAAGTAGAAAATTGCCACTTCGTCAAATTAAACATAAAAAGAAATCACATCGAATACATTGAAGAAATCAATCAATATTTAGCAATATTCCCAAATCCTGAAAACGTACAAGCCAAATGCAACCAAGATGACAGTATAAGCAACCTACAAGGCGTACTCTTAATTAAAGAAGATGAATGCAAACTCAAACTTTAAAATCATGATTTAATTTTTAAACAAGGCACATTTGGCAAACCATTAATAATTGAATACTTCGAAATCGAACAATACAAATATTCCCAAAATGGCAATCGAACTAAATTCTATCTCCGAACTAAAACCATTAAACAAGTTCGAAGATACAGAGTACCACAACGACCAAATCGAAACCGAAGCTGACATTACCAACTACCCAGTGTGGGCACTGTACGTAATCATAATCACCGGTGCCATCATCACGGTCGCAGCTTACCTACAAAAGACATTCATCGCATATAAAAAGAAAAGACAACCCAAGGCCGAAGACATTGAACTTCAACCGTCCACTTCACCCCCTAGATTGGCGCTGAAGCTACCCGATGAAGCCCAATTTTAGCAAGGGAGGAGTTACCGCTGTCCAAACTGATGAGTTGCAGTTCCCAGGCGTCGAACCCGACACCTAGTTTCCCGTTTCCAGTTTATAGACTTTTGAGTAGTTTTAGTTTAGTCAGAGTGAAGAATCCAAATAAGTAACTTTTTAAAAACACTATTTCGGATCGTCGAAATATATATATATATATGTGGCGGATCAAGCCAGCTATGTTTTGTAAATATCAAGTTGCCGCCACGTTACTCCCAGCCATTGTTGAGCAGCTGTTACGAGGTTGCTAACAGCTGCTAACAACGATATTCATTATAATTTAGATTTTTGACTATGTCATATTGAAAAATTAATTAAATAAAATTATTATATATTTCTACAAATTAAGATTCCCAGCGTATATTTTATATAGAGTTAAGTCTACTCGCATTTATTGTTTTATATTGTATTTCATACCCTTCCATCCTCATATAACTTCAACATATATATATATATATATATATATATATATATATATATATATATATATATATATATATAAACTCCTGGACAAAATTAATGCACCACTTTTTTAAATGCCGTTATAACGATAAATATTATTTACTAGTTAACTTGCAAGTAGAATTTGGATGTCCTCTGACATTTCAAGCAAATATTACCAAGAAATGTTTTGTTTTAAAATTTAAATTGTTAATTAAAGCCACTTTTACCAAAAATTGATTTAAAATTTGTTTGGATATTGCTTGTTAAGAAAAATTATCTTTAGCCACAGAGTTTTTTTGTTATCGACTGTATCAGATACAAGTGTTTTAAAGTTGAAAAATGAATCGTCCAAAAAAATTATCGGTGGAGAAGGCAGTAAGAGCATCAACTTTGCTGGATGAGGGATACGCGGTGCGTTATGTTGCTAATGCCATAGGAAGAAATCATTCGAGCATAAGTTAGATGGTAAGACGATTTAACGATACAGGATCTTACTTTAGAATACCAGGGTAAGGACGAAAACGATGTACCAATCCAATGACTGACAGGTCATTTCTATTTGGCGCGACCTATAATCATTTTTTGTAAAAAAAAATCCCATTGTGTTTGACAGTGCTATGGGTCGGTAACTTGATGGGTCTGTTTGAGGTTTGCCTGGCTTTCGTATTGGTACTACTGTTACTTCTTTCCATTTTATTGGGTAGGTTTGCTGTTGGAGGATTGCATTGTATATGTTGAGTAGTTGGTGTAGTGCAGTATCCGGTAGGTTTTGGATGAGGTCATATGGGATTCCATCTGGTCCAGGACTGCTGCCTCCTTTGATTTCCTTTAGGGCCGTGTTTAGTTCTATTAGTTGGAGGGGCTATTGAGGGGGTCCCTGTGTGTGATTGTACTCGTACACTATATGGGTTGTGATACCTTTTAGTGTTTGTGTTCTAAAAAAATTTCTGTATAATAATTATCTGAGGACTTTTTTTTGAATTTTTCAGCTAAGGTGTTTGCAATTTCCAGTGGGTTTGTGGTTGTGTTGTTATTTTCTATTAGTGCACTTATTTTTTACGTTGACTTTCCTTTTTACTTCCTTGTACGTAAGTAAAGGAAGTATTGTACTCGCGAAAAAATTTCGGTTTTCAGATTTCAGCGGAAATATCCATTTTGATCACCCCTGAATCCATTTTGACTAATTTCGTCGTGACGTCTGTACGTACGTACGTACGTCCGTACGTATGTATCTCGCATAACTTAAAAACGGTAAGCCGTAGAAAGTTGAAATTTTGTATTTAGGACTCCTATAACATCTAGTTGTGCACCTCCCTTTCTGGTTATTACACAATTTCCAGAAGTGGCAATTTACATGAAGCCTATAATAGATTTTAATGAAAAACTGTTTTAAAATATAATCCAAAACTTTTCAAATTTGGTATACAAGACTTTTATGTCAATCAAAATAACATAATAGATTTTGGTTAAAATAGGCTAACCGGAAGTGGTACATTACTTGAAGTTGTTAACAGTTTTTCTTGAATAAAATGATTTTATTTTGATTTTAAAAATAAATGCTTAAAAAACGTTTTAGAGAATTAATTTCTGCGTCTAGCACATCAAGTATTATTAAATTAACCCTTTGTATAAGCGAGATATGTAAATTTAACAATTATATACTTTTTTGTTTTTGTAATAAAGCTTGCTATGGATTAGGACAAAAACATAAAAAAAATGTTCATGTCAAATTACGTTAAATACGTGCAATTTTATGATTCGTACAATAACAAATATTATATTTTTATTGTGAAATTAGTCATATTCATTGTTGTAATCAAATATTTCTTTGTTGTAATCTAAACTCTCTATAAAAAGAACCGGGTTAGATTATGGTCGCTATATATCTTACTGTTTTGAAGTTAAAATTAATATTTTGTAATTTATTTATTAAAAAAATATGTATAGTTTAATAATCGTACAAGGAAGTCGTGTGGTGTCCACATCAGATTTTTTTATTTTTCGAATCTAGTCCCATATTTCTTGTGATGGTTGATACAAACTGTTGCAAGGCTAGTTTCTTGCTCGTTTGTATTGTTCGGCGTAAGATGGTTTACCTATACATTTTTAGTAAAATTATTGATATTACTGGCCCACCATTTTAGATTAGCTGTCATATTAAGCTGTTCATTCTTTATTTCCGTTGTATTACTGTTTCTATTTTAAATGTTATGTTGCTTTTATTTCCAAATATATTTTCTTCCAATTAGCAATAACGGTAACTTGTATCTACACATAGTACTCAACTTGAAAATAAATTTAATTATTTTATAATATTTAAAAATTAGTAAACTGCTATGTTCTAGTATTTTACGTTATAAATCATGAGTTACCTGGTTATACCTCCTAAGTAATTTTACATAAAGTTTATAGGATACTTTTAAATTAGAATTGACACAGAATCCAAATCTCCTAATAAGTGTAAAATTCATATGATTTAAAAGATACATGTAAACAGTGGAGGTCCTTCAAAATCTTTAAAAACTTTCCACATTGGAATATTGTGTTATTCAATTTTTAATAAAATAAACCGAAATACTTTATTTTTGACATAGATTTTTTTTATTATTTGTTACTCACTTGAACTTGTAAACTTCATTTATTGATACCACAATTGATACCTTTTTCAAATTTTACAGAGTTAATAATCACGTTAGTAATGTTGTTGACATATTTAAATTCTATCGGTTGGAAATGTAAGCCACTCCATGGGTGGTTAGTATTTTTCTGATGTAATCAGGCGACAGAAAAGGCGGCAATTTAAATAATATATTTTCAGAGACAATTTTCTCATTAATAGAGAGTAATATGAAAGACAATATAAAACTGCGTTAAAATTGTTTGTTTACACCTTAGTTAGCATGGCGGAAACTGAAACATTACACCCTGCGGACGGTGAAGTAGCACATGCGGGCGGTAATGTAGCCAAACGGGCGGTAAAGTTGCACATGCGGGCGGTAAAGTACTGCAAAAACCCGGCAACTAGTAAACAAAACTTCAAAAATACAATTGAAAATGTATTTAAAAAATAATTTAAAAACAACAGTCGTGCGTATAACGATGTGAATACCTCAGATCGAAAGAAGTTTACACACTTGGACGAATATAAGACCGCTACGCGTCGGGCTTTAAATTTCGTCCTCAGGTGGAAACTTTTTCTTTCAACCTTCTATATATAAATATCTAACTATTATATGTGCTGTAGAATAACTGTCAAAGTCGTGTCAAAAAACATTCATTACAACCTATTGTGGTATTTTACCGGTTTCAGTGTATGAAGCTATTGTTTACATATACAAAATTAGGCTGGTAACTAAGTAATAACTGTATTCGTACGGTAATATTATTACCATATTGACATGTCAATAACAGTCTACAAAATGAAAATAAAATAGAGTGAAAGTATAATGCTTTCCATTAATACATACAGATAATGTTAGTCTATCGTTCTTGACACGATTTACTTTATTCTGAAACAATAAACATGAGAAAAGCACATAATTCGAATATTTGTCATATTGACATATGTCAAAATAATTGTTCTGTTTGTCATAGAATTCTGAAATTAACATTAATGAGAGAATTATAAAAAATAATATTTATTAATAGTGTCTTCATTTTGTGAAACCGATAAACTATTGAACAAACCACGGATGTTATGTATCATAACAAACCTTAGATGTCTTAAAATCCTCGCTCTACGAGCTTGAATATCAAACCGACATTTGCAGTATTTATGATACAATAATCCTAGGTATGTTAATAGCTATTACACCGTGTTGCGCTGTGCCGTGACGGACAAGTGAGCGCCAAGCTTTTAGTGTACGGACTCTACCCTCATTAATCTATAGCTTAGTAAACAGGGTAGCTTGCTGTCGATAAATCTGCGTATGCTTGCTTGAGGAATCTGTTGTCATTTCTCTACCTCTACCAGATCATCTTCGAGTTTCCGTATTGTCACATTTGGGTTAATTCGACTTTTGATGCGTTGTCCAACATAATTACGGATGCATTCGGGCCGCGCATGGAGGTTTGGATCGACTCTGTAAAAATAAATTGCCGGCCCGATTCGAAGAGCGACACGACAAAAAATTAGTTGACCCGGCACGAAAATTGACTTTAAATCGGGCCGGGCTGGGCCAAAGCTCGAAATTGAGTACACCCGGCATTGATTTTGATATGAGGCGAAATGTTTAACTTTTTTCGGGTCAAACTTAAAAAAAACTCTACTTCCTTAGATCGTTGAACATTGGTTAACATAAGTTGTTAAAAATAAGGCGCTTCTAGTGTAAGTTTGTTATAAAAATTATAGACCTACGAGTATTTAACTTTGTTTACCGACGACGTTCGAAATTCTACAAAACTTTTTTCAACAAATCTTGTACGATCATTTATGTAAGTGCTTATTTTATCTAACTTTATATTTATAATCTGAGTATAAGTTGCCGTACAGTCAGTTATATTATTGTTAACAGCATTTTAAATTTCAAATATAGATGGTAAATAGTGCCTGTTAAATATTCTATTATACCATTTTTAACACAGTTTAAGTGAGTGATTAGTGTCATAGTGATAAATTTTCAAAGTGTACCCTAGTTTACTCTGAATTTAAATTATTGTGTGCACATTTGAGGTCTATAAGGTCTATAATTGCAAATTTTTTGACAAAAGTTTATATTTAAGTCAAGTACAAACATCTTCTCACAGTGTTCATTCACCTACAGCAGGTCAGATAATTTATTTATTTATCTTCAGTATATTTTCTGTATAAATATTACAATGGTCAACTTGTGCGGCATATGTAAAACGAACATAAATAGAACTAATCTAGAGTTGGCTTGCGGAGGCCCATGTCTGGAATCATACCATTATACTTGTGGCACAGTTACAAATGATGAAAAGAGAGCATTACTTGCTATGCCAACCTTAAAGTGGACATGTAAGAAATGTGAAATAGTTGGATCACCCAATAAACATTTTACCGCTACTAATCAACCAACAATGTCTGATATTATGAACTATCTGACCGACTTAAGGAAATCTGTCGATTACGTCTGTAATAAACTTGATGATCAAGAACTAAAACTAAAATTAATAAACGAAAAATTAACCATAGTTGACAAACTAGAAGTATAATGCAATGTACTAAGAGCTAAAGTTGCAGAATTAGAGCAAAGATCTAGATTAAATGACCTAGAAATTGTTGGCATTCCCGAAAAGCCCAATGAAAATTTAATCAATGTAGTCAGCAATCTAGGAAAATTAGTTAGCTGCCCTATTACCGAAAATGATATTGATGCTGTCCACCGTGTTGCACCATTTCACCATAATAGCAATAAACCGAAAACCATTATTGTGCGTTTCACGTCTAGATTAAAAAGAGATAATATATTGCCTGTTCGCGGCTGAATAAAAATATTAATACCAGTCAGTTAAACTTTTCGGAAAATAATATTATATTCGTTAACGATCATCTTACTCCAGGAAAAAATATTCTTTTAAAAAATGTTAAATCCAAATCCCATGAAAAAAAGTACAAATTTGTCTGGGTAAAATCGTTTAAAATATTCGTGCGCAAAACAGAATCATCTCCAATAATACTCATTAACTCAGAAAAAAAATCTCGTTAAAATAGTGTAACTTTAAAGTCATCAATGAATACCGAAACTTAAATCCTAAATTAACAATGGAGCTAAACGTTTATTATCAGAATATTAGAGGAATGAAAACAAAACTAATTGATATTTATAATGAAATTTCGAGCAACAATTATGACATTATTCTACTAACTGAAACGTGGTTAAATAATACTGTACTTGATAGTGAATTTTGTGACTCCGACAAATATATAATATACAGACGTAATCGAGCTGACTCTTATAAAACTCAAGGTGGTGGTGTACTCATATTAGTGGCTAAAAAAATTAAATCCAAATTTGAAGTGACTTTCAGTTCAGCTGCGGAGGATGTTTGGGTTACCATATATCTTCCAAATACCAAACTTCACGTGTGTTGTGTGTATATCGCGCCAAATTCTGCTCCGGATACCTACACAGATCATCTTAATAAAATTTGTGAAATAGTTTCAAAATATCCCAACAATAATTTTCTAATAGCTGGTGATTACAATCTGCCCCACATAGACTGGATCCCTAAACACAATTATTTTGAGCCATTTAACACTATAAGAAACGACACATGCTTTGAATTTATAAATACCATTAATCTATGTAATTTGTTTCAGATTAATGGTAAAAAAATAGTAATAATAAATTTTTAGATTTAGTGCTATGTTCCAAAGTTTTTGAAGTTAATTTGAATCATTCACCCATAAGTACTATGGAAAAATATCATCCACCACTTGAAATTAATTATGAGCAACAAAATTATAAACCACTTTCTTGTGATAACATTGTCAAATATAATTTTTATCATGGTAATTATGAGGATTTAATCTATAAACTGTCAAATATTAAATGGAATAAGAAACTTACTGATTCTGATATAAATGTAAATATACATACTTTTTATAGCATTTTGTATACTTTAATGAACGAATTTGTTCCAATAAAAAACATAAATAAAAACAGTCATCCGAGATGGTTTACTAAATCATTAATTAAATTAATCAAAGATAAACATAAATATCATCGTAAATGGAAAACTTATGGGAATCTTTCGGACTATTCTACATTTTTTTAAATTACGAAATGAAATAAAAATTAAAATGAAAAAGGATTTCAAAATTTATACCAACACTATAGAAAAGAATATTAAAAAAGATCCTAAAACATTTTGGAGTTACGCAAAGACACTCAAAAAAAATACAGGGATACCCAATATTGTTTACTATAATGAGCATGAGGCTAAAAATGGTTCTGAAATTTGTAACCTTTTTGCAAAATTCTTTGAATCAGTTTTTATTGAAAATAATAACAATATTATTACTAAGAATAAAAACCACAATCCCAATCACATAAATTTAAGCAATATATATTTAAATTATAATGAAATTTTTGAATTTGTGCAAACAATTAATGTAAACAAGGGTTGTGCACCAAATCAAATACCTGCTAAATTTATAAGAACATGTTCGGTCTATCTAACTGAACCGTTACATATTTTATTTAATCAGTCGTTACGATCAGCTACTTTTCCAGATAAATGGAAACTGTCATTTATTACGCCTATTCACAAATCAGGAGATATTAACAATGTTATCAACTACAGATCTCAATATTACCAACGTTTGGAAAAAATTTCGGGGCCCTGGTAACTAACAAACTCAGAATATCCTTAGAAAGTGTAATAATTGAAGAGAAACATGGTTTCTGCTCAAGAAAATCAGTCAGTTCAAACTTAATTCCATTTACAGAATTTCTTAGTTCACATATGGACAAAAAATTGCAAATTGATGTAATATATACGGACTTCAGTAAGGCCTTTGATCGGGTCCACCAACCCACCCTAATTCATAAGCTTCAGTTATTAGGTATGTATGGCTCATTACTAAGATGGATTCAGTCGTACATATCTAACAGAACACAGTTAGTATCCTGCAACGGATTTAAATGTCGATTAATAAATGTAACATCTGGTGTTCCTCAAGGATCACACATTGGACCGTTGTTATTTAATCTATTCATTAATGACATCAAATCATGTTTTAAGAATTCTTTTATTTTTTTATACGCCGATGATTTAAAATTTTACAACATTATCAGAACAGAATCCGATTCCTTGAAGTTAAAAAATGATTTAAACGAGTTGCAGACGTATTGTACTAACAACTATTTATCACTGAATGTTTTAAAATGTCATGTAGTAAATTTTACAAGAAAAACAGAACATTTCATTTTCCATATAATATATGTGATGTAATTTTAGAGAACAAATATGTTACCAAAGATTTAGGTATAACATAAGATAGTAAATTGAATTTTAATCCTCATACTGAAATTATAGTAAAATAATCGTGTAAGTCATTAGGTTTTATATTACGAAGCTGCAAACATTTTAATGATTCACAGACGTTGATATGTTTATTTAATTCATTAGTTCGTTCCAAATTGGAATATATTTCCATTATTTGGAGTCCTATGTATACAAAAAATGTAAAATTAATTGAAAGCGTACAAAAAAAGTATGTGCATATTTTAAGTAAAAAATTCAATGTAGATCATTCTAATTATTTAATGAGATTGAAATATTTCAATATGACTTCCTTAAAAAATAGAAGAATTCTCGTTGACATGCTAACTTTGCATAAAATATTTAATAATTAGTTGTTTTCGATTAGTATTATTCCATATTTCAATATTTACACTTCAAACAGAAACACACGATCAAATAATTTATTTCAGGTGCCGTTTTGTAATACTAATAACCATATTAACTCTCCAATTAATAGAATAATGAATACATACAAACTTAGATTTGGTAACATTGATATATTTCACCTCTCATTAAAACAATTCAAAAGTGCTGTTATAAATGTGTTATATAATTATTATAATTTTTTGCATCTTATACTTTGTATAAATGTATGTAATTAAGTTGTGTAAACCTATTATTGGTCATTTTTGTACTGTTGGTTTACCTTATACATAAATAAATAAATAAAATAAATAAATAAATAAATATTTCTTTTGCGCTCTACAGCTTTACCGTAAAATGACTAGGAAAGAAGTTTAAAAATTGTTGAAAACGAATGTTAACAACAAATAAAAAATATTACAGAGTAATATAATATATTTGGATGTGAGTGTATATATTGTAGTTATACATATTTCCTTGGAGTACTCACACTGTAAAAAAGCTTGTAAAATTACTCTAATTGTATATGTATATAATACATACTTTACTACTGAAATTTTCATTTTTATGTAAATTCTGTGTGAAATTAGGGAAATGTACATTTAGCCTGCATCACAATACATTTATGTGTAAAAATGTTGAAAATCTGAGTTTTATGAGTAAGTAACATATTTTTTACTGTTTCAGGAATTTAATTGTACAATCTAACTTTCAAAAGACCTAATTTCTGAAATTCATTCCTTATATTATATATGTCATTTTTTATTTACTTTCTATAAAGAAAAGTACAGGTGCCCAAATTGTTCTTTTTGTACAAAATTTATTACAAGGTATAACATGGTATAACAGACAAATATCTGTTCCAACTGGCAACCAGTACTCCCTGCTAATGCAGACAACATAGACGAAATAAAACAACAAATATCTTTGTTAAGTAACAATAAAAATCTTTCTCTTCTACAGGAAACAGAAGTGATAGAACAATTGAATGTTACTTATCTTTATATACGTAATTATTTAAATAATTCAGAAAGTCCGACAGTCAAAAATATAACGAAAGATTGGCCATTTTTGTTTATTGAAAAGTATTTGTTTTGGCATTATCAGAACTTAATAGGCCATTCCATAGAAAGATTAAGTGAAAATTTTGTATCTAAACAATCAAAAATAATTAAGTTTGGCATTAGATAGAAATTAATAGATAATCTGGAAGAAATTAAAACCAGGAAACAAATTATATTGAAGGAATGAAAATAATTGTAAAGCATTTTAAAGAAGACTTTTCTTATTTTATAAAATATATTAAGGAAGATAAAACAGTACAAGAAGTAGAAAGAAATTCTTCGAGTCCATCTAGTTTATGTTTTAGTAAGTATTCGTACTTTTATAAAACTTATTTTACGTTGTTAGGCAACGATGTCGAACAGGTTTCACAGGTTCTACTGGATCTGGATTGACTCGTCGACTCGCTGTCTTCTTCGTAGTTTCTTGTGACTAACAGTTGAAACTGTCGACTTCGAACTTCAACGAATTGATACTTCTTAAAAGAGGTATTTCGATTCAAAGCCTTCACAAATATCCGTTACGACTCCGCCAATTAAGTTTTATTTATTTACAATTTAGTTTTTAAAAACTTTATTTTACAAGTTTATTACAATGGGAACTGAAGTACAGACAAGTTCTAACAAGAATGAATCAAATATCTTAACATGCTATATTTATACTAGAGTGTACATGGATTATCTCTTGTACGTGTTTTAAGATGAAAGGCTTGTTTTTCATTCTAGAAATTACGACTTAAATAAATATCTAGCGCTTAAGAAAAACATATATGATTTCATTGTTTAGTCTATTTAGGGCGGTTTCTCTACATAATTTGTATATTTAGTTTGATATTGTTAAATTATGTGTTTGTTGATTTCTAGTAGTTAATGCTCAATAAATAAAATATTCACCTTTTATGGAGAGTTGCGCAATGGGAATTAAACATAAATTAAATTAAAATCAACGTTAATAGATGGTGATTCACATAAAATTAGGAGCCTGATAAACTTAATAAATGAATTTTATTTTGACATTCCTAACAAAAGTAGCAGGAAAACTGACAATTTATTTTCGATTACATCTTTTGAATCTATTCATAAATGAGTAAAGTATTGCTGGTAGCATTTAAAGTTTGTCAGGATCGTAAAGTTAGATATATGAATTGCAAATTACGTATAATAGTTATTTATGCAACAAGAGTATAAACCTGTAAACACAATTTTCATGACATGAGGTAGCCTCTTCACGAAAATTATTGGCCGAATAAAATACGAAAATCGTTTACTTTATATACTGTTTGCAGTGTATAAAGTACCAACTTTACACATCGGGGTATAAAATAGTTATTTGTGCAACAAGAGTGTAAACACAAGCTTTATTACATGAGGGCAAATATTTCATGACGAGGCTTGCTGAAAATTATTGACCGAGTAAAATACGAAAATCGTTTACTTTACACATCGGAATATATAAAATATATTTTATAACTGTTAGTTTTAAGAAACACTTTTTAAAATCTAATATTAGAGGAGGTATTCATATATAATTCCAATTTATCGTAAGTTTATTTTCTTGCAGATTATATGGTACTCATATGTATATATCTAATTTCGAATTGCCTATCTCAGTTTCAGGATGAAAAAGTTAATCATTAGGCGTTTACATTTTAATTAGAAATTAACTAAAAGGTAAATTAAAATCAACATTTTTTTTTGTTACAATTTATATGTATAAAATGTGGATTTTAATTTAATTTTTGTTTACTTAACTATTACAATATTGGTGAAACCGGGCATAGATGGATGTACGAGTATTTATGGTTTAATGTAGTTTCCAATAAATCTATTGTATAATAAACATGTAGTTTTATTTAAAAAAAAATTGTAAGTACAGTAAAGACCCTTTAATCCGTCCCCACGTTGATCCGAACATCCAGTAATTCGAACATAGGGTAGAAGTGAGCTAATCCGAACAAGGACTTTCTAATACGAACTATCGGATAAAATTTCTTTGAACGCTACAACTAGTTTGTGTGATTCTTGAAAAAAACTCTCAAATTTTGCTTTAATTTTCATCCCTAAAGTAGTGGGATGTGATAACCATTACTATTTCAGTCCGAGATTGCAACTAGTGGATGTAAGTACACACATTGTTTAATAAATAACAATACATAACACTTCGGCGACTGGCGATTAAAGCCGGATTAAACACCCGAAAACAAACAAAAATATGACTTTTTCAGAATTATTTATTTATTATTTTTAATTCAACATTACGCTTAAAACCCAATTACATAATATTATTACATAGCAATATGAAGAGGTAATGTAAATACATATACAAGAAAAAAATTAAAACTAAAAAGATAATAATAAAAAAACTGTTCTAAATATAATATTATTTAAAACACTTGGCACATTTCACAAGATTTCAGTTTCTGAATCAACCTCTGGCCCACTAAACCAGAACCACAGACGCGTTTCGCTTTTATTGGAGCTCTTCAGTGTGGTGTACCGGTCTCAGTGCCTCCAAGAGGCGTCAGTAAACCACACTGAAGAGCTCTAATAAGAGCGAAACGCGTCTGTGCTTCTGGTTGAGTGGGCCAGTCTCTGATAAATGACCGAGAGGTTGATTCAGAGACTGAAATCTTGTGAAATATGCCAAGTGTTTTAAATATTATTATAAAAAGATAAGATAATAATTATGTTTTTTGTTTCTATTTCTGAATTTTAGCGTTATTTGTTCTCTGAAGTACAATAATAAATATTTGTAAATTTTATAAATTGACGTTATTTACACGTATCCATACAAATTCAGTAATCCGAACTAACCGGTAGTCCGAAAACCCCCTTACATTTAGTATTACGGATTAAAGGGTCTCTACTGTATGAATTCTAGGTAGAAGGCCGTAGATTCCAATAAAAGTTGACCATAAATATGTCACTTTATTGTATAGGAAGGACGTTTCGGACTAAAATTGCTCATCATCAGCAGAATTTAAAGAAAAAAATGACTGACTCAAGTATGAGTCAGTGCTCAACCTGTCGCCCTATAGTTATCATGTTTATTTTTGTCATATGGCTCTGCGGTGATTCTTGACAAAATTTGGGCTTTAACTACTAATGTATTACGTAGTTTTTCAAAATGTAATTCAACAATGTATAAGATTAGCACTTTCTAAATGTAACATTAAAATATTTTTTTCTTTAAATTCTGCTTATGATGGACCAATTTTAGTCCGAAACATCCTTCCATATATGTATATAATAAAGTGATTTATATTTATGGTCAACTTTTATTGGAACCTACGGCCTTCTACCTAGAATTCAAACTGTAAAATCGTTCTCAAAATCCTAAATTAGGTCTCTACTGTACTTATATCCTAGTTCTTTGAATTAATTCTGGATCACCTTCTCCGTTCGAGGGTTACCCAAGTAGAGGGTGCACCAAATACATATTAATACTGTTACGTGTCAAGACACTTTCCACTGCATATTTAAAATATTTGTCCTAGGATGTAATTTACCTAATGTAAAACTATTAGAGCGTTTTATATATCCCCATTAGGGTGGTTGCTAAAATAAATTCGGCCGTCCCCTAAAACGGTATAAACACTTTTCCCCATGTATTATCTATATAAATTAATTCAAATATATAATTGATGCTCTTAATACTATGGTATTGTTACTAGGGCAGTGTTAATGTTCCAATTACTTAATTAATTAATTCTTCCATTGCAAAATTCATTTCTAGATTCATTACTAGAATAATTTCTGTCGTCTATCGGCTCCCCAAAAGTTTCTGATTGATGACTAGAAGAATCAGTACCAACTGAATTATTTTCCCCGAACAAATGGTCAAAATTGAACATTTTACTGATCTCGTAATCTAATTCTGAAGATTCATCACTTATACCAGTTGATCTCCGTAATTTTTCATCATTTTCGTTTTCTACTTGATTTTGATGATTAATATTCTCGTTGGAATCAATGTTTTGTTGCATGTGATCATTATCTTGCTGTAGTTGAGTATCTTGATGATGAACTTCAACAGCATTGTCCGTTTCTTGTTGATGGACTTGAACATTTATTTCGACTGGTGATGCACTTTCTATAAACAATAACGATGTAACAATACTACTGTAAATTATAAAAATTGTAATACATCTTGGATACGGGACACGGTTTACGAAAGTCAATTTTATATAAAAAATTACATACTGTACAGTCCAAAAATTATGATACACCTGATAATTTCGGAAAACGCAATAACAAACAATAAAAAATAGTTATAAAATCAAATTAAATTGTTTATTTTAACAAAATAGAACATTGTTATAAACATTTAACCGAGAAAAATTACTTTGTAATCCTCGAAAAACCATCCTTTGGTTTTGATAACGACTTAACAATATTTGAAGAGTGAAAATTCTATATATCCGATTCAGAATAAATTAAATGCTATATTAAAAATACAGATTTTATATTCAGTCTCGGTATATTGACGGTACTTACTGAAACCCCTTAAAGATAGCAGAACTGTATACCTTGTTTAAAGATATTTCGTTATGGCTTTGACTTACTAAGCCTGTGGTGAACCGCACACAGCAAGAGATTCTACCTGTTGGCGCTCAGGGTTGGATTGCAAAATATTTAAATTCAGAAATCTCTAATCTCTGTGCGCATTACGTTTTTTAGATTTACTTGAAATAATAATGAAATCGCAAAATTAAATTAAGTCTTTGACTATTACTAGAAATATAAGATGAGAAAATCGTCTTTGACCGGTATTAATACATATTAGGGAAACTAAGATACCAAAGGCATACCTAGTGTGTAGGTATATAAATGAGTTTTCAAAAATTTAAAATCAGTAGTAATACTAACTTTCATACTGAGGTCAACAATATACGTATTTAATATGTGGCGACCATTTGAAGAAGACAATACTGATGTTTTACCAGTTGAAAATTGTGATAATATTGAATACATACCTGTCCTTGCACCCCTATAAATCAAGCTTAAATCCCTAACAATAGACCCGCTGAGAGGGCAATAACGAAATATCTCTGAACAAGCTATACCTATAACGGCAACCTACGGTACTTCTGATCTTAAATCTAATTATAACAGTGCTGGATATTTATAATTTGTTTGAAGATATTTGCAAACGTACCTGCTTCGACTTACGCAGCGGGTGGCTTCTTAAATGGGCTTGATAGGTAAAATGACAGGGTTGTAACAAATTATTTGAAATCCAGCATACGAAATAATTTTGTAGAATTTAATGTTTCACTTGAATTTTAAGAAATGCAGAACAAAGAATATAAAATAAAAAGTTATCAACACATAAATAGAATTTGCACAAAACTGAAGTATCTTTGTCCCATGGTCGCCACATTTTTTTCTGTAATTTCGTCTGAATTTGCACAACCGCAACTGAACAAGTCAACAATCGAATGGCATTACACCAAATTTTCACAAATTATAAATAGAAGTAGGTATATTAATTAACGGGATTTTAAGAAAGTGCCGTTACAAATTTTGCTAATCCTCCCCTGACGCATACGAATATTTATACCATGCTGTTTTGTGGTGTACCGAGTCATTACCAAGGCAGGTAGATTTGCAAATATCTTGAAACACACTATACTTATATTATTACTTCATTTAATAGTAGGTCTTCTAGAAATAACCTAAGAGAAATTAG